>CM054148.1:45487587-45510087 GCA_028751875.1 Rapana venosa | reverse complement strand
GGTTTTTATTCTTCTGAAACTCTACAAACAGGAAGTTCCCCCCCCCCCCCCCCCCCCCTCACCCCAACCCCTTCACCCAAAGTTGTCTGTGGCTGTTTCCTGATCGAGGCACGTGAAGACATTCCATTTGGGAATTACGTTTTGGGGTTGTGTCGTAACAATAGTTACGGAAGGCCTGACGTCACGATAACGTGACGTGAGCCAACCTTTCCGGCACGTTTCAGCTTTTTTGGGGAGGCTAGACCATTGTAAAGAGCGCCTTTTCAAAGAGAAACTGCTCTCATTAATACGTCAAGTCAAGTCAAGTGAAGTCAAAACCACTTTAATCATCCCATGAAGGGCCATTGCAGTCCTTTGTGTTGACCAGAATCGTTCCCCTTGAACTGATAGTTAGCCAATCAGTGACAGGGATTTGCAGAATGTTAGCATCATGCAGTTGTCTACGCCTGAATACCAGCTCTCTCCCCCCCCCCCCCCTCCAGCCCCAACTAAAATGCCTACTTTTGTCTTGGATTTCTAATTGTTGATAACCGTGTTTGTGGGGAAGAGGAGAACTGCATGTTTTTGCTTTGTTGTTGTCGTCGTCGTTGTTGTTGTTTTTGATGTCCGATCACGCAATCAATTTGCTACCTTTCTTACAGCTCGTGTTTCTGCTGCATTGCTGCAGCGTCAAGCATGTCCAGAGAGATTGTGAGGGAGGCGTTTCTCTTTGGATGAAGTTTCCAATAACTTCATAAATTTTGACATTAATTGGAAGGGGAGTTATTTTCCCCAAAGCACAGAGAGAGAGAGAGAGAGAGAGAGAGAGAGAGAGAGAGAGAGAGAGAGAGAGAGAGAGACAGACAGACAGACAGACAGAGAGACAGACAGACAGACAGAGAGACAGACTGACAGACAGAGAGACAGAGAGACAGACAGACAGAGACAGAGAGGCTGAGAGAGAGAGAGAAAGATAGAGAGACAGAGACAGAGAAAAAAACTCTCTAACTCGAACTCGAAAGGTTTATTCACAAAAAGGCCATTAGCCCATACATGAAGGGGGTTGACGAAATGCTTAGTATTTTAGTGAGAAAAATAAGGAAAAGCACAAAAAACCCCAAAATGTCATTGTATAACCACAACCACCATGACTTTATTTATTTATTTATTTATTTATTCTTTTATATCGAGGATAATGGATAAGCACTCATGTGCTTTTTTACATCTTAAGAAAGCAAGATATATCTTATTCTAAAGGCTTTACACAAATATAAAGTGAGGCTGCGCACAAGAGAGAGAGAGAGAGAGAGAGAGAGAGAGAGAGAGAGAGAGAGAGAGATGATGCTGCTGCTGCTGATGGTGATGGTGTGGTGTAGAGAAGCTGTAAACTTATCCGTTTACTTTTCCTTGAATGAAATGTTCCTATTCCTGCTATTTGAATACACAGCTCTTCTGTCTGTCTGTCTGTCTGTCTGTTTTCTGTCTGTTTTCTGTCTGTCTCTTTCTCCAAGTCTCTGCCTCTGTCTCTCTCTCTCTCTCTATCTAACACAATACAATACGATGCAGTACAATACAATGCAATACAATACAGTACAGTAGAATGCAATTAAAAACAGTAGAATGTAATACAATACAGTAGAATGTAATTCAGTACAGTAGAATGCAATTCAATACAGTACGAAACAATACAAAACAATGCAATACAATACAAAACAGAACAATGCAGTTCACTGTAGTACAATGCATCACACCAGTTAAGCTTTTTTCTTTACCACTAATATGCGCTTCTGCTCCCTGATAGAAAAATCAATATCTGTCTCTGTAACTCTCATCCACCCTAAAAACTACTTTGTTCAGACAAATTGAAACATAAAAAGTGGCCACATTATACTTGCGATTTTTTCCACAACAAATGCCAAAGGAAAGAAATAATATAGGAGGGACTTTTAAAAGCACGCGAAGCTATCAGTTCGAATTGCTGGTCAAGGTACTAGCCTCAACCACAGCGCCAAAGAGATAGCATCTCCAATTCAGAACACCCGTACTGATTCTCAGCCTCCCTCTCTCTTCCCAGTTTGACCAGAAAATCAAACTGAATGTCAAACTTCCCCGGATGAGACGATAAACCCGAGGCCCCCTGTGTGCCAACGCACGCAGAACGCCTTGCGCACACGTTATAAACCTGTTCCGCCCTTGGGAAGAGTAGGCCATTTCGTGCCCGGTAGGAACGGATGACAAAATTTTAAAAAACCGCATGTATACATGCGTGGTGTTTAGGTACCCTCCCCGAAGTCCCAATACGGCTACCTGAATGGTGTGGTGGTTAGGTGGAGATTGGGGAGTGGGGGGGGGGGGGGGACGTTCGTATAGGCAAAAATCTCACCATAGGTAAATCTCAGAGCTCTAGCCGAGGAACTAAGCAAAAAACCCCAAACAAAAACCCACCCTCCCCTTCCCCAAACCATGCCTAGGTGCAACTGTACCAACGTTGGCAGCCATGTTCTTTTCTGCCTTCATAGCAGGCGATTGTATTTGCCGTCTGTCTCCCTTACCTCACTCAGAAAATGGCTGGCCATTCCTGTCAATGTGCGCTCTTTTGAAGTTGCTGCTGCTGCTGCTGCTGTTGTTGTTGCCGGGAAAACCGCGTTTCCACCAGTGCCGCTTCTGGTGTTTCAGATCAAACTGTTGTTTTTTCTGTCAGCAGCTCGTAGAGTCCGGGTCGATGTGGTGAAATGGGGTTAGTGGTGAACTGTCCATGTGATGCCGGAGGTTCAATTCAGACAGACAGACAGACAGAGAGACAAGACAGATAAACAAATACACACACACACACGTACGCGCGCATGTATGCAGGTATGCGCGCTCCCACGCGCACAAACACACGCAGACACAGACACAGACACACACCCACCCACCCACCCACCACACACACACATACACACCCACCCACAACACACAAACACACACACACACACACACACACACACACACACACACACACACACACACACACACACACACACACACACACACACACACACACACAACACAAACACACACACACACACACAGAGACACACTCACACACACACACACACACACACACACACACACACACACACACACACACACACACACACACACACACACACACACACACACACACACACACACACACACACAAGTCCTTCGGATGAGACTATAAACCGAGGCCCCGTGTTCGAACGCATGCAGAACATCTTGCGCCCACGTTAAATCCTGTTCCGCTTTTCGGAAGAGTAGGCCATTGTGTGCCGGTTTCCGACAAAATGTACAAAACCGCATACACACGGGACTGGATGTAAAAAAACACACGAGTGCTTATTCCATTATCCTCGATATAAAAGAATAAATAAATAAATTAATAAATAAAATCTTTTCTCTCTCTCTCTCTCTCTCTCTCTCTCTCTCTCTCTCTCTCTCTCTCTCTCTCTCTCTCTTCATTTGCTGGCAACTGATGCAGTGTGCTGTCTACCTATGTTCTCTTATGGACGAATCATCATGATAAAGTTGAATACCACTTTCAGTGACGGCACATTTCTCCCCGTGAAATTCAGACTGCTCTCCTTGGGGAGAACGCATCGCCACAATTGTTTTCCCCTTATTTTCCTGTGTGTCTGTATGTGTGTTTGTATGTGTGTGTGTGCGCGTGTGTGTGTGTGTCTATGTGTATGTGTATGTGTGTATCTGTGTGTCTGTGTCTGGTTCTTTCACTCTCAGACTGGGACTTTTTCTCTGTGTCTGTATCTGTGTGTGTGTGTGTGTGTGTGTGTGTGTGTGTGTGTGTGTGTCTGTGTGTCTGTGTGTGTGTGTGTGTGTGTGTGTGTGTGTCTGTGTGTGTATGTGTGTGTGTGTTTGTGTATATCTGTGTGTCTGTGTCTGGTTCTTTCACTCTCAGACTGGGGCTTTTTCTGTGTGTCTGTATCTGTGTGTGTGTGTGTGTGTGTGTGTGTGTGTGTGTGTCTGTGTGTTTATTTTATTTTATCTTTCTTTTATTCTTTTATATCGAGAATAATGGAAAAAGCACTTATGTTCTTTTTTACATCCAGTCCCCGTGTGTATGCGGTTTTGTAAATTCTGTCATCTGTTCCCACCGGCACACAATGGCCTACTCTTTCGAAAAGCGGAACAGGATTTAACGTGTGCGCAAGATGTTCTGCGTGCGTTGGCACACGGGATCTCGGTTTATAGCCTCATCCGAAGGACTTTTGGGGAGAGTGGAGTCTGCACTGATGTTAACTCCAGAGGAAAATATCCCCTTGAACGGGAATCGAACCCGGGTCGTGAGATTGCGAACAATGTTCTAACCTGTGTGTCTGTGTCTGTGTGTGTCTGTGTGTCTGTGCCTGTGTGTGTCTGTGTGTGTCTGTGTCTGTGTCTGTGTGTGTGTCTGTGTGTGTGTGTGTGTGTGTGTGTGTGTGTGTGTCTGTGTGTGTGTCTGTGTGTGTGTGTTGTGTGTGTGTGGTGTGTCTGTATGTGTGTGTCTGTGTGTGTGTCATTGTGTCTGTGTGTGTCTGTGTGTTTGTGTGTGTCTGTGTCTGTGTGTGTTTGTCTGTGTGTGTCTGTGTGTGTGTGTCTGTGTGTGTCTGTGTGTGTCTGTTTAAAAAAATAAATAAATAATTTTTTTATATCGAGGATAATGGAATAAGCACTCACATGCTTTTTTGCATCCAGTCCCCGTGTGTATGCGGTTTTGTAAATTCTATCATCTGTTCCGTCTGCCTGTGTGTCTGTATGTGTGTGTGTGTGTGTGTGTGTGTGTGTGTGTGTCTGTGTGTGTGTTTGTGTGTGTCTGTGTGTCTGTATGTGTGTTTGTGAGTGTCTGTATGTCTGTGTCTATTCTTTCACTCTCAGACTGGGGCTTTTTCTGTGTGTGTGTGTGTGTGTGTGTGTGTGTGTGTGTGTGTGTGTGTGTGTGTCTGTGTGTGTCTGTGTGTGTGTGTGTGTGTCTGTGTGTGTATGTGTATGTATGTGTCTGTGTGTGTCTGTGTCTGTGTCTGTGTGTGTCTGTGTCTGTGTCTGTGTCTGTGTGTGTCTGTGTCTGTGTATGTGTCTGTGTGTGTCTGTGTCTGTGTCTGTGTGTCTTTGCTTGGTTTTTTCCCTGTCAGACTGGGGTTTTTCTCCACAGAACTGTGCCAGAGATATACTCTCTTGTTGCCCTGTTGTTGTTTTACCTCCGTTAAATGGTGCTGTGACATTGACAGTTATGAGATCCAATCCAATCCAATCCATTCCAGCCCTACCTGTTTACAGCCCCGCCAACTACAGAGGCCCTAGCAGGGTTGTCGCCACACGGGCAAACTACAACACTCCTCGTCAGTAATGTCATCATCATCATCATCATCACAGACACCAGAGAGTACGACACTGACCACAATCAGCAGAAGCAAGGTGTGCTACACTAAGTGCCATTGAGTTAACACTTATCAGCGGAAGTGATGCAGATTCAAAGAGCCCTCTGATGCTGTTAAAACACACAGAAGCCAGAGAGGAACAGGACGTCCCACTAATGATCATTAACAAGAGAGAACAAGAGAACCACTATCTAGACCATTAATGTTGATCAGAGCGGAAAAAACCTGATAGGGCCCATCCACCCTCACCAATAAAACAGAACTGACATAAGACATACTCCATCGATTGCAATCAAGGAAAGAACACACACACACACACACACACATACACTCACTCACTCACACACACACACATACACACACACACACACACACACACACACACACACACACACACACACACACACACACACACACACACACACACACACACACACACACACACACGCGAACACACACACTCGCGCGCGCGCATACATACATACATGCGCTTCGATTTGTTTGTTTTACACGATTCAGCGCTATATAAATTCCATTGTTATTATTATTATTATTATTATTATTATTATTATTATTATTATTATTATTATTATTATACATACATACACACATACATATACCACACACTCACACGCGGGTGCCCACCTAGAACAGCGAAAAGTGTTCCCCCTATCTACTAGACCTTGAGTGATGGTCTGGATGCAAGTGTTTCAGGAAAGACGAAAAGACGAGATGCCGATTGCAACACCATTTAAGGGACGTAAAAATTTTAAAAAAACAGGGCAACAAGAGAGTATATCTCAGGCACAGTTCTGTGGAGAAACCCCCCAGTCTGACAGAGAAAGAACCAAAGACACACAGACACACACAGACACACACAGACACAGACACACACAGACACACACAGACACACACACAGACACACACACACACACACACCACAGACACACACAGACACAGACACACACACAGACACACACAGACACACACAGACACACACACACACACACACACACACAGACACAGACACACGCAGACACACACAGACACACACACACACACACACACAGAGACACAGACACACAGACACAGACACACACAGGCACAGACACACAGACACACACACAGACACAGATACACACAGACACACACAGACACAGACACACACACACACACATACACACACACACACACACAGACACACACACACAGACACACACAGACACAGACGCACACAGACACAGACACACACAGATACACACAGACACACAGGTTAGAACATTGCGTTCGCAATCTGACGGCCCAGGTTCGATTCCCGTTCAAGGGGATATTTTCCTCTGGAGTTAACATCAGTGCAGATTCCACTCTCCCCAAAAGTCCTTTGGATGAGACTATAACCGAGGTCCCGTGTGCGAACGCATGCAGAACATCTTGCGCACACGTTAAATCCTGTTCCGCTTTTCGAAAGAGTAGGCCATTGTATACCGGTGGGAACAGATGACAGAATTTACAAAACCGCATACAAGCGGGGACTGGATGTAAAAAAGCACTTAAGTGCTTATTCCATTATTCTCGATATAAAAGAATAAAATTAAAATAAAATAAACACACACACACACACAGAGAAAAAGCCCCAGTCTAGGAGTGAAAGAACCAGACGCAGACACACAGATACACACAAACACACACACAGACATACACAGACACACAGAAACACACACACACACACACACACATACACACACAGAGGAAAATAAGGGGGAAACAATTGTGGCGACGCGTTCTCCCAAAGGAGAGCAGTCTGAATTTCACGGGGAGAAATCTGGCGTCACTGAAAGTGGTATTCAACTTTATCATGATGATTCATCCAGCAAATAAAGAGAGAGAGAGAGAGAGAGAGAGAGAGAGAGAGAGAGAGAGAGAGAGAGAGAGAGAGAGAGAGAGAGAGAGAGAGAATGTGTGTGTGCGTGTGTCTGTGGGTGGGTGGGTGTGGGGGTGTGGGTGAGTGGGTGGGTGGGTGTCTGTGTCTGTGTCTACGTGTGTTTGTGCGCATACGAGTGGGCGTACGTGCATACATGCGCCCGTACGTGTGTGTGTGTGTGTGTGTGTGTATGTGTGTCTGTGTCTGTGTGTCTATCTGTCTGTTTGTCAGTCTTGTCTGTCTGTCAATCTTGTCTGTCTGTCTTGTCTGTCTGTCTTGTCTGTCTGTTTTGTCTGTCTGTCTGTTTGTCTGTCTTGTCTGTCTGTCTGTCTGTTTTTCTGTCTTGTCTGTCTGTCTGTCTGAATTGAACCTCCAGTATCACATGAACAGTTCACCACTAACCCCATTTCACCACATCGACCTGGACGTTACCAGCTGCTGACAGAAAAACAACAACAGTTTGATCTGAAACACCACAAGCGGCACTAGTGGAAACGCCGTTTTCCCGGCAACAACAACAACAGCAGCAGCAGCAGCAGCAGCAGCAGCAGCAGCAGCAACTTCAAAAAAGCGAACATTGACAGGAATGGCCAGCCATTTTCTGAGTGAGGTAAGGGAGACAGACGGCAAATACAATCGCTTGCCAAGAAGGCAGAAAAGAACATGGCTGCCAACGTTGGTACAGTTGTACCTAGGCATGGTTTGGAGGGGTTGGGTTTTTGTATGGGGACGGGATAGCTCAGTGGTCGGAGCACTCGCTTTCCCCCAGCCAAGTTAAGCAGCGTCGAGCATGGTTACCAGTTGGATGGGTGACCGTTTGCGCGCCTTGGCTTCAGTACAGTTCCCCCAGTTCACCCAGCTGTAAATGGGTACCTGCCCTCTTTAGGGTCAGGGAAGGTAAAGCAGCGAGGGAGAGGAGATGGGCGCCGCCCTCAATATGCTGGCCCTAGAGAAGTGAGGTCTCTGACGCCTCGCTCCCCTACGAGCTTATAGGTTATGGGACTCCTTTACCTTTACCTTACCTTTTTTTTCGTTCCTCGGCTAGAGCTCTGAGATTAACTAATGGTGAGATTTTTGCGTATACCCCCTTTTTCCCCCCCCCCCCCCCCCACCCCCCCTAAACCAACACCCCAATTCAGGTAGCCCTATTGCGACTTCGGGTAGGGTACCTAAACACGACGCATGTATACATGCGGTTTTTTAAAATTTTGTCATCCGTTCCTACCAGGCACGAAATGGCCTACTCTTCCGAAGGGCGGAACAGGTTTATAACGTGTGCGCAAGACGTTCTGCGTGCGTTGGCACACAGGGGCCTCGGGTTTATGTCTCATCCTGGGAAATTTTGACATTCAGTTTGATTTTCTGGTCAAATTGGGAAGAGAGAGCGAGGCTGAGAATCAGTACGGGTGTTCTGAATTGGAGATGCTCTCTCTTTGGCGCTGTGGTTGAGGCTAGTACTTGACCAGCAATTCGAACTGATAGCTTCGCGTGTTTTTAAAAGTCCCTCCCATATTATTTCTTTCCTTTGGCATTTGTTGTGAAAGAATCGCAAGTATAATGTGGCCACTTTTTAGGTTTCAATTTGTCTGAACAAAGTGGTTTTTAGGGTGGATGAGAGTTACAGAGACAGATATTGATTTTTCTATCAGGGAGCAGAAACGCATATTAGTGAACAAGAAAAAAGCTTACCTGATGTGATGCATTGTACTACAGTGAATTGCATTGTGCTGTTTTGTATTGTATTGCATTGTTTTGTATTGTTTCGTACTGTATTGAATTGCATTCTACTGTACTGAATTACATTCTACTGTATTGTATTACATTCTAGTGCATTTAATTGCATTCTACTGTACTGTATTGTATTGCATTGTATTGTACTGCATCGTATTGTATTTTTGTTAGACAGAGAGAGAGAGAGAGAGAGGAGAGAGAGGGGAGAGAGTGAGAGAGAGGAGGGAGAGAGAGAGAGAGAGAGACTTGAAGAAAGAGACAGAAAACTACAGAAAACAGACAGACAGACAGACAGACAGAGAGAAGAGCTATGTATACAACTAGCAGGAATGGGAACATTTCATTCAAGTAAAAGTAAACGGATAAGTTTACAGCTTCTCTACACCACACCATCATCATCATCAGCAGCAGCAGCATCTCTCTCTCTCTCTCTCTCTCTCTCTTCTCTCTCTCTCTCTTCCCAAAACTTGGTGATTGCTAAAATATGGAGGTGAAAATATTGTGCTTTTCCTTCTAAAACTATTCAAAAAAATTTTTGATGATGGTCTTTTTCCGAAAACTGGGCTGAATCTATAATACAAAATTGCATAAAAAGGGTGTGTTGATACCTAATAATACGGGAATTTCTCTTACTGACAAATATAAGTTTTATAGACTATTTTAAACAATAGGTTAAAAGAAGGGGTTATGAAGAAAAAATTTTCGGGAACACCAAGCTGGTTTTAAGAGGGGGTTTACTCCAAAAATCATATGTTTTACTCTGTTTGCGTTTGTACAGAAACAGTTTGTCAAACCGAAGCTCTATCATTTATTGATTTTGAAAAGCATTTGATTCTGTTAACGGAATTTGTTGTGGCCTATTCTAAAAAAGGGTGTGAAGGGTAAACTATTACGTTTTGGAGCCATGATCAGAATGCAAAAAGCAGAAAAGTGTGGAATAAAGTGCTGACATAATATACTGTCACTGGTTTTAAAAAAGGGGTGGTATGTAGCCCCTTATTTTTTTCAGTTTTTAAAATGAGTTAACCAGAGACTCATAAATAATGGTAAACAGGGTCCCACGTTCCCCAAGATTTTTCAGAGTTTTTTTATTCTTCTGTTTGCTGATGAGTTATCTTGCTATCGAAACGTCGTGGGTTTTTAAAAAAAGCAATTGAACAGCTTAAACGTGCTTTAAAACGACTGGATCTTAAGGTTAATCTGAGTAAGGTAATATTGTTGTATTAAAAAAGGGGTATTTGCTGCCTGAAAAATGGTTGTACAAGGAAAATCCCTGCCTGTGATTTTTTAATAAATATTTGGGAATCTGTTTTTCTAGCTTAGTTTCAAATGCTGTAAAGTTTTGGCAAGTCGTGGAAAAACAAAGGTTGTTTTTTTGTGTTGAAAAACTACAAATATTGAATAAAAATCTTTTGATTTGTTCAAAAAGATATTTGATGCACAAAAAAACCCCCACTGTGTTATATGGTGCGAAAAGGGGTTTGGATGCAGCGAAAAAAATTGGAACGTACCCCTCTTTGCTTTAAAGCATTTTTTAGGTTAGATAGACGTCACCTAATATCTTTTTTTATAGTGAAACTAATAGCCCCCTCTCTCTGTTAATGTGCGAAAGAGCTTAGATTTTGGGATTAAGATTCTGCATATGAATGAGAGCGGGCTCCCATTTAAATCTAAAAGTCTTTTATGATCTAGTGTAAAAAGGAAAAAACAATTGGGAACCAAATACGACGTTTGTGTGAACTGGGTTTGGTTTGTTTGGTCAATAAAGGAGTCGGAAATTTAGAGTTTTTAAAAAACGTTTCAGAAAAGTTTGATTGACTGCGAGGGCAGAATGGATAATCATATACAAAACAGTGAAAGATTTAAATGTACAAAAAATTTATAATTCGATGATGTCAAACCTTACTAAAACTTGATAGGGATATACATTTGAAAAGAAAAATGTCAAAGTTTAGACTTGGTGTACAGATAAAATGTTCATAAAATTCAGATAGAGAACATGATATTGACGACGTGGCTTTTTATCCCCCATTATGTAAGCAAGCCCCGGGGGATGAAGACACTTGTTTTTGTGCTGCCCCAGTTTTGGGGGAGTTAGGCAAAAACTACACCCCTGTTAAATATAGTAGACAGCCTAATTTATTTGACTCTGTTTATCCTGGCACAAGTCACCCTGGGGTTGTGCGGCCCACTTTATTTGTGTAAACCCTTCGAATAAGAGAGAAAAGTTATCCTAAGGATATTTTTGTAGCTGACTTTGTGTTATCAGTAAATGTTGGTCTGTGTGTGTGGTGTTGTGTGTGTGTGTGTGGGGGTTGTGCGTGTGTTTGTGTTTTTGTGTGTTTTAAAAACTAAAATACTAAGCAGTTTTCGGCAACCCCTTCATGTAGGGAAAATGGCCTTTTTGTGAAAAAATCGTTGAGTTCGAGTTCGGGTTCGGTTCTCTCTCTCTCCTCTCTCTCTCTCTCTCTCCCCTCTCTTTCTCTCTCTCTCCTCTCCCCTCTTCTCTTCTCTCTCTCTCTTGTGCGCAGCCTAAATTTTTTTTGGTAAAGCCTTTAAAAAAGATATTTTTGTTTTTAAGATGTAAAAAAGCACATGAGTGTTATCCATTATCCTCGATATAAAAGAAAAAATAAATAAATAAATAAAAAAATAAATAAAAAGCATGGGGGTTGGGGTTTATCAATGCTTTTTTGCTTTTTTGTGTTTTTCCTTATTTTTCTCATAAAATAAAACATTTCGTCAACCCCTTCATGTTGGGCTAATGGCCTTTTTTAAATTAATTTCGATTTTCGAGTTAGAGAGTTCTCTCTCTGTCTTTCTCTTATCTTTCTCTTCGGGGTGTGTGTGTGTGTGTGTGTGTTGTTGTGTTTTTTTTGTGTGTGTGTGGGGGGTTTTTGCGTTGAGCAAAAATTAACCCCCCTTCCAATTTAAATATAAAAATTTATGAAGTTATTGGAAACTTCACCAAAAAAAAAGGCCTCCCTCACAACCCCCAAAAACTATTTTTAAATGGGAATGGAACCACGCTTTTATTTTTTTATTTTTTTTATTTATTCTTTTATATCGGGAAAATGAAAACTCTCATTTTTACTTTTCGCTGTTTTGGTGGGCACCCGCGTGTGGTTTTGGGTTTATGTAGGTGATGCGTGCGTCGCCCCCAAGTGTGGGTTTGGTGTGTTGAGGAGTGTATGTGTGTGGGTGTTTTTTCCCTTTGATTGAAAATCTATCAGTAGTCTTTTGTCATTTTGTCTGTTTTATTGGTGAGGTGGAGGGAGGGCCTATCGGGTTTTTCCCGCTCGAAAACTAAATGGTCTAACTTTTTGGTTCCTTGTTTCCCCTGTGAAGATCATTAGGGGGGAACCCTTTTCCCTCGGGTTTTCTGTCTGTTTGAACGCTCGGGGGGGCTCTTTGAATCTGCACCACTTCCGGTGAAAAGTTTTAACTCAATGGCACCGTGTGAACCCCTTGTTTCGCTGATTGTGGTCAGTGGTACTTCTGGGTCTGTGAGATGATGATGATGATGTGCATTACGACGGGCGTTTTGTTTTTTTCCCCGTGGGGGCGAAAACCCTGATGGGCCCTGTGATGGGAAGGGCAAAAACAGGGTGGACGGAAATTGTTTGGGTTTGGATTGGATTTAAACTGTTGTGTTTTTGTAACATTTATAATTTTTTGTTTTTTTTTTAAATTAAACTCTGTTTAAAAAGAGGAAAGAAAAAGTCTCGTGCCTTTTTAACATCCACCCCCCGCGTGCATGCGGTTTTGTAAAATTTGCACCTTTTCCAACCAGACCACAGCTAATGCTTTCAAGGAATAAAAAGACAATTATTGTCAGCGAAAAACCTCTCTCTCTTTTTATTGCCAGGGGTTCTTTTCTTGCCTGCGCTATGTTGCCCCTGGCCCATGGGTCAGGGTTTTGAAGCAAACACACTGCCCCAAACGTCCCCACGATCGAGGAAGAGACAACAAAGTCGGGGTTGCAGGGGATGGAACCCGCGGCCCTGGCTGCTTGCCGGGCTCGTTCGGCAAAGTCTTTGGATGAGACAAAAACCGAGGCCCCGGTGCGAACGCTGCAAAAACATTTGGGGCCACAACGTTAAATCCTGTTCCATTTTCGAAAGTGGGCCTTTGTGTGCCTGGGGGAAAACGGGTGAAAAAATTTACAAACCCGCATACACAGGGAGGGGAATGTAAAAAAAAAATGAGGGCTTATTCCATTATCCTCGATATAAAGAATAAATAAATAAATAAGCCCCATTCGGACTTCGAAAACAAACTTCATCCTCACATCACACATCATCATCATCTCATCATATCATCAATCATCATAGTCTCGCGTCGCGTCCTTTCCCTAGTGCCCTAGTCGTCGTTTCTTTTTTTTCTTTTCCTCTTTTTCTTTCTTTCTTTCTTTTTTCTTTCTTTCTTTCTTTCTTTTCTTTCTTTCTTCTTTTGTCTGTCTTCTTTCTTTTTTTGTTTTCTGTCTGTTTTTCTTCTTCTGCTGTCTGTCTTTCTTTTGCTGTCTGTCTGTCTGTTGTCTGTCTTTCTTTTCTTTTTTTCTTTTTTTCTTTTCTTTTCTTTTCTTTTTTCTTCTTCTTCTTCTTTTTCTTCTTCTTTTTCTTCTTCTTTTCTTCTTTTCTTCTTCCCTTTTTCTTCCCTTCTTCATTATTCCTTTTAGGGTGTGTGTGTAGTCCCTGGTCTTCTTGCACTTGTCACTCTGCGGGACCTTCCCCTGCGGGCCCTCACCCCACACTTTTGATTTCGGGGCGCTTTCAACTCGAGTTGTAAACCTCTAAAATTTCCGGCTCCTTGATTGGCCAAACAAATCCAAACCCGAGTTCACAAAACGGGGTGTATTTTTGTTTGCCCAGTTGTTTTTCCCTTTGCATCTGATCATAAAGTCTTGTAGGTTTTAAAAAGGACCCGCTCTCATTCAAAGCAGAATCTTAAACCAATATCTAATGCAATTTTCGCACAAAAAACGGAGAGGGTACTATAGTTTCACTTAAAACAAGACATTAGGTGAGTTTCTAAAGCCCAAAAATGCTTTAAAGCAAAAAGGGTACTGATTTCCAATGTTTACACTGATCCAAGCCCCATATTTTGCCCCCATAACACAGTTGGTTTATTTGGCATCAAAAATTTTTTAAGAACAAAACAAAAGAGTTTTTATTAATATTCGTATTTTTTTTTAACACAAAAAAACAAGCTCGTTTACCTCGACTTGCCAGATCTTTTTAAAGCAGTTGTGAAACTAAGCTTTTAAAAAAAAGTTCCCAAAATTTTTTAAACATTTAAACAAGGGATGAATTTCCATTTAAACCCTTTTTCTGAGCGAAATATCCACCCTTTTTTGAATCAACATATTACTCTTTCTCAGATTAAACCTTAAAATCCGTGCTGTTGCGCACTGTTTAGTGTTTAAATGCTTTTGTAAACCCACGACTGTTTCAGTAGCAGGATAAAACATCAGCAACAGAAAAAAAAAAACTCGAGAAATCTTGGGGGGGAAAATGGGGACCCTGTTTAATTATTTAGATGTCTTGGTAACTCATTTATAAAACAGAAAAAAAAAGGGGTCACATCCCCGTTTTAAAACCCTGGTAAGTATATTTTGTCAGTCACTTTTGTTCCCCCTTTTTCCTTGTGACTCGAAATGGTTAAACATCGTAATGTTTACCCTTCACCCATTTTTTAGATAGGGCCCCAACAAGTTTTGTAAAAGAATCAAAAAGCTTTTTCAAATCAATAAATCTACATAGGCTTACGTTATAGCAAACTGTTTCGTACAAACGCAAGCAGGTAAAAATGACTATAGTGGAGTATCCTCTCTTAAAAACCCGCTTGGGCTCACCTGTAATATTATTCTTTATAACCCTTCTTTTAACCTATTTTTAATAAAGACTAAATTTATACTTAAAGTCAGTAAAGAAATTTCCCCCGGTGTTATTGGGTTTTCAACATCACCCCTTTTTGCAATGTTAGTTTATAGATTCACCCGTTATCTGGGAAAAAAACCATCTCAAAAAAATTTTTTTAATAGTTTTAGAAGGAAAAACACAAAATTTTCACCTCCAATTTTTGCAAATTTACCAAAGTTTGATAAGGACCGGCTGTTTCTCCTCTTTTAAATTTTCTAAGGCCCCCAAATTTCTTTTTTTGATATAGGACGACAAAAAAGTCCTCAGTTCATCACTGTAACATCAGAATCATGGGTTTTGGGTAATGGTCTTTCTCCAAAAGGGTTTTTTAAAGTTTAAAAATTTTCAATGTTATTTCTTGGTGACTTTTTCAAATGACGCCCCTTTTTAACACTTTTCCAGAACTGATTTGAGAAAAGATAGTGACTATTCTGCAAGTAAGGTTTTTTAACTGTTTCTTTTTTTGTTCCTGCATGCTTTATTTTTTTTCCCTTCTTGTACACGTACCTTTTTTGTCCTAAATTTTTTAATGTTTTTCGGAAAATCTTCAGAGTTTTTGCCTTATATTTCATTTTTTTAATTCATTATCAAACCAATATCTTTGATGGACCTTTATTGTATGTACCTGTTTTTCATCATTTAGCACTGGTTTTTTGAAACCCTTAAACAAATCTAAAGTTCTATGTTCTCATCAATTCTAAAAAAAATTAAAAAAAATTTTACACATGTTCAATCTGGAGATTTTCTTTTTAAATGGAGTTTGTTTTCCCCTACAAATTTTCCATAACGATGGTTCACATTTTCCCCAACCCTTTTTTATATATGGATTAATATAAGTTCAACAGGAAGGATCGGAATCAGAATGCTCGGGAAAAACATCGACATGATCAAAAATCTAGAGAAAAAACATCGGGCCTAAAAAATATCATTAACACTCCCTCCATCAGAGATGTTGTATAGCGTCCTTGTTTGGGCACCTTAATACGCATTTTTGAATTTTAAATAAGAGCAGTGCCATATTCAATAGTTTAAAATTTCCTAATTGTTGATAAAACAAACTTCAGAATTACGATTGCTTGGGAATACTTTTACTTTGGGGCATCTGAACAAAGTCATTTTTTTCATGCTGACAAGAAAAGTTTTTGGGCCCGCTGTTAAGTTCCACATAGTTTATATCTACTCATCCATTTCACCACACAATTTTTCAAAAAATTTTTCCAAAAAAGCAAATTTCCCTTATTGTCAAACAGTTATAAAAAGGCCCAACCTTTTGGTGGGATTACACATGAAACAAAACATTTTTTTAACCAGAGATTTGCACAGAGAAAAGTGCAAATATTGGTATGGAAATCAAACAATTTAAAAGGCAGTTAATCTGCCTTATTAAACAAACTAAACCCTGAAAACCTCCCCTTGGGGGTTTTTAATTGCGACTTACAAGGCCTTTACCAGTAAAAAAAATTGGTGGCATTTTTTAGGAAAGTTTCTGTCAAATAAAAACAAAACTCACACATAAGATACAAAATCTCATCGACGTTTTGACAACATCCCTTTACGTTCAAGACAAAAATGAAAAAAGTTTTATTTGTTTTAATTGTTTCCCCCAATTTTAATTGATCCACACCCTCAAGACGGGCATTTTACCAAATTCATTGACATGACAAAACACAGCATTATGCTTTCAAAACAGTTAAAGAAGGCTCTTTATTGGGAAACTGCCTAAACACTCATGGTCAGTGGGTTAGACCTAGCCAAGTCAGACCCGTCTTGTCTAGCCCCGTTGTGGGGAATGACGCCCCACTGCATCAAGCCCACTTGGCTAAGCCCTATTTCTGATGTCTAACTGAGGCGAGTGACCCATGTCTTTTTTTTTTACCCCCCCGTAAATTGAACTATGGGAGGATGATTGTATGGGCCGGGCCAAAAAGCTATTCCCCTTTTTTGAAGATCATTTAAAGGGGCCTTTCGCCTTAAAAGTCAAATGACAAAGCCATTCTACATTTTTTTCCCCCCTGCCCCGCACTTCAAGTATGGGGTAGATTGTGCCTAATATCTCTAACAGTTTTTAAAAATCGTTGTCTACAAAAATCCCTTTACCCCTTTTAAACGGTTTTAGCCTTTAATTTCTAAGTTTTCTTGATAAAAACAACACCTGGCAAAAATGGGAGAGTTGGGTTTAGAAAATTTTCCTGTGCACACTATCAAACTTAAAAACTGCTAATCCCTTTTTTTTGGGGAAAAAAGATTTTTTACGAAATTTCCAATCGCTCCAGCTATTATTTTCTTTTCCAGCCATGAAAATTATGTTTTCGTCTTGACCGGTTCTTTATCGTCTGCTTTTTTTTGTTTTTCCACTCTGTCCATGTTCTGTATTTTATTGCTTTTTCTCTAAATTTTCGTCCCAAGTTTTTCATTCTTGTTAATACCACATTTCCCTTTTTTAAAGGGATCAACACTGTTTTTTTCAACATTTGTATTTTTACTCTTTTAGTCCTGTTGTTGTCTTTAGCAATTCTCCACTTTCTCCCTCTTTGGGCCCTCACTGGAAAAAGCTTCCTCAGGAACCCTGTAGGAGAGGACTCCGTCACGTTATGTTGTAGGTGGTGGCGGCCATATTGCATTACTTTGGTTTTCCGTGACTTTTTCCCGTGATGTGCTAAACCCCAGCACCGCTATCAGGCTGGTTTGCCCCATTTCGTCCTTGACCACAGATTTTGGGGAGGGTCCAGGGGTTTATTCCAAATCACACACCGAAGAAAGGCCCCCCCGAATGATAGGTGAGGGTCGTCTAACAAACACGTCTCCCCCCTTTTTGTGTGAGGATGGACGTCACCATGGGGGATTTAAATTCTGCCCCTTTCGACGAAGCAGGCAATACTGCCGCAATGTCCCAAGACAGCCCGTACAACTGCAGCGTATTCCCCCCCTCTTTTCTAACTGTATGCTAACAATGAAAACTAAGGCCCCTTAAAAAAATAGCTATAAAACACAAAAAAAACTAGAGCAAAATTTCCTAGCTTCACCTTTGTTACGTGATCGGGGCCCCCCAGAGAGGGGGAGAGAGAGAGAGAGAGAGGAGAGAAAAGAAGAGAGAGAGAGAGAAAGAGAGAGAGGAGAAAGAGAGGAGAGAAAGAGAGAAAGAGAGAGAAAAGGAAGAGAAGAGAAAGGAGGAGACAGAGACGAGAGAGGGGGAGGTGGGGATAAGGAAAAGGGGGGAGGGAATGATAAGAAAGTGGGAAATTTCAGACAGGTTCCAAAACGTGGGAATTGCATTTAAGTGGGCCCCCCCCCCCCCCCCCCCGGCCCCCCCTTTTCCCCCCCTGGGGCCCTAACGGGCCCCCCCGAACAGACAGACGGGGTTTCTGGGTGCACGCTCCATGTCATGAGGAAACCATTACCTAATAGTGAAACGATCTGGGGAGTCATGCAGCGGTGATGCTGCTCTGGGGGAGTCATGCTTGCAGATTCTAATCCCCCTCCCCCGCCCCCCTTTCCCCCCCCCCCTCCCCCCCTCCCCCACCCCACTTACAGAAGGTCTCATTGCCCTGTTAGGAAAATGGTTTGTGTGTGTTTGGGTTTTGGTTTTTGCGTTCATGCAAACGGCCCCAAAACAGTGATGTTCACCTAAAGCCCCGCCCCCCCCCAAAAAAAAAAGGGAAAAAGGGTCCCATGTGGGGAACCCCCGCTGTTTTTGGGCAAAAGCCTTGCTGGGGGAAAGCGGAGTTAAAGGCTTCCTGTCCTGGTTCCCCGTCCCCCGTTGATTCATATACCGGGGGAGCCCGGTGTTAAAATGATGTATTTTGTGATCTGCTGACCGGGGTTCGATTCTCGTTCAAGGGGATTTTTTTTTTTACTTAGGAGTTAACATCAGTGTCGACTCCACTCTCCGCAAAAGTCTGTTTACGATGAGACTATAAACCGAGGCCCCGTGTGCGAACGCACGTAGAACATCTTGCCCACACGTTAAAACCCGTTCCGCTTTTCGGAAGAGTAGGCCATTGTGTGCTGATGGGAACGGATGACGAAATGTACAAAAAACTGGATACACACGGGGACTAGATGAAAAAAAGCACAGGAGTGCATATCCCATTATCCCCGGAACAAAAGTAGGCAAGGACACACACGACTTACTACATACACTGCCCAACTGGCAGACAAGGTTCAACCTGCAGGGTGCACACCAGCCCCATGGGAGGGGGGGGGGGTGGGGGGGGGAGTAAGGGGGAGGGGGGGTTGTTTGTTTAGTTGGTGGTGGTGGTTTTTTTCTTCTGAAACTCTACAAACAGGAAGTTTCCCCCCCCCCCCCCCCTCCCCCCCAACCCCTTCACCCAAAGTTGTCTGTGGCTGTTTCGTGATGGAGGCACTGAAGACATTCCATTTGGGAATTACGTTTTTAGGTTGTGTCGTAACAATAGTTATGGAAGGCCTGACGTCACGATGACGTGACGTGAGCCAACCTTTCCGGCACGTTTCAGCTTTTTTGGGGAGGCTAGACCATTGTAAAGAGCGTCTTTTCAAAGAGAAACTGCTCTCATTGTTACGTCAAGTGAAGTGAAGTGAAGTCAAAACCACTTTAATCATCCCATGAAGGGCCATTACAGTCCTTTTTGTTGACCAGAATCGTTCCCCTTGAACTGATAGTTAGCCAGTCAGTGATAGGGATTTGCAGAATGTTAGCATCATGCAGTTGTCTACGCCTGAATACCAGCTCTCCCCCCCCCCCCCCCCCCCCATTCCCCAACTAGAATGCACTACTTTTGTGTGTCTTACATTTTACGTCTGTTCATTTAAAGTGATATTAGGTGGTGGTGGTGGTGGTGGTGGTGGTGAAGAGATGAGGGCTTTAAAGCAAAGAGATAAGTGTTGAAGATTTTGTGTGTGTCAAAATTATGATTCCAAACAATACAAACAATAGGTTGCAATTCTGTGTGTGTGTGTGTGTGTGTGCCTGCGCAAGCCTTGGCATCTGTGTACGTGTTTCTCTCTCTCTCTCTCTCTCTCTCTCTCTCTCTCTCTCTCTCTCTGAGTCTGAGTGTGTGTATTGATGAAAGTTTGTCTGTGTCTGTGTATATGGACACACAATATTCTGAATCTGAATCTGAATCTGAAATCTGAATCATGTCTGCGTGTAAACGCATGCGTATGAGCCTAGCTAGGTACGTGCACAATTTCGTGCATGGTTTTACGCGCGCGTTCGTGTCTGCTTTCGTGTGCAATATACACACCAACAGACAGAGAGACGAACAGACCAACCGACAGACAGACAAAGAAACAAACAGACACAAACAAATGAGCGGACAGAGAAGGGTGGGGATCGGGTTGGCAATATCACAGCCTGACAGAGATAAAGCTCATGGGCAGAGCAGTGCTGCACTCACTGAGAACCTTGCCATGAGGCCACACAGGGCTGTCAGCTATCGCTCACATCAGCAGCGCCACATACAGGCGCCGCCGCTAGTGCTCCGTGTGTGTGTGTGTGTGTGTGTGTGTGTGTGTGTGTGTGTGTAAGTGTGTATGTGTGTGTGTGTGTGTGAGTGTAAGTAAGTGTGTGTAAGTGTGTGTGTGTTGTGTGTGTGTGTGTGTGTAAGTGTGTGTAAGTGTGTATGTGTGTGTGTGTGAGAGTGTAAGTAAGTGTGTGTAAGTGTGTGTGTGTGTGTGTGTGTGCGTGCGTGTGTGTGTAAGTGTGTGTGTATGTGTGTGTGTAAGTGTAAGTAAGTGTGTGTAAGTGTGTGTGTGTGTGTGATATATCTTCAGTTTAACGTCTATTCACATTTAGTGATTTTAGACGGGGAAAAATCTAACAAGAAAAAGCAAACGATAACTGATAAATGTTAGATAACAGTACTGAATAAAAGCTAACTTTAACATATTACAAAAACTGAATTATCGGACTTTTTATCAATCCTAACACAATGTCCAACAGTAACGATGGTTCAGATAAAATCTGATCCAGTAACAAACTTGGTACAACCAGGCAAAAATGCCTTTAAATGTTCACAACCAAAAATAGCATGACTATTTGTAATCTTCTCCCCACAAATACAGTTTACATCTTTCACGTATTTTGTCCTGAAAGTCAAAGTCAAACTTTTATTTTCAGATGGTACATTGAATAAGCAGTGCATTTGCTTTTTTTCACTCCAAGCCATCTATCTAAAGAAAAAAAGAGAGAAAAAAGATAATATATATGCAGACATACAATAACAACCTAATCAATGATAAACCATACAAATTAAACAAGAGACGACAATAATATATGCATATATGGAATTTAAAACAAAAACAAATATCACTGAACAATGTGAAACCATACAAATCAAACAAACAAAAAAATCTCCTGAAAATATATCCACCAGGCATAATGCAAACAAACAAGCAACAAAGAAAAACCAAACCAAAACAAACAAAAAAGGGACAAAACAAAATGAAAAAAGACACACCAACTCCTCTCCCCCGCCCACACACATACACACACACACCCCAAAACCCCCAACCATACAAACAAGTGATCAAAACAAACAAAAAAAGATAAACCAACAAGAACAACCACAACAAGCAAATAGACAAACACACACATACGTACACAACAACAACAGCGACAATAACAAACATAAAAAAAACAATAACAGCCAAAACAAATAAAGAACAATATAGAATTAACAAAAGACGAATCAAAAATCAAGATACCCCCTCCCCCCCCCCAAGAAAACCACCCTATAACAAAGGAAAACCCCAAACAAACAAACAAAAACCCAAAGCAAACCACAACTCCACTCTCACCATCACAACAACCAAATGGATATAAACAGAGGAAACTGATTTACAGTTTCCTTTTAAATCATTCAAACACTTACACACACGTACACACCCTCACCCATATCCCCTTGATATCATTTGTGTGTGCGTGTGTGTGTGTGTCTGTGTGTGTGTGTAAGCGTGTAAATGTGTGTGTATGCGCGTGCGCGCGTGTGTGTGTGTGTGCACGCGCGTGCGTATGTGTGTGTGAGCGTTGCAATGATTTGTGGTCTATAAGTTTGCGCCTGATTTGTGTGTTCTGATTTTGTTGTTTGTTGTTCTGTGTCAGTTTACACCTGTTTTTTTGTTGTTGTTGTATTTTGTTGTTCTGTGTCAGTTTACACCTGTGTTTTTTGTTGTTATTTTTTGTTGTTGATATGTGTCAGTTTACATCTGTTTGTTTGTTGTTGTTGTTTGCTGGCTGTTTGAATATACATGTTGTCATTATGTTTGGTATGTTCGGTCTGGTATCTGCTGATGTTGCATGGTGCTGTACTCCCTGTGATGACCTGTTAGCTGTTCGTTCTTTTTGTCCTGTCATCATCAATCCTTTGCTCCTAGCCTGCATGAAGTTCTCTGGTTTGAGATAACTTAAGTGTTTGAATTTGAAACCAACCCAATCCAAACCAAGCCATGCCAAGCCAATCTAAGCCAAGCCAAGCCAATCTAAGCCAATGTAAGCCAATCAAAGCCAATGTAAGCCAATCTAAGCCAAGCCAAGCCAAGCCAATCAAAGCCAATGTAAGCCAAGGCCAAACCC
>CM054148.1:45425942-45487087 GCA_028751875.1 Rapana venosa | reverse complement strand
GTCACCCCCTTCTTGTCTATTTTTTTCCCTTTTTGGTCCTTCTCCCCCTTTTTTTCAGAGACTTAAAAGTTAACAATTGTCTACCACACCAAAGTCGGATGCGCGGGCCTGACTTGTCAGGCGCTTAGGGGCCCAGCGCAACGCATTTTTGCCCCTATGATAGACAACAGTAGCGTTGGATGCAGAAGAACAGACGACATTACTGATAACAGTGCGCGCTTTCCTTTTAGTGTTTGTGCTATGGCTTTTAGGTGAAAACGTCTTGTACATCTCTGTCTGTCCCTGTCCGTCTACCTGTCTGTCTGTCTATCTGTTTGTCTGTTTGTCTATCTCTGTATCTTTCTTTGTGTCTGTGTTTTGTCTGCATGTCTGTCTGCCTGCCTGTGTCTGTTTAAAAAAATAATCTTTGAATTAGTGTCTTAGACATGTCTTTCTTCCTGTCTGTCTGTCTGCCTGTCTGTCTCTCTATTTTTTTCTCTTTGAATTAGTGTCTCAGACATGTCTGCCTGCCTGCCTGTCTTTCTGTCTGTCTCTCTGTTTTTTTCTCTTTGAATTAGTATCTCAGACATGTCTGTCTGCCTGTCTATCTGTCTGTCTGTCTGTCTGTTTTTTCCTCTTTGAATTAGTATCTCAGACATGTCTGTCTGTCTGCCTGTCTGTCTGTCTGTCTGTTTTTTAATCTTTGAATCAGTGTCTCAGACATGTCTCTTCTTACGCTACTGTTCAGATCAAAAACAAAACAGAACAACGACAAAAAAACCCACCAACTACCCCCAAAAACCCCACACGAAAAAAATGACCAGGCAAAAGATAGACAAACAATCAAATCACAGACAATCAGACAAATCAACAAGAAGAATCGGGGAAAAAGCAAAAAAGTGAAGATGAGAAATTGCAAAGAAGAAAAATACAAAGAAAAAGAATTGCGAAAAAAATTGGAAGAGGAAGAATGTGAAGAGGAGAGCGAAGAATGCAAATAGTGCAATGAAGAATGCGAAACGAAAAAGAATGCAAAGAAGAGTGAAAAAGAAGAGTGCGAAGAAGAATAAGAATGTGAAGAAGATGAAGAATGCAAAGAAAAGAAGAAGAAAAAGAAGAAAAACATGAAGAAGAAGAATGGAAAATAAGAAGAGCAATGCAAAAAAGAAGAAGAAGAAAAAAAAGGCAGAGGGGAGGAGGAGGAGGAGAAGAAGAAGAAAAAGAAGGAGAAGAAGAAGGAGAAGAAAAAGAAGAAGAAAAAAAAAAGAAGAAGAAGAAAAAGAAGAAGCAGAAAGCAGCAGCAGCAGCAGAAACAAGAAGAAGAAGAAGAAGAAGAAGAAGAGGAAGAAGAAGAAGAGGAAAAGAAGAAGAGGAAGAAGAAGAAGAAGAAGAAAGAAGAAGAAGAAGAAGAAGAAGAATTGCGAAGAAGAAGAAGAATTGCGAATTGCGAATTGCGAAAATAAGAAGAAGAAGAAAAAGAAGAAGAAGAAAGAAAGAAGAAGAAGAAGAAGGCAAGAGAAACAAGAAGAAGAAGAAGAAGAAGAGAAGAAGAAACAAGAAGAAGAAGAAGAAGAAGAAGAAGAGGAAGAAGCAGAAACAAGAAGAAGAAGAAGAAGAAGAAACAAGAAGAAAAAGAAAGAAGAAGAAGAAGAAGAAGAAGAAGAAGAAGAAGGAAACAAGAAGAAAAAAGAAGAAGAAGAAGAAACAAGAAGAAGAAGAAGAAGAAGAAGAAGAAGAAGAAGAAGAAGAAGAAGAAGAAAACAAGAAGAAGAAGCAGAAGAAAAGAAGAAGAAGAAGCGGAGCACAGGTGACCGTGACATACCCGCGTGAGTTGAGATGCTTTTTGCACAGGGAATGGCAATCTTCTCCTGCTTAAGCTAGAACAGGACCTTCAGGCCTGCTCTGTCAATGCTATTTCCAGAGCAAATCTTGGCATGCCTTTGTACTTCAGAGGTATTTGCGCCTGGTGTTTTCTCGCGTTTTGGTGTGTGTTTTGTTTGTTTTTATCCAAAGGAAATTTCGTGCTAGTTAAACGGTTAATAATCGGAATAAATGTTTTTATTAAATCTCTCTCTCTCTTTTCTTTCTCTCTCTCTTTTTTTTCTCCTTGTCTGTGTCCGTCTGTCTCGTCTTCTCTTGCCTTGCCTTGCTTTGCTCTGTCCGTTTGTCTGTCTGGTCTGTCTGTCTCTCTCTTCCTCCATCTTTGTCTCCCTCCCTCTCTGTCTCTCTGTCTGTCTGTCTCTGTCTGTCTGTCACTGTGTCTGCTTCTCTGTCTCTGTCTTTCTCTCTCTCGTCTTGTTCCCTTTTTTTGTCTGTCACCCTTTTGTCTTTCTTGTTAACTGTTTGCCTGTTTGTATGCACGCACGCACGCACACACACATACACACACACTTTCACCCCTACAGCTACCCCCCCCCTACTCCCAACCACAGCCACAACACACTTACATCCGTACACCTACCCCTACCGCAAAACACCCACCCACCCATCACATGCACGCACACACACATACACACACACACACCCACACCCACCCACACCCACCCAACCCCCCACACACATGCACGCCCACACACACACACACCCACACCCACCCCACCCTCCACACCCACACCCACCCACCCACCCACCCACCCACACCGACAACCCACAAACACCCACCCACCCACCCACACACCCCCCCACACACACACCCAAAACACCCACCCACCCACCCACCCCCCCCCCAAACAGACACAGACACACCCCCCACACACACACACATACATCCCCCCCCCCCCCCCCACACACACCCACACACACACCAGGCTATTCGGTTCAGTTCATCTCTGGGCAATCTGATTTCCCCCATAACACTTTCTTTGACAGAAATTGCAGCCCGTCCTGTTATGGTGAACAAACGAGAGGAAATGCAGGATTCATTTTATCTCTCTCTCTCTCTTTTAGCAGAGGGCTTTAGCTTGTATCGGATCGATTATCGTAAATCACTTACTGCCCGTCTGCCTGCCTGCCTACCTGCCCATTTGTCTGCCCGTTTCTGACTTTTGATATGTGTGTGTGTGTGAGTGAGTGAGTTTTTGTTGTGTGTGTGTGTGTGTGTGGGTGAGTGTGTGTGTGTGGATGGTGTGTGCGGCGCGGGCGTCCGCTGTGTGGGTTTGCCTGGCCCCGGTTTTTGGGTTTTTTTTGGGGTTTTTTTTTGTTGGGGGTTTGGGGGATGGGTTTTTGGGGGGTTTTTTGTTTTTTTTTGGGGGGTTGTTTTTTTTTGGGGGGTGTGGGGGAGTTTTTTGGGTTTTTGTTAATCCTTCCCCCCCCGGGGTTTGGGGGGGGTTTTAAAAAAAAAAAAAAAAAAAAAACCCCCCCCCCCCCCCTTTTGGGGGGGGGGGTTTTTTTTTTTTGGGGGGGGGGGGGGGGGGGGGTTTGTTTTGGGGGGGGGGGGGGGGTTTTTTTGGGGGGTTTGGGGGGTCCGGGGGGAGGGGGAAAAAAGGGGGGGTTTTTTTTTTTGGGGGGGGTGTGGGGGGTTTTTGTTTTGGGGGGGGGGTTTTTTTTTTTGGGGGGGGGGTTGGGGGGGAGGGTTTTTTTTTGGGGGGGGGGGGTTTTTTTGGGGGGGGGTTATTTGTTTTTTGGTGGGCCCTCTTTTTTTGGAAAAAAAAAATTTGGTTTTCCCCAAAATTTTTGCAAAAAATTTTTTTTGGAAAAAAAAAAAAAATTTTTTTTTTTTTAAAAAAATTTTTTTTTTTTTTTGGGGGTTTTTTTTTTTTTTTTTTTAAAAACCCTTTTGCGGGGGAAATTTTTTTTTTTTTTCCCCCCTTTTTTGGTTGGGTTTTTTTTTTTTGGGGGTTTTTTTATTTTTGGGTTTTTTTGGGGATTTTATTTTTAAAAAAAAAAAACCCCCCCCCCCCCCCCCCCCAAAAAAATTTTTTTTTTTTTTTTTTTTCCCCCCCCCCCCCCAAAAAATTTTTTTTGGGGAAAAGGGGGGCCCCGGGGGGGGAAAAGGGAATTTTTTTTTTTTTTTCCCCCTGTTTTGGGTTTTTTGGTTTTTTTTTTTAAAAATTTTGGGAAAAAAATTTTGTTTTATTTTTTTTTTTTTGGGGTTTTTTTTATTTTCAATAAAAATTTTACAAAAGGGAAAGGGAAAGAAAAAAGAAAGGGGGGAGGAAAAAAAGAAGAAAGAAGGGGGAAAGAAAAAAGAGGAAAAAAAAAAAAAAAGAAAAAAAAAAAGAAAAAGAGCAAGAAAGGAAAAGAATTTTTTTAAAAAAGGTTTTCCAAAAAAAAAGGCCAAAAAAAACCGACAAAAAATTTTTGGGGGAAAAAAAAAGGGGAAAAAAACCCAAAATGAAAAAAAAAAAAGGGATTAAAAGAAGAATGGATTTAAAGAAAAAAAAATATTAAAGGGGGCCACAGGAGAAGAAAGGGAAGAAAAAAAAAGGAAAAAAGGAAAATCTGAAGGGAGATTGTTTTAATAAATTTAAAAGCAAAACTTATTTTATGTTTAATAAATGTCCCACCCCCAAAAACAAACTCCCCCCGTTTGCGTCTTTGTTTTTTCTTTGCTGGCTTCTTTTTAACCGCCCGCTTCCCACTAACACAAACTACTGGTCAATCAAACAAACAAAAACAAAATTAAAATCAATTAAAGACAGGTGAAACAATACAAAAGAACAACATAACAACCCAAAAACAAAAACAAACAAAAAAATGAATACAATACAAAACAGAACAATGAGTTTCATTTTGTATCAAGCACCACCAAAAAGTTAACTTTTTTTTTTACACAAAACGCTTCGCCCCTATAGAAAAACAAATCTGTCTTGTAACTCTATCATAAAACCCTTTTTTTTTCCAAATTAAAAAAAAATTTACAATTCTTGCGATTTTTTAACCAAATACCAAAGGAAAAAAGAAATTGGGGAGGGACTTTTTAAAAAAGGGAAAAGCATCTTTTTGTTCAAGGGTTCAGCCTCAAAAACAGGCCAAAAAATAGCCCCCAATTTAACCCCATTTCTGTGGGCCCCAAAAAGTAATAAGAAAAAACCTTTTCACCCTGAAGGGTTTTAAAATACTCAGGATGTATTCCAATTTCAAGAAAAAAAGCTTTTTTAGTTTTCAAATAAAATGTCAAACCCAAAAAAACACAAACCCCCCAAACGCGCGCGCGCAAAAACATAATTTGTGCCTTTTTTTAAAACCCCTTGCTGAAGAATAAAAATTTTTTAAAAAAAACCCCGTAACAGGTGGTTGTTTGGTCCCGCCCCGACCCCCACCTACAAATTAGGGGAAATTGTTTTTAAGACGTTACTAAACCACAATTATTTTCACCCCCAGCCCCCAAAAAAACCCAACACCAAAACCAAAACCCACCCCCCCCCCCCCAAAAAAACACCCCCCCAAAAACCCCCCCCCCCAACCCCCCCCCCCCCCCCCCCCCCCCCCCCCCCCCCCCCCCCCCCTTTTTTCCCCCCCCCCCCCCCTTTCCCCCCCCTTTTTTCCCCCCAAAAAAACCCCTTTTTTTAAAAAAACCCCCCCCCCCCCCCAAACCCACCAAGGGGGGCCCCCAAAAAACCCCACCCCCCCCCCCCCCCCCCCCCCCAACCCCCCCCCCAAAACCCCCCCCCCCCCTTTCCCCCAAAAAAAAAAAAACCCCCTTAACCCCCCCCTTTTTCCCCCCCCCCCCTCCCCCAAAAACCCCCCCCCCCGGGCCCCCCCCCCCCCCCCCCCCCCCCCCCCCCCCCCCCCCAAACCATGCCCGGGTGAAAATGTACCAAGTTGGGCCATTTCTTTTCTCCCTTCATAGCAGGCGATTGTATTTGCCGTCTGTCCCCCTTACCTCACTCAGAAAAGGGTCCCCTTTCCTTCAATGGCGCTTTTTGAAGTTGCGCTGCTGCTGCTGTTGTTGTTGTTGCCGGAAAACGGCGTTTCCCCATCCGTTGTGGTGTTTCAGATAAAAACTGTGTTTTTTTTTCTTCAGCAGCTCGTGGCCCGGGTCGATGGGGTGAATGGGGTTGTGGTGAACTGTTCTGTGATGCGGAGGTTAAATTTTCAGAGAGACAGAAGACAGACAGAAAGACAGAAAAAAAACAGACAGACAACAGACAGACAAGACAGACAGCAGACAGAAAAAGCGACGACAAGACAGACAGACAAGACAGACGAAAAGATTACAGACAGAAAAACAGACAAACGACAGGTCACAACCACCACACACACAGTACGCGTGCATGTATGCAGTAGGGCGCTCCCACGCGCACAAACACACGGACACAGAACACACCCCCCCACCCACCCCCCCAAAAAACCAACACACAAAACACAACATCACACACAAACCCACACACACCACCACACCCACAAACCACCAACACACACACCACAAAACACACACACCACACGCCACACACACACACACACACACCACACACACACACCCCACACAACACACACACACAAACAACACACCACACACACCACCACACACACCCCACACACACAAACCCCCCACACAAGCCCTTCGATGAACAAAAAAAAAACCTAGGTGTTTCGAACAGAGAAAAAATCTTGGCACCGTTAAACCCTTTCGCTTTTTGGAAGAGTAGGCCATGTGGGAAACAGATAAAAAATTTACAAAACCCATACACACGGGAGGATGTAAAAAAGCCCCGAGTGCTTTTTCCATTATCCCCCTAAAAAAAAATAAAAAATAAATAAAATAAAATTCCTCTCTCTTCATTTGCGGGCAACTGACGCGTTGCTGTTCCTTTGTTCTTTATGGAGAATCATCATATAAATTAAAACCCATTTCAGTGCGGCCATTTCCCCCCGTAAATTAAGACTGCTCTCCTTGGGGAGAACGCCCCCCAAAATTTGTTTCCCCTTTTTTTTCCTGTGTTTTGTTGTTTTGGGTTTGTGCTGTGTGGTGTGTGTGTTTATGTGGTGTGTGTGTGTGTGTGGGGTGTATGTCTATGTGTGTTCTGTTGTTGTCTGTGTGTGTCTGGTGTGTGTCTGTGTGGGTCTGGTTTTTGTGTCTGTGGGGTTCTGGAAAGTGTCTGTGTTTTGTTGTGTCTGGTGTCTGTGTCTCGTTCTGTGTTTGTTGTGTCTTGTGTGTCTGTTGTGTTTCTTGTGTGTGGTGCTGTGTCGTGGGTCTCTGTGTGTCTGCTGTGTCTGTGTGGTCGTGTTGTGTGTGTGTGTGTGTGTGCGGGGTTTGTGTGCTGGTGTGGTCTGTGTGTGGGTCTGTGTGGGGGTGTGTCGTGGTGGTCTGTGTGTGGTCTGTGTGTCTGTGTGGTTTGTGTGTTTGTATGTATTTTTCGTGTGCGTCTTGTGGTCTCCCGGGCGTGTGTGTGTGTGTGTGTCTGGGGTTTGGTTTTGGGGTTTGTTTTTGGTGTTTGTATGTGTGTATGTGTCGGTTTTTTCACTCTCAGACGGGGGTTTTTTTCTGTTGTGTGTGTTGTGTGGTTTTGTCTGTGGTGCTGGTGTGTGTTTGGTGTCTGTGTGTGTGTGTCTGGTTGTTGTGTGGTCTGGTGGTATGTTGTGTGTAGTGTCTTGTGTGTCGGTCTGGCTGTGGGGTTTTGTGTCTGGTGTGTCTGTTCTGTGTTTTGGTGTGTATGTGTGTGCTGTGTGGTGTCTTTTGGGTTCTCGTCTGTGTGTGTGTGTCTTGTTTCTGTGTGGTTTGTGTTGTCTGGTCGTTGTTTGTGTGTGTGTTGGTGTGCTGTGTATGTGTCGTAGTGTCTGTGTGGTCGGTTTTTGTGGTCTGTGTCTGTGTCGGGGTTTTGTATTTGTTTTTGGTCTGTGTGTCTTTTTTGGGATCTTTCCCTGTAAACTGGTTTTCTCCACGAACTGTACCTGGATATACTCTTTGTCCCCTTTTTTAAAAAAAAAATTTTACTCTGTTAATGGTGTAGCATGGGCACCCGTTTTTTGTTTTTTCCCCGAAAGACTTGCATCCAGACCCCCCTCAAGGTCTAGTAGGTGGGGGGGGAAAAAATATATTTTTAAAAGGGGAATGGAACTCACGTTTTTCGCTGTTCTGGGGGGCACCTGCGTGTGGTGTGTGGTTATTTTGGTATTATGTAATAGTATGTAGCGCGCGCACAAATGTTTGTTCGTGTGTGGTGTGATGGTGTGTGTGTTGTGTGTGTTCGTTGTGTGGTGATGAGTGATGTGTGTTGTGTGTTCTTTCCTTGATTGCAATCGATGCAGTATGTTTTTTTTCGTTCTTTTTTTATTGGTGAGGTGGATGGATGGGCCCTATTAGGTTTTTCCGCTCTGTTTAAACTTTTTGGGTTAATGTGGTTTCTTGTTCTCTCTTTTTAATGACATTAGGGGAGTCCCCTTTTCCTCTCTGCTTCAATCTTTTAACGCCAAAGGGCTTTTGAATCTCCCCCTTTCCCGTGAAAGATTAACTAAATGGCACCAGTGACACACCTTGTTTCTGCTGATTGTGGTCAGTGTCGCACTCTTGGTGTCTGAAAAATGTGATGATATGATGCTTACTGACGGGGCTGTTGTGTTTCCCCCGGGGGCAAAAACCCGATAGGGCCTGTGGTCGGGGGGGTTTAAAACGGGTGGCTGGAAAGGTTGGATTGGATTGGTTTATAATTTTGATGATTTTGATAAATTTATCAATGCCTTTTTTTCTTTTATTTTAACTCTTTTTAAAAAAATTTTAAAAATGAATAAGTACTCGTGCACTTTTTTACATCCAGTCCCGAGTGCATGCGGTTTTGTAAAATTTGCACCCTTTTCAAACCAGCCTTTAGAAAATGCATCAGAAATAAAAAAAGAGTTTTTGTCGCGACCCTCTTTCTCTCCTCTCTCTCTTCTCTTCTCTCTCTCCTCTTCTCTCTTCCTCTCTCTCTCTCTCTTCTTTTCTCTCTTCTCTCTCTCTCCCAGGGGTTTTTTTCCCTTGCGCTAGGCTTGTTGCTCCTGTGAAGGGTCTTTCGAACCCAAACAACTAGCCCCAAACTGTCATCCGATCAGAGGAGAGGAAAAACAGTCGGGGGTTGCAGGGGAGGAACCGGGCCCCCTGGCTGCTTCAGGGCTCGTTAGGGCAAAGTCTTTGGATGAGGACTATAACCGAGGCCCCCTGTGCGAACGCATGCAGAACACCCTTGCCACACTTTAAATCCTTTTCCGCTTTTCGAAAGAGTGGGCCTTGTGTGCCGGGGGGGAAGGGATGACAAAATTTAAAAAACCCGCATACAACGGGACGGATGTAAAAAAGCACTGAAGGCTTATTCCATTCCTCGTATAAAAAATAATAAATAAATAAGCTCCATTCTGACTATCGCCTAAACAAACTTATCATCATACATCATCTCATCATCACTCATCTCACCCTCATCTCATCTCATCTCATCATCGTCGTCGTCGTGTGTCGTCGTCGTCCTAGTTGCCCTAGCGTCCTAGTCGTCGTTGTCTTTTTCTTCTTCTTCCTCTTCTTTCTTTCTTTTTTCTTTTTTTTTCTTTTTTCTTTCTTTCTTTCTTTCTGGTCTGTCTGTTTTCGTTTTCTTTCTTTTTTTTTTCTGTCTGTTTGTCTGTCTTCTGTCTTTTGCTGCTTTTTCTGCTGTTTTTGTTGTCTGTCGGCCTGTCTTTCTTCTTTCTTTCTTTCTTTCTTTCTTTTCTTTTCTTCTTTTCTTCTTTTTTCTTCCCCTTTTTTTTCTTTTCGTTTTCTTCTTCTTCTTTTCTTCTTCTTCATTATTCCCTTTATGGGTGATGTTGAGTGCCTGGTCTTCCCTTTGTCATCTGCAGGAGACTTCCCCTGCGGGCCCTCAGCCCCACTTTTGACTTGGGGCAGCCATTCAATCGAGTTGTAAATCTCTCAATTTCCGGCCCCTTTGATTGACCAAACAAATCCAAACCCGGTTCACACAAACGGTAGTATTTGTGTTGCCCATTGTTTTTCCCTTTGACATCTGATATAAAACATTTGTAGGATTTAAAAAGGGAGCCTGTTCTTATATCAGAATCTTTCCCAAAATAATGATCTTTCGCAATTCAGAGAGGGGTTCTATTAGTTTACATAAACAAGATCATTAGGGTACGTCTATCTAAGCCTAAAAACGCTTTAAAGCAAAGAGGGTATGTTTACAATGTGTTACGCTGCTCCAAGCCCCAGATTTCTGCCCATATAAACAGGGGGTTTTATTTGTGATCAAAAAATCTTAATGAAAAATAAAAGATATTTTTCAATATTTTAGTTTTTTCAACACAATAACAAACTTTGTTTACCCCCGACTTGCCCAATCTTACATGCATGTGAAACTAACTTAGTAGAAAAACAATTTCCAAATATTTATATCTTAAACACACATGAATTTCCCATTGTACAACCTTTTCATGGAGCAATTTTTTACCTTTTTTTGAAACAACGATATTACTCTTCCAGATTAAAACCTTAAAATCCAGTGCTGTTGCGCAGTTTTAAGCTGTTTAATGCTTTTGTAAACCTCGATGTTTCAATAGCAGGATAAATCTCGCAGCAAAAAATAACAAAATCTGAGAAATTTGGGGGGAAAATGGACCATGTTTACCATTATGATGATGCTCTGGGTAACCCCTTGATAAAAACGAAACAAAAAGGGGACATCATCCCCTTTAAAAACATGGTACAGTTATTTGTCATCCTTTATTCCCCAAATTTTTTTGGCTGCATTCTGTACAGGGTTCAAAAAATGTAAATGTTTCCCCCTTACACCATTTTTTTGGGAAGGCCCAACAATTCCGTTTTAAACCCAATCAAAGCTTTTTTAAAGTCAATAAATGCCATAGGTTACAGTTAGACAAACGTTTCTGTACAACGCAAACGGTAAACATTGACTATATGGGGTATCCTCTCTTAAAACCACTTGGGGCTCACCCGTATATTTTTCTTTAACCCCCTTGTAACCTATTTTTAAAAATTTTACTATATATCTTACTCTTTTCAGAAAAGAAAATTTCCCCCGGGGTTTTTGGGTTATCAAAATCACCCTTTTTTTTGCAATTTAGTTTATGATTCAGCCCAGTTATTTGGAAAAAGACCATCATCAAAATTTTGTTGAATGTTTTAGAAGGAAAACACAATATTTTACTCCTATTTTGCAATCACCAATGATTTTATAAGGACCGGCTGCTTTCTACTCTTTAATTTTTTTAAGTGCCCCCCAATATTTCTCTTTAAAATAGGACGATAAAAAAGCCTCCGTTCCACCCTGTCAACTCGTAACATGGGTTTGGGTAATGAGTCTTTCTCCAACAGGGTTTGAAATGTTTAAACCATCTTCAATGTATACTATTTGGCTGCTTTTTTTAAATGCGCCCCTTCTTTCACTTTTTCCGAACTGGATTTTAAGAGATAGATGCATCTATCTGCAAGTAGGTCTTATTATACTGTTTCTTTTTTTTTTCCCGCATGCATTTAATTTCCTCTTGTGACACAGTACCGTTTTTGTCCCCCATTTCTTAATGTTTTTCGGGGAATCTTCGAATTTTTTTACCTTATATTTCATCTTTTTTCTTCATTATAAAACCAAATATCTTTGATGGGCCCTTTTTTGATATGTACTTTTCTTAACATTCAGCACTGGTTTTATGAAACCATTTTAACAAATCAAAGCTTCGTTAATGTTTCTCATTCATCTGAAAGCATTAAAAAAATTTCACAATGTTCACTCTGGAGATTTTTTTTTAAACTGAGAGTTTGTTTTCTCCATCAAACTTTTCCATAACAGATGGCTTCAAGTTTCCACAACTTATTTATACGGATTAATTAAGTTCAACAGGAAGTGATCGGAATAGATGCTCGGGAACAAACAAAGACTGATCAAAAATCTGAAGAAAAAAATCACTGACACAAAAAATAATCTTAAACCCCTACATCCTCCATCAAATGATGTATAGCGTCCTTTTGGTCACCCTTTCTACGCCATTTAGAAACTGTAAAAATAAGGCGTGCACATATTCAAAGTAATTTACCTAATTGTTGATAACAAAATCTTAGAATTACGATTGCTGCTGAGAGACATCTTTTACTTTGGACATCGAACTAAAGTCATTTTCTACATGTGCAAGAAAAATTGGGTCCTGCTGTTTAAGTCTCCCCCAAAAATTTTATTACTTCATCCGTGAACCACACAATTTATAAACATTTTCCAAAATAGCAAAAACCTTATCTTTTTCAAAAATTTATAAAAAAGGCGAACCTTCAGGGGGATTACACACGCAAGCAAAACATTCTTTTTTTACACAACAAGATTTTTCACAGAGAAAATGCAAATATTAGGGTTGGAAATCTAAACATTTTACAAAGGCAGTTTAAATCTGCCTTTTAAACAAAATAAAACCCCTGAACGCCCCCTTGGGGGGTTACTTTAATTGCCCACTTACAGAAGGCTTTTTAGCCAGTAAAAAATTGGTGGGAAATTTTCGGAATTTTCTGTCAAAATTAAAATCAAAAATACGCCCCCTAAAATACAAAATCTTTTATCAGACATTTTGACAACAGCCATTTCGTTCCAAGACAAAAAAGAAAAAAATTTTATTTGTTTTTTTCTGTATTTCCACAAATTTATTGATCCCCACCCTCAAGATGCACTTTTACCAAATTTCAGACATGACAAACCCATTCATGCTTTCAACAGCGTTAAAAGAGGCCCTTTTTTGGGAAGATGCCCACAACCTCTTGGGCAGTGGTGTTAGACCCAGGCCAAAATCAACCTTCTTTTTTCTAGCCGTGTGGGTGAAATGAGCCTCACTGCATCAAGCCTACTTGGGTAAGCCCTATTACAGGGGGTCTAATGGGCTGGTGCGGTGTTGTTTTTTTTCCTACCCCCCCGTAAATTGAGACTTGGAGGGTGATTGATGGGCGGCCAAAAAGCTATTCCTTCTTTGAAGTCTTAAGGGGCCCTTTCGCCATTAATATCAAATGACAAAGCCCTTTCACATTTTTCCTTGCCCCAGCCCTTAAAAATATGGGGTCCCAATGTGCCCCAATATCTTAACAGTTTTTTGGAAAAATGTTGTCACAAAAAAACCTTGACCTTTCAAACGGTTTTAGCCTTCAAAATTTTTAAGCTTATTGATAAAAACAAACCCGGCAATAATGGAGGTTGGTTTAGAAATTTTTCCCCGGGCACACTATCAAAAATTAACATCTTACATCCATTTTTTTTGGAAGAAATTTTTCACGAAATTTCACAATAGCTCCCGTTCATTACTTTTCCTTTTTCCATGCCATGAATAATTTGTTGTTTCGTCTTTCGGGCCCCCTTGATCGTCTGCTTTTTTTTTAGTTTTTTTCCCCTCTGTCCCTCGTTCTGTATTTGATTGCTTTAATTAAATTTTCAGCCCAAATTGTTTGTCTTGTTAATATCACCATTTCCCTTTTAAGGGATCAACATGTTTGTCAACTTTGTATTTGATCTTCATAGTCTCTGTTGTTGTCTTTAAAAGTTCTCCATTTCCCATCTTTGGGCCCTCTCATGGAAAATGCTTCCTCGGAACCACTGTAGGAGAGGACTCCTGTCTACTGTGATAGTTTTTGGGGCGGGGCCTATCTGCACTTATTTGGTTTTTTCCCCTGGCTTTTCCTGTGATGTGTACGACCCCCAGCAGCCTTAGGTTTTTCCCCCTTTTTTCCCCAAAAAATTTGGGGGGGGCAGGGAAACAACCAAGCAAAAGGCCCCCCCAGGAAAAGGGGGGGGCCTCAAAACCCGTCTGCCCCTTTTTTTTGGGGGGGGGGTCCGGGTTAAAACTCCCATTTCACAAACAGGGGAAAGCCGCAAAATGTAGAAACCCCAAAGCCGTTTCCCCCTTTTTAATGTATGCTCTAAAAAAGGCCCCCTTAAAATGCTCTATAACAAAAATACTGGCAAAATTTTTCCACGCCCCTTCCCTTTACCCGGATCCCCCCCGAAGAGAAAAAAAAGGAAAAAAAAAAAAAAAAGAGGAAAAGTTGAAGGAGGGAGAGAAGAGAGAGGAGAGAGAGGAGGAGAGAGAGGAGGGAAAAGGGGAAAAAGAGAGAGAGAGAGAGAGAGAGAGGAAGAGAGAGAGAGAAGAGAGAGAGAGAGAGAGAGGAGGAGAGGGAAGAGAGGAGAGAGAAAGAGAGAGAGAGGAGGGGGAAAAGGGAAAGAGAGAGAAAAGAGGGAGAGGAAAAAGAGAGAAAGAGGGAGAAGAGAGAGGAGAGAGAAAAAAGAGGAGAAAGAGAGAGAGAAAAGACGAGGGTGGGGGAGGTTAAAAACAAAATAAAAAAAAAAGAAAAAACAATTCTTGCCAAACATACAAACACCACACAAAACCCCAACATCCCAAACAGTATAAAAAAACTAAAAAAAATACCAACAAGAAACCACAAAAAACAAAGACAAACCACACAAAAGCAAACAAAACGCAAAATACAAAAACCATACACAAAACAAAAAAAGAAATAAACAAAGAGAACAAATCGATTCCCCTCCCAAGGAACCACTAAAAACAAGGAAAACAAACCAAACAAACAAACAAAAAACCCAAAGAAACCACAACTCCCTCCACACACAACAACCAAATAATATAACAGAGGAAACTGATTTAAGTTCCTTTAAAACATTCAAAACGTACCCTTACACACCCTCACCATACCCCTTGATATCATTGTGTGCCGGGTGGTCTGTGTGTGAGCGTTAAATGTTGTGGTATCAGTGCGCCGTTGTGTGTGTGTCCCCTGTCGTTGTGTTTGGTTGAATATTGTGTCATAGTTTCCTGATTTGTTGTTCTGATTTGTTGTTGTTTCTGTGTCAGTTACACCTGTTTTTGTTGCTGTTTTTATTTTTGTTTTGTGGTCAGTTTACACTGTTTGTTGTTTGGTTATTTTTGTGTTGTATGTGCATTTTGTCCATGTTGTTTGTTGTTGTTGGGTTTGCTGGTTGTTTTGTATACATGTTTCATTATGTTGTGGTTTTTGGTTGGTATCTGCTATGTTGCTGTGCTGGTTCCCTGTGATGACTTTTAGCTGTTTTTTTTTGTCCTGTCTCTCAATCTTTGCTCCTGCCTGTGAAGTTTCTCTGGTTTGAGTTAACTTAAGTGTTTGGAATTTAAAACCAACCATCCAAACAAGCCATTGAAGCCAATCTAAGCCAAGCCAAGCAATCTAAGCCAATGTAAGCAATCAAGCCAATGTAAGCCAATTAAGCCAAGCCAGCCAAGCCAATCAAGCCATGAAGCCAACCCAAGCCAATCAAGCCAATTAAGCCAATGTGCAGCCTCTAAAACCAAACGCCAAGCCCAAAACTTAGCAATTAAGCCAAGCCAAAAGCAAGCAATTAGCCAATCTAAGCCAATCTAAGAAAGAACCAAACAAAGTAAGGGAAATTATTTACCCTGCAATCTTAAAAACAAATAAAACGAAGCGCGCATCAAGCATTACGGCATGCAACCCAAACAAATAACCAGCCCCACTACGCACGAACAACGAAGCAAACATACACACAACAACACACACACACACACAAAACAATACACCACACACACACACACACCACACACGGAAACAAATTTTGACGGTGAAAGATGCGTTGAAAATTAGCCAATCCAAGCCAACCCAAAAACCAATCTAAGCCAATCTAAAGCCAGCCAACACCAAATCTAAGCTAACTTAAGCCATCAGCAGCCGCCCCCAACCACATCTAAGCCAAAATCTAAGCCAACCAAACCAACCCAACCAACAGAGCCAACAATCAACCAATCCAAGCAACAAAAGCCAAACCAAGCCAAAACCCAACTCAAGCCAAAGAAGCATCCAACCAAAAAAAGCCAACCCAACCCAAGCCAAGCGAAACCATCCAACCTACCAAGCCAATCAACCCAAACCAACCCTTCAAAGCATCATCAACCACAACCCCCAAAGCACATCACCATAACTAACACCACCACACCACCAACTTACACGCAACCCCCCTCTCACCATACCCAACCCACCCCCCAAACTCCCCCATCCCATCCACCCCATCCACCACATCCCCCATTCCCCTTTTCCACCCCACCTCCACCCACCCCCCAAGCGCACACCTAATTATTCTGAAACGGCTCTGGCCTTTACCGTTGCATGGGAAAACGATGAACCCTCAGACCTCGTTTTGTTGAATGGGGGTTGCAGGTTACGTGACGTAGGTTCTTGTGCGACCTCCTCACTTTCTTTTCTCCCCTTTTCACCTCCTTCCTCCATCTCTGTCTTTTTTCCTTTTTCTAGTTGTTCTTCCTCTTGTTATTTCCTTTTACCCCCTTTTTGTATTCCCTACCCCTCCCACCTTGGCGTAATGTTCATTTTTCCCCTGGTTGTTGGTAAAATGACAGTTTTCCTGTGTCTGTTGGTAAATGACAGTTTTCCTGTGTCTTTTGGGCAGAATGGTAGTGTTTTCCTGTTTTTGTTTGGCAAATGGTTTTATTTTTCCCCTGTGTCTGTTGTCAGAATGACAGTTTTCCTGTTGTTTGGCAGAAATGGTATAGTTTTCCTGTGTCTGTTGGCAGAATGGTATTTAGTGTTTTCCTGTGTCTGTTGGCAGAATGGTAGTAGTTTTCCTGTGTGTGTTTGGCACAATGGTAGCAGTTTTCCTTGTGTGTGTTGGCAGAATGGTAGTAGTTTTCCCTGTGTCTGTTGGCAGAATGACAGTTTTCCCTGTGTGTGTTGGCAGAATGGTAGTAGTTTTCCCTGTGTCTGTTGGTAAAATGGTAGTAGTTTTCCCTGTGTGTGTTGGTAGAATGGTAGTAGTTTTCCCTGTGTGTGTTGGTAGAATGGTAGTAGTTTTCCCTGTGTGTGTTGGCAGAATGGTAGTAGTTTTCCCTGTGTCTGTTGGCAGAATGGTAGTAGTTTTCCCTGTGTCTGTTGGCAGAATGACAGTTTTCCCTGTGTGTGTTGGCAGAATGGTAGTAGTTTTCCCTGTGTGTGTTGGCAGAATGGTAGTAGTTTTCCCTGTGTCTGTTGGCAGAAGACAGTTTTCCTGTGTTTGTTGGCAGAATGACAGTTTTCCCTGTGTCTGTTGGTAGAATGATAGTAGTTTTCCCTGTGTCTGTTGGCAGAATGACAGTTTTCCCTGTGTCTGTTGGCAGATTAACAGTTTTCCCTGTGTCTGTTGGCAGAATGGTAGTAGTTTTCCCCGTGTCTGTTGGCAGAATGACAGTTTTCCCTGTGTCTGTTGGCAGAATGGTAGTAGTTTTCCCCGTGTCTGGTGGCAGAATGACAGTTTTCCCTTTGTCTGTTAGCAGATTGGTAGTAGTTTTCCCTGTGTCTGTTGGCACAATTGGTAGTAGTTTTGTATATATATATTTATTATATTTATTATATATATATATTTTAATATATTAAAATATATATATATATATATATATATATATATGCATTTATATTATTTATAAAAATACAAATTACTATATTATATTACATTATATTATGTTATAGCCGTGTGGTCAACTCTCTGCTCCTGTGTCTGGGGATTAGGAAAAAATATTCAGGTTTCCCTTTGTCATCCCACCTCCTGAACAACAATAACAATAAGAATAAGGATGATTGTAACAACGATGACAGCAACAGCAGCAGCAGTAGCAAAAACATGTAATAGTAATAAGAAGAAGAACAAAAATGATGATGATGATAATAATAATATATTAATAATATTAATAATAAATAATAATAATAATAGAAGAAGAAGAAGAGAAGGAAGAAGAAGAAGAAGAAGAAGAAAATCGAAGAATCAAAGAATCAGAAGAAGTAGAAGAAGAAGAAGAAGGAGAAGAAGAAAAACAACAATAATAATAACAACAACAACAATCAACATCACTACAATCAGTTCCATGCCTTTTTGCAAGTATATCTGTGTCTATCTGTCTGTTTGTCCCCCATTTTCGGGTCTAGTCTGTCTTGTATTCATCTCTGTCTCTGTCTCTCTCTCTCCCCTCTCTCCCCCCCTCTCTCTCAAACTTACTGCCAGAAAACGCTGAAAACAAATTTGGTGAGAAAGAAAAAAGCAACCACCCTGTAAAGAGGCAGAAAGGGACGGAAGCAGCAGCCACATTGCTGTCCAAGACATTGCTGCCAGTTGCAGACTTTGAATCCAGACACCCTCCCCCTCTCCCCTCTCCTCTCCTCCCCTCCCTTCCTCTCCTTCCGCACTTTCTGTTCTTTTTCAGCCCCAAACCCTATAAAAACCACATCCAAAAAGACCAAAACCTGTGGACCGCACAACATGCACAGGACACACAGACAGACAGACCCACCCCACAAAAAATAAATTAAAACAATCTATCTAACGACATGTTAAAATCCTGTTCGCTTTCGTAAAGAGTAGGCCATTGTGTGCCCGGGGGGAACAGATGACAGAATTTCAAAAAACCCCATATTACACGGGGACTGATTGTAAAAAAGAAATAAGTGCTTATTCCATATCTCGAATTAAAAAGGTTAAAAAAACAACAACGACACATAACACAAAAGATACAGGTGCAGACAGACACAGACAGACAGACAGGGCGACAGACAGACACACAGACACATGCATGCACGCAAAGGCACACACACAGACACAAAAGTATGCACACACAGAGACCAAAAAAAACTCGGACACACACATACACACACAGACACAGACACACACACAGACACACACAGCACGCACGCACGTATAACACAGTACTCATACACACACACACGCACGAACACATACACGCACAGAAGTTTGCACACACAAACACAAATGCGCGCACACGCACAAACACACACACACGCGCACGCGCGCACACACACACATGTGTACAGACAGACACAAAGACAAGTTTGCACGGACAGACACATACACAGATAGACAGACACACATACACACACACGCGCTCACGCGCCTTTGCAAAGACAGACCCATATCTATCTATCTATCTATCTATCTATCTATCTATCTATCTATCTATCTATCTATCTATCTATCTATCTATCTATCTATCTATCTATCTATCTATCTATCTATCTATCTATCTATCTATCTACCTACCTACCTACCTATCTAACTATTTCTCTGTCTATCTATCTATCTATCCCTCTATATCTCCCTGTTTCTCTCTCTCTGTCTTTTTCTCTCTCTATCTCCATATATTATATTGTGTTACACACACACACACACCCACACAGGAGACCTGACAGTCAGACAGGCTCTCACAGACAATTAGCAGAATGCCAGACAGTTTTCCTCTACGGCAAGACGTGAGAATACCACTGATTCTCTTTGAGGGCATTGTCTGTGTCAGAGGTCACGTGTGAGGCTGCAGGCATGACAGACATGTCGCTGTCTGGCCTGTGTTTTTTTTGCTGGCATGGGTGTGGAGAACTGAGTGAGAACAGCAGCAGCAGCAGCGTGACATCCACCTCCTCCTCCTCCTCAGCTGTCATCATCAGCATGCCCTACAGTGACATCCTCCTCCTCCTTCTTTACTGTCATCATCAGCATGCCCTACAGTGACATCCTCCTCCTCCTTCTTTACTGTCATCATCAGCATGCCCTACAGTGACATCCTCCTCCTCCTCCTTAGCTGTCATCATCAGCATGCCCTACAATGACATCCTCCTCTTTCTTTGTCATCATCAGCATGCCCTACAATGACATCCTCCTCCTCCTTAGCTGTCATCATCAGCATGCCCTACAATGACATCCTCCTCTTTCTTTGTCATCATCAGCATGCCCTACAATGACATCCTCCTCCTCTTTAACTGTCATCATCAGCATGCCCTACAATGACATCCTCCTCCTTAACTGTCATCATCAGCATGCCCTACTATGACATCCTCCTCCTTAGCTGTCATCATCAGCATGCCCTACAATGACATCCTCCTCCTCCTCCTCAGCTGTCATCATCAGCATGCCCTACAATGACATCCTCCTCCTCCTCTTTCTCTGTCATCATCAGCATGCCCTACAATGACATCCTCCTCCTCCTCCTTAGCTGTCATCATCAGCATGCCCTACAATGACATCCTCCTCCTCCTTAGCTGTCATCATCAGCATGCCCTACAATGACATCCTCCTCTTTCTTTGTCATCATCAGCATGCCCTACAATGACATCCTCCTCCTCCTCCTTAGCTGTCATCATCAGCATGCCCTACAATGACATCCTCCTCCTCCTCCTCAGCTGTCATCATCAGCATGCCCTACAATGACATCCCCCTCCTCCTCTTTTTCTGTCATCATCAGCATGCCTACAATGACATCCTCCCCCTCTCCTCAGCTGTCATCATCAGATTTCCCTACAATGAATCCTCCTCTCCTCTTTTTTGTCTCATAGAGCCCAAATGACATCCCCTCCTCCCCTTTTTTTGCATCTAGCGCCCCCACAATGACATTCCCCCCTCCCTTTCTTGTCATCTTTGCATGCCCTACAATGAATCCTCTCCCCTCTTTCTGTCATTCAGATGCCCCAAATGAAACCTTTCCTTTCTCTTCAATCCCAAATTACAATGAAATCCCCCTCCTCCTCCCCTTTTCGTACTCAGATGACAATGACATTCCCCTCTTAACTGTCATCATCAGCATGCCTACAAGACTCCTCCCCTCTTAAACTGCATCACGCATGTAAAATAAACCCCTCCCTCTTCCGTTTCCCTTGTATATCAGAGCCCTAAATACTCCCTCCCTCCTTAACTGTCATATCAATCCCCTAAAATGAATCCCCTCCCCCTCCTTTTTTTCTCATCGCTCCCCTCAATGCCCCCTCCCCTCTCCTCTTTCTTTTTAAATTGCCCTCAATGACCCCTCCCCTTTTAATGTCTCATCACATCCCTCAAGAATCCCCCCCTTTAAACGCTCATCGCATGCCTACAATAACCCTCCCTTTCCGTTTCTTGTCATCATCAGGCCCCCAATGCATCCTCCCCCTTTTTAAATGTCACACAGTGTACAATGACCCCTCTTCCCCCTCTTTCTCTGTCTCATCAGCTCCCCAAGAAGACCTCCTTTTCCCTCTCCCCTTTCTTGTATCATCACATCCCTTACAGGACATTGTCTTAAAGCGGGACTCCTTTATCTGGTCTCCTGTGATCTCTGTTTTCTTTTCCCCGGAAGTCTTGTTGCGTGTGGCAGGTGGCAGAGCCTTGGTGCTGGATGAGGGTTTGGGAACGTCTTTTTGGGGGGAGGTTTTGGGCACCGCCGCTACGCCGTAAAACATCCGCTCCCCGGGCTGGTATTACTGTGTCATGAGGGCTTAAAGGGTGGGTCCCGCCCCGTTTGTAGATAGGACAAGGAAAACCCCCTAAATGACCCCGAAGGTGCAGGGCCCTCTGGTTGGGGGGCCCCCCAAACGGCCTGACATTGATGTGCTCCCAGTGGTCTTCAACCCTAATGATGCGACACAACCAATCTGGGTGTGGCTGGGGTGGTGATGATTATATCGAAAATTTTTATTTCGAGGCTAATGGAATAAGCACTTAGGGGATTTATTTGACATCCAGTCTTTGTGTGCGTGTCGTTTGGCAAACGTTTGTCATCCATTCCCACCGGCACAAATGGCCTACTTTTCCGAAAGGCGGAACAAGTTTTAACATGTGCGCAAAATGTTCTGCCTGGGTTTTCACATGGGACCTCATCTACAGGACTGAATGAGCGGAGTGGGGATCAGCAGAACAGGAACGTTGCAGATGAAGATAAGGCAGAATAATAGTGATGATAATAATGATAATAATAATAACAATAATAACAACAACAACAACAACAACAATAATGGAGCCCTTCCCTCTCAGGGTCACACAGTGCATAGTATACTTATTTATTTATTTAATTTATTCTTTGATATCGAGGATAATGGAATAAGCACTCATGTGCATTTTTACATCCAGTCCCCGTGTGTATGCGGTTTCATACATTTTGTCATCTGTTTCCCACGGACAAAGGCCCCTTACGAAAAAAGGGAACAGGATTTAAGTGTGGTAAGAGTTGCGTGATTGCACCGGGGCCTTGGTTTTTGTCTTTCCCAAGGATTTTGGGGAAGGGGGACTGCACTGTGTTAATAGGGAAATTTTCCCCAACAGGGTTCGAACTGGGTCGTCAGATTGCGGGGCAATGTTCAACCCCTAGGTGCCCGTCTCCCAAAAGATGGTGTGCCATCCATACAACAGGTCACACAGTATAATTGGTGTGCCATTCATACAACAGGCTATGTGTATGGATTGTGTGCCACCCATACAACAGGCAACACAGTACATAGTATAGTGATGGTGTGCCATCCATACAACAGGTCACATAGTGCATAGTGATGGTGTGCCATCCATACAACAGGTCACACAGTACATAGTATAGTGATGGTATGCCATCCATACAACAGGTCACACAGTACATAGTATAGCGATGGTATGCCATCCATACAACAGGTCACACAGTACATAGTATAGTGATGGTGTGCCATCCATACAACAGGCCACACAGTATAGTGATGGTGTGCCATCCATACAACAGGCCACACAGTACATAGTGATGGTGTGCCATCCATACAACAGATCACACAGTGCATAGTATAGTGTTGGTGTGCCATCCATACAACAGGTCACAAAGTACATAGTTTAGTGATGGTGTGCCATCTATACAACAGGTCACAAAGTACATAGTTTAGTGATGGTGTGCCATCCATACAACAGGTCACAAAGTACATAGTATAGTGATGGTGTGCCATCCATACAACAGGTCACACAGTACATAGTATAGTGATAGTGTGCCATCCATACAACAGGTCACATAGTATAGTGATGGTGTGCCATCCATACAACAGGCCACATAGTATAGTGATAGTGTGTCATCCATACAACAGGTCACACAGTACATAGTATAGTGATGGTGTGCCATCCATACAACAGGTCACATAGTATAGTGATGGTGTGCCATCCATACAACAGGTCACACAGTACATAGTATAGTGATGGTGTGCCATCCATACAACAGGCCACACAGTACATAGTATTGTGATGGTGTGCCATCCATACAACAGGTCACACAGTACATAGTATAGTAATTGTGTGCCATCCATACAACAGGCCACACAGTACATAGTATAGTAATTGTGTGCCATCCATACAACAGGCCACACAGTACATAGTGATGGTGTGACATCCATACAGCAGGCCACACAGTACAGTCATAGTATAGTGATGGTGTGCCATCTATACAACAGGTCACACAGTATAGTGATGGTGTGCCATCCATACAACAGGTCACACAGTACATAGTATAGTGATGGTGTGCCATCCATACAACAGGTCACACAGTGCATAGTATAGTGATGGTGTGCCATCCATACAACAGGTCACACAGTACATAGTATAGTGATGGTGTGCCATCCATAGAACAGGTCACACAGTACATAGTATAGTGATGGTGTGCCATCCATAGAACAGGTCACACAGTACATAGTATAGTGATGGTGTGCCATCCATACAACAGGTCACACAGTATAGTGATGGTGTGCCAGCCATACAACAGGTCACACAGTATAGTGATGGTGTGCCATCCATACAACAGGTCACACAGTATAGTGATGGTGTGCCGTCCATACAACAGGTCACATACTACAATAATGGTGTGCCATCTTTACAACAGTTCACATAGTATAGTGATGGTGTGCCATCTTTACAACAGTTCACATAGTATAGTGATGGTGTGCCATCTTTACAACAGTTCACATAGTATAGTGATGGTGTGCCATCTTTACAACAGTTCCCATAGTATAGTGATGGTGTGCCATCTTTACAACAGTTCACATAGTATAGTGATGGTGTGCCATCTTTACAACAGTTCACATAGTATAGTAATGGTGTGCCATCCATACAACAGGTTACAGAGTGCATAGTGATGGTGTGCCATCCATACAACAGGCCACACAGTACATAGTATAGTGATGGTGTGCCATTCATACAGCAGGCCACACAGTACATAGTATAGTGATGGTGTGCCATCCATACAACACGTGACACAGTACCTAGTGATGGTGTGCCATCCATACAACAGGTCACACAGTACATAGTATAGTGATGGTGTGCCATCCATACAACAGGCCACACAGTACATAGTATAGTGATGGTGTGCCATCCATACAACAGGTCACACAGTACATAGTATAGTGATGGTGTGCCATCCATACAACAGGTCACACAGTACATAGTATAGTGATGGTGTGCCATTCATACAACAGGTCACACAGTACATAGTATAGTGATGGTGTGCCATCCATACAACAGGTCACACAGTACATAGTATAGTGATGGTGTGCCATTCATACAACAGGCCACACAGTACATAGTATAGTGATGGTGTGCCATCCATACAACAGGCCACACAGTACATAGTATAGTGATGGTGTGCCATACATACAACAGGCCACACAGTACATAGTATAGTGATGGTGTGCCATTCATACAACAGGCCACACAGTACATAGTATAGCGATGGTGTGCCATCTGTACAACTGGTCACACAGTACATAGTATAGTGATGGTGTGCCATCCATACAACATGTCACACAGTACATAGTATAATGATGGTGTGCCATTCATACAACAGGCCACACAGTACATAGTATAGCGATGGTGTGCCATTCATACAACACGTCACACAGTACATAGTATATTGATGGTGTGCCATCCATACAACAGGCCATAGCTAACATACTTTTATCCACACAGAAGGTTTTTTTTGTTCTTTGGCTAGAGCTATGAGGTTCACCAATGGTGAGATTTGTACGTATGCAATTGGTCCGATCCCCCCCTACCCCCACCCCCGTCACCATTTAGGTAGCTGAATTTCGACTTCGGGATGGTGTCTAACTACAACACCTGTGTGCATGCGATTTCGAAATTTTGTCATCCGTATGTACCGGCACGAAATGGCCTACTCTTTCGAAATCTGGAACGGGTTTTAACGTGTGCACAAGATGTTCTGTGTGCATTCGCACACGTGGCCTAGGTTTATAGTCTCACCAGAAGGACTTTGACGTTCAGTTCGATTTTCTCGTAAAACTGGGAAGAAAGGGCGAGGCTGGGAATGGAACCCAGAACCTGAAGGTTTACTTGATAGGCAGGTGAACGTCTTAACCACCATCCTACCACCTTCCTTCTTGGTGGTCATCTTCAGAACGCTTTTCTTTATGAACTAAAATGTTGGGTTTAAAAAAATTGTCACATCAGTGACGGGGCTAACATCAGTGCTGACTCGAAAAATCTTTTGGATGAGACAATAAACTGTCTGTCCTTGCCCTCAACGGCCTAAGTTCCCATCACCCTGCTGAAGCATATAACCTCTGTGGTGTGTGTGTGTGTGTGTGGGGTGTGTGTGTGTTTTGTGTGTGTGTGTGGGTGGTGTTTGTGTGTGTGCTGTGCGTGTGCGCGTATAGGTTTGTGTGTATTTGAATTTGTTAAACTGTTAATCATTGTTGGTTGCATGTGTGGGAGTGGGATGGATGCAAGCACTTTAAATTTTTTAACAAGTTATAGCGCTATATAAATTCCATTTATTATTATTATTATTATTATTACTATTATTATTATTATTATTTTTTATTATTATTATTATTATTATTATTATTATTATTATTATTATTATTATTATTATTATTATTATTATAATAATAACATCATCATCATCATCATCATCATCATCATCATCATCATCATCATCAGCATCATCATCATCCATCATCATCATCATCATTATTACTACACTGACGCAGACATTTTTTGTGCATAATATGTTAAAAACCTGTTCTGCCTTTTGGAAAGGTAGGCCATTCCTGCTAGCAAGAATAGATAACAATAGATACATTTTAAGGAAAAAAACCCAACTGCATGCTAGCTTGTGTCATGTTTAGACAGCCTCCCCGAAATCCGAATGCAGCTACCTTCATGGAGGGGTCAAAACGGTCGCAAGCACACAAATCTCACCTTTGGTGAACAGGGGAGCTGTAGACGAGGCAGGGACAAGAGCAGGGCAGATCATGGTAATGTAATGTAATATAATGTAAAGATCATGGTAATGTAATGTAAAGATCATGGTAATGTAATGTAATGTAATGTAAAGATCATGGTAATGTAATGTAATGTAATGTAAAGATCATGGTAATGTAATGTAATGTAAAGATCATGGTAATGTAATGTAATGTAATGTAAAGATCATGGTAATGTAATGTAATGTAAAGATCATGGTAATGTAATGTAATGTAAAGATCATGGTAATGTAATGTAATGTAAAGATCATGGTAATGTAATGTAAAGATCATGGTAATGTAATGTAATGTAAAGATCATGGTAATGTAATGTAAAGATCATGGTAATGTAATGTAATGTAATGCAAAGATCATGGTAATGTAATGTAATGTAATGATCATGGTAATGTAATGTAATGTAAAGATCATGGTAATGTAATGTAATGTAAAGATCATGGTAATGTGATGTAAAGATCATGGTAATGTAATATAATGTAAAGATCATGGTAATGTAATGTAAAGATCATGGTAATGTAATGTAATGTAAAGATCATGGTAATGTAATGTAATGTAAAGATCATGGTAATGTAATGTAATGTTAAGATCATGGTAATGTAATGTAAAGATCATGGTCATGTAATGTAAAGATCATGGTAATGTTATGTAATGTAATGTAAAGATCATGGTCATGTAATGTAAAGATCATGGTAATGTAATGTAATGTAAAGATCATGGTGATGTAATGTAATGTAAAGATCATGGTAATGTAATGTAATGTAAAGATCATGGTGATGTAATGTAATGCAAAGATCATGGTAATGTAATGTAAAGATCATGGTAATGTACTGTAATGTAAAGATCATGGTAATGTAATGTAAAGATCATGGCAATGTAATGTAGTGTAATGTAATGTAAAGATCATAGTAATGTAATGTAATACCCCTTAGACACACAGACCTTTTGTCTTTTTTAAAGTCTGTGTTCTGTTTCAGCGAACGCTACGCAACATACGGCACAGGGATTGGAAACAGTTCAGTCTCAGTCTTTCACGAGAGATGCTTCTGACGGGTTTCTTCTTCGATTTTTGTCCAGGGATGGAATCGTAGTGTGAGGGGGGTAATACTCACTTAAAGTGACACCGGTGCCTGGCAGACGCTCAAGCCCATGTGGGGAAGGTGAGTAAGCAGACAGAGGGGGGGGGGGGGGGGGGGGGGGGGGGAATGAAGAGAAGATGATGGATGTGGCTGATGGGATGAGGTTCCTTTGACTGGGAGATTGGCGAGACCCGCTATAGACTGGTGCACAGGGAGGGAGGGTGGTGTGTGTCTTTGAGGCATGAAAGGAAAGCAACTATATCATAAAGTCATCAAGAGAATAGAGAGAGAGAGAGAGACAGAGAGAGAGAGAGAGAGAGACAGAGAGAGAGAGACAGAGAGAGAGAGAGAGACAGAGACAGAAACAGAGAGAGAGAGACAGAGAGAGAGAGAGAAAACTCCCCCGTGAAAATGTCGGGGGGCCTGTCTGTATAAATAGCATCCCCATCTTCTGGGATTTCTGTGCTAGGAATTCCCTCTTTTCTATCCCTCTCTTGGTTTCTGCCTTGTTCCTTTTCTTCCTGTCACCTCCTCCTTGTCTATTTTTTTGTTTTCTTGGTCCATTCTCCTGCCTCCAACCTCCCACCACCTACCCCCAACAAAAAAAAGACTTAAAAGATAATTCTCTTCCATACCGAAGTCGGATGCGCTGGGCCTGACTTGTCAGGCGCCCTACGGCAGGGCAACGTATTTTCGCTCATATGACAGACAACATAGTTGCTGTCAGAGCGTTTGATGAAGAGGAAGAAGACAGAAAGAAAGAAAGAAAGCCCAGACAGAAAAAAAGAAAGACAGAAAGAAAAAAAGAAAGCGAGAGAGAGAGAGAGAGAGAGAGAGAGAGAGATATTGATTGATTGATTGATAACTTTACCCCCAAGGATTACAGATAAATATTGATATACTTTTATCATCTGGCCCTTGCCCTGATAAGGGAATATCATTAATAATCACAAGTAATAATTTCAAGCAAACATAAAGAAAATTCTTTTGATATGAGAGAGAGTATTATCTGTGACCAGAAAAAAAGATAATAAAAATGTTAATCTAAACATGGCATCAACAAAATCAAATCAACGAGGAAGCAGATATCACCAAGAAAAGGAAGCTGATATCATTGATAAACAAAAGCATTATATCAAATAAGAGCTCTGTGGTGTGTGTGTGTGTGTGTGTGTGTGCGCGCGCGTATGCGTGCGTGCGTGCGTACATGTAGCGTTTGCGTGCGTACGTGTGTGTGAGCGTGCGTGCGTGTGTGCACGCGCGTGTGTTTTCGATTTTACGTTTGTTCACTTACGGTGACATTAGATGATGTGCGCGTGTGTGTATGCATGTGTGTGCGTGCGTACGTGTGTGTATTTTCGTACGTGCGTGCGAGTGTGTGTGTGTGTGTGTGTGTGTGTGCGTGTTCGCGCGCGCGCGCATGTGCAAGCGTGAGTGATTGAGTGATAGAGAGTATGATTAATGAAAACAAACATGATGATTAAATCGTCAATCTGAATCTGGCACAAACCAAGCCAGCAGGAAAACCTGATGATAATGTGGTGCGGTGCAGAGAATAACTAGAAAACATAATGTCAAGCAAAATCGTGTCTAATGTCATAACGTCTTTGAACATAACAATTGCACAGAGAGAGAGAGAGAGAAAAGAGAGAGAGAGAAAAGAGAGAGAGAGAGAGAGAGAGAGAGAGAGAGGAGAGAGAGAGAGAGAGAGAGAGAGAGAAGAGAGAGGAGAGAGAGAGGGGGGGGGGGGGTCGTTTAGGCCCAAAAAATGAGTGAGACAGACAGATTGACTTTCAGACAGAGAAACCTCGCAGAGACAGACGGAGAGAGAAAAATATTAAAAAATTGAAGATGAAGCGTAGCTTAAAAACAGGAAAGCGGAGAAGAAAGGAAAGGATGTTTGCTAATCCCCTACCTGTGTGGGGGTAATTATTACCGCCCCCCCCCACCCCCCCCCCACTATGGCCAGCCAGCTCTTGTGTTTTTTGTTTCCTCCTCGACTGTCTGCATTTGAAGTCGTCTTTCGGCGGCTTGAGCTCATTTCTAGCGTTTCCTTTAGTTCATTTTGACCAGGCTATTGCCTTTAGTTTTGGCTTTATTTGGTTTACATATTGATTGGTTTCTTTCATTTGCTTTCTTAATTCCGATTGTGTCGTTTGGTTTATTTCAAAATTGTAAATAAAGAAGGTGGCAGGACGGTTAAGACGTTCACCTGCCTTTACAAGTCAACCGTAAAGTTCTGGGTTCGATTCCCAGCCTTGCCCTTTCTTCCCGGTTTGACGAGAAAATCGAACTGAATGTCAAAGTCCTTCGGGTGAGACTATAAATTCAAAATTCAAATTCAAATTCAAAATCCATAACTTTATTACTCAAAGACAGAGAAATATCCGGCGGTTAATCGTTCATACATAAAAACAATAAACATTTAAAAACATAGTATTATACAACACACACCCTTCCATCACACGCACCCATCATGAGAAAAAAAAGCATCCACAAATCAGCAATATCTCTCAGCCAGACCACAAACCCACCCCAACAAAATCCTCGCCACTTTACTCATGTGCGCACGATAAACACCGACGTCCGCAACATTCCACCAACAGTCCACTCGCGCACAAGCGCACCACGCTCGCCCATTGTAAAACTTCGACCCATGCTCACGCATTTAATAAGTCACTATTGTTATAACATGTTGTATATAGATAAATATAAATTAAATTAATACTATGTTATTATTCCCTATTAAGATATTGAACATCTAAAATAATAACACGCCGCACGAAAAAAAAAATCATTTGTTATAACATGTATGATAAGACAAATATCAGTGAAGTTACTACTATATTCTATTAGAAATTACTCGCAGAACAGAACATCTTGTGCACACATTAGAAACCAGCTCCGTCTTTAGGAAGAGCGGGGCATTTCGTGCTGGAAGGAAGGACGACAATATTTATAAAAAAACCCACACCTGCATTCACAGAAGTGTCGTGTTTAGACACCATCTCTGAAGTGGGAATGTGGCTACCTAAACTTTAAATGTGGGGGGAGTGGGGGGGGGGGGAGGGGGGGAGGGGGGGGGGCGAAACTGGTCACACAAACACACCCAAAACTGTCATCATCACCATCATTGGTGACCCCGGGAGGTGTAGCAGAGGAAGGACGGAAAAGAGGTCAAGTTGTGACTTCACGTGTGGGGTTCCTATCTTCGTTTCAAGTTGGGACTTCACGTGTGGGGTTCCTATCTTCGTTTCAAGTTGGGACTTCACGTGTGGGGTTCCTATCTTCGTTTCAAGTTGGGACTTCACGTGTTGGGGTTCCTCTCTTCGTTTCAAGTTGTGACTTCACGTGTTGGGTTCCTATCTTCATTTTAAGTTATGACTTCACGTGCTGGGGTTCCTATCTTCATTTCAAGTTTGGACTTCACGTGCTGGGGTTCCTATCTTCATTTCAAGTAAGGACTACAGGTGTTGGGTTCCTGTCCTCATTCCAAGTTGGACTCACCGTGTTGGGTTCCTATCTTCATTTCAAGTTGTGACTTCACGTGTTGGGGTTCCTATCTTCGTTTCAAGTTGTGACTTCACGTGTTGGGTTCCTATCTTCATTTCAAGTTGTGACTTCACGTGTTGGGTTCCTGTCTTCATTTCAAGTTATGACTTCACGTGTTGGGTTCCTGTCTTCATTTCAAGTTGTGACTTCACGTATGGGGTTCCTATCTTCATTTCAAGTTGGGACTTCACGTGTGGGGTTCCTATCTTCGTTTCAAGTTGGGACTTCACGTGTGGGGTTCCTATCTTCGTTTCAAGTTGGGACTTAACGTGTTGGGGTTCCTGTCTTCATTTCAAGTTGGGACTTCACGTGTGGGGTTCCTATCTTCGTTTGAAATTGGGACTTCACGTGTGGGGTTCCTATCTTCGTTTCAAGTTATGACTTCACGTGTTGGGTTCCTGTCTCCATTTCAAGTTGGGACTTCACGTGTTGGGTTCCTATCTTCATTCCAAGTTGTGACTTCACGTGTGGGGTTCCTATCTTCATTCCAAGTTTGGACTTCACGCGTGGGGTAACTATCTCATTCCAATTGTACTTCCGTGTTTGGGTTCCTATCTTCATTCCAAGTTGGGACTTCACGTGTTGGGGTTCCTATCTTCATTCCAAGTTGTGACTTCACGTGTTGGGTTCCTATCTTCATTCCAAGTTGTGACTTCACGTGTTGGGTTCCTATCTTCATTCCAAGTTGTGACTTCACGTGTTGGGGTTCCTATCTTCATTCCAAGTTGGGACTTCACGTGTTGGGGTTCCTATCTTCGTTTCAAGTTGTGACTTCACGTGTTGGGTTCCTATCTTCGTTTCAATTTGGGACTTCACGTGTTGGGTTCCTATCTTCATTTCAAGTTGGGACTTCACGTGTTCGGTTCCTATCTTCGTTCCCCCAGTCTCTTTAGCCCTCCCTTACTTTGTATTTTTGTTTATTTCATTTGATATCTCCTTGGTAATGTTGTTGTTGTTGATGTTTGTGGTGATATTTTGTTGAGTGTTGTTGGACGTTCCTTAGACTGAAACTGAGGGGTCCCACCAAAATATTACTCTCTGACTCATGAAAACCTAAGATAATTCCCCCCAGACTTTTTCCTCCCGCCATTTATTATTTGTTTATTTATTAATTTTATTAAAACTCTTTTATTTCGTCGGATAGATCAGATAAACCCTCACATGCTTTTTTAAAACATACCAGTCCCCGTGTGCATGCGGCTTGTAACTTTTGTCGTCTGTTTTTCCACCGCACAGCGAAATGGCTTTCTCGTCCGAAAGGCCGGAACAGTTGTAACGTGTGTGTGTGTGTGTGGTGTGTGTGTGCTTGTGTGTGTGTGTGTGTGTGTGTGTGGTGTGTGTGTGTGAGTGTGTGTGTGTGCAGATGTTCTGCATGCGGTGCGCACACCATAGCTGGTTCCAGTCCTTCTGAGGACTCTCGGGGCAGTGAAGTGGCACTGATGGATCTCCGGGGCATCCTGAATGAACGAGTGTGGATGGTGGCTTGAACCCGGTCCCTCAACGCTCTGAGCAGCGGCAGCAAAGCTGTACCGAACACCCCCCACCCCCACCTCCACCCTACACACACACACACGCACACACACACACACACACACACACACACACACACACACACACACAACACACTCCACACACACACACACACACACACACACACACACACACACACACACACACACACACACCACACACACACACACAAGATCACACACACAACACACACTACAACACACAGGGTGGTTTTCTTGGGGAGGGGGAGGGGGTATTTTAGACTCTTTTTCTCGTCTTTGTTAATTCTATATTGTTTTCTTCATCTGTCTTGGCTGTAATTCTTGTCTAGTTAGTTATTTGTCGCTTTGTTGTTGTGTCGTATGTTTGTTGTTTTGTTTGATTTTTATTTCCTAGCTGTGGTTGTTCTTGTTGATTCATCTTTTTGTTGTTGTTTTAATGTAGTTAGTTTGTATGGTTGAAGTTTTGTGTGTGTATGCGTGTGAGGGGAGGGGGGGCGGGGGGAAAAGCATTGTTTGATTAAAACATTTTTTAAATTCTGTTTTTTTGTCTTCTTTTGGGGGGCATATTTGGTTTGGTTTTTCTTTGTTACCTTGTTTGTTTGAGTTATGACGATATTTTTTCAAATTTTCGAAGTATTTGATTGTATGGTTTAATAATTTTCTGTTTTTTTTGTTTGTTTTTATTTCCATATATGCATATGTTATTTCTTTTCTTTGATTTGTATATCCTTACCCATAGAAAAGGTTTTTTATTCTATATCTGCAATATACATATCTTGGTTTTCTTGCTTTTTTTCTTTAAGATATATGGCTTGATGAAAAAAAAAATTGCAATGCACTGCTTATTCAAATGTAATCATCTGAAATAAAGTTTTACTTAACTTTGACTTTGACACACAACACACAAACACACACACAAGCACACACACACACAAACACACACCATATGCACACACACACAAACACACACATACACAAACACACACACACACGATAGCGCACGCATGCATGCAGGGACGACGCCCACGCACACTCACACACAAAGAGTAAGATCTCTCTCTCCTCTCTCCTCTCTCCTCTCTCATATCTCTCTCTCATCTTCTCTCTCTCTCTTCCTCTATCTCACATATTCAGCGTCTCCCTATTTAAGGATCGTCCGTCTGGTATCACATTAATGGAAGACGTTAAAATTGAAACTTACTTACACCCACAACCCCACACACACCACACACCACCACACACACAACACACACACACACACACACACACAGACACACACACACAGACACCACACACAGACACACACACACACCACACACACACACACGCAAAACGCACGCAACGCACCCCCCCCCCCCCCCCCACCACACACACGCACACACCCGTGAGACGCATGTATACACGAGTGAAAAGCTCTTATGTATGTATGTCTGTGTCCAAGTCCCCCTCACCATATGATAGGCAGACACGCTACCCGCTTCAGGAGGCTGTTGCTGCCGCTGTTTATTTGGCTACAATTTGTTCACCAGCACGCAACCCCTGATCCTCAAGACACCCTTATTTCCAAACCAGCTAACCTAAGCAGAGCGGATGTCTAAATGACGCTCTGTTCGAAGTGGAGAAATCCTGGTCCATCTCCTCTTGAGCACAACTCCTCCACACCCACTAAACAGGAAATGAGATACTGTACCAAAATAGATGAATTTCATTTACTCAATGAATGTATTTTATATGATGAACTCAGAAATAATTTGTTATAAAAAATCAAAACGAAAGACAAAGAACGCAAAAAATTGTGTACATAAATTAACTGACATAACAGTTGATATATATCAAGCAGATATCATCAGATATTGTATGAGCGTTTTGAAAAAAAGAAAAAGAAAGTAGAAAAGCAACATGTTTTTTTAGTGTACATCACTTTTAACCAAAATAGAATATAATTATAATGATGATTTTGTTGTGTCAAATAAGTCTACATGACTTAAATGGCAATAAAATATTCTGAATCTGAATCTGAATCTAGACCTTGAGTGGTGGTCTGGGTGTTAGTCTTTTGGATGAGATGATTAACCGAGGTTCCGTGTGCAACACGCATTCAGTGCACATTTAAAGAACCCACGGCAACTAGAGAGTTGTTCATGGAAAAAAGTCTGAGAAAAAGGCAACTTTAAAAGGGGAAAAAGTCCACATGCAAACAGGAAAAGAAAAAACCCCAAAACAAACGCGTTCTCTCCGCGGAGAGCATTCCGAATTTGACACAGAGAAGTCTGCCCTGCCTTCAAGTGGTGTTCAGTTCAGTTCAGTTCAGTTCAATTTAGTTCAATTTAGTTCAATTTCAGTTTAAATTTAGCTTTAATCCAGGCCTGGCGGTTTTTGCTTACGTCAAAGTCCGACAGAACTTTTGTCCTGGTCAAGTTTTTCTTACTTGTATCCCTTCCTCATTTTGTTGGACTTCTTCATTTCTTTTGCCTCCTGGCTTAGTTCTCCTCTTATATCTTGCTTTAAGTTTGTTTGACATCTTTAGTGTGTGTGTAAATTGTGTGTTGTGTGTTGTGTGTGTGTGTGTGAGTGTGTGTGGTGTGTGTGTGAGTTGCGTGCCGCGCGCACTGCGCGGCGTGGGCCATACGTACTCGAATATGGAGCAGAAATCAATATTTGATGAAGACACAAAGACACCTGCGACCGAATTAACGATAGGCCCACAATCTTAAATTGCTGCAAATATGCCACGTTCTGTTTTCTTCCATCGGATAAAGATCGCGTAGTACAATCTGAACAAAAAGATCCATGACAAACCGTTCTGCTCAATGTGGTTGAATGTGTGGGGGTGTTTCGGCGGCTATTTAATACCTGTTTTTTTTCCACCAAAACGAAACAGAAATCAAGAAGACGCCAAGCATTGAAAATAATAACAAGTTTGAAGAAAAATAATTGAAGACGATGTGCATGATGATATCAGCATCAGTTGATTAAGTTTGTGAGTTGAAGATAAACTTTATTCCTGTTCAACTAGGTTAATGTTAGGGGACCTTCTACCTTTTAAGGTGCTGCCAGCGTTTTTCCATCAAATTTTATATCTCCAGTCGTCTTAGATGTCTTTAGTTGCGAATTCAATACCTGTAAGTAGGACAAAAATCCCGAGTTACAAGTTACGGGTAAGAACTGTTAGTTACAGGGTTTGGTTTTTTCTTGTTTTTTGTGGCTCATCTTCTGTGACGTCCCTGTTGTGTTGTTCCAAGCCGCTCATTTCCATCTCCCCTTTCGAAGGAAGGTGGCAGGATGGTTAAAACGTTCGCCTGCCAACAAGTTAACCGTGAGTTTCTGGGTTCGATTCCCAGCCTCGCCCTTTCTTCCCAGTTTGACCCAAAAAATCGAACTGAATGTCAAAGTCCTTCGGATGAACTAAAAACGAGCCCCTGTTCGACAACGTGCATCGCATGAACATCTTGCGCACACGTAAATCCTTGTTCCGCTTTTCGGAAGAGTAGGCCATTGTGTGCCGGTGGACACAGATGACAAAATTTACAAAACCGCATGCACACGGGGACTGGATGTAAAAAAGCACATGAGTGCTTATTCCATTATCCTCGATATCAAAGAACAAAAATAAAATAAATAAAAAAATACATAAAATCTCCGCCCCAGCCATGCCCAGATCATTCGTCATGTCGCATCCCCAGGGTCAGAAGTCCACAGGGAGCCTACCAATGTCAGGCCGTCGTTGGGCGGCCAGCCTAGAGGGGCCCTGCACTGTTTGCTAGGGTGATATTGGTGGAGTTGAGTGGTGCCTGTTTTCTGAGCGACAAATGCAGGACACCGCCACAACGGCCCTCCTCGACCCCTCTTCCCTACCCTTAACCACCGACCCTCTCCCCTGAATACCAAACGACCTCTCCCTGAACCCCGACACCTCTCCCCTTGAACACCTCTCCCCTCTCCCCTGAACCACCGACCCTCTCCCCCTGAACCACCTCTCCCTCTCACCTGAACCACCTCTCGCCCTCTCCCCTGAGACAACCGACCCTCCTCCCCTGAACCACCGACCCTCTCGCCCTGACACCGACCTCTCCCCCTGAACTCACTCCCCTAGAACACTCCCCTGAACACTCCCCTAAACCACCCACCCTCCTCCGCCCTGACCCACTCCCTAAACCACGGACCCTCTCCCCTGAACCACTCCCCTGATCCACTCCCCTAAACCACTCCCCTGAACCACTCCCTGAACACTCCCCCTAACACCACACCCCCTGAACCACTCCCCTGAACCACTCCCCTGAACCACCCCCCTCGTCCCCTGAACACTCCCCTGAACCACTCGCTGAACCACTCCCCTGAACCACTCCCTGAACCACTCCCCCTGAACCACTCCCACAGAACCAACCACGCCTCTCCCCTGAACCACTCCCTGAACATCCCTGAACCACCGTCCCTCCTCCCCGAACCACTCCCCTGAACCACCCACCATCTCCCCGAACCACTCCCCTGAACCACTCCCCTGAACCAATCCCTGAACCACTCTTTCCCTGAACCACTCCCCTGAACCACTCCCTGAACACTCCCCTGAACCACCGCCCCACTCCCCCTGAACCACTCCCCGAACCACTCCCCTAGAACCACTCCCCTGAACCACCTCCGCCCCTCTCCCCCTGAACCACCTCCCCATAAAACCAACGACTCTCTCCCTGAACCAACGACCCTCCTCCCCTGACCACCGTCCAAGCTCCCCCTGAACCACCGTCCATCTCCCGTACCACCGTCCATCTCCCCTGAACCACCGTCCATCTCCCTAGACACCGACCCCATCTACCTGAACCACCGACCCCCTCCCCTGAACCACCGACCCTCTCCCCTCTCTCCCCCTGAACCACCGACCCTCTCCCGGAACCAACCGACACTCTACCCTGAACCCACCGACCCTCTACCCTAACCACCGACCCTCGCCCCTGAACCACCGACCCTCCCCCTGAACCCAGGACCCCTCTCCCTAACCATGGACCCTCTCCCCTGAACCATGGAACCCACTCCCCTGAACCATGGACCCTCTTCCCCCCCCCCTAACCTGGGAAACCACCGCCCCTCTCCCCCTGAACCAACCCCCGACCCTCTCCCCTGAACCACGAGACTATTCTCTCCCCTGATCCACCGACCCTTCTCCCCTGAACAGGGACCCTCTCCCCTGACCACCGACAACTAACTCTCCCCTGAACCACCAACCCTTCTCCCTTTAAACTGTACCACCGACCTCTCCCTGAACCACCGACCCCTCTCCCCTGAACCACCAACCCTCTCTCCCTGAACCACGACCCTCTCCCCTGAACCACCGACCCTCTCCGTATCCCTGACCACCGACTCTCTCCCCCTGAACCACCGACCCTCTCCCTGAACCACTCCCTGAAACCCCTCCCCTGAACACCCGACCCTCTCCCCTGAACCACCCGACCCTCTCACCCTAGAACCACTCCCCTGGAACCTCTCCCCTCACCACCTCCCCTGAACCACTCCCCTGAACCCCGACCCTCTCCCACTGAAACCACCGACCCTCCCCCCTGAACCACCGACACCTCTCCCCTGAACTCACCGCCCCTCTCACCCTGAACCACTCCCCTGAACCAACGACTCTCTCTCTCGGCTCCCCTGAACAACGACGCCTCTTCCCCTTAACCACTCTCCTGAACCAACGACTCTCTCCCCTGAACCAACAACCCTCTCCCCTGAACCACCCACTCCACTCCCCTGAACCACCGACCCTCTCCCTACCATGAACCACCGACCCTCTCCCCTGAACCACCGACCCTCATCACCCTAACCACCGACCCTCTCCCCTGAAACCTCTCCCTACCCTGAAAACCCCAACCTCTCCCACTACCCTGAACCACCGACCTCCACCCCTCTCCCTGTACCACCGACCCTCTCCCCTGAACCACCGACCCTCTCCCTGAACCACCGACTCCTCCCCTACCCCTGAACCACCAACCCCTCCCCTACCCTACCCTGACACCACCGACCCTCCCAATCTCCCCTGAACCACCGACCCTCTCCCCCTCCCCTAACCACCGACCCTCTCACCCCTGAACCACCGACCCTCTCCCCTGAACCACCGACCCTCTCTGCCCTGTACCACCGACCCTCTCCCCTGAACCCACCCGACCCGTCTCCCCTGAACCAACCGACCTCGTCCCCTGAACCACCGACCCTTTCCCCATAACCTACCGACCTCTATCCTGAACCCCAAAACCCCGACCCTACTCCCCTGAACCACCGAACCTCTCCCCTACCCTGAACCACCGACCCTCTACCCTGAACCACCAACCCTCTCCCTACCCTGAAACATCGGACCCTCTCCCTTAACCCTGAACCACCACCCTCTCCCCTGAACCACCGACCCTCTCCCCTGAACCACCGACCCTCTCCGTACCCGAACCACCCACCCTCTCCCAACCCTGAACACCCACCCACTCCCCTGTACCACCCACCCTCCCTGAACCACCCACCCTCCCCCTGTAACCAACCGACCCTCGCCCCTAAGCACCGACCCCCCTCGGCTTGAACCCTCTCCCCTCTCTCCCCCGACCCGGCAGTTGCTTTTGGACACAAACTCACCACAGGCACAGAAGTGTATGGGGAACCGAAAGTGCCGTCCCCCTGAGATCAGAGCGATCAGCGCCGTGGAGTCAGAGACAGATTTCTGTTACAGCATGACAATCAGCGATGCTGAGGATGGTGACCTGCTGCTGCTAGGGAAAGTGTGTCTGCTTTGAGACGCTTTGACAGCGCTGCACTGCACACGTCCTGTCCTAATAATAATTATATAGCGGGGGTCAAAGGGCTCCAGAGATGCAGACTGTACTACTACCACAGACTCGGTCAGGCAACTGGAACAACACTCTCAAGATCGCATCCGAGAAGGGGAAGAAGCTCCACTGTGCGGTCCCAGTTTCCCAACGAGTCAGAGTAAATAAACCCACTGCGGGTAGGAGCCGGCCAGAAGAATCAGAAAAATCTCTGTGACTGCACGACTCAAACCCGCGACCTTGCAGCCAGAAGGCCAAGGCACTGACCACTTCGCCACCGCGGCTGGTCTCAGTTGTTGTCATGATACCCAAAGAAACCCGACTCAACGCTAAATGGCCATCCTTCACAGACTCTGGAGTTTGCCTGTAACAGTGTTGTTAACTATCTCCGAAATGAACGGACCTAGTCACACTCTCTCACAAGCGCGTGTAACAGCTTGTGCACACCTCACAAAATCCATGTGTAATGGAAGACTAGGCTAGGTATTGTTTTTTTGTTTTGTTTTTGTTTTTATTCCGAGGATAATGGAATAAGCACTTTTATGCTTTTTACAATCCATCCCGCATTGTAGCGGTTTGTGTAAATTCTGTCATCTGTTCCACTGCACACAATGGCCTACTCGTGAATCGAACCCGGGTCGTCAGAGTGTGAGCGCAATGTTCTAACCCACTACGGCTATCCTTCCCCATATGTCCCAGTATTGTATGTATTGTATTGTTGTTGTATTGTGTGTATTGTATTGTATTGTGTTTTGTATTGTGTTGTATTGTGTTGTATTGTGTTTGTGTAACTACTTGAGCCACGGTAGATTTTTCTGCGAGAAGTTGGGGGCTGGTCTTCCCGGGGAGAGCGTGTCGCCACAAGAGGAGCGCCACCTATAATTATTTTTTCTTTTCCTGTCTGTATGTGTATTTGTTTTCGTATCAGAGTGGCTTCTTTCTACTGAATTTTTCCGCAGACAACTTTCTTGTTGACGTGGGTTCTTTTACATGAGCTAAATGTGTGTTTAACAGACTCACGGACCTCGGTTTTAATTCTCCGACTCATCCCAAAGACTAGCACCCAGACCACCGCTCCACGGTCTCAGTGGATTGGGAAGGGAGTTTGGGCGCAAATGGGGATCGAAACACCACACACTTGGAACTGGACTTTTCACTTGTAGGCAGGTGCGTTGCCACTCTATATATGGCCTGGGTGTGAGACATCACCAATCTTTCCTTATTATGCATTGGTGAAAAACATCATGCTTTGGTAGTCCAGAGAGAGTGTGAGAAAGGGGGTTTAGGGGGTAAAACATCTGCTTTGGTATGTCAGAAGTGGTGAGAAGGAAGGGTGTGTGGTGGTAAAAACATCTACTTTGGTATGTCAGAGAAGGGTGTGGAGAAAGGAGGGGTAGTGGGGTGACACATCTGCTTTGTCTGTCAGAGTGAGTTGAGAAGGAAGGGGGGAGTGGTGAACATCTGCGTTGGTATGTCAGAGAGTGTGTGGAAGGAATGGGTGTGTTGTGGTAAAACATCTGCGTTTGTTATTCAGAGAGTGTGTTAGAGAAGGAAGGGGTGTGTGTTGATGAAATCAGCTGCTTTGGTTGTCGAGAGTGTGTGTTAGAAAGAGGGGGTAGGGGTGAAACATCTGCTTTGGTAAGTCAGAGAGTGTGTGATAAAGAGGGGTAGGGGGGAGAAACATCCAGCATTATGTCAGAGTGTGGTGACAGGAAGGGGTGTGTGTGATGGAACCATCTGCTTTGGTAAGTCAAGTGTGTGTGAGAAGGAAGGGGGTGTGGTGAAACATCTGCTTTATGTCAGAGTGTGTGTGACAAGGAAGGGGGTTGTGTGATGAAACATCTGCTTTGGAATCCAGAGTTGTGTGAGAAGAAGGGGGTGGAAACATCTGCTTTGGTATGTCAGAGATGTGTGAGAATAGGAGGGGGTAGGGGGTGAAACATCTGCTTTGGTATGCCAGAGAGTGTGTGAGAAGGAAGAGGGTAGTGGTGAAACATCTGCTTTGGTATGTCAGAGAGTGTGGTGAGAAGGAAGGGTGGTGGGTGAAACTTCTGCTATGGTAGTCAGGAGAGTGTGTGAGAAGGAAAAGAGGGTGGTGTGAATACCAGTCTGCTTTAGTATGTCAAGACAGTGTAGAAGAAGGGGTTGTGTGGTGAAACATCTGCTTGGTAAGTCAGAGAGTTCTCAGAAAGGAATGGGTGGTTTGGGGGAGGGCGTAAACAATCGCTTTGGAATGTCAGAGAGTGGTGTGAGAAGGAAGTGGGGATGTGTGTGTGAAACCATCTGCATTGGTAAGTTCAGAGATGAGTGTGAGAAAGGAGGTGTGTGTTGGTGCGAAACATCTGCTTTGTATGTCAGAGAAAAGTGTTGAGAAGGAAGGGTGTGAGTGTGTGTGAAACATCTGCTTTTATGTCCAGAGGGTGGAGAAAGAATGGGTGGTGGTGAAACATCTGCTTTGGTATGACAGAGAGTGTGTGAGAAGGAAAGGGGGAGGTGAAACATCTGCTTTTTGGTATGTCCGAGAGTGTGTGTAAAGGAAGGGTGTGTGTGTGGTGAAACATCTGCTTTGGTATGTCAGAGAGTGTGTGAGAAGGAAGGGTGTGTGTGATGAAACATCTGCTTTGGTATTCAGAGTGTTTGTGAGAAGGAGGGGGTAGGGGTGAAACATCTGCTTTGGTATTACATATGGATGTGTGAGAAAGGAGGGGGTAGGGGGTGAAACATCTGCGTTATGTCAAGTGTAGTGAGACAAAGGAAGGGGTGTGAGTGATGAAACATCTGCTTTTGGTATGTCAAGTGTGTGTGAGAAGAAGGCGGGGTGTGGTGAAAACATCAGCTTAATGACAGAGTGTGGTGTGACAAGGAAGTGGGTGTGTGTGATGAAAACAACTGCTTGTGGTATTCAGAGTTGTGGTGTGAGAAGGGCAGGGGGGGAAACATCTGCTTTGGTATGTCATAGAGTGAGTGAGAAAGGAGGGTAGGGGGTAAACATCTGCTTTGGTAATGCCAGAGAGTGTGTGAGAAGAAGAGGTTGTTGTGAAACATCTGCTTTGGTAAGTCAGAGAGTGTGTGAGAAGGAAGGGGTGTGTGGTGAAACATCTGCTTTGGTATGTCAGAGAGTGTGTGAGAAGGAAGAGGGTTGTGGTGAAACATCTGCTTTAGTATGTCAGAGAGTGTGTGAGAAGGAAGGGGTGTGTGGTGAAACATCTGCTTTGGTATGTCAGAGAGTTTGTCAGAAAGGAATGGGTGGTGGAGGGGGTGAAACATCTGCTTTGGTATGTCAGAGAGTGGTGTGAGAAGGAAGGGATGTGTGTGGTGAAACATCTGCTTTGGTATGTCAGAGTGAGTGTGAGAAAGGAGGGGGTGTGTGTGGTGAAACATCTGCTTTGGTATGTCAGAGAATGTGTGAGAAGGAAGGGGTGTGTGTTTGTGGTGAAACATCTGCTAGGGTATGTCAGAGGGGTGAGAAAGGAAGGGGTGTGGGTGAAACATCTGCTTTGGTATGTCAGAGAGTGGGTGAGAAGGAAGAAGGGGAGGGTGAAACACGCTTTGGTAATGTCAAAGTGGTGTGAGAAGGAAGGGAGGGGGGTGTGGTGAAACATCAGCTTTGGTAAGTCAGAGAGTGTTGTGAGAAGGAAAGGGGTGTGTGTTGGTGAAAGCATCTGCTTTGGTATGTCAGAGAGTGTGTGAGAAGGAAGAGGGTGGTGGTGAAACATCTGCTTTGGTATGTCAGAGGTTGGTGTGAGAAGGAGAGGGTGGTGGTGAAACCATCTGCTTTGGTTGGTCAGAGAGTGGTGTGAGAAAGAAAGGGGTGTGGGGTGAAACACTGCTTTGGTTTGTCAGAGAGTGTTGTGAGAAGGAAGGGTGTGTGTGGTGTTAAACATCTGCTTATGTCCGAGTAGTGTAGAAGGAAGGGAGTGTGTGGTGAAAGATCTGCTTTGGTATGTCAGAGTGGAGTTGAGAAGGAAAATGTGGGGGGGGTTGTGGTGAAACATCTCTTGGCCCATAGCCAAAGCTTTGTCCTATGGGTTTGTAAAAGGAAGGTGGAGGACAGTACACGTTCACTCTGCCTACAAGAAAACCACCAGGCTCTTGGTTCCATTCCCCAAGCCTCCGCTCGGACCGAATATCAAAGTCCTTTGGATGAAACTATAACCAAGGCTTTGTTTGCGGGGTGGGGGTGGGGGGGGGGGGGGGCGAGAGGGATCGATCGCTTACGGAAAAAATCTCACCATTGGTGAACCTCGTAGCTCTAGTCGAGGAACGAAAAAACAAAGATAGTGTTGTAAACAAAGTGGCCAAGCCTACATTACATGAAGGAAGGGACAGTGGCCAAGCCTACATTACATGAAGGAAGGGACAGTGGCCAGGCCTACATTACATGAAGGAAGGGACATGGCCAGGCCTACATTACATGAAGGAAGGGACAGTGGACATTGGCCAGCTTACATTACAAAGGAAGGGACAAGTGGCCAGGGGCGCCCTAACATTACATGAAGGAATGGGACAGTGGGTCAGAGCTACATTACATAAGGCAGGGACATGGCCAGGCCTACATTACATAAGCAGGGACAGTGCCAGGCCTACATACATGAAGGCAGGACAGTGGCCAGGCCTACATTGACATTACATGAGGCAGGGACAGTGGCCAGGCCTACATTACATGAAGGCAGGGACATAGCCAGGCCTACATTACATGAAGGAAGGGACAGTGGACAGTGGCCAGGCTTACATTACAGGAAGGAAGGGACAGTGGCCAGGCCTACATTACACGAAGGAAGGGAAAGATGCCAGGCCTACATTACATGAAGGGAAGGACAGTGAACCAGGCCTACATTACATGAAGGAAGGGACAGTGGCGCAGGTGCCAGTGCCTACATTACATGAAGGGACATGTCAGGCCACCTTACATGAAGAGGTGATTGGTGGCTCGAAGAATGTTCGCAGCTGTGGTGGATTACGTGTTCGTAAGCGCTTTCCTGACCAAAAAGTGGAAGTGTGGATGTTTTAGGAGCGCCATGATGCCTCTGTTATATAATGGTGTGCTGAACTGTGTCAGGGACGTCTGTACCCAGCCATGTGACTGACTGAACTGCGTACGATGGCGTAATGCACGGATATGTGTGGGATTCCAATTTGAAGAAAGTAAGATTAATTTGTCATTGCGCTTTGTCAATCCTGTGGTTTTCCCTTGTTTCTGACCTATTCTGTGGGCTCTTTTCAGTCAGGTGCTGAAGGCCGTGGATGCTGGTTCCCATGATTATTGGCGACGTGTGATGTCCGCCTCTCATTTGCTGCGCCTCCTTCCTTCCTTGGTCCAGTATGCATTGCTGGACATGTGGCCACCGTACACACAACTTCATTCACTTGTGATGCACGTGTGCGTTTGTGTGGATGTGCCTGCACTTTTTTCCTTTTTGCCACTGACCTCTGAACTGTTTGTGCCACTTCTGACATCGAACCGTCACATTGTCTGTTTCAGTTGCTGGGGGCCCGTCTAATGTTACAGTGATTTGCTGCATATCTTGTTTCAGAAAACAGCCCTCACAAACAGCTGTAGACCTTTGGAACAGAAAACATCAATAAGTTGTAACACTAACTGAAATGTGTGGAACTCCTTTCTCCCCTCAGCCACTGTGGTCAGCAACTCTCTCCCTGCTAACAGAAGACCCTCCCCCCCCCCACCCCCACCAAGCTCCTTGGCGCACTTAACGGCTGCCTGTCCTGCTGAAATCAGACCCTGGTTGCCCCTCCCTTCAATTTCTATTTCTATTTGGTGACCAGGAAGGGAGAAGTATTAGTTGCGACGCCTTTGGTAAAGAGCAATTTCAGTGACTAGTTGTGGCCTGGTCACTTGGCTGACAGTTCACAGCGTCCTGGTGGCCAGGAGAGAGAAAGGGCAGAGCATTAGCATGCCCGCGTGTTAACCCAGCTGGAGAAAAATGGATACTGCACCAAACATATCTGATGAAGTGTTCAGCACATGAAAAGATTTAGGAAAGAACGAGAGAGAGAGAGAAAGACAAACAAAAAGTAATGTCGAGGGACTTTCTTCAAATTATATTGTCTTCAAACGGTTTGAAGAGGTTTTTTTTTTAAATAAAAAAACCCACGTTTTTTGGTCTCTTGCAAACGTAGATAAATAACTATGTAAGAGGTGGAACTTGGTACACCTGTTTGTTGATTTCTTATTCCGTGCACAATTAGATCTGTAAGAGGTGTGACTTGGTGTAGGTATCAAGGAATATTTTCAAAATATATCCTGTAATTCTATAATCATCACATCACCTGACAAAATCAATAATAACTCAGACAGAGAAAACCTCGCAGAGACAGTCGGATAGAGAAAAATATTAAAAGATTGAAGATGAAGCGTAGCTTAAAAACAGGAAAGCGGAGAAGAAAGGAAAGGATGTTTGCTAATCCCCTACCTGTGTGGGGGTAATTATTACCGCCCCCCCCCACCCCCCCCCCACTATGGCCAGCCAGCTCTTGTGTTTTTTGTTTCCTCCTCGACTGTCTGCATTTGAAGTCGTCTTTCGGCTGCTTAGCTCATTTCTATGGTTTCCTTTAGTTATATAATGACCAGGCATTGGCCTTTAGTTTTGGCTTTATTTGGTTTACATATTGATTGGTTTCTTTCATTTGCGTTCTTTTCTTAATTCCCGATTGTGTCGTTTGGTTTATTTCAAAATTGTAAATAAAGAAGGTGGCAGGACGGTTAAGACGTTCACCTGCCTTTACAAGTCAACCGTAAAGTTCTGGGTTCGATTCCCAGCCTTGCCCTTTCTTCCCGGTTTGACGAGAAAATCGAACTGAATGTCAAAGTCCTTCGGGTGAGACTATAAATTCAAAATTCAAATTCAAATTCAAATTCAAAAACTTTATTATCTCAAAGACAGAGAAATTCCGGCGGGTTAATCGTCATACATAAAAACAATAAACATTTAAACATAGTATTTACAACACACACACTTCCATCACACGCACCCATCATGAGAAAAAAAAGCATCCACAAATCAGCAATATCTCTCAGCCAGACCACAAACCCACCCCAACAAAATCCTCGCCACTTTACTCATGTGCGCACGATAAACACCGACGTCCGCAACATTCCACCAACAGTCCACTCGCGCACAAGCGCACCACGCTCGCCCATTGTAAAACTTCGACCCATGCTCACGCATTTAATAAGTCACTATTGTTATAACATGTTGTATAAGATAAATATAAATTAAATTAATACTATGTTCTATTAAGATATTGAACAGTCTAAAATAATAACACGCGCACGAAAAAAAAATCATTTGTATAACATGTATGATAAGACAAATATCAGTGAAGTTACTACTATATTCTATTAGAAATTACTCGCAGAACAGAACATCTTGTGCACACATTAGAAACCAGCTCCGTCTTTAGGAAGAGCGGGGCATTTCGTGCTGGAAGGAAGGACGACAATATTTATAAAAAAACCCACAGCCCTGCATCCAGAATGTCGTGTTTAGACACCATCTCTGAAGTGGAATGTGGCTACCTAAACTTTAAATGTGGGGGGAGTGGGGGGGGGGGGAGGGGGGGAGGGGGGGGGGCGAAACTGGTCACACAAACACACCCAAAACTGTCATCATCAACCATCATTGGTGACCGGGAGGTGTAGCAGAGGAAGGACGGAAAAGAGGTCAATTGGTGACTTCACAGTGTGGGTTCCTATCTTCGTTTCAAGTTGGGACTTCACGTGTGGGGTTCCTATCTTCGTTTCAAGTTGGGACTTCACGTGTGGGGTTCCTATCTTCGTTTCAAGTTGGGACTTCACGTGTTGGGGTTCCTCTCTTCGTTTCAAGTTGTGACTTCACGTGTTGGGTTCCTATCTTCATTTTAAGTTATGACATCACGTGCTGGGTTCCTTCTTCAATTTCAAGTTTGGACTTCACGTGCTGGGTTCCTATCTTCATTTCAAGTAAGGCTAACGGTTTGGTTCCTGCTCATCCAAGTTGGACTCACCGTGTTGGGTTCCTAACTTCATTTCAAGTTGTGACTTCAACGTGTTGGGTTCCTATCTTCGATTCAAGTTGTGACTTCACGTGTTGGGTTCCTATCTTCATTTCAAGTTGTGACTTCACGTGTTGGGTTCCTGTCTTCATTTCAAGTTATGACTTCACGTGTTGGGTTCCTGTCTTCATTTCAAGTTGTGACTTCACGTATGGGGTTCCTATCTTCATTTCAAGTTGGGACTTCACGTGTGGGGTTCCTATCTTCGTTTCAAGTTGGGACTTCACGTGTGGGGTTCCTATCTTCGTTTCAAGTTGGGACTTAACGTGTTGGGGTTCCTGTCTTCATTTCAAGTTGGGACTTCACGTGTGGGGTTCCTATCTTCGTTTGAAATTGGGACTTCACGTGTGGGGTTCCTATCTTCGTTTCAAGTTATGACTTCACGTGTTGGGTTCCTGTCTCCATTTCAAGTTTAGGACTTCACGTGTTGGGTTCCTATCTTCCATTCCAAATTGTGACTTCAACGTGTGGGGTTCTATCTTCATTCCAATTTGGACTTCACGCGTGGGGTAACTATCTCATTCCAATTGTACTTCCGTGTTTGGGTTCCTATCTTCATTCCAAGTTCGGGACTTCACGTGTTGGGGTTCTATCTTCATTCCAAGTGTGACTGTCAACGTGTTGGGTTCCTAACATCATCCAAGTTGGACTTCACGTGTTGGGTTCCTATCATCATTCCAAGTTGTGACTTCACGTGTTGGGGTTCCTATCTTCATTCCAAGTTGGGACTTCACGTGTTGGGGTTCCTATCTTCGTTTCAAGTTGTGACTTCACGTGTTGGGTTCCTATCTTCATTTCAAGTTGGGACTTCACGTGTTGGGTTCCTATCTTCATTTCAAGTTGGGACTTCACGTGTTCGGTTCCTATCTTCTTCCCCCAGTCTCTTAGCCCTCCCTTACTTTGTATCTTTTGTTTATTTCATTGAATATCCTTTGGTAATGTTTGTTGTTGTTGATGTTTGTGGTGATATTTTGTTGAGTGTTGTTGGACGTTCCTTAGACTGAAACTGAGGGGTCCCACCAAAATATTACTCTCTGACTCATGAAAACCTAAGATAATTCCCCCCAGACTTTTTCCTCCCGCCATTTATTATTTGTTTATTTATTAATTTTATTAAAACTCTTTTATTTCGTCGGATAGATCAGATAAACCCTCACATGCTTTTTTAAAACATACCAGTCCCCGTGTGCATGCGGCTTGTAACTTTTGTCGTCTGTTTTTCCACCGCACAGCGAAATGGCTTTCTCGTCCGAAAGGCCGGAACAGTTGTAACGTGTGTGTGTGTGTGTGGTGTGTGTGTGCTTGTGTGTGTGTGTGTGTGTGTGTGTGGTGTGTGTGTGTGAGTGTGTGTGTGTGCAGATGTTCTGCATGCGGTGCGCACACCATAGCTGGTTCCAGTCCTTCTGAGGACTCTCGGGGCAGTGAAGTGGCACTGATGGATCTCCGGGGCATCCTGAATGAACGAGTGTGGATGGTGGCTTGAACCCGGTCCCTCAACGCTCTGAGCAGCGGCAGCAAAGCTGTACCGAACACCCCCCACCCCCACCTCCACCCTACACACACACACACGCACACACACACACACACACACACACACACACACACACACACACACAACACACTCCACACACACACACACACACACACACACACACACACACACACACACACACACACACACCACACACACACACACAAGATCACACACACAACACACACTACAACACACAGGGTGGTTTTCTTGGGGAGGGGGAGGGGGTATTTTAGACTCTTTTTCTCGTCTTTGTTAATTCTATATTGTTTTCTTCATCTGTCTTGGCTGTAATTCTTGTCTAGTTAGTTATTTGTCGCTTTGTTGTTGTGTCGTATGTTTGTTGTTTTGTTTGATTTTTATTTCCTAGCTGTGGTTGTTCTTGTTGATTCATCTTTTTGTTGTTGTTTTAATGTAGTTAGTTTGTATGGTTGAAGTTTTGTGTGTGTATGCGTGTGAGGGGAGGGGGGGCGGGGGGAAAAGCATTGTTTGATTAAAACATTTTTTAAATTCTGTTTTTTTGTCTTCTTTTGGGGGGCATATTTGGTTTGGTTTTTCTTTGTTACCTTGTTTGTTTGAGTTATGACGATATTTTTTCAAATTTTCGAAGTATTTGATTGTATGGTTTAATAATTTTCTGTTTTTTTTGTTTGTTTTTATTTCCATATATGCATATGTTATTTCTTTTCTTTGATTTGTATATCCTTACCCATAGAAAAGGTTTTTTATTCTATATCTGCAATATACATATCTTGGTTTTCTTGCTTTTTTTCTTTAAGATATATGGCTTGATGAAAAAAAAAATTGCAATGCACTGCTTATTCAAATGTAATCATCTGAAATAAAGTTTTACTTAACTTTGACTTTGACACACAACACACAAACACACACACAAGCACACACACACACAAACACACACCATATGCACACACACACAAACACACACATACACAAACACACACACACACGATAGCGCACGCATGCATGCAGGGACGACGCCCACGCACACTCACACACAAAGAGTAAGATCTCTCTCTCCTCTCTCCTCTCTCCTCTCTCATATCTCTCTCTCATCTTCTCTCTCTCTCTTCCTCTATCTCACATATTCAGCGTCTCCCTATTTAAGGATCGTCCGTCTGGTATCACATTAATGGAAGACGTTAAAATTGAAACTTACTTACACCCACAACCCCACACACACCACACACCACCACACACACAACACACACACACACACACACACACAGACACACACACACAGACACCACACACAGACACACACACACACCACACACACACACACGCAAAACGCACGCAACGCACCCCCCCCCCCCCCCCCACCACACACACGCACACACCCGTGAGACGCATGTATACACGAGTGAAAAGCTCTTATGTATGTATGTCTGTGTCCAAGTCCCCCTCACCATATGATAGGCAGACACGCTACCCGCTTCAGGAGGCTGTTGCTGCCGCTGTTTATTTGGCTACAATTTGTTCACCAGCACGCAACCCCTGATCCTCAAGACACCCTTATTTCCAAACCAGCTAACCTAAGCAGAGCGGATGTCTAAATGACGCTCTGTTCGAAGTGGAGAAATCCTGGTCCATCTCCTCTTGAGCACAACTCCTCCACCACCCACTAAACAGAAAATGTAGATACTGTAACAAAATAGATGAATTTCATTTACTCAATGAATGTATTTTATATGATGAACTCAGAAATAATTTGTTATAAAAAATCAAAACGAAAGACAAAGAACGCAAAAAATTGTGTACATAAATTAACTGACATAACAGTTGATATATATCAAGCAGATATCATCAGATATGTGTATGAGCGTTTTGAAAAAAAGAGAAAAAGAGAAGTAGAATGCAACATGTTTTTAGTGTACATCACTTTTAGCCAAAATAGATAATAATTATAAATGATGTTTTTGTTGTGTCAAATAAGTCTACATGACTTAAATGGCAATAAAATATTCTGAATCTGAATCTGAATCTAGACCTTGAGTGGTGGTCTGGGTGTTAGTCTTTTGGATGAGATGATTAACCGAGGTTCCGTGTGCAACACGCATTCAGTGCACATTTAAAGAACCCACGGCAACTAGAGAGTTGTTCATGGAAAAAAGTCTGAGAAAAAGGCAACTTTAGAAGGGGAAAAAGTCCACATGCAAACAGGAAAAGAAAAAACCCCAAAACAAACGCGTTCTCTCCGCGGAGAGCATTCCGAATTTGACACAGAGAAGTCTGCCCTGCCTTCAAGTGGTGTTCAGTTCAGTTCAGTTCAGTTCAATTTAGTTCAATTTAGTTCAATTCAGTTCAATTTAGCTTTAATCCAGGCCTTGGCGTTTTGCTTACGTCAAAAGCCGACAGAACTTTTGTCTGGGTCAAGTTTTTCTTTACTTGTTTCCCTTTCCTCATTTTGTTGGACTTCTTCATTTCTTTTTGCCTCGCTGGCTTAGTTCTCTGTATATCTTGCTTTAGTTTGTTTGACATCTTTAGTGTGTGTGTAAATTGTGTGTTGTGTGTTGTGTGTGTGTGTGTGAGTGTGTGTGGTGTGTGTGTGAGTTGCGTGCCGCGCGCACTGCGCGGCGTGGGCCATACGTACTCGAATATGGAGCAGAAATCAATATTTGATGAAGACACAAAGACACCTGCGACCGAATTAACGATAGGCCCACAATCTTAAATTGCTGCAAATATGCCACGTTCTGTTTTCTTCCATCGGATAAAGATCGCGTAGTACAATCTGAACAAAAAGATCCATGACAAACCGTTCTGCTCAATGTGGTTGAATGTGTGGGGGTGTTTCGGCGGCTATTTAATACCTGTTTTTTTTCCACCAAAACGAAACAGAAATCAAGAAGACGCCAAGCATTGAAAATAATAACAAGTTTGAAAGAAAAATAAATTGAAGACGATGTGCATGATGAATCAGACAATAGTTGATTAAGTATGTGAGTTGAAGATAAACTTTTATTCCTGTTCAACTAGGTTTAAATTGTTAGGGGACCCTCTACCTTTTAAGGTGCTGCCAGCGTTTTTCCATCAAATTTTATATCTCCAGTCGTCTTAGATGTCTTTAGTTGCGAATTCAATACCTGTAAGTAGGACAAAAATCCCGAGTTACAAGTTACGGGTAAGAACTGTTAGTTACAGGGTTTGGTTTTTTCTTGTTTTTTGTGGCTCATCTTCTGTGACGTCCCTGTTGTGTTGTTCCAAGCCGCTCATTTCCATCTCCCCTTTCGAAGGAAGGTGGCAGGATGGTTAAAACGTTCGCCTGCCAACAAGTTAACCGTGAGTTTCTGGGTTCGATTCCCAGCCTCGCCCTTTCTTCCCAGTTTGACCCAAAAAATCGAACTGAATGTCAAAGTCCTTCGGATGAGACTATAAAACGATGCCCCGTGTTCGACAACGTGCATCGCATGAACATCTTGCGCACACGTAAATCCTTTTTCCGCTTTACGGAAGAGTAGCCATTGTGTGCGGTGGAACACAGATGACAAAATTTACAAAACCGCATGCACACGGGGACTGGATGTAAAAAAGCACATGAGTGCTTATTCCATTATCCTCGATATCAAAGAACAAAAATAAAATAAATAAAAAAATACATAAAATCTCCGCCCCAGCCATGCCCAGATCATTCGTCATGTCGCATCCCCAGGGTCAGAAGTCCACAGGGAGCCTACCAATGTCAGGCCGTCGTTGGGCGGCCAGCCAGAGGGGCCCTGCACTGTTGCTGGGTGATTTTGGTGGAGTTGAGTGGTGCCTGTTCTGAGCTGACATATGCAGGACACCGCCACAACGGCCCTCCTCCGACCCTCTCCCTACCCTTAACCACCGACCCTCTCCCCTGAATACCAAACGACCTCTCCCTGAACCCCGACACCTCTCCCCTTGAACACCTCTCCCCTCTCCCCTGAACCACCGACCCTCTCCCCCTGAACCACCTCTCCCTCTCACCTGAACCACCTCTCGCCCTCTCCCCTGAGACAACCGACCCTCCTCCCCTGAACCACCGACCCTCTCGCCCTGACACCGACCTCTCCCCCTGAACTCACTCCCCTAGAACACTCCCCTGAACACTCCCCTAAACCACCCACCCTCCTCCGCCCTGACCCACTCCCTAAACCACGGACCCTCTCCCCTGAACCACTCCCCTGATCCACTCCCCTAAACCACTCCCCTGAACCACTCCCTGAACACTCCCCCTAACACCACACCCCCTGAACCACTCCCCTGAACCACTCCCCTGAACCACCCCCCTCGTCCCCTGAACACTCCCCTGAACCACTCGCTGAACCACTCCCCTGAACCACTCCCTGAACCACTCCCCCTGAACCACTCCCACAGAACCAACCACGCCTCTCCCCTGAACCACTCCCTGAACATCCCTGAACCACCGTCCCTCCTCCCCGAACCACTCCCCTGAACCACCCACCATCTCCCCGAACCACTCCCCTGAACCACTCCCCTGAACCAATCCCTGAACCACTCTTTCCCTGAACCACTCCCCTGAACCACTCCCTGAACACTCCCCTGAACCACCGCCCCACTCCCCCTGAACCACTCCCCGAACCACTCCCCTAGAACCACTCCCCTGAACCACCTCCGCCCCTCTCCCCCTGAACCACCTCCCCATAAAACCAACGACTCTCTCCCTGAACCAACGACCCTCCTCCCCTGACCACCGTCCAAGCTCCCCCTGAACCACCGTCCATCTCCCGTACCACCGTCCATCTCCCCTGAACCACCGTCCATCTCCCTAGACACCGACCCCATCTACCTGAACCACCGACCCCCTCCCCTGAACCACCGACCCTCTCCCCTCTCTCCCCCTGAACCACCGACCCTCTCCCGGAACCAACCGACACTCTACCCTGAACCCACCGACCCTCTACCCTAACCACCGACCCTCGCCCCTGAACCACCGACCCTCCCCCTGAACCCAGGACCCCTCTCCCTAACCATGGACCCTCTCCCCTGAACCATGGAACCCACTCCCCTGAACCATGGACCCTCTTCCCCCCCCCCTAACCTGGGAAACCACCGCCCCTCTCCCCCTGAACCAACCCCCGACCCTCTCCCCTGAACCACGAGACTATTCTCTCCCCTGATCCACCGACCCTTCTCCCCTGAACAGGGACCCTCTCCCCTGACCACCGACAACTAACTCTCCCCTGAACCACCAACCCTTCTCCCTTTAAACTGTACCACCGACCTCTCCCTGAACCACCGACCCCTCTCCCCTGAACCACCAACCCTCTCTCCCTGAACCACGACCCTCTCCCCTGAACCACCGACCCTCTCCGTATCCCTGACCACCGACTCTCTCCCCCTGAACCACCGACCCTCTCCCTGAACCACTCCCTGAAACCCCTCCCCTGAACACCCGACCCTCTCCCCTGAACCACCCGACCCTCTCACCCTAGAACCACTCCCCTGGAACCTCTCCCCTCACCACCTCCCCTGAACCACTCCCCTGAACCCCGACCCTCTCCCACTGAAACCACCGACCCTCCCCCCTGAACCACCGACACCTCTCCCCTGAACTCACCGCCCCTCTCACCCTGAACCACTCCCCTGAACCAACGACTCTCTCTCTCGGCTCCCCTGAACAACGACGCCTCTTCCCCTTAACCACTCTCCTGAACCAACGACTCTCTCCCCTGAACCAACAACCCTCTCCCCTGAACCACCCACTCCACTCCCCTGAACCACCGACCCTCTCCCTACCATGAACCACCGACCCTCTCCCCTGAACCACCGACCCTCATCACCCTAACCACCGACCCTCTCCCCTGAAACCTCTCCCTACCCTGAAAACCCCAACCTCTCCCACTACCCTGAACCACCGACCTCCACCCCTCTCCCTGTACCACCGACCCTCTCCCCTGAACCACCGACCCTCTCCCTGAACCACCGACTCCTCCCCTACCCCTGAACCACCAACCCCTCCCCTACCCTACCCTGACACCACCGACCCTCCCAATCTCCCCTGAACCACCGACCCTCTCCCCCTCCCCTAACCACCGACCCTCTCACCCCTGAACCACCGACCCTCTCCCCTGAACCACCGACCCTCTCTGCCCTGTACCACCGACCCTCTCCCCTGAACCCACCCGACCCGTCTCCCCTGAACCAACCGACCTCGTCCCCTGAACCACCGACCCTTTCCCCATAACCTACCGACCTCTATCCTGAACCCCAAAACCCCGACCCTACTCCCCTGAACCACCGAACCTCTCCCCTACCCTGAACCACCGACCCTCTACCCTGAACCACCAACCCTCTCCCTACCCTGAAACATCGGACCCTCTCCCTTAACCCTGAACCACCACCCTCTCCCCTGAACCACCGACCCTCTCCCCTGAACCACCGACCCTCTCCGTACCCGAACCACCCACCCTCTCCCAACCCTGAACACCCACCCACTCCCCTGTACCACCCACCCTCCCTGAACCACCCACCCTCCCCCTGTAACCAACCGACCCTCGCCCCTAAGCACCGACCCCCCTCGGCCTGAACCCTCCCCCTCCTCCCCCGACCGGCATTTGCTTTTGGACACAAACTCACCACAAGGCACAGAAGTGTATGGGGAACCGAAAGTGCCGTCCCCCTGAGACAAGCGATCAGCGCCGTGGTCAGAGACGAGATTTCTGTTACAGCATGACAATCAGCGAGCTGAGGATGGTGACCTGCTGCTGCTAGGGAAAGTTGTGTCTCTTTTGAGACGCTTGGACAGCGCTGCACTGCACACGTCCTGTCCTAAATAATAATAATATAAGCTAGCGGTGTCAAAGGGCTCCAGAGATGCAGACGGTACTACAACCCACAACTCGTCAGGCAACTGACTCAAACACCTTCAAGATCGCATCCGAGAAGGGGAAGAAGCTCCCACTGGCGGTCCCAGTTTCCCAACGAGTCAGAGTAAATAAACCCACTGCGGGTAGGAGCCGGCCAGAAGAATCAGAAAAATCTCTGTGACTGCACGACTCAAACCCGCGACCTTGCAGCCAGAAGGCCAAGGCACTGACCACTTCGCCACCGCGGCTGGTCTCAGTTGTTGTCATGATACCCAAAGAAACCCGACTCAACGCTAAATGGCCATCCTTCACAGACTCTGGAGTTTGCCTGTAACAGTGTTGTTAACTATCTCCGAAATGAACGGACCTAGTCACACTCTCTCACAAGCGCGTGTAACAGCTTGTGCACACCTCACAAAATCCATGTGTAATGGAAGACTAGGCTAGGTATTGTTTTTTTGTTTTGTTTTTGTTTTTATTCCGAGGATAATGGAATAAGCACTTTTATGCTTTTTTACATCCAGTCCCCATGTGTATGCGGTTTTGTAAATTCTGTCATCTGTTCCCACTGGCACACAATGGCCTACTCGGGAATCGAACCCGGGTCGTCAGATTGTGAGCGCAATGTTCTAACCACTAGGCTATCCTGTCCCCATATTGTCCCCGTATTGTATTGTATTGTATTGTGTTGTATTGTGTGTATTGTATTGTATTGTGTTTTGTATTGTGTTGTATTGTGTTGTATTGTGTTTGTGTAACTACTTGAGCCACGTAGATTTTTCTGCGAGAAGTTGGGGGCTGGTCTTCCCGGGGAGAGCGTGTCGCCACAAGAGGAGCGCCACCTATAATTATTTTTTCTTTTCCTGTCTGTATGTGTATTTGTTTTCGTATCAGAGTGGCTTCTTTCTACTGAATTTTTCCGCAGACAACTTTCTTGTTGACGTGGGTTCTTTTACATGAGTTACTAAATGTGTTGTTTAACAGACTCACGGACCTCGGTTTTAATTCTCCGACTCATCCCAAAGACTAGCACCCAGACCACCGCTCCACGGTCTCAGTGGATTGGGAAGGGAGTTTGGGCGCAAATGGGGATCGAAACACCACACACTTGGAACTGGACTTTTCACTTGTAGGCAGGTGCGTTGCCACTCTATATATGGCCTGGGTGTGAGACATCACCAATCTTTCCTTATTATGCATTGGTGAAAAACATCATGCTTTGGTAGTCCAGAGAGAGTGTGAGAAAGGGGGTTTAGGGGGTAAAACATCTGCTTTGGTATGTCAGAAGTGGTGAGAAGGAAGGGTGTGTGGTGGTAAAAACATCTACTTTGGTATGTCAGAGAAGGGTGTGGAGAAAGGAGGGGTAGTGGGGTGACACATCTGCTTTGTCTGTCAGAGTGAGTTGAGAAGGAAGGGGGGAGTGGTGAACATCTGCGTTGGTATGTCAGAGAGTGTGTGGAAGGAATGGGTGTGTTGTGGTAAAACATCTGCGTTTGTTATTCAGAGAGTGTGTTAGAGAAGGAAGGGGTGTGTGTTGATGAAATCAGCTGCTTTGGTTGTCGAGAGTGTGTGTTAGAAAGAGGGGGTAGGGGTGAAACATCTGCTTTGGTAAGTCAGAGAGTGTGTGATAAAGAGGGGTAGGGGGGAGAAACATCCAGCATTATGTCAGAGTGTGGTGACAGGAAGGGGTGTGTGTGATGGAACCATCTGCTTTGGTAAGTCAAGTGTGTGTGAGAAGGAAGGGGGTGTGGTGAAACATCTGCTTTATGTCAGAGTGTGTGTGACAAGGAAGGGGTGTGTGTGATGAAACATCTGCTTTGGTATGTCAGAGTGTGTGTGAGAAGGAAGGGGGGTGAAACATCTGCTTTGGTATGTCAGAGAGTGTGTGAGAAAGGAGGGGGTAGGGGGTGAAACATCTGCTTTGGTATGCCAGAGAGTGTGTGAGAAGGAAGAGGGTGGTGGTGAAACATCTGCTTTGGTATGTCAGAGAGTGTGTGAGAAGGAAGGGTGGTGTGGTGAAACATCTGCTATGGTAGTCAGGAGAGTGTGTGAGAAGGAAAAGAGGGTGGTGTGAATACCAGTCTGCTTTAGTATGTCAAGACAGTGTAGAAGAAGGGGTTGTGTGGTGAAACATCTGCTTGGTAAGTCAGAGAGTTCTCAGAAAGGAATGGGTGGTTTGGGGGAGGGCGTAAACAATCGCTTTGGAATGTCAGAGAGTGGTGTGAGAAGGAAGTGGGGATGTGTGTGTGAAACCATCTGCATTGGTAAGTTCAGAGATGAGTGTGAGAAAGGAGGTGTGTGTTGGTGCGAAACATCTGCTTTGTATGTCAGAGAAAAGTGTTGAGAAGGAAGGGTGTGAGTGTGTGTGAAACATCTGCTTTTATGTCCAGAGGGTGGAGAAAGAATGGGTGGTGGTGAAACATCTGCTTTGGTATGACAGAGAGTGTGTGAGAAGGAAAGGGGGAGGTGAAACATCTGCTTTTTGGTATGTCCGAGAGTGTGTGTAAAGGAAGGGTGTGTGTGTGGTGAAACATCTGCTTTGGTATGTCAGAGAGTGTGTGAGAAGGAAGGGTGTGTGTGATGAAACATCTGCTTTGGTATTCAGAGTGTTTGTGAGAAGGAGGGGGTAGGGGTGAAACATCTGCTTTGGTATTACATATGGATGTGTGAGAAAGGAGGGGGTAGGGGGTGAAACATCTGCGTTATGTCAAGTGTAGTGAGACAAAGGAAGGGGTGTGAGTGATGAAACATCTGCTTTTGGTATGTCAAGTGTGTGTGAGAAGAAGGCGGGGTGTGGTGAAAACATCAGCTTAATGACAGAGTGTGGTGTGACAAGGAAGTGGGTGTGTGTGATGAAAACAACTGCTTGTGGTATTCAGAGTTGTGGTGTGAGAAGGGCAGGGGGGGAAACATCTGCTTTGGTATGTCATAGAGTGAGTGAGAAAGGAGGGTAGGGGGTAAACATCTGCTTTGGTAATGCCAGAGAGTGTGTGAGAAGAAGAGGTTGTTGTGAAACATCTGCTTTGGTAAGTCAGAGAGTTTGTAGAGAAGGAAGGGGTGTGTGGTGAAACATCTGCTTTGGTATGTCCGAGAGTGTGTGAGAGGGAAGAGGTGTGGTAAACATCCGCTTAGTATGTCAGCAGAGTGTGTAGAAGGAAGGGGTGTGTGGTGAAACATCTGCTTGGTATGTCAGAGAGTTTGTCAAAAGGAAGGGTGGTAGGAGGGGTGAAACATCTGCTTTAGGTAAGTCAGAGAGTGGTGTGAGAAGGAAGGATGTGTGTGGTGAAACATCTGCTTTGGTTATGACAGAGTGAGTGTGATAAAGGAGGGGGTGTGTGTGGTGAAAACATCTGCTTTGGGTAGTCAGAGAATGTGTAGAAGGAAGGGGTGTGTGTTTGTGGTGAAACATCTGCTAGGGTATGTCAGAGGGGTGAGAAAGGAAGGGGTGTGGGTGAAACATCTGCTTTGGTATGTCAGAGAGTGGGTGAGAAGGAAGAAGGGGAGGGTGAAACACGCTTTGGTAATGTCAAAGTGGTGTGAGAAGGAAGGGAGGGGGGTGTGGTGAAACATCAGCTTTGGTAAGTCAGAGAGTGTTGTGAGAAGGAAAGGGGTGTGTGTTGGTGAAAGCATCTGCTTTGGTATGTCAGAGAGTGTGTGAGAAGGAAGAGGGTGGTGGTGAAACATCTGCTTTGGTATGTCAGAGGTTGGTGTGAGAAGGAGAGGGTGGTGGTGAAACCATCTGCTTTGGTTGGTCAGAGAGTGGTGTGAGAAAGAAAGGGGTGTGGGGTGAAACACTGCTTTGGTTTGTCAGAGAGTGTTGTGAGAAGGAAGGGTGTGTGTGGTGTTAAACATCTGCTTATGTCCGAGTAGTGTAGAAGGAAGGGAGTGTGTGGTGAAAGATCTGCTTTGGTATGTCAGAGTGGAGTTGAGAAGGAAAATGTGGGGGGGGTTGTGGTGAAACATCTCTTGGCCCATAGCCAAAGCTTTGTCCTATGGGTTTGTAAAAGGAAGGTGGAGGACAGTACACGTTCACTCTGCCTACAAGAAAACCACCAGGCTCTTGGTTCCATTCCCCAAGCCTCCGCTCGGACCGAATATCAAAGTCCTTTGGATGAAACTATAACCAAGGCTTTGTTTGCGGGGTGGGGGTGGGGGGGGGGGGGGGCGAGAGGGATCGATCGCTTACGAAAAAATCTCACCATTGGTGAACCCTCGTAGCTCTAGTCGAGGAACGAAAAAACAAAAGATAGTGTTGTAAACAAGTGGCCGAAGCCTACATACATGACGGAAGGGACAGTGCCAACCTTCATTACAAGAAGGAAGGGACAGTGGCCAGGCCCTACATTACATGAAGGAAGGGACATGTCCAGCGCCTACATTACATGAGGAAGACAGTGGACATTGGCCAGCTTACATTACAAAGGAAGGGACAAGTGGCCAGGGGCGCCCTAACATTACATGAAGGAATGGGACAGTGGGTCAGAGCTACATTACATGAAGGCAGGGACAGTGGCCAGGCCTACATTACATGAAGGCAGGGACAGTGGCCAGGCCTACATTACATGAAGGCAGGGACAGTGGCCAGGCCTACATTACATTACATGAAGGCAGGGACAGTGGCCAGGCCTACATTACATGAAGGCAGGGACATAGCCAGGCCTACATTACATGAAGGAAGGGACAGTGGACAGTGGCCAGGCCTACATTACAGGAAGGAAGGGACAGTGGCCAGGCCTACATTACACGAAGGAAGGGACAGTGCCAGGCCTACATTACATGAAGGAAGGGACAGTGACCAGGCCTACATTACATGAAGGAAGGGACAGTGGCCAGTGGCCAGGCCTACATTACATGAAGGGACATGTCAGGCCACCTTACATGAAGAGGTGATTGGTGGCTCGAAGAATGTTCGCAGCTGTGGTGGATTACGTGTTCGTAAGCGCTTTCCTGACCAAAAAGTGGAAGTGTGGATGTTTTAGGAGCGCCATGATGCCTCTGTTATATAATGGTGTGCTGAACTGTGTCAGGGACGTCTGTACCCAGCCATGTGACTGACTGAACTGCGTACGATGGCGTAATGCACGGATATGTGTGGGATTCCAATTTGAAGAAAGTAAGATTAATTTGTCATTGCGCTTTGTCAATCCTGTGGTTTTCCCTTGTTTCTGACCTATTCTGTGGGCTCTTTTCAGTCAGGTGCTGAAGGCCGTGGATGCTGGTTCCCATGATTATTGGCGACGTGTGATGTCCGCCTCTCATTTGCTGCGCCTCCTTCCTGTCCTTGTCCAGTATGCAGTGCTGGACCTGTGGCCACCTACACCAACTTCACTTGTGAGTGCACGTGTGCGTTTGTGTGGATGTGCCTGCACTTTTCCTTTTGCCTCTGACCTCTGAACTGTTTGTGCCACTTCTGACATCGAACCGTCACATTGTCTGTTTCAGTTGCTGGGGGCCCGTCTAATGTTACAGTGATTTGCTGCATATCTTGTTTCAGAAAACAGCCCTCACAAACAGCTGTAGACCTTTGGAACAGAAAACATCAATAAGTTGTAACACTAACTGAAATGTGTGGAACTCCTTTCTCCCCTCAGCCAACTGTGGTCAGCAACTCTCTCCCTGCTAACAGAAGACCCTCCCCCCCCCCACCCCCACCAAGCTCCTTGCGCACTTAAAACGCTGCCTGTCCTGCTGAAATCAGACCCTGGTTGCCCCTCCCTTCAATTTCTATTTCTATTTGGTGACCAGGAAGGGAGAAGTATTAGTTGCGACGCCTTTGGTAAAGAGCAATTTCAGTGACTAGTTGTGGCCTGGTCACTTGGCTGACAGTTCACAGCGTCCTGGTGGCCAGGAGAGAGAAAGGGCAGAGCATTAGCATGCCCGC
>CM054148.1:45413442-45420942 GCA_028751875.1 Rapana venosa | reverse complement strand
TCCTGCTTTCTTTCTTTCTTTCTCTCTTCCTCCCACCCTGCTTTTTCTTTCTTTTTCTTCCCCACTCCCCGCTTTTTTCTTTCTTTCTTCCTCCCACTCCTGCTTTTTTCTTTCTTTTTTCTTCCCCCCCCGCCTTTTTTTTCTTTCTTTCTCCTTCCTCCCCCTCCCCGCTTTTTTCTTTCTTTTTCTCTTCCTCCCCTCCTGCTTTTTTTTCTTTCTCTCTTCCTCCCACTCTGCTTTCTTTCTTTCTTCTTCCCCACTCCTGCTTTTTTCCCCCCCTTTCTTTATTTTTTCTTCTTCCTCCCACTCCTGCTTTTTTCTTTTTCTTCCCCCACTCCCCGCTTTCTTTTTTCTTCTTCCCCCACTCCTGCTTTTTTTTTTCTTTCTTCTTCCCCTCCCCTTTGCTTTTTCTTTTTCTTTCTTTCTTTCCCCCTTTCCCCCCATCCCGCTTTCTTTCTTTCTTTCTTCCCCCCCCACTCCCGCTTTCTTTTTTTCTTTCTCTCTTCCTCCAATCCTGCTTTCTTTCTTTCTCTCTTTCCCCCACCTGCTTTTTTTTCTTCTTTTCTTTCCCCCCACTCCTGCTTTCTTTTTTTCTCTCTTTTCCCCCCACCCTGCTTTTTTTCTTTCTTTTTTCTTCCCCAAATCCTGCTTTTTTTTTTCTTTCTCTCTTCCCCCCATCCTGCTTTCTTCTTTTCCCCTTCCCCCACTCCCCCTTTTTTCTTTCTCCTTTTCCCCCCCTCTGCTTTCTTTCTTTTTTCTCTTCTCCCACTCTGCTTTTTTTCTTTTTTTCCTTTCCCCCAAATCCTGTTTCTTTCTTTCTTTTTTCTTCCCCCCACTTTTTCTTTCTTTCTTTTTCTTCCTCCCACTCCCCCCTTTCTTTTTTTCCTTTCCCCCACTCCTGCTTTTTTTCTTTCTTTCTTTTCCTCCCATCCCGCTTTCTTTCTTTTCCTCTTTCCCCCACTCCCGCTTTTTTTCTTTCTTTTTCTCTTCCTCCAACTCCTGCTTTTTTTCTTTCTTTTTCTTCCCCCCACTCCTGCTTTTTTTTCTTTCTTTCTCTCTTCCTCCAATTGCTTTTTTCTTTCTTTCTCTTTCCCTACTCCCTTTTTTTCTTTTTCTCTTCTCCCCCCCTGCTTTCTTTCTTTCTCTCTTCCTCCCACTCCTGCTTTCTTTCTTCTCTCTTCCTCCTACCCCTGCTTTTTTTCTTTTTTTCTACTTCCCCCACTCCGTTTTCTTCTTTTTCTTTCTCTCTTCTCCCACCCCCTGCTTTCTTTCTTTCTCTTTCCCCCCACCCTGCTTTTTTTCTTTTTTTTTCCCCTTTTCCCTCCCACTCCTGTTTTCTTTTTCTCTTTTCCTCCCACTCCTCTTTCTTTTTTTTCTTTCTCTCTTCCTCCACCCTGTTTTCTTTCTTTCTCCTTCCTCCCACTCCTCTTTCTTTCTTTCTTTCTCTCTTTTTCCCCCACTCCTCCCTTTCTTTCTTTCTTTCTTTCTTTTCTCTCCTCCTCCCACTCCTGTCTTTTTTTCACTTTTACAACCTTGCAATATCAACGGTTTTCTTCTTCTTCTTTTTAAAACCAAACAACGACAGATCTTTTGAGTTATTGATTTTAATGTACTTTTGGCGAGCAAGCTAGAGAGAGAGAAGAGAGAGAAGAGAGAGAGAGAGAGAGAGAGAGAGAGAGAGAGAAAAAGAGAGAGAGAGAGAGAGGGGAGATTCAACATCTCGACGATGTGCGTTGATACACACAAAAGCTGAGAGAGAGAGAGAGAGAGAGAGAGAGAGAGAGAGAGAGAGGAGAGAGAGAAGAGAAGAGAGAGAGAGAGAGAGAGAGAGAGAGAGAGAGTTCAACATCTCGACGATGTGCGTTGATACACACAAAAGCTGAGAGAGAGAGAGAGAGAGAGAGAGAGAGAGAGAGAGAGAAAAAGAGAGAGAGAGAGAGAGAGAGAGAGAGGGGAGATTCAACATCTCGACGATGTGCGTTGATACCACACAAAACTGATCTAAAAGCAGCCCCAAATCGTAAACTGCATAAAAAAAACCCTTTCCTGAGACAAAGAGAATAACTATTTGTTTCTGCTACAAAATCAATGGTTTTCGACTGTAGCGGCAAAAAAAACGTCCTTGTTCTCTCTCGTCTCAAAGCGTACAAAAAACCTCAAAAAACGTCTCTTCTGTTCTTCTGCGTCGAACGCTCAAACAGAAAGCTATTGTTGTCTGTCATATGAGCGAAAATGCTTGCGCTGCCTTTAAAAACGCCTGACAAGTCAGGCCCACACCAAACCGACTTCAGACATCCGACTTCAGCACGGGGGGGAAAATGGTTATCTTTGAAGTCTTTTTGGAAGGAAACTGTATTTTATGGCCGGGCCTTCTACTGGCAGATCGTTTTGGGTCTGTCATGTCTGTATTTTGAATGATTGTTTAGAGAGAATCCCCATGGACTCAATCCAAAGCTTTCACGCAATCAAGAAAAGCAGAATCAAGTTTATTTGGGGTTTTTGTTTGTTGCGCATGCCGTTATTGTTGGATCTTAGGGCAGCAGAGAAAACTGAATCATCAGTAGAACAACCTTTTTCTGTAAAAAATAAATAAATCAGCCTGCCCTTTTACAGACTTACGTTCATGTCTAGATATTAGGAAGTGTTTTATATCTAGAACACACACAGAAGAGAGAGAGAGAGAGAGAGAGAGAGAGAGAGAGAGGAGAGAGAGAGAGAGAGGACAGACAGATAGAGAGACAGAGAGAGAGATAGAGACAGAGAGAAAGACAGAGAGGGAATGATAGAGAGACAGAGAGAGACAGAGACAGAATGATAGAGAGACAGAGAAAGACAGAGAGACAGATAGGGAGATAGATAGAGAGACAGAGAGAGACAGATGAGAGAGAGACAGAGAGAGATTAGAGAGACAGATAGATAGAGAGAGAGAGAGAGAGAGAGAGAGAGAGACAGATAGAGAGACAGAGAGAGAGAGAGGAGAGAGGAGAGAGAGATTGAGAGAGTGACAGAGACAGAGAGATAGAGAGACAGAGAGAGAGAGAGAGAGAGAGAGAGAGAGAGAGAGAGAGAGAGAGAGAGAGAGAGAGGAGAGGAGAGAGAGAGAGAGAGACAGACAGACAGACAGACAGACAGACAGACAGACAGACAGACAGACAGAGAGATGCAGAAATTGAATGAGTGATCGAGGGACGCTATAGCTGGGTGGTTTAAGACCGTTCCACTTCAGTCCCATTAGTCCGTGAAGTCGCGGGTTCGAATCTCGGTGGCGTCGTCTGGTGAATTAAGGGTGGAGTTTTTTTTTTGACCATCTCCCAGATCAGCTTCAAGTGCAGACCTGTCAGTGCCTTCATTCTCGTTGCATATATACACATGCAGGAGATCAGATACGCACCTTAAAGATCTTGTCATTCATGCTAGGGTTACGGAAACTACGAACATACCCAGCCTACATCCCCGAAGTCGGAATGCAGCTACCTTCATGGTGGGCAAAACAAGCCAGTGGCGTACGCAAAATCTCACCATGGGAGTGAACTTGGGAGCTGGAGCCGAGGAAGGAACAGAAACAAGCCATGTGTGGGTGGGGTTGTGCGTGCTTACAAACCAAAAAACCCACCTGACACTAAAAAGGTAAAAGGTAAAGGAGTCCCATAACCTATAAGGTCGTAGGGGAGCGAGGCGTCAGAGACCTCACTTCTCTAGCGCCAGCATATTGAGGGCGGCGCCCATCTCCTCTCCCTCGCTGCTTTACCTTCCCTGACCCTAAAGAGGGCAGGTACCCATTTACAGCTGGGTGAACTTGGGGGAACTGTACTGAAGTCAAGGCGCGGCAAAACGGTCACCCATCCAAGTGGTAACCACCACGCTCGACGCTGCTTAACTTGGCTGGGGGAAAAGCGAGTGCTCCGACCACTGAGCTATCCCGTCCCCTGACACTAAACTAACAAAATGAACACCCCACAGCCAGCTCCTCTGATCTGGCCGCGCCAGTAGTGCCGGGCCTGCAGTTGCAGTGGCCGTGAGGGGGTCATCCCCCCCCATCTCCCCCCCCCATCTCTCCCCACCCCCCCTCTGTCTTCATCACTGTCTCCTTTGTCTTTCCTTTGGCAGCACAGAATCCTCTGTCATTTGGGTCCGGCATTTTCATGCGGAGGAGAACTCCTAATTTAGATTGATTATTCGCCCCTTGTTTTGTTGCATGTACTTTCCGTGCTTGCTTGCTGCCTTGCTTCCTTCCTTCTTTTCTCCCTTTTTTTGTTTGGTTTCTTTTTAAAAAAAAAATCAATCTTCCTCCCTTCCTTCTATCCCTTACCTCTTCTTTTCTTTTTCTGTCTTTTGTTTCTTTGTTCATTTAGTTGTTTCTCTCTCTCTCTCTCTCTCTCTCTCTCTCTCTCTTTTCTCTCTCTCTCTCTCTCTCTCTCTCTCTCTCTCTCTCTCTCTCTAAGTGGTTTGATGGTGAATGCAGAGAAAAGCGACGCCTCTTGAGGCAAGCTTTAAGGAAATACAAAGTGTTAAAACACCAGCTTGACAAGGCAGATGACAGCAGAAAATATTACACAGAAAAAAGGAAAGAATATAAAAATTTGCTTCTAGAGAAAAAGAACAAACACCAAGAACAAGTTCTTAATACACTACATTCAAGTTTCAAAGATCCCAAGAAGTTTTGGAAAACTGTTAAAACATTGACTAGAAAGCAAACTGTACAAAGTGATATTACCTTGAATGTATGGCTTAACCATTTCAAGGATCTGTTTTCTCCAAGCTCATATGAGTACACCTGTATTGGTGAAAATGAAATAGAACCGGTACCTTATGACAGCAACACTGATATATGTAGTGATCTTGATTGCAGCATAACAGAAAATGAGGTATATGATGCTCTAAAAGTATTAAAAGATAACAAGGCGCCTGGACCAGATGGCTTAATTAATGAATTTTATAAGTATTCCAATTCATATATTGCCTCATTCCTTGTAAAATATTTCAATCAGCTCTTTGAACTAGGAACATATCCAGATGAATGGTCAGAGTCAGTAATACATACTCTACATAAGAAAGGAGATATTAATTGTCCTGATAATTACAGAGGAATATCTTTGTTGAATGTGTGTAGTAAAATATATAGCTACATCTTGAACAACGTCTTACCACATGGGCAGAGGAAAATAAGATTAAACGAATCTCAAGCAGGTTTTTCGTCAGAACTACAGTACTATTGATCACATATTTACTCTTTTGCTTTGGTACAGAGACAGCTTCTCAATCACTGTAAAACTATATGTAGCATTTATCGATTTTAGAAAAGCTTTCGATTTAGCAGATAGACACCACCTCTGGCTGTTTTAGAAAAAACGGTATCAAAGGTAGGATGTTAGAGCCATTAAAAAGTATGTAAAAGGGTCGTTAAAAAAGCAAGATTTAAGGGTTTTTAGAGATTAACAGGTATGTTTTTCTGCCTTTGGTGTAAAAAAAGGGAGAAGAAAATGCAGCCCAATTTTTTTTTCTTTTCAAATAAATGACTGGCCATCGACATTCAAGCTTCAGGCAAACATGGATTAGGCTGTCCCGGGAAGGACGTTTCTAAAATTTTTATCTTGTTATTTGCTGATGACGTTCTTCTGCTATCTCATTCAGTAATAGGTCTTTAGCAACAATTGAACCATTTTGGAAAGGTAAATTCTAACAGACTTTGGCCTCAGTGTGATTTTGACAAGTCCCAAGGTTATTTGTATTCAGGAAAGGTTGGATACATTTCATCGAAAGGAAAAAAGGCTATACGGTAACACAAAATTGGAGATAGTCAATTGTTACAAATATTTAGGAGTTATCTTTTCCACTGGCTTAACTTTTTCATATGCATTAGATGATATGGCTCTTAGGCAAGAAAAGCCAACGGTTTGTATTTTGAAACTGTTATGGACAGTTGGGGGACCAGTCCCCATCATTATTTTCAAGTTGTTTGACTGCCAAATTCAGCCAATGTTGACATTTTGGCTCTGAAAATTTTGGGCGCTAATGGCAGGACCCCAAGACTATTTTAACGTGTTCATACATTTTCGTTGAAAAGGTTGCTCAATGTCAGTATCAGAACACCTAATGCTTTAAATTTTTTCAGAAAAATGGAAGATTCCACCTATGAAATTATCACACTAGATTAAAAAATATTGGCTGAAGTGATGAAAAATGCCTGAACACAGATTTCCGCTAAAAGTTACAAAATTTTGTAAAAAACCTTTTCATTGCAACAAAAAGAATAATTGGGTCTAAAAATTTTTTTCACACTGTATCTTTATGGGTTTGGTATGGGGGGGAAAAACCAAGGGTTAATATATTAATGTCTTTTTGCGTGAATTCGCAGAGACTTATAGATTGTTTCATCAGGACGGGAAATAGTGAGTCTTGGAGAACGTTTTCTTTTTATCATCCTTTAAATCTTTTCCGGTTCCACAAGCCGTGTTTGAAGTGAAGAATTAGCGTAAGAAAACAGTGGTTCTTTTTTAGTTTAGGTGTCTCCCCTTAAAACTCATAGGTATCGACATTTTGGGTCAGCCCCGTAGAAAGTTTTTTTTGTCCATTTTGTAAAAGATCTCTTAAATTTGAAGTTCACTTTTTTGTTGGTTTGTCCGTATATTGTGAAATTGGGGAAAAATACTTACCTATAAATTTTTCTCACGCCCACGGGGGTTTTCAGCGACACTTCTGATGCCAGTGTAAAACTTTCTAAAGCATTGTGGTATATTCGAAAGTTTTTCAAAAGAGGCGAAATGAAAAAAAAAACCATGCAGATTTTCTTAAATAAACCAAATGTTTATTGTTTGAAAACGGGGAAAGATCTTTAAAATTCATTTTGGGGATGCCATTTGTTAAAAAATGGAATTAGCTTTTTGCTTTGTAAGGGCTGGGGGTATGGGGTGTGCTGTGCACAGGGGTTGTGTATAATTATAGGTGTGAGAGTGTGTTGTGTGCGAGGGTGTGTGTGCATGCATGCGTTGTGTGGTAGGGGTTGCGCGAGGGGGGGAAAAAGGGGAGGGCGGGGAAGGGGGATCACATTGAAGATCTTTACATGCAACCTTTAATAAAATTTTGACAAATTTTTAAAGTGAATGTTTTGCTTTATTTTGTTTTTCTTCAATTGTTCTGAATCCATTCATGGGCTATGGCCTGGTACATTAAATGTCCGATCCCAGTTCCGGGTTCCCGGGTTTTCTCTCTCTCTCTCTTCTCTCTCTCTTCTCTCTCTTCTCCTCTCTCTCTCTCTCTTTCTCTTTTCCTTCCTTTTGTTTGCTTGTCTGTCTGTCTCGTTTCTTCTCTCTCCTCTTCCTCTCTCTCTCTCTCTTCCCCTTCTCTCTCTCCTCTCTCCTTCTCTGTCTGTCTGTTTGTTCGTCTGTCTATCTGTCCTGCTTCTCTCTCTTCTTTCTCTCCCCCCTTCTTCTCTCTCTCTTCTCTCTCCTTCCTCTCTTTCTCATCTTCTCTCTTCCCCTCTCTCTCTCTCCCCCCCTTCCC
>CM054148.1:45395942-45410942 GCA_028751875.1 Rapana venosa | reverse complement strand
TTTCATAAACTGTGTAATATTTTGTACTCCCTGATTTGCCCAAACATATGCAAAACCATAAGTATACAAACATTTTCGAATTCCTGAAGCCCAAGTCTTTTTTCCATTTCTGTCCAATCTTATACAAAGGTCCCTATTATGCTTTATACGGCAATCTACTACAATTCATTCTAGTCAATTTTAACCAATAAATTTATGGATTTTACATACGAAATTAAAAATATAGGGTAAACCCTTCCAAGTTCACCATAAACAAAGTCATTGGGGTTTACTGTCCCCATTCAAAAAGCGTTTCATAGCAATAAGTGTAATTTTTCAATCACATCACTATTCCAAAAGCCCATATTCTGCCCCATACTGCAAAATTGATTGCACCTGTGAATCAAAAAGCTTTATGAAAATACTAAAAGAACTACAATCCAGTTTATACAATGCACGAAGAATCATCAAAGCAGCTTTCTTTCCTCTGTTTACCAAATCTTGACATGCTAAGAAAAAACTAAGCCTGGTTGAAAAAAATATTCCTAGATATTTTATATGCATTAACTATCTTGATTCTCTCTTTTCCATAAGTCCATTTTCCATACTTAGCAAGGTGCCCGCCTTTACGAAACACAATGGTATTGTTTTTTCCATGTTCACTTTTAATGCAATTTCTGTAAAAACTGTGTATAATATATCAATTGCCTTTGTAACCATACCCCAGATATAGACAGCAAGACAATGTCGTCAGCAAAAAGCATCATAAAACAATTCTGTCAAATCAAAAAATACACCAGGGTTTTCCCAGTTCAATAATTTTTAATAGCAAGCCCCATTTACAAACAACGAAAATTTGTACAGGATGCACACATCCCCTTGTTTCACCCCCTTTTTGTACAGTTCACCCAAAAACTGATAAATTTGAAAACCCCATCTTATTCTAGCTTTCCCTGCTCTATACATACTCTTTAACACATGTAAATAACTTACCCCTTATCCATTTTTTCAGCAACACGGCCATAATAGTTTTCTTGAAATAGATTCAAAGGCCTTTTCGAAATCTACTAGGGCAACATATAATTTCTGATTATTTACAAACTGCTTTTGAACTGCAGCTAACAGGGTAAATATGTGATCAATTGTGCCATAACCTTTTTTAAAACCAGCTTGATGTTCCCCTGTTATATCGTTTAATGTTACCCACTCGTGCAGTCTATTATTAATGACAGAGCTATACAATTTACTTGCAATATTACATAACGATATACCTCTATAGTTATTTGTGTCATTTACATCTCCTCTCTTAAATAGTGGTAAGATAGTTGATTCTGTCCAGCTTTCAGGATGTCGAATAGGTAATTATCGAATAGGTAATTAAATAATGTTACAAGAAAATTTACAACAGGTTCCCCAGAATACTTAAAAAACTCCCCGACTAATTCATCTGGTCCAGCTGATTTGCCATTCTTCAATCTTCTAATTGCCAGTGTTACTTCTTCCTGTGTGATAGGTCTATCTTGAACTTCGTCTATTTCTTCTTCACATTCAGTTTTATCTGATTCATCTGTAATCATTAATTCATCTACTTCCTTTTCTAAAATACTTTTAAAGTGATCAAACCATTGCCCAACAGAGATGCCATTTTGTGCTTGTGACTTTTTATTATATATTCTTTTCATTTTTACCCCAAAATTGTTCCTGACACCCAACAGAATTTAACAATTCTTTCAAAAGTAATCCCTTTGTGTTCTTTCTTTTTCCTTTATGTTTGTATTTTTATATTCCCTCCTTAAATATACAAAAGGCTACTTTGTTATCTTTTTGCAAAAAAACGCTTAAACTTCCTCCAAAGTCTCCTCATTTTTTGTTGTTGCAAATTTACATTCGTGATCATACCATTCTGTTTGTTTTGGTCTGTGCACTGGGATTTGTTTTTTTTCAGACATTCTGCTTGACCCTGTATGATTTTATTAAACTTGTTTATCGCCGAGTCTACGTCAGTATTGATCAGACCTGTTGCACTATTTATTCCATCTTTTACTTTGTTTGAATTAATTGACTCGAAAAAAGTTTGAGCGAAAGATGGAGACCATCCATATTTGACCACAAATTGTTCTTTATTCTTAGGAAGGGACTTTTTAACACAAATCCTACCTACCTGAATATCAAGACAGAGCAAAAGAGGAAGATGATCTGATTCCATTTAGTCTAATACATTTAGTATGATCTTATCAAAGATAGATTCCAGAAAACTTAATGAACATATGTAATAGTCATTTACACTGTTTCCATGATCCGAGACATATGTGTAACGACCATCACAGATGCCATTACAAATGTCATTCAAAAAACATAAATCTAAACCGGTACACATGTCCAACAATTTCTTACCAAAGGAATACAAAACTGTGTCTTGAGAATGCCTTTTTCTGGGGATTATCTTTTCTACTGCACTCATGTAAAGCTTTCTATACCTATAGGATTTGGAGAACAATCAGAAGTTCTTGGGATTTAATCACCCCCAAAGTATATCGTGATCACAAACAAAAATCCCTTTTAATTTAAATATTTTTCCTAAAGGATGGAAATTCCTTTATTCAAAATGGGTTTACAGAATAAAAGGGGCAAATTTTTCCAGGAGGGACAAAAGTAATGAAAATTTTGGACATTTTTTGAAAAATAGAATTTAACTTTTTTAAATTTTCAAAATAAATACAACAACCCTTTCATCATCCACGTTTTGCATATAAGGAACTAGGATTTTACGTACAAGGACAGATAAAACCTCCCGAGGATTTTTCCATGCTGTGTCAGCTTAAATGTGGTTTCATAAACATTTCTTGTCTTTAAATAGACCCGCCCTAAAAAAATGTTTCAAAAAAAGTTTTCCCGAACCCCAAAGTCAAATACAAAAGAAAGCCCAATTTGGCCCACACTTCTCACCTGCTGCTTGGCCAGTTTTGGGGTCACCCTTTGCCCACCTTTCATCCATCCGTGTTGGTCTGGAAGTGCCCTGTTTTGGCCCGGGGGCAATTCATTTCCCCCAAATTTGGGGGGAAATCAAATTCCCCTGTACAGGAGGAAGAGGACCCAAACCTGCCATGAAAACCATCTTTTTTGGCTTCCTAATGTAAACACTGGCGATACAGGGCCCGGGCTTTAAATTTTTGGCTCTGTCATACATAAAACTTCAAAAATATGGGGGAAATCCCCCAAAACACACATATAAAAAAGTAATGGAGAGAAAAGGCATAGTGGTCCCCTTTTCGTGTCCCAAAGTTTCAGTACTTTTACACTTTTACAATACCCTAAATCTGTCCAGATTTAAGGTCATCAGCACCTGGGGTCTACAAAAAACCCCAAATGTAAACCCCCCCCCCCCCCCCACGGGGTGAGAGAGAGAGAGGGGGAGAGGAGAGAGAGAAAAGGGGAAGAGAGAGGGGGAGGGGGAGAGAGAAGAGAGAGAGAGGACAGAGAGAGAGAAAAGGGGAGAGGGAGAGAGAAAGAGAGAAAAGAGGACAGAGAGGGGAAAAAGAGAGGGGGAGAGGGGGAAGAGAGAGAGAGTGAGAAAAGAGAGGGGTGAGAGAGAGAGTGAGAGGAGAGTGAGAGAGAGAGAGAGAGAAAAGAGAGAGAGGGGAAGAGAGAGAGGGGAGGATGAGAGGAAGAGAGTGGGGAAGAGAGAGGGAGAGAGCGGAGTCCCTCTTTCTTTTCCACGCACAGAGAGGAGTGAGAGAGAAAAGGTGAGAGTGAGAGAGAGAGAGAGAGTGAGAGAGGAGAGTGAGAAGAGAGGAGATTTGAGGGGAGAGATTTTTGAGAGAGAGAGTGAGAGGGGGGGAGAGTGCCCTCTTTCTTTCCCCGGGAGAGGAGAGAGAGAATGGAGAGAGGAGAGAGGGGGGTTGAGAGGGGTGAGAGAGAGAGTGGGGAGGAGGAGGAGAGAGAGAGAGTGTCCCTCTTTCTTTCACAGGAGAGAGGAGAGGGGAGAGGAGGAGAGAGGAGAGAGAGAGAAGAGAGGGGAGAGAGGAGAAAGAGTGAGAGAGAGAGAGGGAGAGAAAAAGATTGGGTGAGAGAGGAGTGAGAGAAGAGTGAGAGAGAGAGTGAGAGAGAGAGGAGAGAGAGAGAGAGTGTCCCTTTTCTTTCAACAAGAGAGAGTGAGAGGAGGAGAGAGATGAGAGGGGAGGGGGAGGGAGAGAGTGGGGAGAGGATGAGAGAGAGGAGTTTTCCCTCTTTCTTTCACGGGAGGAGGGGGGAAGAGAAAAGGGGAGAGAGATGTGAGAGAGAGAGAGAGAGAGAGAGGAGAGTGGGAGAGAGAGGGGAGAGAGAGTGAGAAAAGGAGATTTGGAGAGAGAGTGGGGGGAGAGAGAGAGAGTGAGGGAGAGAGGTCCCCCCTTTTCTTTTTTTCACCGACAGGAGAGAGAGAGAGGAGAGAGAGGGAGAGGTGAGGAGAGAGGGAGAGAGAGAGGGGAAAAGGTGGGGAGGGGAGAGAGAGAGAGAGTGAGAGGAGGTGGGGAAATTTGAGAGTGAAAAAGAAAAGATGGGAGAGGAGGGAGTGAGGTGAGAGAGAGAGAGAGGGGAAGAGAGAGAGGGGGAAGGGGAGAGAGGAAGAGAGAGGTGAGGCCCCTTTCTTTCTTTCCCCACCCCACAGAGAGAGAGTGAGAGAGAAAAGTGGAGTTTTTGAAAAGGAGGGGTGAGAGAGAGGGGTGGGAGGGGGTGAGAGGGGGAGAGTGCCCCTCTTCTTTCAAAGAGAGAGAGGGAGAGGAGAGAGAGAAAGAAGAGTTTGAGAGGTAAAAGAGAGAGAGGGGTTGGAGAGGGGGTGGAGAGAGAGTGAGAGAGAGAGAGTTTTCCCTCTTTTTTTTTCCCCGGAGAGAGGGGAGAGAGAGAGAGAGAGGAGAGGGATTGAATTTTGTCCCTTTTTTTTCACAGAGAGAGAGAGGGGAAACTCGGAACTCGGAATCGGAATGATTTAATGTATGGGCCCTTGGGGCCCTTTCCCAAGCGGGATGAACATAACATTTTGAAATTTTAAAACTTTAAAACCCAAAACAGGGTTTTTAAATGAAATACATCGCTAAAAAAACATGACTTTCTTCAATTAAACATTAAATAAAACCCCGTTATTCCGTAATTACAACTTAAGCTTGTTTTCTAATTTTTATTTGTTTAGGGAAAAAAAGTGGAAAACTTTCATCACAATTGTTCTGTTTTCAGAAGACAATAATAATAAACATTTTAAACTTTGATGGATGGCGTGATTTCCCCTTGGTTCGGGTTTCCCTCTAGATCATTGACTTTGGGCACTGAAGCAAAAATTTAAACCTTTTTTTCTTGTACGTAAAAACCCAAAAGGGGCCCATGTAAAAGGGTCTGTGGGGTTATACGATTGTTAAATTCAAAAAGGGTTAAGTTCAAAGCCCCCGGGGGACTTTCCAATTCTCAGTGGGGGCCCAAACCCCCTTCTTACAGAAAAGGGCTTTTATGAAAGTTTAAAATTAAACTTTTTTCCCAATGATTTTTTTGTAATTTGTTTTACACGTTAATAAAAAAATCAGGGTTTCCCAAAGGCGGGAACCCAGTTTGTTTGAAACATTTAAAATTTTTTTTTGTTAATTCAGAAAAAAAATTTGCTATATCCCCACCCTTGGTTTCCCAAAATTAAACCCAAACCCCAGTTTTTTTACAAAATTTCAAACCAAACATGCCCATGTGCATAGTTTTGTTCCTGTAGAGAAAAAAGAGCTATTGTAAAGCTTTTCTTTGGATATCTATTGGATCCTTTAAAACAATTCGTAAGCAAAATTTTGATGCACTTTACAAAAGTATTCCCCTGTAAAGGATGTCCCCCTGTCCCCTCCAACAAAACGTGTCTGGTGATTTGGGGGCTTCCCCCAAAAAACCCTTTTTAAAAAGCAGACAAAGGGACTTTTTTCCAAAAATTTTTTGTTTGGGTAAAAAACCCCCGGGATTCAGACCCGAATGTCAAGAGGGGGTGTTTTTGACAATCAAACGGGCTTAAAAAAGGGGCCCTAGGCGAGTGTTCCCCAATGGACCTTTGCATTTTTATTTTGGCTGTTACACCTTTCTTTGCTCGGTCAGCGAGATCAGACATGATAACGAAAATGAAAGCCAAATTTAGACAGAAAAAAACCAAATACTTATAAGTGTTGACAATTTTCAGTTTAACGTCACCATAATCCCAAAATTTCATGGCAGCAAAAAACCCCCCAATTAGGGAAAGACAAAAAACCACTCGACTTCTCTAAGTTTCTATTAAATAAGTCGCCTTGAGGGGAAAATAAAATATATTAAAACTGTTTTTGGGCCTTTCACACTTTTCGAAAAAAACCCAACATCATAGAAAATTAGCAATATAAACAAACAAAAAATTTTTGGTGACAATTGAATCCCGGGGTTTCCCTTTTTCGATAACATCTTTGGTAAGTTCATTGTTAAATAGTGAAAACAAAACAGGGAAAACGTTTTCTCCTTTTTTTAAAAACCAGTGGGGCACATGAATACATCAGTGGGTCATGCCGGGGAACGAACACAGGTTTTAAACGTTGAATACATATTTTCCCAGACCCAGAAAAAATTTTTCCCCTTTTTAAACCATTTTTAAACTTAGTACCCCCTAGTTTTTTCCCTACATACAGAGTCAAAAGCTTTACGAAAATCGATAAAGCAACTTAAAGTTTGCGTTGACAAAATTAAACTGTTTCTGAGTGAGAGAAAAAAAAGGAAAATTTTTGGCAGTTGTGCGGGTTTTTTTTCCGTTCCTGCCTGCCCCTCCCCTTTTAGCCCCTTTTTTCCCCAAATTTCCATTTGGTAATGCGCTTTTTAAATAAAAAAACGTACTTTTTACTGCAAATGCTGGCGGGGAAATACCTCTGTATTTGGGGCCCATTTTACTTTTTGGATCACTTTTTTTCAGAAGTGGAAGGGAAAATATTGTAACTCCTTTCATCAGGATACAAACATGGTAAAATAGATAGTTAAAAAAGCTGAAGTAAAAAAGGGAAAAATTAAAACCACCCACTGGTTTAAAAAAATTCCCCCAAATCAATCCTTAGCCCCAGCACCCCTTTCGTCTTTAAGGCTCTAATTGCCTGAGGATTTTCACATTCTGTGATAGGCTGGTTTTTATGCTCACTTTTGGTTCTGATGTGGTATCGTAAATTTCAAGATTTTTGCTATCAAAAATGAAAACCCTGGTCATCTCAGCAATGCAATGTCATTGACAGAAACTTAAAAAAAATCCTAAAAGAGGAAATTTAACCTCGTCTTTGTTTTGTTACCCCCTGTAAAGCGCTCTTTAGCTCGCCCAACCTAACGGTACCCGGGAATTTTTCTTGGATCATGAAGTTATTTTAAAGGGGTTTGGAATTTAATTTTTTTTTTTGGTTCAGCTTTCTTAAGCTCAGAAGTTGTTTTTTATTTTTTTCTTTTTTGTAAATTTAACTATTTTCTGTCTTCCTCAAATTGTCTACGTTTGTGTTCATAATTTGTATCTCTCCAAAACCAAAAAAGTTACATTGGAAATTTTTCGCAAGGCTTTTTTGACAGAAATTTTTTGTGCCCCACAACATTCCCCATCAAAAAAGTGTTTTTTTGTCTATATCTTTCAACTACATCTTTTAAAAAACACTGCCCAGAATATTTCAAGCATTCATTAATTTTATTTTAAGGGAAAAAATTAATATCTCTGTCAAACTCGGACAGCAATTTTTCCAGGGTTTTTTCAATATATGCTTCTGAATGGTTTTTTATCTACAAAAACCGCCCGAATCTCCCTTTCCCTTCCCAAATATTTCTTTGGATATGAAGTGTTGGGTTTTTGTTTTTGTTTAAAAGGTCTCATTATTAGTGAGTTGAAATGACAAATCAAAGCCTGATGTTTGGACTCAATCATGGAAGGAGCTGTAAATATTTGCCCTTGACAAAAAGATCACGTGAAACAAAAAGTAGTCAATAAACTTCAGCCATCAGGGAAATATAAGTAAAACTGCCAAAGGGGAAAAAAGTAAAGAGTTCATGCCATTCAATTTTTCCCCAAATTTTAAATTTTTACATAGGGTTAAAAAAAAACTTGCCAAAAAAATTAAGGAAAAGAGGCCCCTTGATTGTTCCCGCAGTCTTCTCAGAGATTCTGATCGTTTTCACTGTACCCAAATTTTTACACATTTCTAACTAAATTTATCAAAAACATCAGTATCTCTAGCATTCAGGTAGCTGTCCGGGGTTTAAAGGGCACCCAAAAAATGATCAATGGGAGGTCCCACACTCATTAATTGCTTCCAGCAAATGTCCTTTTTAATAGTCACTATTAGGAGAGAGAGGAAGAGAGAGAGGGGGGAGTGATGGGAGAAAAGGGGGAGTCAGAGAGGGTGGAGTTTTCCCTCTTTTTTCAAAACACCAGAGAGAGGGGGAGGAAAAGGGGGAGAGAGAGAGAGAGATTGGGGGAGAAGGGAGATTTTAAAAGGGGGAGAGAGAAGGAGGGGAGAAGGGGAGGGAGAGGAAACCAGGAGAGAGAGGGGTTTTTTTTAAGAAGGATGGGAGGGATTGGCCGGGGGGGATGAGAGAGGGGAGGAGAGACGGGAGGGGAGGGATTGGGGTGGAGAGAAGGAGAGACTGAAAGAATTTTTGGAAAATTTTTTATTTGGCGGATAAGGGGGGTAAAAAATGGGGGGTTTTTAAATGCCCCGGGGAAGGGGGGAAATTTTTAATTTTTAAAACCAAATATATTAAAAGGTCTTCGGAAAAAAAAAAGGGGAAATAATCTTTTAAAAAGCTTAAATTTTAAAGGAAGCAATTAAAAAAAATTAAGAATTTTTTAAACCCCAAAAAATAAAATAAAAAAAAAAGGGGATTGGGGGAAAAAAAAAACCAAAAAAGGGGGGGTGAAAAAAGGGGGAAAAACGGACCCAAAAAAAAGAAGAAAAGGGGAAAAAAGGAAGAAAAAAAAAAAATTTTTAAAAATTAAAGAAAAATTAAAATTGTCCATTTGGGTACCAAAAAGGGGGAAATAAATTATAAGGGGAAGGGGAAAAAAGGGGATATTAAATTTTGAAGAGGAAGCCAAAAGGTATTGGGAAAATTTTAAAAAAAGAACCCCGGGGATACAGGAAAAGGGGGGACGAAAAAGGGGTGGAGAGAGAGAGGAGAGAAGAGAGGGGTGGTTGGACGATAAATACCTAAAAATCCCAAAAGGATGGAAAAATTTATTTAGGGGAAGGTTAAAAAAGGCAGAAAAGAAATTTAAATTTAAACCCCACTACAAATAAAACGGAAAAAAATTTAAGAAAAATTTTAACAGGGGGTTTTGGGGGGGAAAAAAATGGCGTTTTGGGGAGGAGTGAGTAAAGGGGGGTTGTTGTTTTTTTTTGTGTTTTTTTTTCGCAAGGGGTTTTGGTGTGTTGTTTAAATTTTTTGTGGTTTTTTTTTTGTTTGGTTTTTCTTTCCGGGGGGGGGGGGGGGGGGGGGGGAAAAAGGGAACTTAAAAGAAAACCCCAAAACAAGCTAAAAAACCTTTTTAATTTTTGTTAAAAAGCAAATTGAATGTCCCCCCGGGTTTTTAAAAAAAAAATTTTAAAGGGGGGGGGAAAAATTTGCCCCCCCAAACCCAAAACCCCCCCCCAAAAAAAAGGGGGGGGAAAAAAAAATTTTAAAAAAACCCCCCCTAACCCAAAAATAAAAAAACTTTTTCCCCCAAAAGGGTTAAAAAAAAAAAAAAAAATGAAAAAAAAAAAGGTTTTTTCATGTTTCTTTTTTTAAAATATTTTTCCAAAAAAATTTTTTGGGGGCCCAATGGGGTCCCCAAAAATTTAAAATGAAAAAAGTTTTTTCAAAAACTTTTCCAAAGGAAAAAAGAAAGCAAAGGGGGGGAAAAAAACTTTTTTAAAAAGAAAAAAATAGAAAAAGGAAAAAAAACCCAAACCCCAAAAAAAAAAACAAAACAAAAAAAAAAAACAACCCAAAAAAAGGGGGGGGGCCCCCGGGGGGGGGAAGACCAAAAAACAAAAACCCCAAACCCCCCCCCAAAAAAAAAAAAAAACCCCAAAAAAAACAAAAAAAAAAAAAAATAAAGCCCCAAAAAAATAGCCCCCCCAAGGGGAAAAAAACCCCCAAACCAAAAAAAGAAAAAAGAAAAAAAAAAAAAAGGAAAAAAAAACAACAAAAACAACAACAAACAACCCAAAAAAAAAGCAAACCAAAAGCCCCCCAAAAAAAAACCCCAAAAAAAAAAAAAAAAAAAACAAACAAAAACAAAAAAAAAAACAAAAAAAAAAAAAAAAACAAACCCCCAAAAAAACAAATTTTAAAAAAAAAAAAAAAAAACAAAAATTTAAAAAAAAAAAAAAAAAACAAAACCAAAAAAAAAAAAAAAACAAAAAAAAACAACAACAACAACCCAAAAACAAAAAAAAAGCACCGTTCCCCCCCCCCACAAAAACACACAACACCCCCAAAAACACACACACCCCACAACACAACACACACACACACACCATACATTTCAAAAAACCAAAAACAAAAAAAAATAAAACAAACGAAAAACCCAAACACCCAAAAAGAAAAAAATAGTAACAATTTCAGCAATAAAACAAACACACACACACACCACACACAACACACAACACACACACCCCAAAACACCCCAACACACAAAACCGAGGGGGTGAGAGAGAGAGAGAGAGGGGAGGGGGAAAAGAGCGGGGGAGGGGGGGAGAGAAAAGGAGAGAGAGGGGGAAAGAGAGAGAGAGGAGAGAGCCACCAAATTTTTAGATCATAAAAATTTAACACCTTTATATTTAGGGAAAAGTACACCTAGTTGTTACACGTGGGAATAACATTTAAAATAGGAGATTATGGGGGCTCAAGTACAGTCAACAAGTCCAAAAAAAATATTGGGAAAAACGAAAATATTTAATATGCCCTTTATTAGAATTCACCTAAAAATAGAAGGAGAGAGGAGGGGAGGGGAGGGAGAGGGGGAGAGAGAGAAAGAGGGGAGAAAGAGGGGAGAGAGAGAGAGAGAGAGAGAGAGAGAAAGAATTTAAATTTCATATCGGTCTTAGGCCATAAATACGAGAGAGAGGGGAGAGTTTTGTGTGTGAAATTTCGTGCGCTGTGTGTGTGTGTTTGTGTTGGGGTGTGTGTGTGGGTTTGGGGGTGTGTTTGTGTTTAGAGATGGTACTAAAGATAAGATTCTCAAAACAGTACACGATCCCTTGGCACTTATTTTGATTAAATCATACAAAAAAAATGTTTGATTTTAAAAAAAAAAAAAATTAAAAAAAAAAAAAAAAAAAAAAAAATTAATTTTAAAAAAAAAAATAAAAAACCAAAACGTCCCTTGGCACTTATTTTTATTACTCACAAAAAAATTTTTTTTTGATAAATAAAATAAAAAAAAAAATAAAATAAAAAATAATAATAATAATAATTTTCTATAATCATAATAAATTAAAAAAAAATTTTTAAAAACCTCAAAACCCATTCCTTTCACAATAAAAAAAAGAAAAAAAAGAAAGAGAAAGAAAAAAACCAAAAAAACCAAAAAACCAGCTAAATTCTATAAAGGGATTGTGAGGGGAGAGAGGAGGGGAGAGAGAGGGGGAGAGTTTGGGGAGGAGAGGGAGAGGGGAGAGGGGGGATTTTTAGAGAGAGAGAGGAGGGGATGGGGGAGATAGAGAGGGGAGAGAGAGAGAGAGTGTGGTGTGTGTTTCAGTTTATAACTCTAAAATATATAATTCTCAAGGGCAGTGCACGATCACCGTCAAAACCCAAATTTTTATTAAAACTCATGCAGAAAAAAAATGTCAAAAAATAATTAAATAAACTCAATTTCCCCTTTTTTACTATACAATAAAAAAAAAAAGGAAGGAGGAAAAAAGGGGGGGGGGGGTGAAGGCCAAAATTTTATAAGGTCAGGGAGAGAGGAGAGAGAGAGAGAGAGAGAGGAGAGAGAGGAAAAGAGAGAGAGAGGAGGAGAGGAGAGGAGAGAGGAGGAGAGAGAGTCGTGTTTAAAGGATATACTAAATTTTTTAATTTCGGACAGACAGGATCCACAATTTCTTTCGAATAATATAAAAAATAAAAATAATAATAATAATAAAGGAATTTATATAGGCTTATCTTGCAGAGAAAAATCAAAGCGTTGCACTCAATCTTCTTACCGTCTAAAACCCGTGCAAGAACAGTTCCATCAAGCCCAAATGTGCACACACCCCACCCACACAACACACACACACACAACACACACACACAGGTCACACACCCGGGCAGGGCAACAAAAACCCCGGCTGCCGAAGGCAGGGGAAAAAAAAAAAAACCCACGAGCGAGGAGGGGGGGGGAAAAAAATCCGGTTTGAAAAAAAAACAGCCCCGAGACTGGATAAAAAAGTCCCACAAAAGGCCCGGCGGGGAGAGAGGGGGACCACCCACCCCAAATGGACCAGAAACGAGAAAGAGCGACGGCCGCGTGGACGGCCGATCCCGGCACCGCAAGGACAAGGGATCTGCAGCAGGCGGAGGAACGAGAAGGAGTGCACAAGTGAAGACACCCCCAGAGGCGGGGGGTGCTGCCCCCTGGAGGGCATCTGCAACAGGGGCCCGATCCCACGCCCACTCTCTGTGGCACAGGCGCCAGTGGAGAGATGCAAAAGGAGGGGGAAATGCAAAAGAGAGAGAGGAGAGAGGGGGAGGAGAGAGAGAGAGTGGAGAGTGTGTCCCTCTTTTTTTTCAACGCACAGAGGAGAGAGGGAAAAAGAGAGAGAGAGAGAGAGAGAGAGGAGAGAGGGGGAAAAGGGGAGTGGAGGTGAGAGGAGGAGTGATTTTAGGGTCCCTCTTTCTTTTACACGCACAGAGAGAAGAGAGAGAGAGAGAGAGAGAGAGAGAGAGAGAGAGGCGAGAAAGGGGAAAGAGAGGGAGGAAGAGAAAAGTTTCTCTTTTTTACACGCAAGAGAGAAATGAGGAGAGATGAAGAGAGAGAGTGAGAGGAGAGTGAGGAAGAGGAGAGAGTGAGGAGAGAGAGTGTCCCCCTTTCTTTCACAGAGAGAGAGAGAGACGCTTTTACGCTTTGACCAATTTATTTTCATTGCCAAAGTGGCCTATTGACAAGGGGGTTATACACGATTTCTTTTGTAAATACAAATAAATCCCAAGAAAAAATCACATGATGCATTAACGTAAATGAAAACCAAAAAACCAAAATGAGCTCTTATGAACGGTTTACGACTTTAAGCTCTGATTTAAAAACTCAGTTTCAAAATGAACCAAAGTAATAACAAGGATGAACAATAGGAACCAAAAGCAATAACTAAAATAATGAAAAGAACATTCTAGAATGTTATATTAGACCATCCATTGACATTGTATGTGAATTTTCAAAAATATTCTTGTGGAGACTACAGCGTAATTATAAATGTTTCTTTATGTTTTTTCACAAAATGCTGGAGTTTACATAATTAAATGTTACTTTAGTTTAGTCACAAAGGGTTAAGCTAATTGGAACTTAGCTGTAATTGTCTTAATTTCAGTGCTTCAGCAATAAACTTTGCAACGATTTGATCACAATATCATCATCGGACGATAAGATAGAAAAAATATCTTGCCTTCGGAAAGCTTCTAGATGAGAACACCACAGTTTTCACTTTATGGAAAATATGATTGACAATGAAACGGGAAATGCACTTCATCATCAAGAATATGACCACACTAGGGCATGGGAACTGTGTGACGTCTCAGTTTGAAACCATCTTTTGTTTGCATTGAAGCCGAGTGTTCTTAGTCGAAATCTTGCATAAATTAGTCGATGCCATTTGTCAGTGACTATTCGAAGATACTTTTCAGCTTAAAAAGCACATTTAAACGAAAAAACCAGCAGTATTTATCTTTACTTTCCATGTCCGTTTTGCCAATTTTGTTTAAATGAACAAATGAGTCTGTCTTTCAATTCAAAAATAAACCCATGCTCGCTCCCATATTTCCGAGACAACACACGTTTCCCAAAAAACCATGTTCTGTTTAAAATTTTCAACTTGTATGCCCAATTCTTCTTCCCCAGCTCCTTTTTGTATAACCTCATGTCATAAGACTGCCTACATAAACGTGCCCCTGGAAGTTTCAGTAGTTTTAGCCAGTATTTAAATTTCACTTAACGATGTTCTGATGTTTAAAGGAAAACTTCCGTTTCTCCATATAGTACAGTATTTGATGAATGGAATTGGGACATTTAAGAAACGTTTGATAGCTTTATGTATGTATTTTTTTCTATTTGTGGATTAACAGTAAGTCCCCATATTTCAGATGCTATGAAAGTAAGGTTCTTTTTTGAACATCAAACAATTTCCAAAATAAAGAACAATCTATGAATTCGCTTTCGTAACGTTTTAAGATTTCGATTACACATTTTTTTCCCTTTCCTGCAACATTCACGCCATGCAACATTCAAACTTAGCTTCGTTGAAAATGTCACCCCTAGGTACTTATAAGAATTCACGACTTTCACTTCAGCATTTCCATAAAACCATTTTCCGCATGTAAATGTCCCCCCATTCTAAAATCATGATGTTTGTTTTTTCCATATTGACTGATAAAAATTTGGCGATTGCCTCTTCCTTTAATATATCTAGTTGGTTTGTAACCTTAGTACCGTGTCAGACAAGGATATATCTTCGGCAAATAGTAGTAAAAATACCTCATTGCTCTGAGATAAACTGAATACCCTGTTTTCCTTTTTTTGTTAATTCAACGGCCCAATTCGTTTACAAAAAAAGAAAATAATTGTGGACTTAATATACAGCCCCGCTTCACTCCTTTTGGACATTCGAAATATTCCGAATAATCATATCCTGCGCGTACACATGCTAATACTGATTTATATACACTCCTTAGTGCCATTATATAATTTACCGTTTTTTCCATTTTTACGCAGACAGTCCATAAGATATTACGATTAACAGATCAACGCCTTACGAAAATCGACAAATGCAACAAATTTGTTTTTTATTTTATTGCAAGTAT
>CM054148.1:45383442-45390942 GCA_028751875.1 Rapana venosa | reverse complement strand
ACAGACAGACAGACACACAGACAGACAGACAGACAGACACACAGACACACACACACATAAACGCATGAAGGTGGACTGAACAGTTCAGACTGCACTACATCCTGGGCTGTCAGTGTAGTTCCTACAGTCATCTCCATTCTGGGACAGAAAGCAGTCTCTGTGAAAGCCAGGCACGTACGTCCTTCTGGAGAGAGAGAGAGAGAGAAGAGAGAAGAGTGAGAGAGAGGAGAGAGAGAGAGAGATGAGAGAGATGGAGATGAGAGAAGAGAGAGAGAGAAAAGAGAGACGAGAGGGGAGGAGAGGGGAAAGAGAGATGAGAAGAGATAACAGAGAAGAGGAACAGAGGAAGTAGAAAAGAGAGAAAGAAAGAGAAAGAGAGAGGAAAGAGAGAAGAGAGAGGGAAAGAGAAAGAGAGCAGACAGACAGAAGAAAGAGAGAGAGAGAGAGAGAGAGAGAGGAGAGAGGAGAGAGACGAGTGAGAGAGAGGAGAAGAGAAGAGAGAAGAGAGAGAGAGAAGAGAGAAGGAAAGAGAGAGGAGAGGGGAAGAGAGAGAGAGGAGAGAGAGAGAGAGAGAGAGGAGAGAGAGGAGAGAGAGGAGAGAGAGAGAGAGAGACAAAAAGAGAGAGAAGAGAGGGAGTGAGAGAGAGAGAGAGAGAATGAGGAGGGGGGAGAGAGAGAGAGAGAGAGGAGAGAGAGAAGAGTAAAGAGAGAAAGGATAGATAGAAAGGGAGAGAGGAGAGAGAGACGAGAGAGAGAGAGAGAGAGATGAGGAGAGAGTGAGATGAGAGAGAGAGTGGAGATGAGAGAGAGAGTGAGAGAAAGATGGAGAGAGGAGAGAGAGAAAGGAGAGAGAGAGAGAGAGAGAGAGAGGAGAGAGAGAGAGAGATGAGAGGAGAGAGAGAGAGAGAGAGAGACGATTACTTTTGTCAGTCAGTCAGTCTGACTGTGTCGGGTGAAGAGAATTTAACTATTCCTTTCTCTCTCTATAGGGCACGGGGAGGGAACGGGATAGAAGATGGCATAGCTTAGTGGTCAGAACAAAATATCTGTCTGTCTGTCTGTCTGTCTGTCTGTCTGTACCCCCCCCCCCCCCCCCACTAAAGCTAAGGTCAAGTGGGCATGAGTGTGGTTACAACTTAGATGGGTGACCGTCCATGCGCCTTGTTATTAGCAGTAATGATAAGGGTGATGATGATGATGATGATAATGATATAATAATAATAATGATGATAATAATGATAATGATAATAATAATGATAATAATAATAATAATAATGATGATGATAACAACAACAACAATAATGAATGGAATTTATGTAGCGCTCAATCTTTAAAAGCAAACAAATCGAAGCACTTTCATTTAAATCATTTACAAGCATCACACACACACACACACACCACACACGCACGCACGTACAACATATACACACACGCACGCACACACGTACACACATATACACACACGCACGCACACACTTTTCCACCACACACACACACACGCACATTCACACACCGACTGTTCTTCAGTGCCACGCTCCTCCCCCCTGCCAGCCACCACCTACGCTCAAGCAGCAAAAGGACTGCCCTCTTCACCCAGCCCTCTGCCCTCTTCACCCAGCACTGGCACAAGACCAAAAGAAGTCAGTAGACGTTCAAAAATCAGAAAGGAAAACTAAAAAGCCTGATAACCTACGTCAAAAGAAGACCACAGCGATGAAAAACAATGATGACGTCAAGTCAAATTCTACTTTGATGGAAAAGAATTCTAGTCTCCCTACCGTAGTGATCGTTCACGACTCCATTCTGCATGGGATTAACAGCAAGGGCCTAGGTAACTCCTATGGCTTTGACGCTGTCAAAGTGAAAACACTGAAAATTGGGGAGATTCACCAGTCTGTGAAAGTTAAGTCTGATGTCCAGAAACAACAATGTGTCATTATCCATTGTAGAGTTATTGATTTGAAAGACACAGACCCACAGGAAGCCAGTAAAAACATGGTTCAGAATGTGAAAAATATAATTACCTCTTTACCCCGACACCAAAGTTGTAATTAGCACAATTGCTCCTACCAAGAATGCTGATCTGCAGAGGAAAAGAGATGTGTACAATGCTATAACATGTTCTGAATTGTTTGAACAGAAAAATGTCTCTTTCGTCTCACATGAAAACCTGAACACTCACTATAGCAATTTCAGAGACCAGCTGCACCCTAATGCTCAGGGGTCACGTGTCCTCGCCAGAAACATCGGCGGACACGTGCACGCATTGCTCTGGGAAAAGCAGAAGAGGAAACCTAGACGCTGGATCTACAACAATCCGCGCCAGGTACCCTCCTATAGATCTACCTACGACCACTACGTTCATCAACCAGTGTACAGATCTAGCCAGTGGCCATTCACTTTCCAGGACTGCCAGTACCCATGGTGGAGACAGCCTAGACCTAATCATTTTAATGTGTTAAGAAACACTGACTGGTAATTTATGTGTAGTAACTTGCAGTGCACTAGCTATGGTATTATTCAGTTTTGCTAACATCTGTACCAGCTGTTTTACTTGATCCAGTGTGAACTTTTTTGAATGATTGATTTGTCTTAAGTTTAAAATTCTTTAGTCAGTTAACATTGTTTATTATTTTTTCCTTATTGTTTTAATTGTTTGGTAAAGTCTTTTTCTGGGTTGGGTTTGTTTTATTATTAATCTATTAGTGTTGCTGTGGCACTCTCCTCCATGACTAAGCTGGCGAAAGTGTGGAGAAACCACAACATCAGAACCCACACTAAGGTCAGACTCTACAAGGTACTCGTCACATCCATTGCCTTGTACAGCTGTGAAGCATGGACACTTACTGCCGATTTAGAACGTCGCATTCAAGCCTTTGAGATGAAGTGCCTCAGGCGGATCCTGAACATCACCTACAGAGACCGCAAAACCAATGACTACGTCTGGCAGCAGATTGAGGCATTGGCTGGCAAACAAGAACCATTGCTAGATACAGTCAAACGGAGGAAACTGAAGTGGTTTGGCCACACAACAAGGCATAACAGCCTGTCAAAGACAGTCCTGCAGGGAATGGTGGAAGGAGCAAGGAGGCAGGGACGACCACGCAAAAGCTGGATATCCAACATCAAGGAGTGGACCGGCCTCACTGTACCAAACCTCCTGAAAACAGCCCAGGACAGAACCAATTGGCGGTCCACTTGCAGCGTCCGTGCGGGTACCCCAACGGTCGTCCCGACCAAGGGATGAGTGAGTGAGAGAGTGGGTTTTTTGTTTAACGTTGTACTTAATTATGCCTACCAAACAACCAAGCACTTTTTCCATCATGCAGTGGAATGCTAGGTCTATTTCCACTAATCTTCCCTTTTTAACCCAGCATCTTGCTGAAAATCAGTATCAAGTAGTGATGTTACAATAACTCAAAGTAAATAAAAGTAAGCTGCCCAAGCTGCCTGTCTATTATTGTCCACCTGTCTATCAGCAAGTCGATGCTGTAACAAAAATCAGTGCAGCCATATACATTCAGGAAGGGGTGGATTACTGCATGTGTCCCTCACCAGTGCCTAACCAGATCCCAGATATACATTCATGTGCAGCACGAGTAAGTTTTGGAAAAAATCTAATAATAAATACTGTATCTGTATATCTGCCTAAGGGACCAAATGAACTGAATACTGAGTGGATACACAACCTTAAAGATAATGGAAAGTGGTTCATAGCAGGAGATTTTAATGCACATGCCCCTTTCTGAGATAAAGAATGTAGAAAAATATCTTATAATCGATTTGTAGAAAATATAGTTGATTCATGTCTATGCTTGCTAAATGACGGCAGTGTTACCAGAATTCCAGACATTGCTAGTCACAAAGCATCAGCTTTAGATCTGTCATTTGTGTCTCCTGCATTAGCTCCAGAGTGTGAGTGGTCAACGTTATAAGGACACCCTTGGCAGCGATCACCTGCCTATTATCACAAGTTTTGGTGGAACAACAACTTTCTGTGACACTAAGGAAGACAAAATCTCCAAATTTAACTATAAAAAAGCTGATTGGAAGAAGTTTGAAGACATTCTAGCAGTTTACAACACTGACGGCTTTGACACTGACAACATTGACCACTTCTATTCCACTTTTACTGAGACCATCCTTTATGCTGCCACTTTATCTATCCCCAAAATTAATACGTTAAAAACAAATAAACATCAGGGAAATATATGGTGGACACCAGCTTGTGAGGAAGCAGTTAAAAATAAATGCTTAATGTATAAAATTTATTTAAAAGATAAAACATCAGAAAATAATGTAAAAGAGAAACAAGCTAAAATTCATTGTAACCTTGTTGTAGCTCAGGCTAAGAGACAATTTTGGACTTCTTTTTGTACCACCGAAATTTCAAATCATAAGGATCTTAAAAAGGTTTGGGAAAAATTTCATGAAATAAAAAGAGGTGTTAGTTTACCAACTTGTCCAGTGAGATTGGAGAACAAAGAATTTCCATCAAATTTAGAAAAGGCAGAGGCATTTGCAGACATGTTTTCAAAATCAATGTGTCTTGAAGGCTTGTCACTTAAGTGTAAGAAATATAGAACAAAAGAGGAAAGTAAAACAGATTATGCCGACCCAATCTCTGACATCAGTTCATACATTAATGCTCCAATTTCAGTGGATGAAGTTAGAGATGCTTTATTGTCTCTCTCTAACAAAAAACCATCTGTAGAATTAGATGCAGTTTCTAATGATATGTTAAAACATCTACCAGCAAACTTCATTTTTCTACTTCATAAACTGTTCAATAAATGTTGGATTGAAGGTGTTATGCCAGTAAGTTGGAAACAGTCCATTGTCGTTCCAATTCATAAACAGGGGAAAGCCCACAACAGACAAATCTAGCTACAGACCAATTGCTTTGACCTCACATACTTGCAAGTTGATGGATAGAATTATTATTTAAAAGGCTTATGTACTTCTGTGATAAAAATAAAATAATCCTGTCATCAAGGGGGTTTTCAAAAAGATAGATCTGCCATAGATAATCTTGGTTAAGCTATCAAGGCATATAAAATTCAGTTGCAAGAAGAAAAAACGTTCTTGCAACATTTTTTTATATAGGCATATGATCAAGTTTGGCATGCTAAGTTGCTACATAAACTTAAGAATCTGGGTTTTTATGGGTATATATATATATATATATATATATTAAAGGTTTTTTGATTAACAGAAGTATACAGGTTAGAGTAGCTAAATCATATTCAAGTTTTAGATCTCTTCATATGGGACTACCTCAAGGTTCTGTAATATCGCCTCTCTTATTTAATGTTTTGCTGCACAATCTCCCTATGAAATTGTCAAATGAAGTCGTCTTAGTGCAATATGCAGATGATATATGCATGTGGATGAATGTTTCTATGAAACGAAACACACCAAAAAGAGCGTTAAACTACATTAAAAAGGTATATCAGAACCAACTTAACAACATCGATAACCATATGCTCGAAAATGGATTTACTTTATCCACAGAAAAAACGTACACTGTGCTTTTTAACAATAGCAGTAATCCAGATGAGCTACCAGCATTTAGAATTGGGACCGACCTGATTGAGTATAAAGATACCTTAAAGTTCTTGGGTGTTATTCTCACTTCTAAGCTAACTTGGAATGCACATATTGAACACAATTTAACTAAAGCAAAGAAAGGCTTAAACTTTCTGAAGATGGTAAGTAAACAGTTCTGGGGGCAAGACACATTAAATCTGAAATATTTAGCTACTTCTCTTAATCGTTCAAAATTATCGTATGGCCAAGAGGTATTTTTCAGTGCTCCTAAGTATTTACTTAAAAAGTTACAAAGTATAGACTGCAAAGCATACAGGCTTGCTCTTGGTGTGCCTTATCACGCCTCAGCCCTGGGAAGTATAACGAAGTCGGCATTTTGCCTTTCGATGATTACCGTCAACTAGCATGTGCTAAATATGTGCTTAGAAACAAAACGACTGAAAACTTTATTTCGGAAGAAATAGAGGTACAATCAGAATTGTATTTTCCTAAAAGAGCGAAATATATTTCCTCTCTAATGCCCATAAGTACGTATGTGTCTGATCTGGTACAAAACTCTGAAGTTAATCAACACAGCATGGACACATGAGAAGCAATCTTACCTTGCCCATCATGGGAGATGAATAAAGCACACTTTGACATAGAGGTGTCTAATGTAAATAAGAATGACAATTTGAATATAATGGTTTCTGATGTCCGATCCCACATTCACCATAAGTATTTTGACCATTTACAAATTTATACAGACGGATCACGTCTAGATAATCAAGAAACAGGTTCTGTTTTTGTTATACCAGCGTTGAAAATTGAAAAATCATACTATGTTGGGTAAATATCACTCGATATTTACAGCAGAACTAATAGCAATATTAATGGGTCTTACTTATATTCTTGATTTTCCATTGTATATATTCCAAATCCTTCTTTGCGTTGATTCTAAGTCGGTATTGTATGCTTTAAAATCCCCATGTTATAAGAAATCTTCGAAAATTATATTAGAAATTAAGCATGTCATCAATCTCTTAACATTAAAGGGCATAAGTGTGAATTTTTGTTGGGTGCCTTCACACACTGGATTCTTTCCAAATGAGTGGGCAGATAGAGCTGCCAAAAAAGGTGCAAAACCATGGACGGGATGCAATAGAATTGCATGTGACTCTATCCTTAAAAGAGGGGTGCAGCTTACTAGAGCAAAAATCATGGAGAAAGATCACCGAAACTAATCAGCAAAATGAGATATTTTTAACAAGAACTGCAATTAATACCGATAATTTAACAGTTGTGAACCATTCAAAAGCTAGTGTAAATGTTTTTAGGTCAAGAAGAATTACTGCTTTATTTTATAGAATGAAACTTAATGCATTGATAACCAAATTTAGCAAAAATGGTAAATGTCTATGTGGTGAGAATATCACCAATACCCATACACTTTTTGATTGCCAGAGTGTAAAACCTTTCATGCCCCATTTTACTGAAAATTCCCTTATGAGCATATTCAATAATTTAAAACTGGCATTTGAAATTGTGAAAGGTCTTTACCGCAGTCCCTTAGGACATTTGTTATAGTTGCATTAACGTTAATGACTTGTTTTATGTTTTTCTAATTCCTGTTGCATTGCCAAGTTTCTTTATATGATTTTTTTGTAAAAGTATGGTTTGATGTTGTTGGTTGTTTTTTTTGTTTTTTTTTTTTTTGGGGGGGGTAGTTTTTTGTGGTTTTTTGTTTGTTTGTTTGTTGTTTTTTTTTAAATAAGACATCCACCTCCATTTGTACCCCCTCGTCTAATATCACTAGAAGTGAACAGACGTTAAAATTGAAGTCAACACTTACACAACACACACACACACACCACACACACACACACACGCGTACTCACACACACGCACAACCTCATGAGAGAGAGAGAGAGAGAGAGAGAGAGAGAGAGAGAGAGAGAGAGGAGAGTGAGA
>CM054148.1:45373442-45378442 GCA_028751875.1 Rapana venosa | reverse complement strand
ATTGCGACGGGTGATAGGCCTTGCAATGTTGAGAAAGAAAAGAAAGGCAGAATGATCAGAAAGTAGTTCATTAGTGACGGATACAGACGTGATGAGATCTAGTGAAATATCAGTGATGAGCCAGTCTAAAATATGTCCTGATCTGTGTGTTGCTTCATTTACCAGCTGGGAGAGAGAGTGGTTAGACAAAGAAAGAGAAAGACGATTGACATCAGGAGAAGATTGGTTGTCGAAGTGGACGTTTAAGTCTCCAAGAATAATGTTTCTTGGGAGAGAGGCTGTAGTGATCAAGGAGTGACTGGAATTCTTGATGAAAAAGAGAAGATGTTAGATTGTTTTTACGGCTGGAAGGTGGACGGTAAAGGCAGCAGAAAGTGACAGAATGGCCGGATAGGTTGAGGTTGAGTTCACAGACTTCGAAAGATTCCGGTGAGAAAGGGAGGGAGTGACAGAATGAAAGAGCAGGATGCAGTGTGTCCTTGTAAACGACAGCAATGCCACCTCCACGGGAGAGTCGGGGGAAGGAAAGAGTCTTATAGCCAGGTGGTGTTAGCTGTGTTATCATAGGTTCATGGCCTTGTTGTTTTTACCATGTTCCTGTGAGAAAAGTTATATCTATATTTCCTTCAGAGATAAAATCGGAAAGAAAATCTGCCTTTCCATCTGGGCAGACAGATTGTACATTGTGCAGACAGATGTGAAGAAGATTTGATGGAGGTGGAGAGGTTGAAAAGGAAAGTGGTGAGTTAGGACAAGGATCATCGGAGGAAGAAGATGAAGGCAATGGTAGAGATGTGGACAGTGGAAGAACAGACAAGAGTTTGGATGGTGAGTCAGGTGTGGATAATAGCAATAACAATAACAGCAGCAACAACAACAATAACAACAACAATAACAGCAACAATAACAATGACATCAACAACAACAATAACAGCAGCAGCAACAACAACAATAACAGAAGCAGCAACAATCACAGCAGCAACAACAACAACAAGAAACAGCAACAAACAACCATAAACAGTTACAACAAACAATAACAGCAACAACAACAATAGCAACAACAACAAATAACAGCAACAACAACAATAACAGCAACAACAATAACAGCAATAACAGCAGCATCAGCAGCAGCAGCAGCAGCAGCAGCACCACACACCACACCACCACCACACCACCACACCACCACCACCACACACCACCACCACCGCCGCGCCACACCACCACCACCACACCACCACACCACCACCACACCACCACACCACAACAACAACAACAACAACAACACAACAACAACAACAACGCAGCAACACATTTTCTGCAAATACAATACTATGTTAACGCCAAAGAAAACTGAGAGCAAGTTTTCCCCGACCAAGAAACCCTGAGTCACTAGGTCCTCAAAGACACTTTCAAACGAAAGGAAACGCGCAGTTCAGTCAGTCAGGGGGGGATTTTGCCAATCAATAAACATCCAGAACTAAGGCGGAGAGGTGAGGTGAGATAAATCCATCAGGCTCAGCCACACCAAACAGGACGAAAATAGACAAGACAGTTCCAGCCTGACAGTGCTGTTTTGGTGGTCCTCGGCTAGAGCTCTCCCAGGTTCACCAAAATGGTGAGATTTTGGACGTATGTGACCGGTTTTTTTGCCCACCATGAAGGTAGCCGCATTCCGACCTCGAGGATGGTCTGACAGTATGAAAAGTGCAGGGTCTGGTTTGAAAAGTAGCGACAGCACAAAAATCAGATATGGAGATAATAATAATAATAATAATAATAATAAATAATAATAATAATGTATGGAATTTATATAGCGCTGAATCTTGTAAAGCAACAAATCAAAGCGCTCAGATTTTATTTCATACCACTTTAAGTCACGGCAGATTTCTCTCCGAGAAATTCGGGCTGCTCTCCCCGGGGAGAGCGGGAGAACGCGTCGCCACTTAGCGCTGCGCCACCCTTTCCCCCTTTTTTTTTTTTTTTTTTTTTTGCAGCTTTTATTTGTTTCCCTATCAGAGTGGCTTTTTTCTAAGAATTTTGCAGGGACAACTCTCTTGTTGCCGTGGGTTTTTTTACGTGCGCTAAATAATTACGTTGTTACTTACCAGAAGAATAATGTATTGATTTTCCGAATGTTTTTTTTTTTTTTTTTCAAGAATCGCTTTGAACGTAGAGATTTAAAGGGAAAAGTGTGAACATTGCAATAGCAGACATAAGAGCCATTGATGGCTAAGGTGATTTTTTGTCTTTGGAACAGACAAAGTGACAGAGAGAGAGAGAGAGAGAGAGAGAGAGAGAGAGAGAGAGGAGAGAGAGAGAGAGAGACTGACAGACAGACAAACAGAGAGAACAGACAGACAGACAGACAGACAGAGTTATTGCCGTGTTGAAAAATGTGGAAAGCCTCATTTTCATTCTATGCGGTCAGAAGAACTACACTTGAAAACCATTCTCTGTGTCCAATTAAAAAAAATCAACAAGCAAGCAAGCAAGCAAGCAAGCATCCAACCAACCAACCAACCAACCAACCAACCAACAACCAACCAACACCAACAACCAACAACCAACCAACAAACCAACACCAACCAACCCAAACCAGCCAACACACCCCACCACATAGAAGCAGCACGCTTTCTGTCCATTCTGTACACCTTTCTGTCCATTCTGTACACACTTTCTGTCCATTCTGTGCACAGTGTTCTGTGCATTCTGTACACCTTTTGTCCATCTGTACACCTTTCTGTCCATTCTGTACACCTTTCTGTCCATTCTGTACACCCTTCTGTCCATTCTGTACACCTTTCTGTCCATTCTGTAACACTTTCTGTCCATTCTGTACACCTTTCTGTCCATTCTGTACACCCTTCTGTCCATTCTGTACACCCTTTTTGTCCATTCTGTACACCTTTCTGTCCATTCTGTAAAACCTTTCTGTCCATTCTGTGCACAGTGTTCTGTGCATTCTGTACACCTTTCTGTCCATTCTGTACACCTTTCTGTCCATCTGTTCACCCTTTTTGTCCATTCTGTACACCTTTCTGCCATTCTGTACACCTTTCTGTCCATTCTGTACTCCTTTCTGTCCATTCTATACTCCTTTCTGTCCATTCTGTACACCGTTTGTTCTGTCCATTCTGTACACCTTTCTGTCCATTCTGTTTCACCTTTCTGTCCATTCTGTACACCTTTCTGTCCATTCTGTACACCTTTCTGTCCACTCTTGTTCACCTTTCTGTCCATTCTGTACACCTTTCTGTCCATCTGTTCACCTTTCTGTCCATTCTGTACACAGTTCTGTCCATTTGTACACAGTTCTGTCCATTCTGTACACCTTTCTGTCCATTCTGTACACCTTTCTGTCCATTCTGAACACTGTTTGTCCATTTTGTTACCTTTCCGTCCATTCTGTACACCGTTCTATCTATTCTGTACACCTTTCTGTCCATTCTGTACACCTTTCTGTCCATTCTGTACACCTTTCTGTTCCCTTCTGTTACACCGTTCTGTCCATTCTGTACAACTTTCTGTCCATTCTGTACACCTTTCTGTCCATTCTGTACACCTCTCCGTCCATTCTGTACACCTTTCTGTCCATTCTGTACACAGTGTTCTGTCCATTTTGTACACCTTTCGGTCCATTCTGTACACCTTTCTGGTCCATTCTGTACACATTTCTGTCCATTCTGTACACCGTGTTCTGTCCATTCTGTACACCTTCTGTCCATTCTGTACAACCGTTCTGTCCATTCTGTACACCTTTCTGTCCATTTGTACACCGTGTTCTGTCCATTCTGTACACCTTTCCGTCCATTCTGTACACCTTTCCGTCCATTCTGTACACCTTTCTGTTCGTCTGTCTGCAGTCCTCTCCTCTTGCAGAGGGACTTGTGTTCTTCCCTTTCTGTTTTAGCGACAGCATGAAGACATCTCTTCTCCCCTGGGGATGCCTGGGGCCTGTCAGTATACATAGCATAGCATCCCCACCTTCTGGAAAATTCTGTGCTAGATATTCCACACTTTTGTATCCCTCTCTTTGTTTCTGCCTTGTTCCTTTTCTTCCTCTCACCTCTTTTTTGTCTTATTTTCTGCCTTCTTGGGCCATTCTTTCTGCTTTTTTTTCCCTCCAGGAAGACTGAAAAGATAACAATTTTTCTCCCACGCCGAAGTCGGATGCGCTGGGCCTGACTTGTCAGGCGCTTAAGGCAGCGCAACGCATTTTTGCTCAGTAGTTGCTGTGCTAGTGTTCGAAGACGAAGGGGAAGATTTCTGGTTTTGTTTTATCTGTTTTTAATGACAATTTTAGAAAGTCCCTTTCTTTTCAACTGTTATTATTCCCGATTTTATATGACACAATTACAGAAAAAAACAAGCAGTTTATGCTGACACACACAGACACAGACACAGACACACACACACACACACACACACACAACACACACACACACACACAACACACACACACCACACACACAACACCACACACACACACACACATATAGATAGATAGATAGATAGGTAGATAGATAGATAGATAGATAGATATATAGATAGATATATAGATAGATAGATAGATAGATAGATAATAGATAGATAGATAGATAAAACTTGATTCCAAACGACAGAAGCAGAAAATACAGAAAAGACAAGGCCCAAAAAGAAAGGAGAGCAAAGTGTCTGGCATAACTTCAAAGAAGAGATAGATGGTAGCGCGCTTGGTTTGCAGGGAAAATCGTCCATTGCTGAAACGACACACAGAAAAAAACCCCACAAAGTGATACAACAGAAAAAACAACTGATGACAGGACAAAAATATCTAAAATTCCCAAAGTTTTGGAATTGAATTTCCAACAATCAGAGATATCTGTTACAACTGTCTGAAACCTAAAAAGGGGTTGCGTGTTACACAGTCTGGGGAGAAACAGAGACATTTATTCATTTTGAAAAAAAAAAAAATTATTTATTCATTTATTTTTAATTTCTTCTTATTTCGGGATAATGGA
>CM054148.1:45339202-45372942 GCA_028751875.1 Rapana venosa | reverse complement strand
CTCCCCTCTCTCCTCTCTCTCTCTCTCGCCCCTCACTCAAGACTTGCTTTATGCAATGACAACGAGGAACGATCATTTACCATATGCGATATCAAAAATATGATAGACTCTGTAGACATTTATAATTCTCCATAAAGTCAATTTTTATGTGAAACTTGAAATAGATATATATAGTTAAAAAGAATAACGGCGAAATTCAGACTGGGTTTGTCAGCTACACATATTCATGAACTTGGGAACAGAATGCATAGTGAATGTGATGCAACATGCCCTTTATGTAGTAAAGCAAGAGAAGATGAAGTACATTTTGTCCGAGGTTGCCCCGCCTTTACAGACATTAGACAATACTATATCCCAGCCAAAGACACTGGCCATCCCAATACAGGTAGACTGTTAGCTCCGAGCATGTAGTCATCCTAATAGCATTGGACATTTAGCTTTATAGTTATGTAAAGCCTTTCGAATAAAAAATACTATATGATGTCGTCAGTTTTGTTGTCATTTCTGGTTTTGTTTATGTTTTTTTCTTTTGCTCGGGAGTTGTTAGTTTCCCACTGTGGCTCTGTTTGCACTGATTCTGTTGTCACAGCTGTACTTAAATAATAATAATAATAATAATAAATAATAATAATAATAATAATAATAATAATAATGATGATGATGATGATGATGATGATGATGATGATGATGATGATGATGATGGATGATGAATGGATGATGATGATAAATGGAACTCGTATAGCGCTATATCTTGCAAAGACAAATCAAAGCACATGCACTCTATCTAATCTTACACAGCCATGCAACCAATGACGAACAATCAATAGTTTAAACTAACAGATATTACAAATATGGTACGCTGCAGACCAAATCTATGAAATAAAATTTCAATAGTCAATTGTTTTTCAAAAGCACACACACAACACACACACACACACACACACACACACACACACACACACACACACACACACACACGCACGCACGCACGCACGCACGCACGCACGCGCGCGCGCACGCACGCACAGGTCATATACTTTAGCAAAGTGATGGGACATGTGTTAGTGAAAGTGGGACAGTTCTGGTATGAAACAGGAGGGCAAAATCTTTGGTTTGAAATAAATATGTCTTGAGGTTGGATTTAAAAGTGCCATAACTAGGCTTCTGGCGAAGAGAGAGAGGGAGCTCATTCCAGGTCGACGGACCCAAAATAGAGAAAGAGCGGCGACCAACGGTGGATTGGTTGAATCTAGGTATTCGTAGGTACAAGGTATCTGCAGCAGAGCGGAGGGAACGTGAAGGAGTGTACAGGTGAAGACATTCACAGAGGTAGGAGGGTGCAGTTTTGTGGAGACATTTGTAACAGAGGGTACTGATCTTGTTCACATGCATACTCGTATAATCTGTCTGTGTGTATGTGTGTGTGAGTGAGTGAGAGAGAGAGAGAGCGTGTGTGTGTGTGTGTGTGTGTGTCTGAGTGATGTGTGTGTGTGTGTGTGTGTGTGTGTGTGTGTGTGTGTATGTGTGTGTGTGTGTGTGTGTGTGTGTGTGTGTGTGTGTGTGTGTGTGTGTGTGTGTGGTGTGTTGTGTGTGTGTGTGTGTGTGTGTGTATGTGTGTGTGTGTATGTTTGTGTGTGTGTGCGTGTTTAGATACTTATTCCAGGAAATTTTATTATTGCTGTTGTTGTTGTTGTTTGGGTTTTTCGCTTTGTTCCATCGCAAAGAAAAAAAGTCCTATTCCACGGATTTCTTCACTCTTTCCGTAGACCTTTTGCTTCCGTTCCTGGGCTGAAACTCCCAGGTTCACCAAGGGTCAGATTTTGCGTATGCGACCGTTTTTTACCCACCATGAAGGTAGCCGTATTCTGACTTCAGGGATGTATGCTGGGTACGTTCGTGTTTCCGTAACCCACCCAACGCTCACATGACTGACGGGATCTTAAACATGCATATTTAATCTTCTGCGCGTGCATATACACGATAGGAATGAAGACACTGGCAGGTCTGCGTTTGAAGTTGACTCGGGTGATCCGAAAAATCCCCCCACCCTTAATTCACCATGACGCCGGCGACATTCGAACCCGCGACTTCGTGGACAGCAAGGGACTGGAGTGGAGCGGTGTGACCCACTCGGCTACGGCGTCCCTTCTTCCCTCCACCCAACAGTCGTGTGCCAGTTTCGCTCTATGACTGTCCCAGACGTGTTCATTGTCGCCCACAACCTCTCCCCGCTCGCTGTTCCTCACTCACGCAGTGCATTAGCGGATCAGCGAGGCTTACATTACATTACATTACAGGACAGACACCTAGTGAGCTGCCCCAGCCTGGCACTCTGACTCCAAACCTGATAGCAAAGCGGGGGATGTGGGTTTCTGTGGATTAAAAAAAAGGGGATAATTGATGTGGCTACTCTGTGGACGAGAGCTAAGCGCCTGCCTAGCAAGCCACAAGTGCCGCTTTGATCCCTTGTGTGACCACCACCTCCTCCACTCTCCCCATCCTCCCCCCCTCCCCCCCCCCCCCCCCCCCCCCGCCCCACACTCCACCCACTCAATTCAGTCACGAGATAAAACCTTGAGTGGTGGTCTGGGGGGTTTAGTCTTTCGGATGAGAATATATGCACCGTTTGGGCCCGAAACTTTTCCCCCTTCCATAAGACCATGAGTGGTGGTTTGGACGCTAGTCTTTCGGATGAGACGATAAACCGAGGTCCCGTGTGTTACACAAAATTATTCAGCGCACGTAAAAGAACCCACGGCAACAAGAGAGTTGTCCCTGGCAAAATTCTTAGAAAAAAGCCACTCTGATAGGTAAAACAAATACAGTTGCAGACACAAAAAATAACAAAACATAAAGGGTGGCGCTGCTCTCGTGGCGACGCGCTCTCCCGGGGGAGAGCAGCCCAAATTTCACGCAGAGAAATCTCGTGACTTAAAGTGGTATAAATGAAATAAATAAATGAAATAAATAAATGAAATGAAATAAATGCACCTGGTCCTGCGTGCAGCATGGGTTCAGAGCACGCAGAAGAAAACACGGGAAGAAGTGTCCCTTGAAAACATTCTGTAGATAAGATGCCACGTTGTTAGGGTAGCCAGGCTCTTGTAGCCTCAAGCTCTCCCCAGAGAGAGAGCATTCCGAATTTCACGGAGAGAAATCTGCAGTGACGAAAAGCGGTATTTAATAAATACAGTACAGTACAATACAATACATTAATACAGTATAGTACAATATAGTACAAATACAGTACAATACAATACAGTATAGTACAGTACAATACAAAGCTGTTAAGTACAGTTATTTTGTAAGATGGAAATAAGAAGAAAGCCAAGTTAAGTGCACAGAATGTGTATTTTACACACACACACACACACACACACACACACACACACACACACACACACACACACACACACACACACACACACACTGTCGCTGTTGTTGTTGTGTACGTATGTTTGTGTTTGTTTGATTGTTTATTTCCTTGTTGTGGTTGTTCTTGTTGATTCATTTTTTGTTGTTGTTTTATTCAGTTGTTTGTATGGTTGAAGGTTTATGTGTGTATGTGTGTGTGAGGGGGGGAGAAACAGTTGGTGTGCTTTTAAAAAGATTTATTCTGTTTTGTCTTCTTTGTTTGTTTTGGTTTGGTTTTTCTTTGTTGCATGTTTGTTTGTGTTACGACGGATTTTTTTTTTCAAGATTTTTGAATTATTTGAATTGTATGGTTTAATATTTTTCTCGGTTTTTTGTTTTGTTTTTAATTCCATATATGCATATGTTATTGTCTTTTCTTGTTTGATCTGTATAGTTTACCATAGATTAGGTTTTTTATTCTATGTCTGCATATACATTTTTTTCTCGCTTTTTTTCTTTAGATAGATGGCTTGATGAAAAAAAGCAAATGCACTGCTTATTCAATGTACCATCTGAAAATAAAAGTTTGACTTTGACTTTGACTTTGACTTTCACACACACACACACACACACACACACACACACACACACACACACACACACACACACACACACACACACACACACACACACACACGTACTTACTACGTCAGGACGATTTACAGAAGCTCACCAACTGTGGATTTTGCAACTGTGTGCATAATGTCACCAGATGAAAGAAGGTCTGTGTTGTACAAGATGTGCCCGGCATCACTGAATCTAGCAGCACTACAGTCCCTGTTGGTCTTCTGATATTCAGACAGCAGTATACAGCACAGAGAACGAAATGAGTGACGGACAGAAATTACATAAGAGCATCCCTGAAGTCGGAATGCAGCTGCTTTCAAAGTGCGGTAAATGAAACAATCGCATACTGGAAAATGTTCGCCATTGGTGAGGCTAGCAGCTCTGGCCACGAGACAGGCAGGGCAGGGATCAAGAGAACGGAGCATTGGCCTCCATGGACTCTGTGTCACTGCCTTGTCCATCTGTCCAGTCTCGGGAAGAGCCGAGGCAGATCAGAAGACTCCACTCCTTCAGCTTTAGGATAGTACAGACCCAGTACAGAGCGTCCTGGTCAGATAGAATAAAGGCGGATGCGCTGGGCCTGACTTGTCAGGCGCTTAACGGCAGCGTGACGGATTTTCGCTCATAGGACAGACATGAATGGTTGCTGTCTAAGCGTGCGACGATGACGACAATGACGACGACGACGACACATGACAGAAGAAGAGAAAAGAAGAAGAGAGAAGAAGAAGAAGAAGAAAGAAGAAGAAAGAAGAAGAAGAAGAAAAAATGAAGAACACAACAACACACAACATCACACAAGACAAAGAAGACAAGAATACAAGAATAACAGAAGAACAAGGAAGAAGAGAGAGAAAAGAAAGAAGACACACAACAACAACACAACAACAAACAAGAAAAGAAAAGAAAACATGAAAGAAGAAACAAACTTGACTTCTCATCATCAAGACTTCTTTATCTTTGATGTAGTATGCTCATTTTTATGCCATTGCGTGCGTGAGTGCGTAAAGTGTAGTGTGTGTGTGTGTGGTGCGTGCGTGTGTTGTGTGTGTGTGTGTGTGCATGTGTGTGTGTGCATGTGTGTTTGTGTGTTTGTGTGTGTGTGTGTGTGTGTGTGTGTGTGTGTGTGTGTGTGTGTGTGTGTGTGTGTGTGTGTGTGTGTGTGTGTGTGTGTGTGTGGGCTACGTCAACAACAAAAACTGACAAAGTTTAAAGAATCATTCCTTGAAAATCAAATCAGCAAATCTGTCCATTCATCTATAAACAACATAGTCTTCGTCGTCGTGTCGAACGCTCAGACAGCAACTACTGTTGTCTGTCATATGAGTGAAAATGCGTTGTGCTGCCGTTAAGCGCCTGACAAGTCAGGCCCAGTGCATCCGACTTCGGTGTGGGGAGAGACTTGTGATATTTTAAGTCTTTCTGGAAAAAAGGCAGGAGAATGGACGAAGACGGCAGAAAATAGACAAGAAGTAGGTGACAGGAAGAAAAGGAGCCAGGCAGAAGCCAAGAGAGGGATAGAAAAGAAGGAATTCCTAGCACAGATTTCCAGAAGGTTGGAATGCTAGCTATACTGACAGGCACTAACATTCATGCGGGGAAAAGCAAAATATCGATTTGCAAAAAGAAGGTGAAGAAAAAGAAGAGTGCTCAACCTAGGGACCGAAATTCCAATCAAGTCAGGCCAAGAGCATGGCCCTTACTTAACAATGCCTCGAATCCTGTCTTTAAGATTTATTATCTTACAAAGATTTTTTATTTTTTCAAACAAACAATCATGTTTATGATGAGGAAGAAGTTGTCATTTGAAAACCTGCACTTGTTTTCCTCCACTATATTTTCTCCTTGTGTGTGTGTGTGTGTGTGTGTGTGTGTGTGTGTGTGTGTGTGTGTGTGTGTGTGTTGTGGTGCGTGCGTGCGTGCGTGCGTGCTGCGTGCGTGCGTGCGTGCGTGCGTGTGTGTGTGTGTGTGTGTGTGTGTGAGTGTGTGTGTGTGTGTTCTTTTCTTCTCTTCTCTTTTCTTTCACACGGTCCATGCATACACTCCTTTTCTTCCTATACAGCCATTCAACCAGCTCACTGCCCTCCACTCTCCTTGTGAAGAGTGTCTTACGTGAAGTTGATCTCCTCTGTCAGCCGAGGGGGGGAGGCGATGTGCAGTGCGGACAGGGGGGCTGCGGGGCTCTGTTGGGGATGGCTCGTTACCCCCTGTTATTCAGGAAGATGGCCTCGGCTGTGTTTGAGCTTTTATCACTGTCTGTCGGGAAGTTAATATCGCTTTTTTTTTCTTTACTTCTTGCCCTCCATCTCTTTCCAAACACTGCCGTGCCATCAAAAGAGCACTACACGGCTTTCTTGTCCATTTGTCTTTCAAAAGGCAGACAGGATCGTCTGCTGCGAAACGGCCTCTTGACAGCCAGGCCTCTGGTGTTCAGCCTCTCGTTTCTCCCTCCCTCCCTCCCTCCCTCCTGGGTGGGAAGGGGGGGTTGGGTGAAGGAAGGGGGCGAGGGGACGGGGTAGCTCAGTGGTCAGAGCACTCGCTTTCCCCCAGCCAAGGTTAAGCAGCATCAAGCGTGGTTACCAGTTGGATGGGTGACCGTTTGCGCGCCTTGGCTTCAGTACAGTACCCCCAGTTTACCCAGCTGTAAATGGGTACCTGTCCTCTTTAGGGTCAAGGAAGGTCAAGCAGCGAGGGAGAGGAGATGGGCGCCGCCCTCAATATACTGGCCCCTAGAGAAGTGAGGTCTCTGACGCCTCGCTCCCCTACGATCTTATAGGTTACAGGACACCTTGACCTTGACCTGTTTCCTTGGCTAGAGCTCTGAGGTTCACCAAAGGGGAGATTTTTGCGTATACGAATGTTTTAGCCCGCCATGAATGTAGCTACATTCCGAAACACTGATATCAATAACAGGGATCTTTGACGTGCAATTATTGATCTTCTGCATGTGTATATAATTATACACGAAGGAAATGAATGGAGATCGTAACAATCCCCCCCCCCCCTTAATGCAACAGACGCCGCTGAGATTGGAACCCATGACTTGCTGATGCATGTTCTGTCAGCTCCTGTTCTGCCTTGCTGGTTTGGTGTCAGGGTGGGAGGCTGAGTGCTCCAGAACTTTTCTTTTAAAGACTGATGGTAAGAGTGATGGAGAGCAAATGTGGTGGTGACATGGACATTTGGAAATGCAGTAGCTATGAATGAGGTTAGTCTTTGTGGTGCCATGTGTTGTGGTGTGGTGTGGTGTGGTGTGGTGTGGTGTGGTGTGGTGTGGTGTGTGTGTGGTGTGTTGGTGTGGTGTGGTTGTGTGTGTGTGTGTGTGTGTGTTGTGTGTGTGTTGGTGTGTGTGTGTGTGTGTTGTGGTGTGTGTGTGTTGTGTGTATATGTGTGTATGTGTGAAAGAGAAAGATCTAGAATCCCAGCTTTTTCACACACATACACACACATATACACACACACTATAACTTCAAGAACATGCTCCAGTAAAATGAACAACTGCTTAGACCTAGTGATGTAGAAATGCTTCCTTCAATTGTCATCTAGTTGATGATTCAGGGGGGAGGGGGAGGCGTGTGGAAGTGAGAAGCAAACCGATGACCAATATCTCTGATCGTGTTTCATCTTCAATGCAGCCTGTGCTGATGCCGCTTTGCTTCTTCTTCTTCTTCTTCTTCTTCTTCTTCTTCGTCCCTCGTCTTTTTTCCGCTTCCGTCTTCTCTTCTCTTCGTCTTCGTCTTCTCTCTTCTCTCCTTCTCTTCTTCTCCTTCTTCTTCTCCTCTTCTTCTCCTCTTCTTCGTCTTCTTTCCTCTTCGTCTCTTCTTCTTCGCAACTTCCTTCTGGGCAACATTTCTTCTCCTTCTTCGCAATCCTTCCTGCCTTTGCCCGGTCTGCCCGCCATCCCAACTTCCTTCGCAATTCTTTATCTTCTTCCGCGAGTTGGCCCGTTGCGACGCTTCTATCAGGTCCTGCCGAGTCCTGCTTCCCTTCCGTTCTTCGTCTTCTTCTCTCCCCTCCTCCTTCCTCTCCCCACTCTTCACCCTTTTCCCTCCTGCTTCACTTAGTCCTTTCGTCCTTCTTCTTGGGCCCGCTTTTCGTCTCCTTTTCTACCCTCTCCGCTGATCGATGTTATCCTCGTCGTCTTTGTCATCAGCTCCACGTCTTATTGTTGTCTCTTAGGGCGAATCCATGCGCTGCCGACACGCCTGCCAAGTCACCCAGCGCATCCAACTTCGCACCTGGAAGTTCTGATCTTCACAGATCTATTCTGGACGCAAAACCCGCAGCAGAAGGACCAGAATGGCAGAAAACGCACGGAGGTGAAGAGGTCATCTGCGAACAAGGACCTAAACAGGAATTCCCAGACCCACTATGTCCCTAGTGGGACACTGTTCAAAACGAACCCCCGGCCTCCCGCACATCCCCAGGCCATTTTGAGCATCCTTCATCCCTTACACTAACATCCAGTTTCTCTTGGTGCGAACCCGCGTAGTTGATGAACACTAACCACACACCCTACTCCAAAAGGCTTAATACGACGTTTGTCCTTTCGCTCATGTTTTTTGTTTGCCCTCTATGCGCTCATCCACCATCTGTGACACTCCCTGTCCTCTACCCCATCCAGCCCACCTCACACTCCCTCAGGCCCTCGACCACTCACCAGGTTTCTACAATTCACCCTACCGTCGAAACCACCACCCAAGGCTTCCTGCACCTGCTTCCGCTTGGTTGTGTAGTATGTACTTCTGACACAACACTCACCTCCAGGTCCTTTCTGACACACTCACCTCTAGTCCTTCCTGACGACACTCACCTCTAGGTCCTTCCTGACGACACTCACCTCTAGGTCCCTACTGACGACACTCACCTCTAGGTCCCTCTGACGACACTCACCTCCAGGTCCCTCTGACGACACTCACCTTCAGGTCCTTCCTGACGACACTCACCTCTAGGTCCTTCCTGACAACACTCACCTCTAGGTCCTTCCTGACAACACTCACCTCTAGGTCCTTCCTGACAACACTCACCTCTAGGTCCTTCCTGACAACACTCACCTCCAGGTCCCTCCTGACGACACTCACCTCCAGGTCCTTCCTGACGACACTCACCTCCAGGTCCTTCCTGACGACACTCACCTCTACGTCCCTCTGACGACACTCACCTCCAGGTCCTTCCTGACGACACTCACCTCTACGTCCCTCTGACGACACTCACCTCTAGGTCCTTCTGACGACACTCACCTCTAGGTCCTTCCTGACGACACTCATCTCTAGGTCCTTCCTGACAACACTCATGGCTTGGTGGCGGAGTCAGACTGATTGAGACACCTCCACCCCCATCTCTCCCCCACCCCACCTCCCAAAATAGGTAGCGACCACCACAACATTCGTACAATGACCTTTTTCCATGGACTTCAAAGCCCAAAGGCTTTGACACTAACTCACCACAGCCACAAAAGTCTGTGAAAAACAGAGAGAAAGAGAGAGAGCGGGGTGGGGGTGGGGGGGGGGGGTATTCCGTTTCTTTGATATCAGCAGAACTGTACAGTGAAAACACATCTTCCCCTCTTTCTACAACCTGAACAAATCCATGATGAAGAATGAAATAAAATATATATATATAAATATATATATAATATATATATAAATATATATATATATATAATATATATAAATACAAAACCACTTCAATACGTTAACGATCTGATACCATGGATGAAAGTAATGTTTGGGAAACAGTTGCTACTCTGCCTGCTATATATAAAACTTACTTTTTCCCAGAAGCGGTCACGATTCTGGAACTTTCCCCCTCAAATCGATGTCTTTTTGCCAGATTATCTGAGGGCTTTGCCATTTAAGGAGACAGAAAACAACATAAAATTTGTTTTCCGTTTTGTTTAATGCCACAAGAGTCATCAGACTTTGATCAGCCAAGAAGACCAGGTTTGTTTTCAGTCCCCGGAAACCACACCACACACACACACACACACACACACACACACACACAACACACACCGTCATACACACGCATTTGTGGGTGGGTGGGTCTCTCTCTCTCTTCTCCTCTCTCTCGTCTCTCTCTCCTCATCTCTCTCTCTTCCCTCTCTCTCTCTCTCCTCTCTCTCATGAGGTGTGCGTGTGTGTGAGTACGCGTGGTGTTGTGTTGGTGTGTGTGTGTGTGTGTGTGTGTGTGTGTGTGTGTGTGTGGTGTGTGTTGTAAGTGTGACTTCAATTTAAACGTCTGTTCACTTCTAGTGATATTAGACGAGGGGGTACAAATGGGGGGGTGGATGTCTTATTTAAAAAAAAACAACAAACAAACAAACAAAAAACCACAAAAAACTACCCCCCCCCCCCAAAAAAAAAACAAAAAAAAACAACCAACAACATCAAACCATACTTTTACAAAAAAATCATATAAAGAAACTTGGCAATGCAACAGGAATTAGAAAAACATAAAACAAGTCATTAACGTTAATGCAACTATAACAAATGTCCTAAGGACTGCGGAAAAAGACCTTTCACAATTTCAAATGCCAGTTTTAAATTATTGAATATGCTCATAAGGGAATTTTCAGTAAAATGGGGCATGAAAGGTTTTACACTCTGGCAATCAAAAAGTGTATGGGTATTGGTGATATTCTCACCACATAGACATTTACCATTTTTGCTAAATTTGGTTATCAATGCATTAAGTTTCATTCTATAAAATAAAGCAGTAATTCTTCTTGACCTAAAAACATTTACACTAGCTTTTGAATGGTTCACAACTGTTAAATTATCGGTATTAATTGCAGTTCTTGTTAAAAATATCTCATTTTGCTGATTAGTTTCGGTGATCTTTCTCCATGATTTTTGCTCTAGTAAGCTGCACCCCTCTTTTAAGGATAGAGTCACATGCAATTCTATTGCATCCCGTCCATGGTTTGCACCTTTTTTGGCAGCTCTATCTGCCCACTCATTTGGAAAGAATCCAGTGTGTGAAGGCACCCAACAAAAATTCACACTTATGCCCTTTAATGTTAAGAGATTGATGACATGCTTAATTTCTAATATAATTTTCGAAGATTTCTTATAACATGGGGATTTTAAAAGCATACAATACCGACTTAGAATCAACGCAAAGAAGGATTTGGAATATATACAATGGAAAAATCAAGAATATAAGTAAGACCCATTAATATTGCTATTAGTTCTGCTGTAAATATCGAGTGATATTTACCCAACATAGTATGATTTTTTCAATTTTCAACGCTGGTATAACAAAAAACAGAACCTGTTTCTTGATATCTAGACGTAAATCCGTCTGTATAAATTTGTAAATGGTCAAAATACTTATGGTAAAATGTGGGATCGGACATCAGAAACCATTATATTAAAATTGTCATTCTTATTTACATTAGACACCTCTATGTCAAAGTGTGCTTTATTCATCTCCCATGATGGGCAAGGTAAGATTGCTTCTCATGTGTCCATGCTGTGTTGATTAACTTCAAGAGTTTTGTACCAATCAGACACATACGTACTAATGGGCATTAGAGAGGAAATATATTTCGCTCTTTTAAGAAAATACAATTCTGATTGTACCTCTATTTCTTCCGAAATAAAGTTTTCAGTCGTTTTGTTTCTAAGCACATATTTAGCACATGCTAGTTGACGGTAATCATCGAAAGGCAAAATGCCGACTTCGTTATACTTCCCAGGGCTGAGGCGTGATAAGGCACACCAAGAGCAAGCCTGTATGCTTTGCAGTCTATACTTTGTAACTTTTAAGTAAATACTTAGGAGCACTGAAAAATACCTCTTGGCCATACGATAATTTTGAACGATTAAGAGAAGTAGCTAAAAAATTTCAGATTTAATGTGTCTTGCCCCCAGAACTGTTTACTTACCATCTTCAGAAAGTTTAAGCCTTTCTTTGCTTTAGTTAAATTGTGTTCAATATGTGCATTCCAAGTTAGCTTAGAAGTGAGAATAACACCCAAGAACTTTAAGGTATCTTTATACTCAATCACGGTCGGTCCCAATTCTAAATGCTGGTAGCTCATCTGGATTACTGCTATTGTTAAAAAGCACAGTGTACGTTTTTTCTGTGGATAAAGTAAATCCATTTTCGAGCATATGGTTATCGATGTTGTTAAGTTGGTTCTGATATACCTTTTTAATGTAGTTTAACGCTCTTTTTGGTGTGTTTCGTTTCATAGAAACATTCATCCACATGCATATATCATCTGCATATTGCACTAAGACGACTTCATTTGACAATTTCATAGGGAGATTGTGCAGCAAAACATTAAATAAGAGAGGCGATATACAGAACCTTGAGGTAGTCCCATATGAAGAGATCTAAAACTTGAATATGATTTAGCTACTCTAACCTGAATACTCTGTTAATCAAAAACCTTAATATATATAATATAATATAATATATATAATATATATATATATATTAATATATATATATATACCCATAAAAACCCAGATTCTTAAGTTTATGTAGCAACTTAGCATGCCAAACTTGATCATATGCCTATATAAAAAAATGTTGCAAGAACGTTTTTTCTTCTTGCAAACTGAATTTTTATATGCCTTGATAGCTTAACCAAGTTATCTATGGCAGATCTATCTTTTTGAAAACCCCCTTGATTGACCAGGATTATTTTATTTTTATCACAGAAGTACATAAGCCTTTTAATAATAATTCTATCCATCAACTTGCAAGTATGTGAGGTCAAAGCAATTGGTCTGTAGCTAGATTTGTCTGTTGTGGGCTTTCCCTGTTTATGAATTGGAACGACAATGGACTGTTTCCAACTTACTGGCATAACACCTTCAATCCAACATTTATTGAACAGTTTATGAAGTAGAAAAATGAAGTTTGCTGGTAGATGTTTTAACATATCATTAGAAACTGCATCTAATTCTACAGATGGTTTTTTGTTAGAGAAAGACAATAAAGCATCTCTAACTTCATCCACTGAAATTGGAGCATTAATGTATGAACTGATGTCAGAGATTGGGTCGGCATAATCTGTTTTACTTTCCTCTTTTGTTCTATATTTCTTACACTTAAGTGACAAGCCTTCAAGACACATTGATTTTGAAAACATGTCTGCAAATGCCTCTGCCTTTTCTAAATTTGATGGAAATTCTTTGTTCTCCAATCTCACTGGACAAGTTGGTAAACTAACACCTCTTTTTATTTCATGAAATTTTTCCCAAACCTTTTTAAGATCCTTATGATTTGAAATTTCGGTGGTACAAAAAGAAGTCCAAAATTGTCTCTTAGCCTGAGCTACAACAAGGTTACAATGAATTTTAGCTTGTTTCTCTTTTACATTATTTTCTGATGTTTTATCTTTTAAATAAATTTTAACATTAAGCATTTATTTTTTAACTGCTTCCTCACAAGCTGGTGTCCACCAATATATTCCCTGATGTTTATTTGTTTTTAACGTATTAATTTTGGGATAGATAAAGTGGCAGCATAAAGGATGGTCTCAGTAAAAGTGGAATAGAAGTGGTCAATGTTGTCAGTGTCAAAGCCGTCAGTGTTGTAAACTGCTAGAATGTCTTCAAACTTCTTCCAATCAGCTTTTTTATAGTTAAATTTGGAGATTTTGTCTTCCTTAGTGTCACAGAAAGTTGTTGTTCCACCAAAAGTTGTGATAATAGGCAGGTGATCGCTGCCAAGGGTGTCCTTATACGTTGACCACTCACACTCTGGAGCTAATGCAGGAGACACAAATGACAGATCTAAAGCTGATGCTTTGTGACTAGCAATGTCTGGAATTCTGGTAACACTGCCGTCATTTAGCAAGCATAGACATGAATCAACTATATTTTCTACAAATCGATTATAAGATATTTTTCTACATTCTTTATCTCAGAAAGGGGCATGTGCATTAAAATCTCCTGCTATGAACCACTTTCCATTATCTTTAAGGTTGTGTATCCACTCAGTATTCAGTTCATTTGGTCCCTTAGGCAGATATACAGATACAGTATTTATTATTAGATTTTTTCCAAAACTTACTCGTGCTGCACCCTGAATATATATCTGGGATCTGGTTAGGCACTGGTGAGGACACATGCAGTAATCTACCCCTTCCTGAATGTATAAAGGCTGACTGATTTTTGTTACAGCATCGACTTGCAGATAGACAGGTGGACAATAATAGACAGGCAGCTTGGGCAGCTTACTTTTATTTACTTTGAGTTATTGTAACATCACTACTTGATACTGATTTTCAGCAAGATGCTGGGTTAAAAAGGGAAGATTAGTGGAAATAGACCTAGCATTCCACTGCATGATGGAAAAAGTGCTTGGTTGTTTGGTAGGCATAATTAAGTACAACGTTAAACAATAAACCCCACACTAATAGATTAATAATAAAACAAACCCAACCCAGAAAAACTTTACCAAACAATTAAAACAATAAGGAAAAAAATAATAAACAATGTTAACTGACTAAAGAATTTTAAACTTAGGACAAATCAATCATTCAAAAAAGTTCACACTGGATCAAGTAAAACAGCTGGTACAGATGTTAGCAAAACTGAATAATACCATAGCTAGTGCACTGCAAGTTACTACACATAAATTACCAGTCAGTGTTTCTTAACACATTAAAAGATTGTCTAGGCTGTCTCCACCAGGGGACTGGCATCCTGAAAGTGAATGGCACTGGCTAGATCTGTAACTGTTGTTGAACGTAGTGTCTAGGTAGATCTATAGGAGGGTACCTGGCCGATTGTTGTAGATCCCAGCGCTTGGTTTCTTCTTCTCTTTTCGCCAGAGCAATGCGTGGCACGTGTCCGCCGATGTTTACTGCAGGACCACGTGACCCCTGAAGCAATAGGGTGTAGCTGGTCGTGAAATTACTAAAGTAAGTTTGTCAGGTTTTCATGTGAGACAAAGAGACATTTTTCTGTTCAAACAATTCAAAACATATATAGCATTGTACACATCCTCTTTTCCTCTGCAGATCACATTCTTGGGAGGGGCAATTTGCTAATTAAACTTTGGTTCGGGGAAAGAGGTAATTATATTTTTCACATTCTGAACCATGTTTTTACTGGCTTCCTGTGGGTCTGTGCTTTTTCCCAATTTCAATATCTCCCAATAGAAAAATGACACATTGTTGTTTATGGACATCAGACATTTGCTTTCACAGACTGTGAATCTCCCAATATTTCAGTGTTTTCACTTTGAAAAGCGTCAAAAACCATAGAGTTACCTAGGCCTGTGCTCTTTAATCCCATGCAGAATGGAGTCGTGAACATCACTAAGTGAGGGAAAACTAAATTCTTTTCCACAAAGTAAATTTGACTTGACGTCATCATTTTTTTTCATCACTGTGGTCTTCTTTTGACGTAGGTTATCAGCTTTTAGTTTTCCTTTCTGATTTTTGAACGTCTGCTGACCTCTTTGGTGTTTTGCCAGTGCTGGGTGAAGAGGGCAGAGGCTGGTGAAGAGGGCAGTCCTTTTTTGGCTGCTTGAGCGTAGGTGGTGGCAGGCAGGGGGAAGGGGCGTGGCACTGAAGAACAGTCCTGTGTGAGGGTGTGGTGTGGTGGGAATAAAAGTGTGTGCGTGCGTGTGTGTGTGTGTGTGTAAAGTGTGTGCGTGCGTGTGTGTATATGTGTGTACGTGCGTGCGTGCGTGCGTGATGTGTTGTGTGGTGTGTGTGTGTGTGTGTGTGTGTGTGTGTTGTGCAAACACATACAGAGAGGCTGACAACACGGTTAAGAGGATTACAAAGTTGGAACCAATGAAACACTGACCATATCGAATCTGCAAACAAAGCCTCTGATCTCTTTACCACTAAGCTGGAAGAGAAAACACACACACACACACACACACCACACACACACACACACAACTACACACACACACAACACACACACTGTGTGTGCGTTGCGCGCGCGGTGTGTGTGGTGTGTGTGTGGGGTGTGTGTGATGCTTGTAAATGATATAAATGAAATGCTTCGATTGTTTGTTTAAAGATTGACGCTACTAAAATTCCATTCATTATTGTTTGTTGTTGTGTATCATCATCATCAATTATTATTATTATCATAATATTATTTAAATCAATCATTATCATTATTATCATCATATTATTATTATATCATTATCATCATCATCATCATCATCACCCTTATCATTACTGCTAATAACAAGGCGCATGGACGGTCACCCATCTAAGTTGTAACCACACTCATGCCCACTTGACCTTAGCTTTAGTGGGGGGGGGGGGGGGGGTACAGGCAGACAGACAGAGAGACAGACAGATATTTTGTTCTGACCACTAAGCTATGCCATCTTCTATCCCGTTCCTTCTCCCGTGCCCTCCAGAGAGAGAAAGGAAAAGTTAATTCTCTCACCCGACACAACAGACTGACTGACTGACAAAAGTAATCCTCTTTTCTCTCTCTCTCTCTCTCACTCTACTCTCTCCTCTCTCTTTCTCTCTCTCTCTCTCTCTCTCTCTCTCTCTCACTCTCCTTTCCCTCTCTCTCTCTCTTTTATCTTCTCTCCTCTCTCTCTCTCTCCTTCCTCACTCTCTTCCTCTCTCTCTCTCCCCCTCCCCTCCCTTTTCTCTCTCTCTCTCGCTCTCTTCTCTCTCTCTCTCCCCCTCTCTCTTCTCTCTCTCTCTCGACCCCTCTTCTGCTCTCTCTTCTCTCATCCTCCATCCTTCTCTTCCCCTTCCCTCTCTCTTTCTCTTCTTTCACTCTCTTCTCTCTTTCTCTCTCTCCTTTCTCGTTTCTCTCCTCTCCTCTCCCTCTCTCTCTCTCCTCTCTCTTCCTCTCTCTTTCTCTCTCTCTCTCACTCTTCTCACCTCTCTCTCTCTCTCTCTCTCTCCTCTCTCTCTCTCTCTCTCTCTCCCCTCCTAAGGACGTACGTGCCTGGCTTTCACAGACTGCTTTCTGTCCCCGAATGAGATGACTGTATGACTACACTGACAGCCCAGGATGTTGCAGTCTGAACTGTTCAGTCCACCTTCATGCTTATGTGTTTGTGTGCCTGTCTGTCTGTCTGTTCTGTCCCTTCTTGTGTGTCATCTGTCTTGTGTCAGTCGTCTGGTCTTCTTGTTTGTGGTGTGGTTTTTTTAATTCTTTTATATCCCAAATAAGGAATAAGCACTTATCTGCTTTTCATCCATCCCCTTGTGTATGCGGTTTGTAAATTGCATCTGTTCCCCCCGCACACAATGCCTACTCTTACGAAAGTGGAACAGATTTTAACGTGTGTGCAAGATGTTCTCTGCGTGCGTTGGGTTTATAATGTCATACGAAAGGGCTTTTGGGGAGAGTGGAGTCTGTGCTGATGTTAAGTCCAGGAAATATCCCCTTGAATGGAATCGAACCCGGTCACCAGATATTACGAGCGCAATGTCTAACAACTAGGCTATCCCGGTGTGTTGTGTGTGTGTGTGTTGTGTGGTGTTGGTGTGTGTTGATGTGTCGGTCTGGTCTGTTGTGGTGAGGTGTCGTTCTGTGCTGTGTTTGGTGTGTGTGTCCCGTCTGTTTTTGTGCAAAGTCAAAGTCAAACTTTTATTTCAGATGGTAATTGAATAAGCAGTGGCATTCGTGTGTGTGTGTGTGGGGGGTGTTGTTTTTTTGTGTTTTGTGTGGTGTTGTGGTTTTTGTGGGGGTGCTTGCGATAAGATGGGAGAGAATTAGCAAGAGAGGAAGATGGAAATAAAGGGTGTGAGCTCTGAACAGATAATGATAAAAGAGGCCGTTGGCCCATACAGGGGGCGTTGCTGAAAAAGGGGATAAAATCCTTCGGATGAAAAAAAAAACCGGACCCCCGGGTGCGAACGCAGCAGAACATCTTGCCAATTTAATCCGGGTTCCGCTTTTCGAAAGAGTGGCCATGTGTGCCGGGGGGAAAAATTTTAAAATTTTACAAAACCGCTACACGCAAAATTTTTTTTTTAAATGATCTAGCGTTTGATTTGTTGTTTTCAAATTCAGCGCTATAAAAAATTATTATTTTTATTTTTTTATTAAATTATTGATGACAAAAAAGACGGGGTCTAGCAAGCGTGGTTTTTAAAACAAAGCCCCCCAAAGTGGAAAAACAGAAAAAGGGCGGGGAAAAACAAAAAAACACCTACCCCAACCTAGGACATGAGGAAAATTCCCCCTTTTCTTTTTTTTTTTCTTTCTGCTCCCCGGTACAGGGGGGAGGGTCACCAAGGGAATTTTGGCGTATGCCACGTCCCCCCCCTGCATTTAGGCAATGGCCCAAAATTTGCCCTACTTACAAAGCCACCCAAAACACATGTACTTTCTTCCAACAAATTCCCCTCATTGCACCCTATTTTCGCGGCCCCCCCCATCACGTGATAGGATGCGTGGTTCTGTGTGTGTGTGTGTGTACGGTGTGTGTAGTGTTGTGTGCGTGTGTGTGCTGCGGTGTGTAGTGTGTGTGTGACGGGGGTGTGGTGTGTGTGTGTACGTGTGGTTTCGGGGGTGGTTTTGGGGGTGTTGTGTGTGTGTGGGTTTTGTGGGTGGTGTTTTTGGGGGTTTTGTGGGTTATTGATTTTTTTTTATTCAGAATGTTGCAGAAGTGGAATGATTTGAATGTAAGGCTTTGGTTTGTTGCTTTGAAATTGCGCTACTAAAATTTTTAAAATGATATATATAAAAGTTTTATTTTTTATTATTAATTGGCGCCAACGATTGGGGGGGGGTATTAAAAAAACGGCAAAACCGTGTGCTGGGTTTTTTTCCCTTTTTTTTGTATTTGTCATCCCCTTTTTCCCGGGGAGCAAGGCCTACCTTCCGAAAGACGGAAAGGTTTTTAACGTGTGCGCAAGGGGTTTGAGGTATTCGACACGGGGCCTCGGTTTAAAGTGTCATCCTAAGGACTTTGACATTCATTTCGATTTTTTTCGTCAAACCGGGAAGAAAGGGCGAGGCTGGGAATCGAACCCAGAACTTCAAGATTTACTTGTTGGTAGGGGAATGTCTTAACCATCCCACCACCCTACTGCTTCATCTCTTATTCTAAAAGGCTTTGTATAGGTGTCAAAGCTAAATTGCTAATCATATTAGGATTATTGCACCCGAGGAATGTCGCTTATTTTCTTGAAATATAATTTTGCTTAATGTTATTAGAGGCAGAACAACACAAGACAAAAATTCAATATGCATTCTGTATCTAAATTTATGAGCAGTCATGCCTGATACACCCAGTCTGATTTTAACCCTTAATTATTGAAAAAAGCATATCTTTGCCAAACTTTAAATCAGGTTTGGCGTCACGTAGGCTTTTAAGAGAGAGAGAGAGAGAGAGAGAGGAGAGAGAGAGAGAGAGAGAGAGAGAGGTACGGAGAAAGATAGAGTGTGTGTGTGAGGGGGGTGGGGGTAGGGGGGAGGGTGTCAGTGAGAAAGAGAGAGAGGTATGGAGGGAGGGGGAGAGAGGGGGAGAGAAACCTTTATTATCTCCCCTTTACGACATTTTGATTGCACAACTTCATCACTGGTCCTCCTTAACTCTACGTGCCGATTTTTCATGACATTTTGTGAGATTAGCTCTTGAATCATGCTGACGTAAACATCAACTATGATTTAAAACAAAGAAAGAAACAAACCCCATGAATACGCACACACACACACACACACACACACACTCACATAAACCCAGCACACGGACCTGAAAGAGAAAGCGGACAGAAACGGAAGGCCTGCCTAAGGGTGCAGGGCTGAAGGCAAAGAAAACTGTCTGATCCATTCAGTTGATATGGCGGCCTGCTTTCCCAGAAATGGCAATGAGGTCCAGGGTGTGTGAGAGGGGAGACAGAAGACAGACAGAGACAGAGACATGGACAAGACACAGAGAGAGAGAGAGAGAAAGGGAGAGAGAGAGAGTGGATGTGAGTGAGTGAGTGAGAAAGTAAAAACGTGTGGGGTGCGTTTGTGGTCGGCATGACCCTAAGGGTGAGAAAGAGACAGAGTCAAAGACAAAGACACAGAGAGAGGGGAAAGTGAAAGAGAGAGAGAGTGGATGTGGGTGAGTGAGAAAATTGAACATGTGTGCGTTTTTGTGTCGCGAAAGCCCTAAGGGTGCTGTGAGCCCCCCCCCCCCCCCCCCCCCCCCCCCCCCCCCCCCCCCCCCCCCCCCCACCCCTCTGTGTGTGTAAGTGTGTACAAAAGTGCTGTGCATGCTAGCGCTGGCAAGACAAAAGCCACTTTTCCACAGCCAAACACACTTACATGCACGTCAATAAAGAGAGAAAATAATATTTTAAAACATTTAAAAAGGAAGAAGAAACTGCTTTAACCCTGTCCTCTCTATTCGGGGACTACAGGGAAGGAGAGAGCCAGGGGTGCCCTGTCTGGGCTGTTGTCCTGCACTGGCTGCAGAAGATGACTTCTTCTTGTCCAAGACTGAAGACCAATCCCTTGAAGAATGTCATTATACTAACAGCCCAGCATTATAACACTATCAGTCCCTTCTCTCTCTCTCTCTCTTCCCCCTCTCTCTCCCCTTCTCTCTCTCTCTCTCTCTCTTCTCTCTCTCTCTCTCTCTCTCTTCTCTCTCTCTTTTCTCCCTCTGTGGGTGTTAAAGAAAGAGGGACACACTCTCAATCACTCTCTCTCTCTCACTCTCTCACTCTATCTCTCTTTTCTCTCTCTCTCTCTCCTCTCTCCCCCTTCTCTCTCTCTCTCCCCCTTCTCCCCTCTCTCTCCTCTGTGCATGTGAAAGAAAGAGGGACACACTCTCAATCACTCTCTCTCTCTCACTCTCTCACTCTCTCTCTCTCCTCTCTCTCTCTCTCTCTCTCTGTGCTGTGAAAGAAAGAGGGGACCCACTCTCAATCACTCTCTCTCTCTCCTCACTCTCTCTCTCTCTGTGAAAGAAAGAGGAAAAACACTCTCAATCACTCTTTTCTCTCACTCTTCTCTCTGTGTGCGTGTGAAAGAAAAAAGGGACACACTCTCAATCACTCTCTCTCCTCTCCACTCTCTCCCCTCCTCTTCTTCTCTCTCCCCACTCTCTCTTCTCTCTCTCTTTCCTCTCTCTCTCTCTCTGTTTAAAGAAAGAGGAACACACTCTCAATCTTCTCTTTTCTCTCTTTTCCTCTCTCATCTCTCTCTCCTCTCTCCTCTCCTTTTCCTTTTCCAAAAAAACTCTTCTTAAAAAAATCCTTTCCTCTCTCTCTTCTCCTCTCTCTCTCTCTCTGTGCATGTAAAAGAAAGAAGTACTCTCCCCCTGTGCATGTGAAAGAAAGAAGAAACTCCCCTTCTCTCTTCTCCTCTCTCTCTCGTCTTCCTCTTTCAAAAAAAATTCCCCTTTTTCTTTCCCCCCCCTCTCTCTCTCTCCTCTCTCCTTCTTCCCCCACCCTTCCCCCCCCGAAAGAAAGAAAGAAAGAAAGAAAGAAAAAAAAAAGAAAGAGGGACACTTTCCCTCTCTCTTTTCTCTCTTTTCTCTCTCTCCCCCTCTTCTTTTCCCCTCTCTTCTCCCCCTCACCCTTCTCCCCTCCTCTCTCTCTCTCTCTCTCTGAAAGAAAGAAAAAAGAAAAAAAGAAAGAAAAAGGGACACTTCTCTCTCTCTCTCTCTCCCCGTCTCTCCGTCTCTCTCTTCCCCCTCTCCCCCCCTCCCCACCCCTCTTTTCTCCCCTCACTTTTCTCTCTCCCCGTGCGTGTGAAAGAAAGAGGGACTTCCTCCCCCTCTTTTCTCTCTCCTTCCCCCTCTCTCTCTCTTTTCTTTTTCCCCTTTTCTCTCTCTCCCTCTCTGGGGGGGTTTGGGTTAAAAATTTGATGTTTTTTAGACAGATGTGTGCTTATGAGCTCTTGAAATCAGAAGATTTGGGAAATACTTGTAGAGAGAAAAACATACTGAAGCGGGGCACCCCAGAATAGGTGACGCCCTAGGGCCCCTGTCTCTCCGTTACTTTTAAAGAAGTGTTGTGGAGGATTTCTGCCAGTATTTTTTAAGTTCATGATGACAAGCAAAATTCAAAGCAGCCCATTTTCCAGCCATTTGACATTGGGAAAGCAAAACAGACGGTTTTCAGGGCAGTTTTGGGCTCCTTTTCCCCCCTGTAAAGGGGAAATTTTTAATTCCCCAAATGTGGGGACATTAATTGAACCCTGGACCAAAACGGGAAAACTTCCAGACCACCACAGATGATGAATGGGGGGAAACAGAGACATCCAACACTGGCCAAAGGGCAGCGGGTGAGAAGTGTGGCCCCAATTGACTTTTTTTTGGGTCTTTTGGACTTTGTGTGTCTGGTAGAAACTTTTGTTGATCTTTTTGGTCTGATCTATTTAAAGATTGAAATGTTTAGGGAAACCAACTTTGGGAAGCGACCCCCGCATGAAAGATCCTCGGAGGAAATTACTGTTTTGTACGTAAAATCCTAGTTTTTATATACGACACGGGGATGATGAAAAGTGATTGTTTTTATGCTTTTTTGTTTTAGATAAAGTTTGCTTCTATTTTTCTAAACATGTCCTTTTTTCAGGGAACTATGTCCCTCCTAGAAATTCTCCTTTTTAAATTCTGTACCCCGGGGATTTTGTAAGGGGAAATTTCCAGGGTTTTAAAGGAAAAATATTTTAAAAAAGGTAATTTTTTGGGGGGATGATCACGAAAATATTTATGTTTTTGGTGATTTAAATGCAAAACTTCCTTCCAAAATTTTTGTTCTCCAAATCCTATAGGTATAGACAGCATACATGATGCAGTAGAAAAGATAACACAGAAAAAGGGCATTCCCCAAACCCCATTTTTGGTATTCCTTTGGTAAAAATTTGGAAAAGGAAACTTAAATTTTAAAATTTTTTTTTAAAAGGGACATTTGAAATGCGTTTTGTAAATGGCCCCTTTAACACATTTTGTCTCAGACTTTGGAAACAGGGAAATAAACTTTTACATATTTTTCCCATTAATTTTCCCGGGAATCTATCTTTGAAAAAATCATACTAAATGTATTAGACAAAATTTGGAATCAGATCATCTCCTCTTTTGTTCTGTTTTGATATTCATTTAGGTGGGATTTTTTTAAAAAGTCCCCCCCAAAGAATTAAAGAAAAATTTTGTGGTCAAATAGGGTTTGCTCCATCTTTCCCCAAAACTTTTTCGAGTAAATTTAAAATTCCAAAAAAAGTAAAAGAGGGAATAAATAGGGAAACGGGTCCTGATCAATACGACGTAGACTCGGGCGAAAAAACCAAGTTTAATAAAATAAATACGGGGTCAAGCAAAATTTTCTGAAAAAAAAAAAATTTTCCCAGTGCACAGACCAAAAAAAAACGAAGGGAATTAAAACCCAAATGAAAATTTTTGGAAAAACAGAAAATGAACACTTGGGGGAAGGGTTTAAGCGTTTTTTTTGCAAAAAGATAAACAAGTGGGCCTTTTGTAAATCAAGAGGGAATAAAAAAATACAATCATAAAAAAAAAAAAAAGAACACACAGAAATTACTTTTGAAAGAATTGTTAAATTCGGTTGGGGGTTCAGGAAAAATTTTTGGAAAAAAATAAAAAAGAATTATAATAAAAGTCACAACCACAAAATGGCATCTCTGGGGGGCAAGGGTTTTTGATCTTTTAAAGTTTTTTTAAAAAGGAGGTAGATAAAATTATGATTCAATGAACCAGATGAAACTGAATGTGAAGAAGAAATAACAAAGTCAAGATAACCTATCACCCCAGGAAGAAGTAACACTGGAAAATTAGAAAAAATTAAGATGGCAAATCAGCTGGACCAGTTTAATTTAAAGTCGGGGATTTTTTTTTAATATTCGGGGAAACCGTTGAAATTTTCTTGAAAACATTTTTTAATTACCTTTTTCGAAAATGGAATTTATCCGAAAGTTTGGACAGAACCCAACTATCTTCCCACAATTCAAAAAGGAGTTTTAAAATGACACAAATAACTAAAAGGGGTTATATCGTTTGTAATATTCCCAAAAAAATTGTATAGTTCTGTCTTTAAATAATAACTGCGGGAGGGGGTAACTTTAAAACAATATAAAGGGGAACATAAAGGGCTGTTTTTAAAAAAAGGTTTAAAGGCACAATTGATCACATATTTACCTGTTAGCCGCAGTTAAAAAGCATTTTCAAAAAATCAAAATTTAAATTTTTTGCCCTAGAAAATTTAAAAAAGGGCCCCATTGATTATATTTCAAGAAAACTAAATGGCCTGGGGTTGCTGAAAAATAGGAAATGGGTAAGTTATTTACATGTTTTTAAAAAGTACGTATAGAGAAAGTGAAAGCTGAAAAGTTTTGGGGTTTAAAAAATTATCAGATTTTTTTAATTGTACGAAAGGGTGAAACAAGGGGATGTGTCAGTCCTGTACTATTTCGTTTTTTGTAAATGAGCTCGCTTTTTGAAATTAGGGAACAGGGGAAAACATGGTGTATTTTTTGTTTTGACAGAATTTTTTATAAACCCTTTTTTGCTGATGACATTGCCCTTCGTCCAAAACTGGGGTAGGAAAAAAAAAGGGAAATTTGAATAATCAATACCAGCTGCACAAAATTTGGCTTTAAAAAAGTGAACAGGGAAGAAACAAATATAAATTGTTTTTCGTAAAGGGGGGCCCCTTTGCTAAGTATGAAAAAATGGACTTAGGGAAAAAGAGAGAATAAAAATATTTAAAATGCATATAAAAATCTAGGAAAAATTTTTTTCAAACCAGGCTTATTTTTCTTATGCATGTCAAGATTTGGTAAACAGAGGAAAGAAAGCGTTTTGAGATTCTTCGTGCATTGTATAAACTAAATTTGGTATTTTTTTAGTTTTTTTTTAAAAAGTTTTTTTAAATTCCCCAAGGGGGCAATAAATTTTTGGGCAGGGGGGGGCAGAAAAAAGGTTTTTTTTGAAAATAGCAAGTGATTAAAAAATTAAACCCTTATTTGCTATGAAACGCTTTTTGAATGTAGACGGTAGAACACCCAATGACTTTGTTTAGGGGAAAAATTTTAAAGGGTACCCCTAAAATTTGAAATTCGTAAAAAAAAATGCATAAATTTTGGAAAAAAATTTGACTAGAAAAATTTGAAAGTAAATTGCGTAAAAAGCATATATAATTTTGATAGATTGGAAACAAAAATTTAAAAAAAAGACTTTGTCTTCGGGAAATTTCGAAAATGTTTGTATCTTAGGGGTTTTGCAAAATTTTGGGAAAATTAGGGAGTACAAAAAAATTACACATTTTTATGAAAGTTTTAAACCCAAAGAATCAAGATTGCAGGGGGGCAGGAGTGGCAGATCAAAATAGAAACAGAAAAAGATTTGGGGGGGGTATGGGTATTTTTTAAGGGTCAAATTTAAAAAATTTGGGAAATTTTAAAATTGAATTACAATAAAAAAGTTTTTAAAGATTTGCTTTGGAAAAAAACTTAGGTTAGTTTTTAAAAACATAGAAATGTCAGGGTTCAGATATAAAAAGGGGGAGACTGATAACTGACAATATCCCCGGTTATGTCAATTTTCGGGGAAAAGGGTTAATTCTTTCATTTTTATGCTGCCCGGGTTCCCATATTTGAAAATTGAATTAATTCACCCAAATTTTTAAAAAAACCCCCAAATGCGTTTAAAAATTAAATTTTAAATTTAAAGGCACCCTCAAAATGAAAATACTATATCTTTGGTACTGAAACCTTACAAATTTTTGGGGGGAATTTATTTTTACTTTTGGCAACTAATCTAAAGACCGGTAAAAAAACCCTTAATATTTTTTTTTTAGGGAAAAACGCCTTTTTAAAATGTTGTAGGGATGCTTAAAAAATGCTATTCAATTTCATACTTGTGTTAAATCATGTGTACCCCCTTCAAAAGGGGGCCTAGGCCTAAATCTGAATAAACGTCTGGAAATTGGGCATTCTCTAATCTCTCCCTCTCCCCTCTTTTCTTCCCCTCTCCCGGGGGGGGGGGGGGGGGGGGGGGCTCCTAATGCAGACAAGTGCCAAAATTGTGAAAAATTTGCCCCTGGGGTTTGGGGGTCAAATTTTTTACGGGAAATGAGTGACAGTATCTTCCGGGTTTTGGGGTTTTAGATTGTGTATGGTGTAGTGGCACTATTGGGTTGTCAGACTGTTAAAAAGGGGTCATGGCTTGGACTTTATTAACAGTATAAAGCCCTTAAAGGGCTTAAAAAACAACAAAAAATTTTTTTGTTTATTTTGGGTTTACCCACAACCCCCACTTTCCCAAATTTCCGTTTTGGGCCAAAGGGGGCCCTTGTTGCACGTGTTTTAAGAGGCGTATAAAAACGGGGAACAAACCCCAAAGTTTAAAGGGGGGGTAGCACGGAAAGGGTTTAACCCATGGATTTTTTGCTAGTCAAAAAAAGGAAACTTGGGGGGAAAGGGTTTATGTTTTGTACACGAAAAAGTCAAGTAAAGGGCCCAACAAACAAAGGCCAAGAAAAAAAGTCACAAACAGTCTTCATTGCCACAGAATTTTTTTCATTTTTTTTGACTGGTTTTTTTCACCAAAAGCAGCACACCCTAAAAAAGAAATGTAACGGGGATAAAGACCACATGGATGAAAATTCCAAAGTCTGGAAGGAAGTTTATCCCTTTTCCCTTTGCAAAATTTCCCAGCCACTGGGGGGAAAATTTGTTTATAAAAAACAGAAGAAATTCAAATTTGGGGAAGAGAAAACATTAATGAGGGACGGGTTTTGGAAAAGCTAGAGAAAAAGCTGGAATCCACGAACGGGAATGAAAAGGGAAATCAAACCTGAGGTTCATTGGTTTTTGGGAATATGGAACGGGGATGAACACCCCTACCAGGGCGGTTGTTGGGGACCCCCAATGACCAACCCCTTTTCCCCCAAACCGGGCAACATAAGAAAACCGCCGGGGGCCTTTCGCTTTTGGCAGACCCCGTCAAACAATGATGAACCAGTCCAATCCTTGTTCAGTTTCGCCGCTGGCTGGACAAAATGGCCCGTTCTGGGGGAAACCAAAACCCCAGAGAGAACTTGAGGGCTAGCGTATCCGTGTTTTTCCCGACCCTTTCCCCCACAAGGGGGAAAAGCTGATTTCCCCCGGGGGCAGGGCAAGATCGCCTCTTTCCCTGGGGGGAAAACTGCCTGTCAGGGACAAGGAGCAATTTTTGGGTCATAAGGAGCCCGCCAGCACAGGGGAAAGGGGAGTCCCCAAGCCAAACCCCGCCCGCAGGAAGAGCCACTACCTGGATGGAAATGATAGACAATTTAAATGGTTTTCCAAGCCGTTTCCTTTTTCCATTTGCACAACATTTGGGGAAAAGGGAAACAAAAAGACAATGCAGGACAGGGCAAAAGGGTGCTAAGGCACAGAACCGTTTCCCACAGCAGGGCCAGTTCACCACGGCTGTGTAGGGGCTGGACATACGGGAAAGGGGTACAGGCAGTCCCGTTAAGATCAACCACGCAGCAGTTTTCCCGAGAGAAACACGAACCTAAAACCTGATCCACTCCCCGGTTTGGTAAAAAAAACCAAATGTGGGCCCGTACCTGTTCCCCTGGGAACCCTTTCCCACCCTTTATGTGGTAAGAAAACCCCGTCCTAAACAAACAAAATTTGTGGGTTCTAAAGAATTGGTCTGTGAAGGGCACCAGCAAACCAAGTCAAAAACTGCCAAAAAATGTCAAAAACAAAGCAGAGCCCCCTTTAAATGGCTCACAACGGGGTTTCCAGGGAGAGGGTGTGCATGATCATATTGAACCCGCATGAACACACAACAGGACAGTAAAAGGGCCCCTAATGCTTTTTACAAAAAAAAACAAATGTCAATGCAGGACTATTGGGTTTAACAAAGAAGTGAACAAGCCAAAAAGAGATGACGATGACTGCGACCAAGGGGTTTCTACAAGATTTATGAAAGTTGTGGATGTTTTTAAGGGCAAACGAAGCGAAATGAATTTGAAAAAACCTTTTTAACACAGTCTTACTTCTGAACAGGGACTGACAGATGTACAAAAAAAGAGGGCACTGCTACCCCCCATGCTACGCAATACACAGACAATGACTTGACTTACATTGTGGGGGAAAACTGACAGGACATCAGTAAGGGCAGAAGCAGGTTGGGTGGGGACACACTTAACCCGACTGACTGACTGTCCCTGACCGGGAAAAGGGATGCAACAGTGAAAAAGAAAACAGGTGCCTGACCCCGAAAGCTATGCCACTCCCCGCAAATCCATGACCAAACGAGCTGCCCTCCCCCCTCACAGGTGAGTAGACCGGCTCTGAAGAAAAAGCTGTCAGTCCACAGCCCCGAGCAAATTGTGGACTCTTTTTTTAAAAACAGGGTCCCAGCAACAATCCACCCCCGGGCAAAAATAAACCCCAAAATTTTGGGTCCCCGCACAAATAAAAAGGGTGCAAAAAGGCACCAATAAATAGGACATCGGCCGGGCCCTTTTCCTGATGCAAATCTGCTGATAAAGAAACACACCAGATCATGTTACAAAATTTAAAAAAGTTTCCCGCTAAATTCCTTTTAAATTTCAATGTTAAGGTCTTTTACAAAAACGGAAAACAGGATTTTTTTAACTTTTTCACTTCCTATGATTTTAATTTTAACTGAAAATTTTTGCCCTTCGATTTTTTACTCGATTTAAATTTAAAGACTTCATCCCCTTTACATCTAAAGCAAAGAAATTGTCTTATCCCAAGGGCGTTATTCAGGGGGGTGATTGGTCTAAATTTTGAAAAACATTTGAAAGGTTTTTTTAACATGTGCAAAAGAACAAGGGGAAAAATGGTAGTAATAAAAATCAAAAAAAATTTTTATTTTTTCCACAAAAAAAACTTATGTTTAAAAAAACTTTTTGCCCCAGAAAAAAAACCCTTTAAAATCATTTCCCTTTTTATATTCCTCCATGGGGACCACATTTTTGGAAAAAGCCATGAAGGCGAATTTGGAAATTTAAGTGTTAGATCAATGTCTGGCAGATTCTTTTGGTGTAAAATGGTGATTTTTTATCCTTGTTAAAAGGGCTTAAATGCTAGAACGGCCCCTAGCCCTATTCGTTCAATGGTGACCCAAAATTTATTTTGAAAACAAAAACCCTGCCTGTCAATAATATTTTCCCCCCGAAAATCTCAAGAATAGTTTCGTGAATTCTTTTGGTGAACAACTGGGTTTTTAATTTTTTTAACATGTTTTGGGTTGTATTATATTGAATGGTCTTACAGAGGCAAAAATTTGATGGGAAACTGTACATACAATTTTGGGTATTCCGGGGAAATACAGTGTTATTTTGTTGCATCTATTGAAAAATTTTTTTGGGCTGTACATTCATGTCCCTTTTAAAAATTGAAAATATTTTTTTGAAAACCCGACCACAAAGCCCGTTTCTATAGAGATAGGAACAGCTTTAAAAAGGACAGATTGCCATGCAAAAAAAATAATCAAAATGTTTTTATGCCCAAGGAAATATATTTGGGATAAAACTCAGGAAAATCATTTCATAAAAATTTGGGGGGGTTAAATAAACAAAATAGAGTAAAAATTGCCATAAAAATCTAGACAGAGATTAGAAACTGCATAGAAACATTTGTACAAAAGTTTAAAAGCTCCAGAAGTGTATTAAAAAACAGCTAGGTTAAAAACAAGGAAAAAAGGTCAGAATGGTTTTTAAAGTAAATTTGGAAAGCCCAAAAAAGAAACTAGAAAGTTTTCTACGTTATTTCAGAAGAACCAACAAGGGTCAAGACCCGGCAAGCTATGTCACAGCAAGAAAAAAGTAAAAGCCCGCTAAAAAAAAAATTAAAAGACAAGCTTTTCGGGAAAACAAAAAACTGAAGGTTTTTGCAAAGGAAATTGGGAACACAGCATGCTTTTTGGGAAAAAACAAAAAAAAAGGGGTTTGCAAACAGGAAAAGGATTAGAAAAAAAATTCCTACAGATGATGGTTTTTAACATTTCAAAAACGTGTTTCAAGGTAAAGCAGAGGAAGAAAGGGGAAAGGGGTATTTAGGGGGATATTGACCTTTTTGGGAAAAAACGACCAAGTTTTGAAACAACAAACTCAAAAGGATGGAAATATGTAGGGGTTTTTAAAAAAGACTTAAAAATGGGAAAACTAGGGGATTGGGTGATATATTAGCAGAAAAGTTTTTAAAAAAAAGGGTAAAAATGTTTTCTTTTTCTAACAAAACTTTTCAAAGCCATTTAAAAAAGGGAAAAAATCTACAGGAATGGTCCCCAAAACCATAATCATACCTCTGCCCAAAAAAAAAGGGAAAAGTTAATAATGTAGACAATTATAAGGAGTTTTTTCTTTTAAGTGTCTTTTTTAAATCAAAACCCCCCATACTTAATACACGGTTGACTCAAGGGTTTTGGGGAATAACTAACTAATTAAATGAATGTCAGGCAGGTTTTTGAAAAAATACTCTACAGTTGATCAAAAATTTTCTCCCATATGCAGCCAAACAGTGTTGTATGAACAAAAAAGGCAGAAAATTTGGGATTTGCTTTTGTAGAATTTTAAAAAAAACTTTTTATTCAGTTTGACATACAAACTTTTTCAGTGTATTAAAAAACAAGGAGTAAAAGGAAAATTTTTCGCAGCAAAAGTAAACCCCGATAAATTTATTAAAAATCTGTTTTCCGTGCAAATTTTTGGGAAAAAACGAAAAAAATTTTTTCCCAAACACCAAATTTGGGGAAGGCAAGGCTGTGTTCTCAGCCCAGCAAATTTTTCTCCCTGTTTATAAAAAAACACAAAAATTATCAATGACAAAGGTAAACAGGAGGGGCATTTAATCCAATGTCCCTGGGAATTAAAATTTTCCTACTCTTTTTAGAGATGTGGCTTTTGATTTTAACGCACCCGGGTCTCCAAAACAGTTAAATATCTTAAATCAATTTTTTAAAAACAAAAAACTAAAAAGGAAAAAATAGATAAAAACAAGATTTTTGGGATTCGAAAAGGGGGAAATTTTTTGGAAGGGGGAAAAAAAAGGGTTTTAAAAAGGTAACAGAAAAGGAAGTTTTTTAAAAGTTTTGTTATTTTTTGGATATAATTTTAACCCAAATATGATCGTGCTAAAAGAGGTACACTGCTTTTTACAACTAAAGGGAAAAAAGGGGAGAAATTTCAGCTTAACCCAAAGGTTTTTTTTAAAAGTAAAAAAGAAAAGACGCCGAACAAAATTTTTTTTTAAAATTTTTTACCTAAGATACAGCCCAAAAAAGCTTTAGCTGCTGAAAAAATGGGGGTTTAAAAAGATTAATCATAAGAAAAGGCCATTAAAGGGTTGTAAGAGGTTTTTTTTGGTGTTCCCAAATTTAAAACTCCTAATAGAATGGATATGGAGAAACCCTTTTTAATATCCATTATACTTAAAAACTTAAGTAGCATTGGGGAGATATTTGGGGTAAATTGTTTTGAAATAATATTGGGAAAAAAGTTTTTTTTCCTTGCAAAGCTTATCAAATGTTTTCTAAATTAGACATCTGTGGGGAAACAATGTTTGGGGCTCAAAAGAAGAGAATTCTGTGTGCCAAATGGGTTTAAAAAAAAATTGTTTGGCTTTTAACAGGGGTTGGGGGGTAAAAATTTTCTTTTTCCAATTCAAACAGAGGGGTTGTCGAAAATTACATTCAAGAAAAGGACAGGCCCCAAAAAAATTAAAAAAAAATCGCGATAGATACCAAAACCCTTTTCGATCATTTAAGAAAATTTTTGGAAAAAAAACCCGGGACATTCTTTGAAAAGGATGTGTTTTTTCTTTCGTGTTGCCATTACCCAAAAAAGATTTAATGTTCTTCCTTTAAATTTAAAAATTTCATTTGATACAGCAAATCGTTTCGTACAAATACTGTCCATTTTGCCCAAAAAACAGATTTAAAAAAGAACAGCATTTTGTGGGTTTTTTTAATGCATATGACGAAAAAAGGAACAAATTTCCCCTTTGCGATTTTTTTTACCCTTCCCCCTAAAAATTGCTTCCCCAGAGCCAAAAATACCACTCTCAATATATTTTTCAATATGTATTTTATGCTACAAACCGAAAAGGCACAGATGATCGGAGTCCCGATATGCCCCTTTTGGAACTTTTAAATTTTTGGGCCCTGTTTTACTAAACAAAATTATTTTGTGGGTTTTTTTTATGGGTTGTTTTTTTTTTTTTATTAATGGAAATGTTTCCTCTCTCTTTTTTTTTGAAAGTTCTAGTGATGCTTTTTTGCTGTATGGTGAGTCACATCAAATGATGAGGTATGATATTCAGTAAGTTTTTTGCTTTCAAAGCTTATCAAAAATTTTAAATGACTTTTAAAATTTTTAAGGAGACTAAATTACTGACAGTTCAAAACCCCTTTAAAGGGTGCTGTAAAACCTAAAAGATTCATCAAACTTCGTTTTTATATACTGAACAGCAAAGGTAGGGCTATTTGTCCCTTCGGGGTTTGGGTTTTATTGTTTTTTTTCCCTTTTTAAAGATTGCATTCTGTCTTGACCCGCTCAAAAGTAAGTTTGATTCAGGGCACCTAGCCATGATTCTCAGGACGTTTTTTTTTCCCCATTTCTTCTTTCGAAGTAATGCGGTGCTTGTATCAAACGGGAAAGAGTGAGCGTACAGTTACCAAATAAAACCCAAAATTGTGGGCGGGGGAAAGAATATGTGACAACATAAAGTGAAGCTTTTTTGCGATTCAAAAAAAGGTAATGTTTTGTGAAATCATTGTTTCTATTCCCTTTTATTTTTTTTTTTCCCCCCCCCCCCCCTTTTTTTTTTTTTTTTTTTTTTAAATTTTTTTTTTTTTTTTTAAATTTTTTTAAAATTTTTTTTTTCTTTTTGTAGTTTTTTTTTTTGTGTAAAAACATTTTTCCCCCTTTTAAATTTTTTTTTTTTTTTATCTTTCTTCCCCAACCCCCGGGGGGGTTTTCCCTCTCTCCTTTTTTTGTAAATTTTTTGGAAAGGGGAAAAAAAAAATTTTTTTTTATTTTTTTTTTGTTTTTTTTTTTTTCCCCAGGGTTTTTTAAAATGGGAAAATTTTGGGGTTTTTTTTTTTTTTTGGGGAAAAAAAAGGAAAAAAAAAAAATTTTTTTTGCCCCAAAAAAATTCTTTTTTTTTTAAAAGGGGAAAAATTTTTTAAATTTTTTTTTTCAATTGGTTTTTTTTGAAAATTTTTTATTTTTTATTTTTTTTATTTGGTTATGTTTTTTTTTTTTTTTTTTTTTTTTTAAAAAATGTCCCCCTTTGTTTTTTGGGTTTTTTAGTTTTTTTTTCAATTTTTAATGTTATAAAAAGAAATTTTTAGAAAAAGTTTTTTTTGATTTTTTGTTAAATTCCTTTTTTCGAAAAAAAAATTTTTTGTTCAAAAAAAAATTAAAAAGAAAATTTAAAAAAACTCTTCCCCCTTCCCCCCCTTCCCCCCTTCCCTTAAAAATATCTTCAATTCCCCCCCCCCCATTCCCCCCCCCCCCCAACACAATTTTTAAATCCCCCCCTAGTCCCTCTTACCCCTCAATCCCTATTCCCCAAAAAACTAAAACCACCTTTGTTAACCCCACCCCCCCCCAACCCCCAAATCACTCCCTTTTGTTGTATTGTGCCTAAGCCATGTACTATTAACTATTTCAGAGTTCAGAGTTTCAGAGTTCCCCCCTCTCTCTCTCTCTCTCTCTGTGTTGTGTGTGTGGTGTGTGTGTGAAAAAAATAGGAACACTCTCTCCTCTCTCTCTCTCACTCTCTCTCTCCTCTCTCTCTCTCTCTCTCTCTCTCTCTCTCTCTCTCTCTCTCTCTCTCTCTGTATGTGAAAGAAAGAGGGAC
>CM054148.1:45334202-45336702 GCA_028751875.1 Rapana venosa | reverse complement strand
CTGGCTTGTTTTGCCCACCATGAAGGTAGCTGCATTCCGACTTCGGGGATGTAGGCTGGGTATGTTCGTAGTTTCCGTAACCCTGGCATGAATGACAAGATCTTTAAGGTGCGTATCTGATCTCCTGCATGTGTATACGTGCAACGAGAATGAAGGCACCGGCAGGTCTGCACTTGAAGCTGATCTGGGCGATGGTCAAAAAAACCCTTCACCCTTAATTCACCAGACGACGCCACCGAGATTCGAACCCGCGACTTCACGGACTAATGGGACTGAGGTCGAACGGTCTTAAACCACCCGGCTATAGCGTCCCTCGATCACTCATTCAATTCCTGCATCTCTGTGTCTGTCTGTCTGTCTGTCTGTCTCTCTCTCTCTCTCTCTCTCTCTCTCTCTCTCTCTCTCTCTCTCTCTCTCTCTCTCTCTCTCTCTATCTGTCTCTCTATCTCTCTGTCTCTGTCACTCTCTCAATCTCTCTCTCTCTCTCTCTCTCTCTCTCTCTCTCTCTCTGTCTCTCTATCTGTCTCTCTCTCTCTCTCTCTCTCTCTCTCTCTCTATCTGTCTCTCTATCTCTCTCTGTCTCTCTCTCAATCTGTCTCTCTCTGTCTCTCTATCTATCTCCCTATCTGTCTCTCTGTCTTTCTCTGTCTCTCTATCATTCTGTCTCTGTCTTTCTCTCTGTCTCTATCTCTCTCTCTGTCTCTGCATCTGTCTCTCTCTCTCTCTCCTATCTCTCTCTCTGTCTCTGCATCTCTCTCTTCTCTCTCTCTCTCTTCTCTCTCTCTCTCTCTCCCCTCTCTCTCTCTCTCTCAGTTCTAGATATAAAACACACTGCCTAATATGTAGACATGAACATAAGTCTGTAAAAGGGCAGGCTGATTTATTTATTTTTACAGAAAAAGGTTGTTCTACTGATGATTCAGTTTTCTCTGCTGCCCTAAGATCCAACAATAACGGCATGCGCAACAAACAAAAACCCAAAATAAACTTGATTCTGCTTTTCTTGATTGCGTGAAAGCTTTGGATTGAGTCCATGGGGATTCTCTCTAAACAATCATTCAAAATACAGACATGACAGACCAAACGATCTGCCAGTAGAAGGCCGGCCATAATATACAGTTTCCTTCCAAAAAAGACTTCAAAGATAACCATTCCCTCCCGTGCTGAAGTCGGATGTGCTGAAGTCGGTTGTGCTGGGCCTGACTTGTCAGGCGTTTAACGGCAGCGCAACGCATTTTCGCTCATATGACAGACAACAATAGCTGCTGTCTGAGCGTTCGACGCAGAAGAACTGAAGAGACGTTGTTGAGGTTTTTTTGTACGCTTTGAGACGAGAGAGAACAAGGACGTTTTTATTGCCGCTACAGTCGAAAACCATTGATTTTGTAGCAGAACAAATAGTTATTCTCTTTGTCTCAGGAAAGGGTTTTTCATGCAGTTTACGATTTGGGGCTGCTTTTAGATCAGCTTTTGTGTGTATCAACACACATCGTCGAGATGTTGAATCTCTCTCTCTCTCTCTCTCTCTCATCTCTCTCTTCCTCTCTCTCTCTCTCTCTCTCTCTCTCCTCTCTCTCTCTCTCTCTCTCAGCTTTTGTGTGTATCAACGCACATCGTCGAGATGTTGAATCTCTCTCTCTCTCTCTCTCTCCTCTCTCACTCTCTCTCTCTCTCTCTCTCTCTCTCTCTCCTCTCTCTTCTCTCTCTCTCTCTCTCTCATCTCTCTCTCTCTCTCTCTTGCTCGCCAAAAGTACATTAAAATCAATGAACTCAAAAGATCTGTCGTTGTTTGGTTTAAAAAGAAGAAGAAGAAACCGTTGATATTGCAAGGTTGTAAAAGTGAAAAGAAAGCAGGAGTGGGAGGAAGAGAGAAAGAAAGAAAGCAGGAGTGGGAGGAAGAGAGAAAGAAAGAAAAGCAGGAGTGGGGGGAAGAGAGAAAGAAAGAAAGCAGGAGTGGGGGAAGAGAGAAAGAAAGAAAGAAAGCAGAGTGGGAGGAAGAGAGAAAGAAAGAAAGAAAGCAGGAGTGAAAGGAAGAGAGAAAGAAAGAAAGAAAGCAGGAGTGGGAGGAAGATACAAAAAGAAAGCAGGAGTGGAGGAAGAGAGAAAGAAAGAAAGCAGGAGTGGGAGGAAGAGAGAAAGAAAGAAAGAAAGCAGGAGTGGAGGAAGAGAGAAAGAAAGAAAGAAAGCAGGAGTGGGAGGAAGAGAGAAAGAAAGAAAGAAAGCAGGAGTGGGAGGAAGAGAGAAAGAAAGAAAGCAGGAGTGGGAGGAAGATAGAAAGAAAGAAAGCAGTAGTGGGAGGAAGAGAGAAAGAAAGAAAGAAAGCAGGAGTGGGAGGAAGAGAGAAAGAAAGAAAGCAGGAGTGGGGGAAGAGAAAAGAAAGAAAGAAAGCAGGAGTGGGAGGAAGAGAGAAAGAAAGAAAGCAGGAGTGGGGGGAAGAGAGAAAGAAAGAAAGAAAGCAGGAGTGGGAGGAAGAGAAAGAAAGAAAGAAAGCAGGAGTGGG
>CM054148.1:45328806-45331202 GCA_028751875.1 Rapana venosa | reverse complement strand
CAAAGCGCTTGCATTCAACACACCCATACATACAACCAATAACAATTAACAGAGTTAACAAATTCAATACATAACGCACGCACGCACGCACGCACGCACGCACGCACGCACGCACGCACGCACGCACGCACGCACGCACACACACACACACACACACACACACACACACACACACACACACAAAGATTATACACTTTGGCAGGGTGATGGGAGTTTGGCTGTTTTAGGAAGGGATAGATTTGAGATGAAACAAGAGGGGGAAAATCAGATTTTGAATAAATTTGTCTTGAGGCTGGATTTAAAAGTGTCATAAGTAGTCTTTTGGCGAAGGGAGACAGGGAGGTCATTCCAGATCACTGGACCAGAAACAGAGAAAGAGCGTCGGCCAACAGTGGATTGGTTGAATCTCGGTATTCTTAAGCACAAGGTATCTGCAGCAGAGCGGAGGGAACGAGAAGGAGTGTATAGATAAAGACAGTCGCAGAGGTAGGGGGAAGCTGTTTTGTGGAGACTTTGGTACTGATCTTATAATTTACTCTCTGTGGCACAGCCAGCCAGTGGAGAGATTGCAAGAGAGAAGTTATATGCTCAGATTTTCTCTTTCTGAGGACAAGTCGAGCTGCAGAGTTTTGTATACGTTGAAGGGAGTGGATTGATGATGCTGGCAGACCAGCCAGAAGAGACTTGCAATAGTCCAGACGTGAGAGAATGAGAGACGGGACTAGTTTGGATGTTGCATCAGTGGACAGGTATTTTCGAATTGCACTAATACGCCATAATTCATAGTAGCATGATTGGCAGGTCTGGGTGATTAATTTTTGTATGGAGAGTGTGTTGTCGATAACAACCCCAAGATACTTCACAGCAGTGGATAGAGGAATTGACGTAATGCCGAATTCTATTGAAGCTGTTGTGATGGGAGAGAGTTTGTGTTTGGTTCCTACAAGCATGGCTTCGGTTTTGTCTGGATTTAGCTGTAACTTGTTCTGTATCATCCAGTTTTTGATATATTGAAGACAGTAGGCCATATTTGTCAAGAGAGAAGGCAGATTTTCAGGTGTATCACTGCTAGGAATCTGAGTCATCGGCATAGAAATAATGGTTTATCTGATGACGGTTAATTATATGTGAAAGTGTAGCAGTGTATAGAGTGGTAAGAACAGGGCCGAGAACTGATCCCTGTGGGACTCCACATTCCAGTTTGGTAGGTGATGATTGAATCTTGTCTTTTGAAACTGTAGAATTGGCCTGTAAGGTATGAACTAAACCAGGTGAGGGCTGTGGCTGTAATACCAAACGTGCTTTTGAGACGAGACAGAAAAAATTCACCTGCAAAGGCAAGCCCTCTGCCGACTGTCCACAGCCACTCTGAACTTCCTGCTATATTTTCTTCATTCTTCTCTGACAAAGTCCAAAACAATCGCTCCAGACTGGATCAGACTTCTTTCCAGCCTGCACCTCCTGATCCCCAATTCACTTGCATTCCACTCCTTTTCTTTCACTGAACAAGAAATGACAATAAAATCATGTGATCTTGATCCTGTGCCTGCTTCTCTTCTCACTCAATGCATTCCACAGCTTATACCTGCTATCACGAAAATAGTAAACTCATCTCTTCTTTTAGGAGTTTTTCCATCAGATATCAAAACTGCAATAGTTATACCTCTACTGAAAAAGAACGACCTAGACCCTAACATTCTGAAGAATTACAGACCTATTTCTAACCTACCTTTTATCTCTAAAGTCCTTGAAAAAATTGTTCTGAAACAACCCAACAGCCACCTTCATTCCAATAGGCGCTCAGCAGCTCGGGTAGAGAAAGTTTGAATATCTACGGCCTTGAGATTGCGACGGGTGATGCACTTTTTCTTTTTGATAAGCCTTGCAATGTTGAGAAAGAAAAGAAAGGCAGAATGATAGAAAGTAGTTCATTAGTGACGGATACAGACGTGATGAGATCTAGTGAAATATCAGTGATGAGCCAGTCTAAAATATGTCCTGATCTGTGTGTTGCTTCATTTACCAGCTGGGAGAGAGAGTGGTCAGACAAAGAAAGAGAAAGACGCTTGACAGGAGAAGATTGGTTGTCAAAGTGGAAGTTAAAGTCTCCAAGAATAATACGTTTCTTGGGAGAGAGGCTGTAGTGATCAAGGAGAGATTGGAATTCTTGATGAAAAAGGAAGATGTTAGATTGTTTTTACGGCTGGAGGTGGAGGTAAAGGCAGCAGAAAGTACAGAATGGCCGGGTAGGTGAGTTGATTCCAGACTTCGAAAGATTCCGGTGAGAAAGGTAGGGAGTGCAGAAGAAAGAGCCGGAGCAGGTGTTCTTGTAAACGACAGCATGCACCTCCACGGTGAAGAAGATTTATGGAGGTGGAGAGGTTTGAAAGGTAGTG
>CM054148.1:45318806-45323806 GCA_028751875.1 Rapana venosa | reverse complement strand
GGCAGAGAGAGAGTGGTCTCACAACTGGTGGCCCCAATGGCACCATCACGACGTGATCCGCCTCATCTTCTTGGGTTGTCTGTGCTACATTGAAAGTGGCCGAGCCAAAAGCGCTATCAGTCATGGCCTTGCCCAGCATGCGCGACAGTGTTGCTTCGCCGTGACAGGGGGTGTTGATGTTGCCTTCAGCCGCTTCATGGCAAGCCTCTAGCAGGTCAGCCCGCATCCTCCATTGTTTTTTAAAGGGGAGACAAGTCTCGGTAGGTGGGAGTATGGCTGGCCTGCACAGCGAGGTCTTTGAAAAGAACCACACACGCCAACTTCTTTATTTTTCATTTAATTTTATTTTATTCTTTTACATCGAGGATAATGGAATAAATACTTGTGTGCTTTTATGCATCCAGTCCCCGTGTGTATGCAGTTTTGTAAATTTTGTCATCCGTTCCCACCGGCACACAATGGCCTACTCTTCCGAAAAGCGGAACGGGTTTTAACGTGTGCGCAAGATGTTCTGCGTGCGTTCGCACACGGGGCATCGGTTTAGAGTCTCATCCGAAGGGGACTTTGGGGGAGAGTGGAGTCTGCACTGATGTTAACTCCAGGGGAAAGTATCCCTTTGAACGGGAATCGAACCTTCTCATGCATGCAGCCAGCGTGCACTCTGCAAGTGATGCCCAGGTGGGGTGAGGGAGTCAGGGTGCATGCTATGGCTGACCCCCAAGGGGGATGAGGCTGGGAACGCCCAACAACAAGGACATGTATTAAAACAACAACAACAACAACAAACTACCCCCCTCACCCCCACAAAGACATGCATTTAGTGAAAAATTGAAGAAGGAGGGGGACGGGGATGGGGGGGGGGGGAGGGAGGAGATAGTTTTGTGGTTAGAGCCTTGAGCTGGCGATCTGATGACGCAGGTTCTGATCACCACTGACACACCGCTGACACAGCACTGACACACCGCTGACACAGCACTGACACACCGCTGACACAGCACTGACACACCCGTGACACACCGCTGACCGCCACTGACACACCCCTGACACAGCACTGACACACCGCTGACACAGCACTGACACACCGCTGACACAGCACTGACATACCGCTGATACAGCACTGACACACCGCTGACACACCGCTGACCACCACTGACACAGCTCTGACACAGCACTGACACAGCACTGACTACCACTGACACAGCTCTGACCACCACTGACACAGCACTGACCACCACTGACACACCACTGACCACCACTGACACAGCTCTGACCACCACTGACACACCACTGACCACCACTGGCACACCGCTGACACACCACTGACACAGCACTGGCATACCGATGACACAGCACTAACACAGCACTGACACAGCACTGACACACCCCTGACACAGGACTAACACAGCACTGACACAGCACTGACACAGCACTGACACACCACTGACACACCGCTGACACACCGCTGACACACCGCTGACACACCCCTGACACAGCACTAACACAGCACTGACACAGCACTGACACACCCCTGACACACCCCTGACACAGCACTGACACACCACTGACACACCGCTGACACACCGCTGACACACCCCTGACACAGCACCAACACAGCACTGACGCAGCACTGACACACCCCTGACACAGCACTGACACACCGCTGACACAGTACTGACACACCGCTGACACAGCACTGACACACCGCTGACACACCACTGACACACCACTGACACACCACTGACACACCACTGACACACCACTGACACACCGCTGACACACCGCTGACACACCGCTGACACACCGCTGACACACCACTGACACACCACTGACACACAACTGAAACACAACTGACACACCACTGAAACACCCACCCCTTCAAAGAGATTGTCACCACTGACACACCCACCCGTTCGAGGAGATTGTCACCACTGACACACCCACCCCTTCAAGGAGATTGTCACCACTGACACACCCACCCCTTCAAAGAGATTGTCACCACTGACACACCCACCCGTTCAAGGAGATTGTCACCACTGACACACCCACCCCTTCAAGGAGATTGTCACCACTGACACACCCACCCCTTCAAGGAGATTGTCACCACTGACACACCCACCCGTTCAAGGAGATTGTCACCACTGACACACCCACCCCTTCAAGGAGATTGTCACCACTGACACACCCACCCCTTCAAGGAGATTGTCACCACTGAGACACCCACTCCTTTAAGGAGATTGTCACCACTGGCACACCCACTCCTTTAAGGAGATTGTCACCACTGGCACACCCACTCCTTTAAGGAGATTGTCACCACTGACACACCCACTCCTTCAAGGAGATTGTCACCACTGGCACACCCACTCCTTTAAGGAGATTGTCACCACTGACACACCCACCCATTCAAGGAGATTGTCACCACTGACACACCCACTCCTTCAAGGAGATTGTCACCACTGACACACCCACCCCTTCAAGGAGATTGTCACCACTGACACACCCACTCCTTCAAGGAGATTGTCACCACTGAACACCCACTCCTTCAAGGAGATTGTCACCACTGACACACCACTCCTTCAAGGAGATTGTCACCACTGACACACCCACGCCTTCAAGGAGATTGTCACCACTGACACACCCACTCCTTCAAGGAGATTGTCACCACTGACACACCCACTCCTTCAAGGAGATTGTCACCACTGACACACCCACTCCTTCAAGGAGATTGTCACCACTGACACACCCACCCCTTCAAGGAGATTGTCACCACTGACACACCCACTCCTTCAAGGAGATTGTCACCACTGACACACCCACTCCTTCAAGGAGATTGTCACCACTGACACACCCACCCCTTCAAGGAGATTCCCACCAGTGAGATACCCACCTCTTCAAGGAGATTGCCACCACTGACTCCACTCCCCCAAAAGTCCTTGGAGAGAGACTAGAAACAGAGGTGACGTGTGCGAACACAGTCATGCAGAACATCCTGCGCACACGTCAAGACCATCGTGTTCCGGAAGAAACAGAAGGGATAAATAAGGACTTAAAAAACCGCACAAAACAAGAACGCATGCCTGCACACCAGTGTCGCGTTTAGACAGTCTTCATCCCCAGAGTTGGGAACGGGGCTGACTACCGTCATGGCGGCCAAAACCACGTGACTACCGTCATGGCGGCCAAAACCACGTGACTACCTTCAGGGCGGCCCAAAACCACGTGACTACCTTCAGGGCGGCCCAAAACCACGTGACTACCTTCAGGGCGGCCAAAACCACGTGACTATCTTCAGGGTGGCCAAAACCACGTGACTACCTTCAGGGGGACCAGAAACGGTGGCATACGCCAGAAATCTCGCCATTGTGAACCCCGGAGCTCTAGCTGAGGACGAATAAGACGACATCCATTGGAGGGAATTTTTGGCTGGAGTCAACATCAGTACTGACTCCACTCCCATCACTCAAGAGTCTTTCAGATAAGAGGATAAACCACACTACTTAGGTCCTGTGTTCGAACGCACGCAGATTTAAAACCCGCTCAGGCTTTCGGAAGAGTAGGCCATTTCGTGCTAGTCTAGAAATCTTTAAACAGACACGCATGCGCACAGGTGTCGTGTTTAAACATCAGCCCCGAAGTCGGAATGCGGCTACCTTCATGGTTTGGGGGAAAAAAACAGTCGCATACGCAAACTGTCACCATTGGTGAAGCCCGAAGCTGTGGCCGAGGCTGGGGAACACCAGAACTACAAGGCGACGCTGCTGACGTTGGCACTTCTTCTCTTTGGATACCACAATGACCCTCACCCAAAAACGGCAACCTTTCGACGCGAACAGATTTCCATACAATGAGGGGGGGTTGTGCGGGTCATCTGGTATCTACTAGGCTACCCACACCTCTGGCACGCTCACAGAGCAGGCAGGCAGGCAGGCAGGCAGGCTCGCGGCGCGATGGTGTGACTTGAAACAGTGACCGTCACCACTCCCCCTCACATGCTTGGACACCCACCCCCTCCTTCCCTCCCTACCACCCCCTCCCTCCCTCCTGGTCGTCTCGTCGTCTTCAGTTGCTCACGTCTCCCTTCTCTGTGCCTCTGCTGGCCTCTGTGGTTAGTTAGCGAGTGGAAGGGTGTCTGTCAACGTGGCAGAGCTAAGTGTCCACACCGCCTCCTCCTCCTCCTCTTTCGTCCATCCTGACCATCGCTTGTCTCCGCGGGGAGGCAGGCAGGCTGGCGGCGCTAGAGAGACAGAGACAGACAGAGAGAGGAGAGAGACAGAGCTGCGTGGCTTCCCTCCTCCAGTCTCTCTGATGCGCTGAGCAGGAGGAACAAAAGGTCGCCTGCATTCTCTGTTTATTTCGGGGGTTTTCTTTTCCTGTGGACATTTGGAAAGTTGAAGACACCTGTTGTGTTGTGGTGAAAAGTTTTGAATGGGTGGATATTTGGCGACGTTTTTTTCCCCCAGTGTGGATGAGTTCTCAATACAGTGATTTGTACCATTTTGTCATTTGGGATTTGATTATTTGGTGGCGACGCTTTTGAACTGTATCATATATTATACAGGTCTGTTAACATCAGAGAAAAAACGTACTTGCGTAAAAACTCGTGGTGTTATTGACTATACTGGAATAAATATTCGTCCAGTGATATTCTTTTTTTTTAATCAGCTCTAGAGTTGTTTTACCTGAAGACTTTCTCCCTCTCCCCTACCCCCCGGGTTTTGTAATTGTGTAATTACAGCTGTCTCACAGCACCTTTGATAAATTCACCGCGGGAAGTGTGCCCTGTGACACGCTGATCACACTGAAGCAAAGAGGAGACATCACTGATAAAAAAAAGGTAGGACTCCATTAACGTAAAAAAACAACAACAACCGTGTTTTTGAGGATTGGGTTATTTCTCTCTCTGAAGGAAATGAGAATATTTGACTACAACATTTGTTAAAATATTTGACTACAACGTTTGTTAAAGTTTACAACATTTGTTAAAATATTTGACTACAACATTT
>CM054148.1:45298806-45313806 GCA_028751875.1 Rapana venosa | reverse complement strand
TTTGTATGTATGTATGCTTGTTTGTTTGCTTGCTTGTTATTTGTTTGTATCTGTCTTTCTTGTTTTTTCTTCTTCTCAGCCTTTCTTTCTCTAACAATCTTTTTAAAAAACCACCCAACAGACAATTTTTCTTCTTTTGCCTGCTTGTTTTCCTTTTTTTCTTTCTTTCTTTCTTTCTTTCTTTCTTTCTCTCTCCTCTCTCTCTCTCTCTCTCTCTCTCTCTCTCTCTCTCTCTCTCTCTCTCTCTCTCCCCTCTCTCTTTCTGTTTTTCTTTTTTGCCTTTTTGTTTTCCCTTTGCTTCCTTTCCTTTTCCTCTCATTCTCTTTCTTTTGAGTCTTTTCTTTCTGTTCTGTTCTGTTCTGTTTTTTCTGTTCTGTTCTGTCTGTCTGTCTGTCTTTCTTTCTTTCTGTCTGTATGTCTTTCCTCCGTTCTTTGTCTATACGTTGTCTATATGACTGCTCTAAATGGCTGACAACTGTCGTGGATGTCAACATCGCCGGGAGGCCATTATGGAGCACACAGAAGAAATGATTTGTGTGATTGGCTGAATGATCGGCTGCCCGCTGACTTGACTAGTCACTTTATATAATAAGAAAAAGAAGGGTCCATACGTCTTCTCTCTCTCTGTCTGTCTGTCTGTCTGTCTGCCTGTCTCTGTATCTCTCTGTCTTTCCCTCTCTGTCTGTCTGTCTGTCTGTGTCTCGTTGTCTGTATCTGTCTGTCTATATCTGTCTGTATCTGTATCTCTCTGGGCTCTCTTTGTTTCTCTGTATCTGTCTGTCTGTCTGTCTCTCTCTCTCTCTGTCGTTGCTCTGTCTCTGTCTCCGTCTCCGTCTCTCTGTCTCCATCTCTTTCTGTTTCTCTCTCTCTCTCTTATCTCTGTATGTTTCGGTTGGCAGTTTACATTTTTTTAAATGCCTGTTTGTTTTTGACGGTGTGTTTATTATTGGTTGTGTGTGTGTGTGTGTGTGTGTGTGTGTGTGTGTGTGCGTGCGTGCATGTGTACGCGCGTGCGTGTGAGTATCCGTGCGTGCATGACTACGTGAGCATACGCGCGTTTGTGTGCATGCATGTGCGTGTACATGAGAGAAAGCGAATGGAGTACAGGCTCAGTTATTCAGCAGAGAGACTGATTATCTAATCAACACCGAAAAAACACCTCACAAAAAACAAACAAAGCAAACCATGACAAAACAAAGACATTCCCCCAAACAAAACAAAACAAAAAAATAACCCTGTGTCAACTAAACTAGACAACACTAACAAACCACACACAAATCCACAAAACAAAAGCATGAGAGATAGAGATAGGTAGATAGATAGATAGACAGATAGATAGATAGATAGATAGACAGATAGATAGATAGATAGATAGATAGATAGATAGAGAGAGAGAGAGAGAACTCTGAACTCTGAACTCTGAACTCTGAAATGTTTTAATGTACTTCGGCCATGGGCCACAATACAAACAACAAAAATAAAGAGGGTGGGTGGTGGGGTGGGGGTGACACTCATATCATAGTAACTATTAACGTGTACAGATACAAATAGTTGTGTACAATAAGCAGCATCGTTATCATCATTGACCCAGTTGTCATCTCCATCATCTCATCATAATGGCTGTTATAATGAAATTAACAAGAGAATTATATACATATGCATGCGCGCGCACACACACACACACACTCACAACCACGCACGAACGCATGCACACACGCATGCGCATTTACACCCCCCCCCCCCCCCACAAACAAACACTCAGACATACACACTCGCGCACGCACACACACGCACGCACACACACACACACCATACACACACACCCTCACACACACACAACACGCCTACACACATACACACACATGCACGCACATACATATATAATTTTTTAGCATAGACTCGATACCTCACTTCGGTTATCACATGTGAAAACATTGTGCATTTCTTTCATATACGTGGCCTTAAATGATAACCTTTGTTTCTTCTCCTTTTCTTTTTTTAAACTGTAACCCACATCAAACAATAGGTTTTTAACAGATAAGCATCTTTCAAACAGCAACACACCAAGCTATCTTGCCAATATTATACAAAACCCATTCATGCTAAAAAAGAAATTACAATACAATCAAATGCTTTTTTCTCAGGTTAATTGAATGGAAAATATACCTGGACAGTTTATGCATTTCATTATCAGTTGTGACCTGTAGCAATGGGTGGATCGGGGTTCTAAGAAAGTCCTTCAGGAATTTGTCCCGTAAATGGGAATATGTAGGGCAAACAAAAAGAAAATGCTGTTCATCTTCCCTTTCTGTCCTGCAAAATGGACAAGCTTTCTTCTGCATTAAACTACTGAAACGGTGTGCATTTGCATTCAATGGGAGGGCATTAAATCTTAATTGCGATATAGCAACCCTAAAACAATACGTATCAACATTGCAAATGTATTTCTCTCTTTCGAAGATTATTTTAAAGGAACGATAACATTCATACCTTTCACGATCTCTTATTGTGCCTGTCCATTCTTGAATGAAAAAATCAATGAGTCTTTGTTTAAATAATTTCAAAAACATTTTAACATCACCTACTCCTTGCTGTAACCATACAAAATTAAATCCTGTCTCACATAAAATTTCTCTTATTTTGGACACCCAGCAGTATTTTCCATTTCTATCCAGTTCAAACAACATTTGGTATGCTTTATATGGCAATCTTTCAGTACTCATATGTAGTAAATTTAAACCAATATCTTAGAACAGAGACAAAAGAATTCACATATAGAGGGTATCGTCCCAAATCGCCATAAACCATTCTATTTGGGGTTTTGACTGGGACACCTAGGAATCGTTTGCATGCCATCATATGAACTTTTTCTACCTGATCTAATTTTGATAGCCCCCATATTTCTGATGAATAGAGCAAGATAGGCTGCATTTTTGCATCAAAAATCTTAAAGAAAGTATTTGCAGTCATTTCTTTATACTTTTGGAAAGCTCTGTTTAATTGTACAACTGCTTTTTTACCCTTAGTTACTAGATGCTTAGTGCCTCTCGTCATACTAACCATTGTTGTAAACTGAAACCCTAAATAACAGTAACTATTGACTACCTCTAGCTTTTTATTATTGAAATACCATTGTTCATGTCGACCTAAATATCCTCCCTTTCTGAATACCATTACTTTTGTTTTGTCAGTGTTTACATTTAGTTTCATTTCATTACAACAACTGTATAATACATTAAGCTGATTTTGTAGACACACCTGCAGTTGTTGACAATAAGACTACATCGTCAGCAAAAAGTAGGATAAACATTTCCATTTGACCTTGTAAAAGTTGGATACCATGTTTCCCCCTAGCATCTATGTAGTTAGCTAACTGATTTATATAAACAGAGAATAATGTAGGGGACAGTACACAACCTTGTCTGACCCCAACTGGGCATTCAAAGAATTCTGTCAGTTCACAATTTACGCGCACACATGAAAGCAACGAAGAGTACATAGATTTCAAAGATGCTAAAAACTTTCCGTTTACACCCTGGTTTTTCATACAATTTAGAAGTTTATCATGATGAACAGAATCGAATGCTTTTTTGAAATCTACAAAAGCAACGTATAACTTCTTACCTTTCTTTAGCATACATTTTTGTACAATTGCATATAAATTATATATTTGATCAATCGTGGAGTAACCCCTACGGAAACCTGACTGACTCTCAGAAATCATTTCATTATCTTCCAACCAGCTGTATAACCTTGCATTTAACACTGTGGTGTAACACTTTGATATTATACTCAGTAAAGATACTCCTCTGTAATTGTCTGTTTTTTCAGGATCTCCTTTTTTTATATATTGGTATGATTATAGCTTTAGACCATTCCGATGGATATACACCTGAGGTAAAGACAGCATTAAAAAGTTTTACCAGGAACCCTAACACACTTTTACCCCCATTTTTTAACATTTCACCTGACACCTCATCCATCCCACTTGCCTTTCTTAACTTGAGCCTTGTAATTGCATGAACTACCTCTTCTTCAGATATATCTTTGTTCAAAAAATGATCTACATCATCCAAAACATCAACATTGATATAGCTTTCAACAATTTCCTGTTATTGCAAAAAACTTCTTTAAAATAGTTAAACCAATCATCATTGCTAATGTTGTTGTAAATCATTTCCCGATTGCCATAACCCATCCTTTTAACTTCTTTCCAAAAATGACAAGAATTTGAAATGTTTTCTGCTAAAAGTTCTGTTTTCTTTTTCCTGTAACTTTGTTTTTTTGCTTTTAATAAATGTTTATACTCTTTTCTTTTTTCCACGTAAATCAACCTGTCCTCTTCATTTCTGGTCACTCTAAAGCGATTTAATTTTGATCTACTTTCTTTTTTTGCGATTTCACATTCCTTGTCAAACCATTCAGACTTTATGATCTTGTGCAAGGGTACTTTTCTAGACATGCAAGTGCCTCGCCTCTTTTAAGCATTTAACAAAGATTTCCAGAGCAGTTTCTATATTGTTTTCCAAAACATTTGTGGCGACTGCAAGTTTCTCTTGAATGTCTTTGCTATTTAGTGTATTTACAAAGTCATTTTTTCTTGGCTTCATCCCACAGTACTTTCTGGCAGATAGTTTTGGTCGATTTCTGTTGTAGTGTTCTTTCTGTACTGCTGCTATTAGTTTCCATCTCCATACAAACTGGCAGATGGTCAGATTCTGTTACGTTTTCAACCAGCAAAGATAGAATTCTGACGGAACTAATTAAACCCAGAGATGCAATGAAATAATCTACCACACTCGAACCTGAATGTGCTATAAATGTATAGCTATCATCAAAGCCTGGGTCACAGAGACCATTTAATATGACACAGTCAAACATGTTACAGATCTCGATCAGCTGATTGCCAAAAACATTTGTGTGCATATCATGTGAAATTCTGGGAAATTTTCCACTAGGATAATGATGTAGATTCTGAAAGTTATCATAATCATCATCTAAACTGTAATTGTCACAAGCCGTTCGTGCATTAAAATCGCCCATTATCAGTAATCCAAAATCATCATATGCATTCTGGAGATCTAATACACACTGCTCCAAAAAATTCTAAGCCATAAATATCTTGTGTTGTTTTCCAAAATGTAGAATCAGAAGGGGGAATATACATACAAATTAACATAGTGTCATTAATGGTGCCAAGTAAATTCTTGTGTAGTTTTATAACCACAGTGTTTTCTGTCTCAACTTGAACTTTTTCAACACATGAAATAAATTTCTTTTTAACCATGACAACTACTCCACCAGAGTATCTCCCCTGATGAGATAACTTTTTGGCTTTAGACGTAAAAATAGAATAATCATGAAAAATAGAAGACTCAAATTCAGTCCCAATAAAAGTTTCTGTTAAACAAATAATGTCATATTCAAGAAGAAAATTTATAAACCCTTTATTTTCCAGTTTGGGCAAAAGTCCATGCACATTATAGTTGAGAAAACGTATATGCAACTTTTGTACATTATGATTGGGTGTTGCCATCCTTAGAGTGCTAGGCTTGGGATTAGCTGGATTACTGTCACAAGCTGTGGCCTGGCCGAATCCCTATTTAGTGCCACTGGAGGCAACATTGCCTTTATACTTTGCCACTACATGCGTGCTTGGGTCTTCATCTTTCGAGCTACAACGAACATGTTGTTTGCTGAAAGAGTCAGTGATACTGGACTGACTACTAGACCTTTCTGGTATTTTTCTACCTCTTTGTCTAGGGACACTTGGAGTTGTGTCTCGTCGTGGCCGTAACCCCTGTTTTGTGGACCTAGATGGTCTTTCCTGTCTTCTGGCTAGTTTGGGTCTGCTGTTTTTGTTACTTGTGTCAGTGGAGTCCTTACTGGATAGGCCCATGAGTACATCACTGCTAGGCATGAGCTCCTCACTAAGTACATGGTCACCAGTATGGACTCCACTCGGTTCAGTACTGTCTGTACTTTCTGTTTGGTTTTTATTACATGAATCGTCAACTATCTTGTCATCAGTTGATTCTCTACAAGGATTTGTTTTTTCCAGTCTATCCTCTGCTCTGTTATTGTCAGGTATAATGTCTTCGTCAGTCCCCTCATCAGTCCCTTTATGCTGTTCACGTGCTCCCCTGCTGATTGTGTCATCATCACCTTCTCTGTCCGACATGTCAATACTGTTCTCATAGTTAACAGGTGTGTCTTCTTCGTTGTCTTCTACTGTATATGTATCTTCCTTGTCACTGTCTTCTTCATTGTCCTCTGCTACATCAGGATTGTCCCGGTCACTGTCTTTATGTTTGTCTACTGCAGTCCTTTGTCCTGTCCTCTGTCTTGTCATATGCACATCTTCACTAGACAAATGATGCGTCCCACCAGGTCTTCTGTTTCTCTCAAGTTTGTCCTTTTCATGGTCACTGGCATCACATTCTATGACTGTGCATGCATTGTGCTTCCTGTTTTGCTGTTGACTGTAGGTGCACACATCAGATTTGCAGCTTTGACCTGAAGATACTGGAGATCTTCTGCTCCCATCTTTCACAAAGACAATTCTTTTGCTGGGCTGGGTCATTCTTCCTTGCTTTGCTGCTTCACTGTAGGAGTATGGTCCTGGGCTGATTGGAATACCACCTTCCTCCATTCTTTTTGCTTGGTCAGCAGGGTTTCTCTGCACTCTTTGCACGTTGTCCCTCCTGCCACTGTAGTGGAAGCTAGCAGGCTGACCTCTGTTTACTGTCTGGACACCCTGATGAGGCTGTGGTGACACGCTCCTTTGGGATTGCCCCAGACATGACCTGGGATGGTTGTCATGTCTAACCTCTTCCTGGTGGCGCGAGTACAACCTGCCTTGTTGTGTCTTCCACTTCTCATACTGGCCACTGTTCAAAGAAACTGTATCTGCTGTTCCAGTGACTCTGGTTTGTCTGCCATCTTGGACCGGGGGCCAGTGTTCTTCTTGGGCACGAGGTGGTTTTGCTGAAGTGTCTTCTTCCATCATGGAATGTTGGAGAGGGCTGCTTATCTCTGACATGCAGCTTGCCATGGCGATAGAAGGCAATTTGTCCTTGACCCCAATGCCAGTCTACAGTTTCTCGCTGGTGTACAGTTAGGTCAGAGGATACTTTGATGCCACTTTCTCTTAGATAATCACGAAGCTCCCGATCTCCCAATATGGCCATCTTGTCTGACCATCTGCAGAAGTGTACGATGATGGGCCGTGATTCTCCTCTCCAAGAGCGTGGTCTTCCAATTCTATATGCTCTCGATATGTCTTCTTGTTGCCAGTTCATGTGGGGGCATGGTCATTGAGAATATCAATAACATACTTTGCAGTCATGTATTCAGTTTCACCATCAAGTTCTTGCACATTGATGAACTTCACATTACATGCTTTGGTAGCTTGTTCTGTGGATTCCACTTGTCTCTCGACAGCTTCAAGTCTGTCAAGAATGAGCTCTCTGTCCTCCTGTATTTCTTGAATGTCTTTTTTCTGTTGTATGATGTATTCCTTCAATGTATGAATTTCTTCAAAGAAGCTTGAGATTCTGGTATCCAGGTTTTGGAATTTTTCATCAATACTACTTTTTATGCCATTTGTGTGCATGAGGATTCCCTGTTGAATCTGTGTAAAACGCCAGTCCAGCATTTGCATTAAACTTGCTGGGGGTGGTACAAATTCATGCTGAGACATTTCTTTTTCCACTTACAATACCTGTATCAAATAACTTGGGTATCTCCCTCTTACAATACTTTCTCCACTGGCTTGGTTTTCTTCCACTTACAATACCTGTGCCCAGTGACACATGCATAAAATGCATGTGTGGAGCAAAAGGTCAGAAGGGGGAAAAACTCTTGAACAGATTGTTACAGAGTGCTATCCCTGGTTTGGAAGCAGGCCTGCTCTAGTTGACATCGAACTGCACGTGCAACACACATATGGTGCGATGATACAGGAGTCTCATTTCTGGGCAGATTTGATTTTCATTCACAATTCATGTCCTTCTTTAAATCATAGTAATTAATAAAATGTTAATTTCTTCTTAACCACTGACCTTTTCAGTAATCAGATACCACCATCAGTTGCACACATCACATAACTACACTACTGCCAAAAATCTCCACATTTGAAGAAGAACAGAGTCTGTTTTTTCCGCATTTCAGAAGAGCAATCTGAACACATCCGCCTTTGAAAAATTCCGAGACAGCCCCCCGAGAGAGAGAGAGAGAGGAGAGAGAGAGAGAGAGAGAGAGAGAGAGAGAGAGAGAGAGAGAGAGAGAGAGAGAGATCGAGAGATCGAGAGAGAGAGAGAGGAGAGAGAGAGAGAGAGAGTAAACAAACGGAGTTCACTAGGCAAGGATAAAGATTGAGGCCAAGCCTAGCCTGTCAGTCTGTCCTTGTGAACATACATACATCAAAACAATCGATACAACATCAAATTTAATAACAACGGAGACAAGAAATACAACAACAACAGCAACAACCCCGCACATAATCCGGATTAACAACGCCAGAGAATCAAAACAAAAAAGCCAGAGAGAGAGAGACAATGACAATGACAATGACAAATTCTTTTATTTCGAGGATAATGAATAAGCACTCATGTGCTTTTTTACATCCAGTCCCCGCCCGTAGGGATACATCTTAATAATAACCCAACACGAGAGAGAGAGAGAGAAGAAGAGGAGAGAGAGAGGGGAGAGAGAGAGAGAGAGAGAGAGAGGAGGAGAGAGAGGAGAGAGAGAGAGAGAGAGGATAAATTCGTTTCTTTTTCTTTTATTTCGAGGATAATGAATAAGCGCTCATGTGCTTTTTTACATCCAGTCCCCGCCCGAAGGGATACATCTTAATAATAAACCCAATACTCATACTCTCACACAGTAGAAACAAAGAGAAAAAACCCTTTAAAAACAAATAAACAAATAAAAGAAAAACCCCAAAACAACCCCCCTTCCAAAAAAACCCACCACACAACAACAACAAAACAAAACACAAACAGAAGAAAAAATAGAAGAAAAAGAGAAAAACAAAGCAGCCAAACTTATAAAGTCATAAGAGGAGAGAGAGAAGAGAGAGAGAGAGAGAGAGAGAGAGAGAGAGAGAGAGAGAGAGAGAGAGAGAGAAACAGAGACAGACAGACAGATTGACAGAGACAGACGGGAAGACAAAAGGGAGGAGATTGGGGAAGCGCTATTTAAAAGCGATGACATCTGTCAAATCCTCCAGTACTTGCTTTTTCACAACTATGCTGTGGGTGTATAGGAAGACACGGGGTAAACCCACACCATGCTGACTCCATACCCCCAAAAGGGGTGAAAGGAAGTAAATCTTGACTCTTGAATCTTGAATCTTGATGATACACACAGAGCAAATCCAGCTCCCTCGTGGAGATACCGGGGACAGGCCTGTCAGTATAAATAGCATCCCCACCTTCTGGAAATTCTGTGCATGGGAATTCCCTCTTTTCTATCCCTCTCTTTTTGTTTCTGCCTTGTTCCTTTTCTTTTTCTGTCACCTCCTTGTTGTCTATTTTCTGCCTTCTTGGTTCATTCTCCTCACCCCCCCCCCCAACTCCCCCCCGAAAGACTTAAAAGATAACGGTTCTCTCCCACGCGGAAGTCACATACGCTGGGCCTGACTTGTCAGGCGCTTAACGGCAGCGCAAAGTTCATTTTGTTTGTGTGTGTTTGTGTGTAGTTTGTTTTGAGCTCATAGGATGGACACCAAGTGTTGCTGTCTGAGCGTTGAAGGAGGCAGAAATAATGAAGCAAGTCAAGTCAAGTCAAGTCAAGTCAAAAACACTTTAATCATCCCATGAAGGGCAATGACAATACTGACAGGCACATTGATACCTATAAATAAGCAGGCAATCAACAACCCCCCCCCCCCCCCATCCCTTTCTCACATTCAAAGAAATAACATTCAACGAAAGAAACGACATACCCCCCTCCAACACACACAGCAAAAAAAAAAAAAGACATTCTGCTTCTTGTCAACTTTTTTTAATCACCAACGAGTGAAACTTTTCCCTTCACCCAACAGCCCAGAATAAGACTGAAAAATAAACGCGTACACACTCTCACACAAACACGCACGCGCGCACATGAACGCATGCATGAACGCACGCAGAATGCACGCACACGCATTCACACACACGCACGCGCGCGCGGGTGAGCGCACGCAGCATGCACGCACACGCATTTACACACAAAAACTAAAAACAAACACAAAATAAGCACACACAACCTACCTACCTAGCCCTTCGGATGAGACTATAAACCGAGGCCGCGAGTGCGAACGCACGTAGAACATCTTGCGCACACGTTAAAACCTGTTCCGCTTTTCGGAAGAGTAGGCCATTGTGTGCCGGTGGGAACGGATGACAAAATTTACAAACTGCATACACACGGGAACTGGATGTAAAAAAGCACAAAAGTGCTTATTCCAATATCCTCGATATAAAAAAATAAGATAAGATACCTCCCCCCCCACCTCCTCACTCTACCACCTCTGCAGGCTATTTCCCTGCCCTTCAATTGGCTGTAGTGAGGAGCGCGCAGAAAGAAAATCCACTTTTCAAGCGCTTTGCTCTTGCACAGAGGAGAGACGTCTGCAAAATTGGAAAGAACAACAGAATTTTTCAGCAAACGCGGCCAAAACAAAACCAAAACAAACAAAGCCAAGACAAGCCAGGGAAAACACAAAACCAAACCGAAACAAAGCCACGACAAACCAGATAAAACACAAAACCAAACCAAACAAAGCCAAGACAAACCAGGCAACACACAAAACCAAACCAAACAAAGCCATGTAGGAATTGTGTTAAAACGTCAACAAATACTTTTGGGCGCATAGCAATTCTTCTAAATTGTATGGTTTGAATCAATATCATGAAAAAGAAAAACCCAAACTTTTCTGCGTTGCCCCCCCCCCCCTCCCCCCCTCTCTCTCTCACACTCAATTGTTGAATTTGTTTTGTCTTAATTGTTTGACATATTTTTGTATGGGGATGTTCTTTTGCTTGGTTTTTTTTGTTATTAATAGCTGTGTTTTAAGGTGAGAGAGGTTTGTGAGGGTGTTTCATTACATACCATTTATCTAGGTTATCGTACAACCTGAAGATGTACTCTGTCTGTCTCTCTGTCTCTGTCTCTGTCTGTCTCTCCTCTTTCTCTCTCTCTCCTCTTTCTCTCTCTCTCTAACTCTCTCTCTCTCTTCTCTGTCAGTCTCTGTCTCTGTGTCAGTCTGTCTCTCCCAATGTCTCTGTCTCTGTTTCTCTCTCCCTGTCTGTCTGTCTGTCTGTCTGTCTTCTGTCTCTTTCTCACTCTCTCTCTCTCTTTTCTCTCTCTCTCTTTCTTTGCATTCCTTTTCTTCTATTTTCCATTTACATTATTGAAATAACTTTTCTTGAACTTCATCATTTTGTCTTTATATATATGTATGTGTATGTATATGTATGTGTGTGTGTATATACATATATATATGTGTGTGTGTATGTATATATATATGTATATATGTATATATGTGTATGTTTATATATGTATATACATGTGTGTGTATGTGTATGTGTGCATGTATGTATGTGTATGTGTATGTGTGTATGTATATGTGTGTGTATGTATATGTATGTGTATGTGTGTATGTATATGTGTGTGTATGTATATGTATGTATGTATATGTATGGGTGTGTATGTGTGTATGTATGTGTATGTGTATATATATATATATGTATATATGTGTGTGTGTATGTATATGTATATATATATGTATGTGTGTATGTATGTATGTATGTGTGTATATGTATATATATATATATATATATATATATATATATATATATATATATATATATATATATATATATATATATATATATATATGTATATATATATATATATATATATATATATATATATATATATATATGTGTGTGTGTGTGGGGGGGGGGTGCATTATGAAATTAATTAGCAGTGCCTATCCATGTTTGGCTTATTCCTGTTTATGTTTACTTTAAAAAAATTATGTTTTTCATGTATGAAATTAGATTGGGATGAATTTGCATGGAAAGTCCATCATCAATGTATGTATTTTTTCTTTCTTTATATCATTCTTCATGCTATGTATTGCACATTAATTACTTTCGATTTTTTTTTTCAGAGGGCTGGATGTAAAAAAGCTATTGTTATGCTTATTCTATAACCCTCTATAAATAAAATTTGTTCATTGTTCATTTGTTCATTTGTTCTCTCCTCTCTCTCTCTCTCTCTCTCTTCTCTTCCTCTCTCTCTCTCCTCTCTCCTCTCTCTCTCTTCTCTCTCTCTCTCTCTCTCTCTCTCTCTCTCTTCTCTCTATCTATCTCTTCGGTATTCCCCTTATATATGAAATGTATTATTTTATATGAATGTTTGGTTTATACATTTTATAGTGCTTTATTTTTTTTATCGTGGTCCAAAATGCATAAAATATTGTTCTCCTTCTTCAATCAATATACCATGTCTTTTGGAAATGCATTGAGTTTTAACTGATTTGCCTAACTTCCCATTGTTGTATTGATGCTGTTGTTGGTGGGGTTGTTAAAACCGTTTTATATCAGGCTCTTTGGCATTTTGTAACTTAACTTGATATTTATGTTTATTGGTAGTAATGCTTAAAAAAAGGTTTTAGTGAGGGTTCTTTATCGGAATCTGTTATCTGTTTTGTTTTGATGTTGATGTAACCTAAAGATGCTCTCTCTCTCCTTGCTGTCTCCCCTCTATTTTACTTTATCCACATTACTTAATAATAATGATAAGTGGAATTTATGTAGCGCTATATCTTGCAAAAAGAAATCAAAGCGCTTGCATTCATCACACTCATACACATACAACCAATAACAATTAACAGAGTCAACAAATTCAAATGACACACACACACACACACACACCACACACACACACACACACACACACACACACACACACACACACATCACACACACACACATATCCCCTTCCCCCTTGATACTCCTCCCCCACCCCAATCCTTTCCAATGCTTTTCTGTTATCATCGTTATGTTGTTGTCTCATGGTGATGGGGATCATTTGTTATATTGTTGTCTCATGGTGATGGGTGATTGTTGTTATAATTGTATCTCTATTATAATAATGATTATTGTAATCTTATTTGACTTATCTTGCTTTGATAGTTATTATGTGAATATGTCATTTTTAAAAAAGCGCTATTTGAAAAATATGAGCGCATAAAAAGCACACGTTTGCTGGGTGGAGGAGGAGAGGAGGGAGGTCATTGAAGGTAATATTGTCAGTAATGACGAATGCCTAGTATTTCTAACGTTTTATTCCTGTACCTTTTTATTATCTAAAGTATAAACGTGAAAGAATGGATGAAACAGTAGGTGAAGTAATTTGTTTGTCCTGACGTTTTATGACTTTCTTTTTTTAATTCTTAAAACATTTTTATTTAAATGTGTGTGTGTGGACGTGAACGCGCACGCGCTCAGGTGTGTATGAGTATGTGTGTGCGTGTATATGTATATGTGGTAATTTGTATTTTCAATGTATTTCCTTATCGATTCTTTCCTCTTTTTTTACTGGTTTAATTTAATGGTAAATGATGCAATAATGTAGTGTCTTAGTATAATCATTACAAAATTTGTTCTTAGATAGATGGCTTGATGAAAAAAAGCAAATGCATTGCTTATTCAATGTACCATCTGGAAATAAAATTTTGACTTTGACTTTGACTTGACACACACACACGTTATACACTTTGGTAGGGTGATGGGATTTGGGCTGTTTTAGGCTGGGATAGATTTGAGATGAAACAAGAGGGGAAAAATCGGATTTGGAAAAAATATGTCTTGAGGCTGGATTTAAAATTGTCATAAGTAGTCTTTTGGCGAAGGGAGAGAGGGAGGTCATTTCAGATCACTGGACCAGAAACAGAGAAAGAGCGACGGCCAACAGTGGATTGGTTGAATCTCAGTATTCGTAAGCACAAGGTGTCTGCAGCAGAGCGGAGGGAACGAGAAGGAGTGTATAGGTGAAGAGAGTCACAGAGGTAGCAGGGAGCTGTTTTGTGGAGACATTTGTAACAGAGAATACTAATCTTATAGTTAACTCTCTGTGGCACAGGCAGCCAGTCGAGAGATTGCAAGAGAGGAGTTATGTACTCAGATTTTCTCTTTCTGAGGACAAGTCGAGCGGCAGAGTTTTGTATACGTTGAAGGGAGTGGATTCATGATGCTGGCAGACCAGCCAGAAGAGAACTGCAATAGTCCAGACATGAAAGAATGAGAGACGTGACAAGTTCGGATGTTGCATCAGTGGATAGGTACTTTGGAATTGCACTAATATGCCGTAATTGATAGCAGCATGATTGGCAAGTCTGGGTGATGAATTTTGTATGGAGAGTGTGTTGTCGATAACAACCCCAAGATACTTCACAGCAGTGGATAGAGGAATTGACGTATTGCCGAATTCTATTGAAGCTGTTGTGATGGGAGAGTGTTTGTGTTTGGTCCCTACAAGCATGGGTTAAGTTTTGTCTGGATTTAGCTGTAACTTGTTCTGTGTCATCCAGTTTTGAATATCTTGAAGGCAGTAGTCCATATTTGTCAAGAGAGAAGGCAAATTTTCAGGTGTATCACTGCTAAGAATCTGAGAGTCATCGACATAAAAATGATGTTTGATCTGATGACGGTTTATTATATGTGAAAGTGGAGCACTGTAGAGAGTGAAAAGAATAGGGCTGAGAACTGATCCCTTTGGGACTCCACATTCCAGTTTGGTAGGTGATGATTGAATCTTGTATTTTGAAACTATGTAGAATCGGCCTGTAAGGTATAAACTAAACCAGGTGAGGGCTGTTCCTGTAATACCAAACGTGTTTTTGAGACGGGACAGAAGAATTAAATGGTCTATAGTGTCGAAGGCTGCAGATAAGTCGAGATGAGTGAGAATGGAGATTTTCCCTAAGTCAGAGGCATGTAG
>CM054148.1:45288806-45293806 GCA_028751875.1 Rapana venosa | reverse complement strand
TCTTTATGATCTTCCTCAGTGCCTCTCCAGTAATGCCATCCATGTCCAGTACGCTGATGACATTTGTATGTGGATGAATGTTACAATGAAAAAGAAAACACAAAAGAGGGATCTAAAGTATATAAAAAAATATGTGTCAGCTTCAGCCAAACAATCTTAATGACATTTTAGAGAATGGTCTTTCATTGTCTCCTGAAAAGACTAATCTCGTACTTTTCGATAATGGCACTAACCCACCAGTTCTACCTTTTTTTTCCCAAATAGATGGGAAAGTTCTGGAATATAAAACTTTGGTGAAGTTTTTAGGAGTATATTTTATGTCTACACTAAGTTGGATTTATCACATTGACTATTTAAATACTAAGGCTCGGAAAAGTCTTAATCTCCTGAAAGTTATTAGTAAACAAGTGTGGGCTTATGATGTGGCTGTTTTAAAACATCTGGCATTATCTTTAATAAGTTCCAGACTCATTTATGGCCAGGAAGCATTTTTCAGTGCTCCAAAATATTTATGACAGAAAATGACAAGACTAGACTGCAAGGCTTTTCGATTAGCTCTGGGGGTACCTTTTCATGCATCGTCCATGGGTACCTATAAGGAGATAGGAATTTTGCCATTAGACAAATATCGACAACTGGCTGTGGCTAAATATCTCTTACGTTGTTCAACACAAGAAACCAATGTGTACAACGAAATTAGTATAAGATCTGATGTCAACTTTCAAAAAGAGCACATTATATTCGCTCTGTTACCACAGCTAGAACCTATACTTCTCAATTATTTGATCAAGCAGAAATATTTCCCACAAAAATAGCTAAATCAAAGATTCATTCCTCGCCTTGTCCCCCTTGGGAAGTTAAGAGAGCTAATTTTGACGTAAATTATTCCTCTTTAACAAAAAAAGGTAATAAAAATATTCTTAGCGCATCAGTAAAAGAATGTATACAAACTACATATCCAAATCATTTAAAAATCTACACAGATGGTTCACCTTTGAACAATAATGAGGCGGGTGCAGCTTTTGTCATACATTTTTGAAAATAGAGATCATTTTATGTAGGAAAAAAATCCATCTATTTTTACAGCTGACTTGTCTGCTATTTTGATGGCTTTATATTATCTTCTAGATTTTCCTAAAGACATATTTCAAACGCTTTTCTGTGTTGATTCCAAGTCAGTCTTACTTACTCTGAGAAACTTCAGTTCAAAGGGAGACAAGATCTCATAACTGAGATTAGTCATCTAATTCATTTTCTGATGATACGAGGCACTGGTGTGTGTTACCTTTTGCTGGGTACCCTCGCACTGTGGTATCTACTTTAATGAAACAGTTGACAGAAAAGCAAAATGTGGAGCTGAGCATATCGATGGGTCTTGCAGCATAAGTGCTACTCTATCCATCCATGAGGGCTATAGCATGTTACAAAATGCATGTTGGAAACACTTTAAAAAGAAACTACAAAGTACCGGTTATTCCTGGATAGATGATGTAATCCATGTATTATCTTTTGATTAGATCAAATATCGTAATTTACATGAATATAGAAATGTTGTATCTCTTATCTACAGGTTTAAGCTCAATGCTTTTATAACTAAATTTTCAAAAAAAGCAACATGTATCTGTTATGAAAATCTTACCAATGATCACATTCTTTTACGATGCAGAAATCTGAAAAACTTTTTACCTGCCTTACCAGTTCGTAGCTTACAGCAAATTCTAAAAGACATTCCATAAATGAAAGAAATGGTATTGTCATTAAGCCATACTCCTATTTTCAGACTCCTTTAATATAAAAATGGCTTCAAGTTATATGAATTGGAAAGTTAGTGTTTTAGCCGTTTGATGGGTTTTTTTTTGATTTTTTGTTGTTTGTTTTTGTTGTTTTTCTTTCAGGATTCTTGTTTATGCTTTTTTCAAAATAGTTGTTTATTGCGATTGATTAGGTATGTGCATACCCCTTTCCCCTACACACACGCACACACACACACACACACACACACACACACACACACACACACACACTTCAAGATTCAAAACTGAAGTTTTTGTGTGGTGGACGCTATAGCCCAGTAGACCGGTTAAGACCGTTCCACAGCATTTCAACACTGCGTTTGACAGAACTAGTTCGAAATGGGGTCACTTTGTTTTGGTTTTTAAAAAAAACAACACTTTCATGCAAATTTCCTTCTTTGAGACTGAGCACGAGTGTATGTGAGCGCGCGTGGGCCTACACTACCATTGATGGCTTGATGTAATAAAGCAAATGCATTGCTTATTCAATGTACCATCTGGAAATAAAATTTTGACTTGACTTGACTTGACTTGACTTGACAGTTGTGTTTATTTATTTATTTATTTATTTAATTTTTTTATATCGAGGATAATGGAATAAGCATTGAGGTGCTTTTTTTTTTACATCCAGTCCCTGTGTGTATGCGGTTTTGTAAATTTTGTCATCTGCTCCCACCGGCACACAATGGCCTACTCTTACGAAAAGCGGAACAGGATTTAGCCGTGTAGAGAGTCCTAAGCAGGAATTCTCTAGGTCGCCACTCCGATTCCTGGCACCACCTGATCCGGCACCAGAAATGGAATCCTAGACTTATTCCTATTGTCCTTAGTATGTGTATATGTGTGTGTGTGTGTGTGTGTGTGTGTGTGTGTGTGTGTGTGTGTGCGTGTGTGTGTGCATATGTGTGTGCATATGTGTGTGTGTGTGTGTGTGTGTTGTGTGTTCTGTTATCAACACTTGAAAGCTTTCGTGTCTGTCTGGATCAAGCTGCAAGCAACATCAAAGGTTGTTAGTTTTTGAACACACATTTCACACAATGTTTTCACTTTTTCTTTTTTAGTCTTGTCGATTTAAGAAATCTCCGCAACCCCTCTCCACTCCCCCCCGCCCCTCCCCTCCCCCCCCCCCCCCCCCCCCCCCCCCGCCCCAATCATTTTGCCTCTCGACAAACAGTAGGGTAGATTAAGGAGAGAAAGAGAGAAAAAGAGAGATTTTATTCTTTATTTTTATTTTATTTTATTTTATTTATTCTTTTATGTCGAGGATAATGGAAATAAGCACTCATGGGCTTTTTTTTTCCCCACCCACTCCTCGTGTTGTATGCAGTTTTGAGAGTGAGAGAGAGAGAGAGAGAGAGAGAGAGAGAGAGAGAGAGAGAGAGAGAGAGAGAGAGAGAGACACAGACAGACAGACAGACAGACAGACAGACAGACAGAGAGAGACAGAGAGAGAGAGAGACAGACAGACAAGGGGAAAAGGAGGTACCGGTGCCAGGAGAAGAGGGGTACTGGAGAACAAGCCCTGTCTGCTGGGAAGCTCCGCCTGTGTGCACTTGTCTGGCCTTCCACTCCTTCTTCTTCTTCTGTCTTGTTTGTTAGTTGCAAAGAAGAAGAAGAAGAAGAAGAAGAAAAAGAAGAAGAAAAGAAGAAAAAGAAGAGAGAAAAAGAAGAAAAAGAAGAAAAAGAAGAAGAAAAGAAGAAGAAGAAGAAGAAAAAATGAAGAAGAAGAAGAAGAAGAAAAAGAAGAAGAAGAAGAAGATAGACAAAAACTGCAAAGAAGAATGAAGAAGAAGAAGAAGAAGAAGAAGAGAAGAAGAAGAAGAAGAAGAAGAAGAAGAAGAGAAGAAGATGAAAGAAGAAGAGATAAGATGAAAAGAAGAAAAGAAGAAGAAGAAGAAGAAGACGAAAGAAGAAAAGAGAAGAAGAAGAAAAGACAAAACGCAAAGAAAACGAAGAAGAAGAAGAAGAAAAAGAAGGAGAAGAAAGAAAGAGAAGAAGAAGAAGAGAAGATGAATTGATGATGATGAGTGAGATGAGATAGAAGAAGAAGAAGAAGAAGAAGAAGAAGAAGAAGAAGAAGAAGAAGAACAAGAAAAAAATGGAAAGAAGGAGAAGAAGAATAGAAGAAGAAGGGGAAGAGAAGAAGAGGGAAAAGAAGAAGAAGAAGAAGAGAAGAGAAGAAGAAGAAGAAGAGAAGAGAATGATAGAGAAATTGCAAAGAAGAAGTTAGCGAAGAAGAAGAAGAGAAGAAGAAGATGAAAAAAGAAGAAGAAGAAGAAGAAAATACGAGAAGAAGAAGAAGAAGAAGAACAAGAAGAAGAAAGGAAGAAGGGGAGAAGAAGAGAACAAGAAGAAGGAGAAAGAAAAGAAGAAGAAGAAGGAGAAGAAGAAGAAGAAGAAGAAGAAGAAGAAGAAGAAGAAGAAGAAGAAACAAGAAGAAGAAGAAGTAGCAGAAGGAAAAAGTAGCAGAAGAAAAAAGAAGTAGAAGAAGAAGAAACAAGAAGAAGAAGAAGTAGCAGCAGAAGAAGAAATGACACAAGAAGAAGAAGAAGAAAAAGAACAAGAAGAAAAAGAAGCTAAGAAGAGAGAGAGAGAGAGAGGAAGAGAGAGAGAGAGAGAGAGAGAGAAAGGGAGAGAGAGAGAGAGAGAGAGAAGAGAGAGAAGAGAGAAGAGAGGAGAGAGAGAGAGCTACAGACAGACAAAGTCAAAGTCAAGTCAAAGTCAAAAACACTTTAATCATCCCATGAAGGGCAATTACAATACTGACAGGCAGATTGATACTCATCAAATATATCAAAGACACAAAAGCTATATTTCATATTGGTTTTCAAATAAAATGTCACCACACACACACACACACACACACACCACACACACGCGCGCATGCGCACAAACATCAATTGTGAACACAATTTTAAACCCATTGACTAGAAGACATAAAAACTTATTTTTACGCACGCATATACGCAGCACGTACACACGCACGTACGTGTGTGTGCGAATACGCCCACGCACACCCACACCATACACCAATATATGAATTCAATGTTTTAAGACAGTTGACTAGAACACAGACTTATTTCACACACCCACGCACCCACCCACCCACACACACACACACACACACACACACAATTATGTATTGACTACACTCGTAACAATGACAATCAGGCAGATAATTCAGAGAAATGTAAGAACTAGGTAGTC
>CM054148.1:45281306-45283806 GCA_028751875.1 Rapana venosa | reverse complement strand
TCTTTCTTCTTCTTCTTCTTCTTCTCTTCTTCTTCTTCTTCTTCTTCTTCTTCTTCTTCTTCTCCTCCTCCTCCTCCTCCTCCCCCCCCTCCTCCTCCTCCTCCTCCTCCTCCTCCTCCTCCTCCTCCTCCTCCTTCTTCTTCCTCATAGAACGCAGCTCTGACAGCGACTATGGATGTCTGTCATTTGAGCGAAAAACTGCAGCGTATTTCCAGAAGGTGGGCATGCTATTCATACTGACAGGTCCCCGGCATCCCCACAGCAGGAGTCAGTCCGCTACACCACGGGGAACAGGTCTGGAACCAGTCTTGGACAGACCGTCCTTTCTCCTGCGAGACAAGCAGACGACAGGGGAGAGAACTGGAGAAATGGGGCAGTCTGCCCACGACCACTGGATGGGGGGGGGGGGGGGGGGGGGGGGGGGAGGAGGGGAGCAGATATTGAGAAGGTCGATCGGGTTTAAACTGTAACCTACAAATTTGAAGATGGCAGGAACGGTTAAAGCGTTTACCTGCATGACAAGGAAGCCGTGAGGTTCTGGGTCTCGATTCCCAGCCTTGCCCTTTTTCTTCCAGTTTGTCGAGAAAATCAAACTGAATGTCATAGCCCTTCGGATGAGACTGTAAACCGAGGCCCCGTGTATGAACAACGCGCACAGAACATCTTGCACACACGTTAAAAAACCTGTTCCGCCTTTTGCAAGAGTCAGTCCTTTCGTGCCGGTAGGAACGGATGGCAAAATTTAAAAAAAAATGCATGCATACAGGTGTCGTGTTTAGACATCATCCCCGAAATCGGAATGCGGCAACCCAAATGGTGGTAGTGGTGGGGGAGGGGGGGGGGGGGGGGGGGGGGGTCGCATAGGCAAAAATCTCACCATTGGTTGACCTCGTAGCTGAGGCCGAGGAAGACAACAAATCAATGCCTGTGTTGTTGTTTCTATTTTATTTCTACAAGCCCAGACAGACAGCTATGGATGACAGCCAAATAGGTAGGAGGACTGTTCTCATTTTCCATTTTAAATCAACCACACTGAAAAAAGAAAAGACAAGAAAAGAAGGCAGGAAAATCAGTACAGCGTTGTGTTTGGGAAGGAGAAGGGAAGACTAACTGACACCACTTCATATGATTATGTAAGGCTGTCTCTTTTTCTCCTTGGTCTTGTTTTCCTTCTTCTTGTTCTTCTAAATTGTGTTCTTGTTCTTCTTGGTTTTGTTCTTGTTCTTCCTATTCTTCTTCTGCTGCTCTCCTCCCTCCCTGTCTGTCTGTCTGTCTGTCTGTCTCTCCCCCCCCCCCCCTCTCTCTCCCCCGCTCCCTCCCCCCCCCTTAACTGTCCTCCATCTATTCTGCTGTTTGTCAAGAGGCAAACTGATGGGAAAAGAGCTTTCTTGAATCGACAAGACAAAAAAACCCACTGTGTGAAAATTATGTGCAGAAAAAAACTAACAACCTTTGATGTTGCCGGTAGCGTTATCCACGCAAAAGTGCCACTATCAAGTCAAGTGGGGATAGCAGAACCACAACACACACACATACACACAACACACACACACACACACACACACAACACACACACACACACACACACACACACACACACAGCAAAAACACACAGCGAAAACACACAAATCGTGGCGCGCACAGGCACTTAAGCTCATTCGGATGCATGCATGCACAAACGCGTGCAGACATCTCCGATGGCAGACATGCACGTCCACACAAACACGTGCGCTTGAACGTGCTATGCAGGCACTCTCGAGTGCGGGGGCACATGCGCACGCACGCACACGCACACACAGGCAATTATGCGCACCCACACGCGCGCACCCCCCCCCCCCCCACCATCCCCACCCACCCACACACCCACACACACCCACAAACCCACACACCCACACCCCCTCACCCACACACATACACCCCCCCCCCCACAACCCTCCCCCCACACACACATACACACACATACACACACACATACACACACACATACATACACACACACACACACACACACACACACACACACACACACACACACACACACACACATCCCAGTCTCCGTCTCTGCTTGTCTCTGTTTCTCTGAACCGGTCTGTTTGTCTGTCTGTCTGTCTGTCTGTTTGTTTCTCTCTGCTGTAGTCTTTCTAATCTCTAGGTGAAATTCGACGCATTGACATTTCATTATTTCACCGTTGCTGCCCTTCCCCCCTCCCTCACCCCCCAAATACATCCTCCATCCACAGTATTGAATTTCTGTAACTCTTGTTTTACAGATTTCAGACTAAACGCCACTAAAAAGCAGCAGCAGCAGCAGCAGCAGCAGCAGCAGCAGCAGCAACAACAACAACAACAACAACAACAACAACAACAACAACAAGGGCTATGATCAAACTAAATGCATCTTAATGTGTGTATATGTGTTTTGCACACTCGAGGATTGGGTACAGAAAAGAATTTGAGAGCTAATTCCTTTATCCTGGGGGAAAACAAAATAAAATTCAGA
>CM054148.1:45256306-45258806 GCA_028751875.1 Rapana venosa | reverse complement strand
TCTTCCCGTCACTCCCTCCTCCTAGCACTCAAATAGTCTATTTTTAGTCTGTTCATTTTGGTGTAGAGCAAATCCGTATTAAGTAATTCAAAGAGTCTCTCTTTTGTCTGCTACTTTTGGCCTAGAACGAATCCTTATTAAGTAGTTCAAAGAGTTTATCTTTTCTGTGGTAATTTTGGCCTAGAATAAATCCTTATTAAGTAATTCAAAGAGTCTGTCTTTTCTGTAGTAATTTTGGCCGAGAGCAAATCCTTATTAAGTAATTCAAAGAGTCTGTCTTTTCTGTGGTAATTTTGGCCTAGAAAAAATCATTATTAAGTGATTCAGAGTCTATCTTTTCTGTGGTAATTTTGGCCGAGAACAAATCCTTATTAAGTAATTCAAAGAGTCTATCTTTTGTCTGGTAATCTTGGCCAAGAACAAATCCTTATTAAGTAATTCAAAGAGTCTATCTTTTGTCTAGTAATGTTGGCGTAGATCCAAACCTTTGTAGGTCATCTATCCCACTTTGAACTGTTTTCTTTTCAAGGAAACATTATAGCCTTCATATATCGAGGTTCTTTATGTGGTATATCATTCCTTCCTTCCTTCCTTCCTTCCTTCCTTCCTTCCTTCCTTCATTCAATCATTCATTCATTCATTCATTCATTCATTCATTCATTCATTCATTCGTTGAGACTAAAAACTATGAGCTACTAAAATGAGGTACAGTCTGTTTTATGATGTGCCTGCAAGATCTAATCTAAAGACGGATATTATGCACACACCGAAAAAGTTTCCCATCCTATGTGAACGAGTAAAAAATGCAGCGTCATGTTGTGACGTCATGGATAGCGACAAGATGGCGGTGACCTGTGACCCCAGTCTCAACCTAATAAATATCTTTAAAAGTCTTTCTGTCTGAAGATTTTGTTCTTCTGGATTTCCTTTCAAAGGAATAATATATAACAACAGATGGAAAATTGTACATTTACCTGAATAGCCGAGTGGTTAAGACCCTTCGACTTCAATCTCATGGGTCCATGAAGGCGTGGGTTTGAATCTCGGCGGCGTCTGGTGGATTAAGGGTGGGGAATTTTACGATCTCCCAGGTCAACAGTGCCTTAACTCCCTACGTGCACATACATGTGCAAAACTATCATATGTGCATGTTCAAAATCCCCTAATTCATGTCAGTGTTCAGTGGGAAACACGAACATACACAGCAAAACTATCATATGTGCATGTTAAAGATCCCATAATTCATGTCAGTGCTCAGTGGGAAACACGAACATACACAGCAGAACTATCATATGTGCATGTTAAAGATCCCATAATTCATGTCAGTGCTCAGTGGGAAACACGAACATACACAGCGTGCATCCATGAAGTTGGAATGTGGCTACTATCATGGTGGTGATAGTAGTGGTGGTGGTGGTGGGTAACACTTTCATACATAAAATTTCACCAAGAGGACCACACACCCCCTTCCCCCAGTGCATATTATATATTGTAGAATAATCATTGGTTTAGGAGACTGGAGATCAAGATGTGGAGGAAACCTAGTGTAGGTTACCAATTACACTTCTGTTATCGTGAGATTGCTGTATGAAAGATTCAGGACAAAACACGCCGCAAGATAGTCTTTCACAGAAAAGACAGCTTTTGAGGATTTGTAAGGACCATCCATGCCTTAAGCCTGACCTGACCTGACTTGACCTGACTGGAGTTTCTGTAGGGCTGCTGGCTGAGCACTCTTCAGAGGTCCCGGCGGTGTCTGAAATCTCACGGACCCTCTGTGGCACCACATAGCCAGCCACTTATCGTAATGTAGAGGTCTGTATTGCATTCCTAAGAATGACCAGATATTCGGTTTGCCTACCAAAACTGCCATCAACAGTCCAAAATTAGAAAGGGGATTCCCTCCAGGGGGCGTCTGGGGCCTGTCAGTATAAATAGCATCCCTACCTTCTGGGAATTCTGTGCTAGGAATTCCCTGTTTTTTTTTATTTTTTATCCCTCTCTTTGTTTCTGCCTTTTTCCTTTTCTTCCTATCTATTTTTTGTCTATTTTCCGCCTTTTTGGTCCATTCTTCTGCCTGTTTTCCGGAAAGACTTAATATGTTAAAAAACAACATCTCCCAGGTCGAAATCGGATTCGCTAGGCCTGACTTGTCAGGCGCTTAACGGCAGCGCAACGCATTTGCGATTATATGACAGACAACAAAAGTTGGTGTGATCGGTCGAAGAAGATGGAGGAGAAATAGAAAGATGATGGAAGCATGGTTAAGATAATATATATATATATAATATATATATATATATATATATATATATATATATATATATATATATATATATATATATATATATATATATATATATTTCAAGTCATGAAATTGTTTCCATATGTGTGTTTGTCGAGGCAATTAAACTAGTTGTCCATGTTGTTTGCTGTCAATATTTTTTTTTCCTTTCAATATGTTCATCGAGGTAGTTACAATTATTGTTGTTCTTGTTGC
>CM054148.1:45243806-45251306 GCA_028751875.1 Rapana venosa | reverse complement strand
CAGTATTGTGACAGTCAGTATTGTGACTATCAGTATTGTGACTATCAGTATTGTGACTATCAGTATTGTGACAGTCAAGTATTGTGACTATCAGTATTGTGACTATCAGTATTGTGATTGTGACAGTCAGTATTGTGACTATCAGTATTGTGACTATCAGTATTGTGACAGTCAGTATTGTGACTATCAGTATTGTGACTATCAGGATTGTGACAATCAGTATTGTGACTATCAGTATTGTGACAATCAGTATTGTGACTATCAGTATTGTCTGGTCCTTGTGTGTCAATGCTATGTACACATACATGTATACTCATAAACACATGATTTCATGCGTAAACACGCACACGCACACAATAAATTATACACACATTCGTCTAATATCACTAAGAGTGAAAAGACGTTAAATCAAAAGAACGTATATACACACGCACACACACACTCTCTCTATCTCTCTCTCTCTCTCTCTCTCTCTCTCTCTCTCTCTCTATCTATCTATCTATCTCTCTCTCTTTCTGTGTCTCTCTCTGTGTCTCTCTGTCTCTCTTTCACTGCTTTCACTGTCTGTCTGTCTCTCTCTCTCGCTCACCACCACACACACACCCACACACCCCACACACCACACACACACACACACCCACACACCACACACACACCACACCCCCACACACACCACACACACACACCACACCACACACCCACACACCACACCACAACCACACACCACACACACACACACACACACCACCACACCACACACACAACACCCACACACCACCCACACACCACCACCACACCCCCACACACCCCCCCCCACCCCCCACACCACAAACACACCACCACACCCACACACCCACCCCACCACACACACCAACCAACCACCCACACACACACACACCAACAACCACACACACACCCACACCACACCACCCACCACCACCACACACACACACCACACCCACACACACCACACACCACACACACACACACACACACACACACCACACCCACCCAACACACCACACACCACACACCCACAACACACCACACCACACACACCCACACACCACAACACACAACACACACACACCAACCACACCACACCACACCCCACACACACACCACACACACACACACACACACACACCCCCACACCACCACACACACCACACACACACACACACCCCACACACACACACACACACACACCACACACACCACACACACACACACCACACACACACACACACACACACACACACCACACACACACACAACACACACACCACCACACACACACACACACACCACACACACCACACCACACCCCACACCCCACCACACACACACAACACACACACACACACACCCCACACACCCACCACACCCACACACACACCCACACACACACACACACACACACACACCACACACACACACACCACACAACACACACACACACACACACACACACACCCCACACACACACACCACCCACACACACACACACCCACACACACCACACACCACACACCACACACCACACACCACACACACACACACACACACACACACACACACACACACCACACACCACACACACACACACACACACACACACACCACACACACACAACACACACACACACACAAACCCCAACACACACACCACACACACACACACACACACCACACACACACAAAACACACCACACACACACACACACACCACACAAAACACACACACACACACACACACACACACACACACACACACACACACCACACACACACACACACACACACACACACACACACACACACACACACACCACACACACACACACCCACACACCAAACACACACACACACACCCACACCACACACCCCCACACAAACCCACCCACCCCACCCACACACACAACCCCACACAACCCCAACACACCACCCCCCACACCACACAACACACACACCAACCCCACAAAACCAACACACACCCCCACCCCCCCACCCCACAACCCCCCAACACACACACACCACAACACCCCAAAACAAACACACCACAACACACACACACACACACACACACACACACACACACACACACACACACACACACACACACACACACACACACACACACCACACACACACACACACACACACACACACACACACACCACACACACACACACACACACACACACACACACACACACACACACACACACAACACACACACCACACACACACACACACACACACACACACACACACACACACACACACACACACACACACACACACACACAACACACAACACACACACACACACAAAACACACACACACACACACACACACACACACACACACACACACACACACAACACACACACACACACACACACACACACACACACACACACACACACACACACACACACACACACACACACACACACACACACACACACACACACACACACACACACACACACACACACACACACACACACACACACACACACACACACACACACACACACACACACACACACACACACACACACACACACACACACACACACACAGAGAGAGCTCTCCTGTGCTCCAGCACACCACGAATGCTCCACATAGATGTGAACCTTCCCCACCCTGCACCCCGATACATGTCAGCCGTGTGGTCTGACCCTTCTGGCTGCAGACAGCACTTGAAGAGCGTGTAGTCCGAGTCCACAACAGCTGTGCTTTCTTAGCAAGGAAAGTCATCACAACGGTTAGGGGAGGTTTTCTCCTCACTGCTTCCCAGGTTCGATTCCCGTTCAAGGGGATATTTTCCCCTGGAGTTAACATCAGTGCAGACTCCACTCTCTCCCCCAAAGTCTTTCGGATGAGACTATAAACCGAGGCCCCGTGTGCGAACGCACGCAGAACATCTTGCGCACACGTTAAACCCTGTTCCGCTTTTCGTAAGAGTAGGCCATTGTGTGCCGGTGGGAACAGATGACAGAATTTACAAAACCGCATACACACGGGGACTGGATGTAAAAAAAAGTACATAAGTGCTTATTCCATTATCATCGATATAAAAGAATAAAATAAAATAAATAAATAAATAAACAAACAGGAGCTTTACTTTGTGATTCAAGGACTTAAAACTATCAAGGTTTTTTTTTTTCTCTCACTCAGTCCATTTACACCTTGTGAGTAAACTATGGATACGTCTGAGGAGGTTTCCTTCTTTTGTTTGTTTGTCCATCTGTCCCTGACCTTCTGATTAAAAAAATATATTGTTGGAACATTTCATGAGCTTTTTCTCTATCTTCCTGGATTTATTTCGTTGTCTTTGTACACTTAACGTTCAGAGAAAACAGCGTTGGCCATCTCACGAGCTTCACTCTGACTTGGTTGCCGGCAAGCTGACTCACCAGGAAACTGGTGACAGAGGTGAGAAGCTTGGCTGGAACTCGTTGGCCCACAAGCCTGGCTTGCTTCTTGAGAGTCAAAGACTCCGCACTGAAGGAGTCTTTCTCTCCCCTGAGTCCACCTGAATCTTCCTCTCTGAGAATATTGATGTGCATTGAAATTCAAGGAGCTTCTCTAGTGATTAGTCCTGGCAGTATGGCTTTAGTTTTCCAAGGAAAATGTCCAAGCATCTGAGTTTGTTTTGTTTCTCTCTCTCTCTCTCCTCTCTCTCTCTCTCTCTCTCTCTCTCTCTCTCTCTCTCTCTCTCTCTCTCTCTCTCTCTCTCTCTCTCTCTCTCTCTCATCTCTCTCTCTCTCTCTCTCTCTCTCCTCTCTCTCTCTCTCTATCTCTCTCTCTCTCACGTGCTCTCCAAGTTACGTCTGAAACATCCAGGGGATTTTCTCTCTTTAAGCCTTGCTTTCTGAGTACAAGTTTGAATGCATTAAAGCAGTGTGAAAGCATTAATGCAGTGATCTCGCTGAGTCCACACACACACACACACGCGCGCGCGCGCGCGCACACACACGCGCGCACGCACGCACACACACACACATACAGAAGGAAGGTGGCAGGATGGTTAAGATGTTCGCCTGCCAACAAGTAAACTGTGAGGTTCTGGGTTCGATTCCCAGCCTCGCCCTTTCTTCCCAGTTTGACAAACAAATCGAACTGAATGTCAAAGTCCTTCGGATGAGACTATAAACCGAGGCCCCGTGTGCAAACGCATGCAGAACATCTTGCGCACTCGTTAAATCCTGTTCCGCTTTTCGAAAGAGTAGGCCATTGTGTGCCGGTGGGAACAGATGACAAAATTTACAAGACCGCATACATACCCCCGTATGTATGTACTGGATGTAAAAGAGCACATGAGTGCTTATTCCATTATCCTCGATATCAAAGAATAAATAGATAAATAAATAAATAAATAAACAAACACACACAGAAAAAGCAATCCATTACAGGTGAGCGTGATCTGTTTGAAGTGTCAGGGCATCACCCTCAGGAGCAGAACTTTGTAGGCAGTCAGTCAGCCAGTCAGTCAGTCAGTCAGCCAGCCAGTCAGTCAGTCAGCCAGTCAGTCAGCCAGCTAGTCAGTCAGTCTTGCTTCTCACCTTTTGTATTGAGGGGGTGGGGGGGGGGGGGGGCAAAGGGAGGAGGGAGGGGGGGGGGTAGAGTTTGTTTATATTTTCTCCGCTGAGTTTGCTAGTGTGCGCGGGACACTAGGAGGTGGGAGTCATGCCAGCAACAACTGTCAGCGTCTGCAATGGCTTACTCTTTGAGCACCAGCCACACAGTTGACACTTCTGCTTTTGTCTGTCTGTCTGTCTCTGTCTCTGTATCTGTCTTTACACACACACTCTCTCACACAGGTGCTTTATCACGCGCATGTGTATGCACTCATAACCCCCCTTACACACACGCGCACACACACACACACACTTTGGTGTTTCATCCCACCCACCCTTACCCCCTCGTGGTGCCCTGAAAAGCAGGCTGGCAGTAAAATCTCCCTGTTCCTTAAAGTCTAACTGCCTTCAGAGACAAGGGTCTGCTGTGTCCTCGCGCCACTCTTCAACAAAGTCGGTCGTCTTTTCCCATCTTTCTGTCTGTCTTTCTTTCTGTCTGTCTGTCTTTCTTTCTGTCTCTCTGTCTTTGTTTTGTTTTTTTCAGTCCGTCTATGGTGGCTGCTCCTAGCTGGCTGATCGTCATCGCTAGGCTCAGAAATAAAAAAATAAAAAAATAAATCACCCCCATGGGAATGCTGGGGGGTTCAGCCTGTGAGCATAAATTGCATCCCCACCTTCTGGAAATTCTGTGCTGGGAATTCCCTCTTCTCTCTCTTCTCTTCTCTCTCTCTTCTCTCTCTCTCTCTCTCTCTCTCCTCTCTCTCTCTCTCTCTTCTCTCTCTCTCTCCTCTCTCTCTCTCTCTTTGTTTTTGCCTTGTGTTTTTTTTTCTACACGTCACCCCCTTCTTGGTTTTATTTTTGCCTCCTTCATCCATTCTTCTGCCTCCCCCCCCCCCTCCCTCCCCCCAGAAAGACTTCAGAGGATGGTAATTCTCTGCCACCTTGCTGTGGGATGTTGTGTTGGCCTGACGTGGCAGCCATTCTTCATGTACGCGCTTTTCTGTTTTACGATACATTTTTCCCGCTGTGCCTGATCCATTTATGAGGTGTTACATAGTGTTTACATAGGGGACGGGATAGCTCAGTGGTCGGAGCACTCGCTTTCCCCCAGCCAAGTTAAGCAGCGTCGAGCGTGGTTACCAGTTGGATGGGTGACCGTTTGCGCGCCTTGGCTTCAGTACAGTTCCCCCAGTTCACCCAGCTGTAAATGGGTACCTGCACCTCTTTAGGGTCAGGGAAGGTAAAGCAGCGAGGGAGAGGAGATGGGCGCCGCCCTCAATATGCTGGCCCTAGAGAAGTGAGGTCTCTGACGCCTCGCTCCCCTACGACCTTATAGGTTATGGGACTCCTTTACCTTTTTTTTTTTACATAGTGATTAGAAGACATAATTGTCAGGTAAGGGGTGGGCGGGGGGTGGGGTGGGGGTTGCTGGTTGATCTCTTCATCCATGTTGAGCCCCTGGCGAGTGGGTTGAGGTCAATGGAGACTGGGGGAGGGTGGTGGGGGTGGGGAGGTGTTCAGGGAGATGCATCAAGGTGGAAGTTGTGTGTGTGTGTGTGTGTGTGTGTGTGTGTGTGTGTATGTGTGTGTTGTGTTGTGTGTGTGTGTGTATGTGTGTGTGTTGTGTGTTTTGTGTGTTGTGTGTAGTGGTGTGGTGTCTGTGTGTGTATTGTTTGGTGTGTGTGTGGTGTGTGTGTGTGTTGTGTGTGTGTGTGTGTGGGTGGTGTGGTGTGTTGTGGTGTTTGGTGGTGTGTGTATGTATTGTGTCGCTTAGCTAGAGCTTTGAGGGTCAACATCCGTTGTTATTGCTAGCGCTTTGATTTGTTGCTTTACAGATTCAGCGCTATATAAATTCCATATATTATTATTATTATCATTATTATTATTATTATTATTATTTTTATTATTATTATTATTATTATTATATACTACGACTGTTTTTAACTCACCATTAAGGTAACCGCATTCTGGCTTCGGAGATGGTGCCTGCCCATGACACTAGTGTGCACGCACTTTTAAAAAAAAATCCCACACAACTGTGTTCCAATCCTATAAGGCACGAAATGTCCTAAACTCTTTCAATAAGGTGTAACCAGTATTTAACTTGTACGCTAGATGTTCTGTCTGCTTTCGCACAGTACAGGGGGGTGGCCTCAGTTTCTGGTCTCATCTTGGTGGACTATGGGAGGAGGAGCGGGGTGGGTTCTGATGCTGACTGCAGGGGAAAACTCCAGCGGGAAGAGCAGGTGGCAGAAGCTCCAAGTCAGGCATCAGATGACGAGCTAGCTGACCGCTCTGCTCTGACCACCAGGGATCCCCCCCCCCACCCCCACCCCCACACCCCCACGCCCCCTCTCCCTAGGTGGGAAAAGTGTGTTCTCTCCCTGTTAAACCTCTCATGTGGATCGGTGGTCTAGAGGTCACGCGCCTGCCTAGAAAGCGAAAAAAGTCCGAGTCGGAAGTGTGTGGTGGTTCGAATCCCGTTTGGACCCGAAACTTTTCCCCCATCATGAGTGGTGGTCTGGTGTTAGTCTTTCGGATGAGACGATAAACCGAGGTCAGTGTGTTGCACAAAAATTATTTAGCGCACGTAAAAAAACCCACGGCAACAAGAGATCGTCCCTGGCAACATTTTGTAGAAGAAAGCCATTCTAACAGGGAAAGAAATACACTTGCAAGAAAAAAAAGAAAGGGTGGCGCTGCTCTTGTGGCGACGCGCTCTCCCCGGGGAGAGCAGCCTGAATTTCACGCAGAGAAATCTGACATGACTTAAAGTGTTGGCTTTTCTTCATTCAGATCAGGGGCATTGTTTTGTGTGTCAGACAGCATGGGGCATGTAGCCTTGATGATATGTTATCAGACCGTGGCGTAGACGAGAGAGAGAGAGAGAGAGTGAGAGAGAGAGAG
>CM054148.1:45208806-45226306 GCA_028751875.1 Rapana venosa | reverse complement strand
ACATACACACGGACACTGCACACTGGTCACTGTTCACTGTTCACTGTCACTGTCCACTGTTCACTATCACTGTTCACTGTTCACGGTCACTGTTCACTGTTACTGTTCACTGTTCACCGTCAGTGTTCACTGTTTACTGTTCACTGTCACTGTCCACAACCCCAACTGCCTGCTTCATGATGAAGTAATGGGACAGAAAATCGATGCCGTTTTTCTGTCCTTAAAGAAAGAAGAAAACAAAGGAGGAGGAGGAGGAGTAGGAGGAGGGGAGGGGAGGAAAAGAAGAAGGAGGAGGAGGAGAGGAAGGAAGAGGAGGAAGAGGAAAGAGTAGAAGGAGGAGAAGAGGAGGAGGAGGAAGAAAGAGGAGGAGGAGGGGAGAGGAAGAGAAGGAGGGGGAAGAAGAGGAGGAGGAGGAAGAGGAGGAAGAGGAGAAGGAAGAGGAGGAGGAGGAAGAGGGAAGTGAGGAGGAGGAGGAGAAGGAGGAAGAAGAGGGAAGGAGGAGGAGAGGAAGGAGGAGGAAGGGAGAAGGAGGAAGAAGAGAAATGATGTAAAAAGAAGAATATGGAAAAGAAGAAAAAGAATTGTGGAGAATAAGAAGAACGCAAAGAAGATAACTGGCAAAAAAGAAGGAGAAGAAGAAGGAGGAGGAGGAGGAGGAGGAGGAGGAGGAGGAGGAGGAACAACAACAACAGCCACAACAACAAAGACAAAAAGACAAGAGTACAAAAAACAAAGAGCAAATGGAGGGAAGAACAAAGAGGAAAGAGGGGTTTTTTTGGTTTTAAAAGACCAAAAAAAGGCAGGGGGGAAAATAGGAAAGACGGACAAAGTGTAGACGGAGAGAGAGAAATGGTGCACAGGAGAAAAGATTGAAAAGTTCAGCCTTTCAATATGGCTTTTCTGCTGTTGGATGTCCGCCATTATCAAGCCATTGCCTTCACGGAACAGAACATAACCTTCCGCCCAGAGATTTCGAACTTTCTCTGTCTGTCTGTCTGTCTGTCTGCCTGTCTGTCTGACTGTCTGTCTGTCTGTCTGTCTGTCTGTCTCTCTCTATCTCTCTCTCTCTCTCTCTCTCTCTCTCTCTCTCTCTCTCTCTCGCTCTCTCTCCTTTTCGTACTCGTCTTCCTCCCCCTCCTCCTCCCTATTTTCATCCTCCTTCTTCTCCTCTTCCTCCTCCTCCTTCTTCTTCTTTTCTCCTCCTCCTCCTTCTCCTCCTCTCCTTTTTCTTCTTCCTTTCCTCCTCCTCCTTCTCTCCTTCTTCTTCTTCCTTTCTCCTCCTCTTTCTTCCTTTCCTCTCCTTCTCTCCTCTTTCTTCTTCTTCCTTTCTCCTCCTCCTCCTTCTCCCACTCCTCCTCCTTCTTCTTCTTCTCCTCCTCCTCTCTTCTCCCTCCTCCTTCTTCTCCCTTTCCTCCTCATCCTCTTCTCCGACTCCTCCTTCTTCTCCCCTCTTCCTTCTTCTTCTTCTTCCTTTCCTCCTCCTCCTCTTCCTTCTTCTCCTCCTCCTCCTACCCCCCCTCCTTTAACCCCCTTCCCCTTAACTCCGGACATTCCTGCCCTTCCTCTGCTCTCCTCCTCTCCTTTTTATTGTAGGGAGGGACATTCTTCGCCACTTGCTACTGTTTGCCGCATTAACTCGACACGCACGCACACACGTACACACATGAACGAACGCACGCACGCACGTACGCGCGCACACACAAACACACACACACACTGATTAGGATTTTAGGCTTTAGAAATTAATTTCGCACATGATTATTTTTTGCGTGTGTGCAAAAACTATTGTACACTGTTCCGTATTCTACACCTTCATCATGTGACGTTTTATAACACACACACACACACACACACACACACACACAACACACACACACACACACACACACACAACACACACACACCACACACACACACCACACCACACACACACCACACACACACACACACACACACACACACACACACACACAAGAACTAAGCTGTTTGAAAAAGACACGTTGAGAGTGAAATGAGAGCAACAATGGGAAGAAGAAGAAGAAGAAGACAGTTGAATGCTTTAGTGCTGGTTACGGAATCAAACATCAGGGGGCTGGAGTTAACAACACAAAAACAACAATAAACTTTTGCACAACCAACGGGAACAAAATCGGCCATAAACAAGAAAGCAACAAAAGAAGCACAGAAGCAAACAGATTCTGAAGTACCGCTAGGACAACAAGAATAAGTAGAGAACAGAGTTAGAGTCTGCATCGTTGACAAGAAATAAACACGACGAAACAATCACATTCATTTTACAAAGTAAAGCGGAAAGTTCACTCCAAAAAAAAACAACAACAAAAACAACAACAAAATCAACAACAAAAAACCAAAACAAACAACAAAACCCAAACAAACGAACAACAAACAAACGAACACCCAAAGAACCCCCCCCCCAAAAAAAAAACCCCAAAAAAACACAACACACACACAAACAACAAACAACAACACAACAACAACAAACCAACGAAAAGCAAAAAAAACAACACAAAAACCTCAACCCCTTTTTGACTGAGAAAGTACTGTATAACCTTGAGGAAAGGGAGGGGATGGGATGGGTGAAGGAGTCATTATAGGGGGGTGGGGGAGGGAGGAGAGGTAGGTAGGGGGAATGAAGTGGGAGGAAAAGGTGCGGCACCTCACCGTTTGACTGTATCTGACCGCCACCCTGATCTGACCGCCACCCTGATCTGACCACCACCCTGATCTGACCGCCACCCTGATCTGACCACTACCACCCTGATCTGACCACTACCACCCTGATCTGACCACTACCACCCTGATATTACCGCCACTACCCTGATATGACCACTACCACCCTGATCTGACCACTACCACCCTGATCTGACCACTACCACCCTGATCTGACCACTACCACCCTGATCTGACCACTACCACCCTGATCTGACCACTACCACCCTGATCTGACCACTACCACCCTGATCTGACCACTACCACCCTGATCTGACCACTACCACCCTGATCTGACCACTACCACCCTGATCTGACCACTACCACCCTGATCTGACCGCCACCCTGATCTGACCACTACCACCCTGATCTGACCGCCACCCTGATCTGACCACTACCACCCTGATATTACCGCCACTACCCTGATATGACCACTACCACCCTGATCTGACCACTACCACCCTGATCTGACCACTACCACCCTGATCTGACCACTACCACCCTGATCTGACCACTACCACCCTGATCTGACCACTACCACCCTGATCTGACCACTACCACCCTGATCTGACCGCCACCCTGATCTGACCGCCACCCCTATCACTTCACCCTGCAGCCGCCACCAAGCCCCTGGACAGAACTGACACGGCAAACACACATCGTCAGAGTTAGATCCCCTTCCTGCCCTCCTGTGGAGATGCCGGGGGGGCCTGTCAGTGTGAACAGCATCTCCACCTTCCTGGAAACATCTCTCCTAGGAATTCCCTCTTTTCTATCCCTCGCTTTGTCTCTGCCTTGTTCTATTTTCTTTTTTTCCTGTCGCCTCTTTTTGTCTGCCTTTTGGAGCCATTCTCCTGCCTTGCCCCCCTCCCATCCCACCCCGACCCCACACCCCCAGAAGGACTTACACTAAGGATAACAGTTCTTTTCCACTCCGAAGTCGAATGCGCTAGGCCTAACTTGTCAGGCGCTTAACGGCAGCGCAACGCATTTTCCGCTCATATGACAGACAACAGTAGTTTATGTCTGAGCGTTCGACGACGACGGAGAAGAAGAAGAAGATGCCGCTCCCGCAAACTTTGTTCTCGCATTTCTAGACACTTTGCTGCCAGTTTTCCTCAGAATTACCTCTCCGAGTCTTCAGCCAGAAACTGTTCCTCCAGCCAGCCAGCAGCAGCAACAACAGAAACAGCAACAACAACAGCAACAACAACAACGACAACAACAACAACAACGACAACAACGACGACGACAACAACAACAAGACAACAACAGCACACCAACAATAGCAAAAACAGCAACAAAACAGCAAACAACCCGCAACAACAGCAACACAACAAAGCACAAGCACAACAAAAACAGCATAACAACACAGCAACAAACAGCAACAACAGCAACAACAACAGCAACAGCAAACAACATACAGCAACAAAAACACACAGCAACAACAACAAGCAACTACCACAACAGCACAACCAACAACAACAACAACCAACAACAGTAACAAAACAACACACAACAACAAACTAACAACAACCTTTCACCAACTTAAAACAAAAACAGTAGCACCAACACACAACAGCAACAACAAGGTGGTCCATTGTTTCTTCTCTGTTACTAAAACGTCTCATTGGTTGGTACAACCGCAGGGAACGGTTCGGCCATGGTAAGTACTTCGCCCGTTAAACCGTTCCTTTCGGATGAGTAGAGCCGATGGTACCGGTTCGAAGCATGACAGAAATCTTACACAAACTGTCAACATTCGGGATGAGTAAAAGGCCATAGTGCTTACCTTTCATCGAATTACAAAAATTTACAAAAACTGCTACATCGTGATGTTTTATAATATTGTTATTATTATCCTCGTTAAGAAATAAATAAATCGCTAATATTATTATATAATAACATACTCCTTTGATTTTTTTATTTTTTATTTCCAGGGCCAAGGGAATAAGCATCTCGAGGTCGCTTTTTTTTCAAGTGCCAATGTTTGCATGCGGGTTTTGTCAGTTTTTTTGTCTCCCGTTCCCACCGGCACACAATGACCTACTCTTCCGAAAGGTTCAGAACAAGTTTTTTTCGCGTGCGCAAGATGTTCTGCGTGCGTTCGCTCACGGGACCTCGGTTTGTAGTCTCCTCCGAAGGATTTTCCGAAGAGTGGAGTGGGCACTGGTATTAACTCCAGGGGGAAAAATCCCCTTGAAGGGGCGTCTCGGTGGGTGGCTGGAACCTGGGCTTGAACCCAGGCCGTCAGGACGTGAGCGCTAGGCAAGGCGAGGTGGTTAAACCACCAGGCCATCCTGTGTCAGTGCTGTGCTGCTGACTGCGGACTCCAGGGATCATTCAGCGCGAAGAGAAAACGACCACCACACCCAAACCCAACCTTGCCTTGGCTGTTCTGAGCAGCCTTGGAAAGGGCAAAGAAATACTGCTTGATGGTAGGTCATGATTCTGTGGAGAGCACATTGGGGTTGATTTGGGTTGAAACAATAAACCGAGGCCCCGTGTGCGAACGCATAGTTAAGACGTTTGCCTGCCAACAAGTAAAACCGTGAGGTTCTGGGTTCGATTCCCATTCCCAGCCTCGCCCTTTCTTCTCACTTTGACAAAAAAATCAAACAATGTCAAAGTCCTTCGGATGAGACTATAAACCGAGGCCCCGTGTGCGAACGCATGCAGAACATCTTGCGCACACGTTAAATCCTGTTCCGCTTTTCGAAAGAGTAGGCCATTGTGTGCCGGTGGGAACAGATGACAACATTTACAAAACTGCATACACACGGGGACTGGATGTAAAAAAAAAAAAGCACATGAGCGCTTATTCCATTATCCTCGAAATATAAGAATAAATACAAGAATAAAAAATAAATAAAAAAAGAATAATAAATAAATGAAGCTTTGCAGTGACTGGCGATAAAATGACTGAGCTGTGTAATGTGTGTGCGTTTCTCGTCTTTCTCATCATGACTGGGGAATCCCCTCCTGATAGGGACTAGGACCTCTGTAATTGTCTGAACATCTTTGCGCACACGTTAAAACCCGTCCCGCTTTTTGGAAGAGTAGGCCATTGTGTGCCGGTGGGAACGGATGACACAATTTTCAAAACGGGGACTAGATGTTTAAAAAAAAAAAGAGTGCTTATTCCATTATCCTCGAAATAAAAGAAGAAAATAAGAAGGAAAAAAATCAACTTTTCTTAGTCATAGTCGTACTCTCTCTCTCTCTCTCTCTCTCTCTCTCTCTCTCTCTCTCTCTCTCTCTCTCTCTCTCTCTCTCTCTCTCTATCTCTCTCTCCCTCTCGTTCTTTCTCTCTCTCCTTCCCTCCCTCCACCCTACCTCTCTCTCTCTTCTCTCTCTCTCCTCTCTCTCTCTCTCTCTCTCTCTCTCTTCTCTCTCTCTCTCTCTCCTTCGGATCCTTCGGTTGAGACTATAAACCGAGGCCCGTGTGCGCACGCATGCAGAACATCTTGCGCACACGTTAAATCCGGTTCCGCTTTTCGAAAGAGTAGGCCATTGTGTGCCGATGGGAACAGATGACAAAATTTACAAAACCGCATACACACGGGGACTGGATGTAAAAAAGCACATGAATGCTTATTCCATTATCCTCGATAAAAAAAATAAAATAAATAAATAAATAAATAAATAAAGTCTCTCTCTTTCTCACTCTCTCTCCCCCCCCCCCATCTCTCTCTCTCCCTCTCCCCCTCCTCTCTCTCCCCCCTCTCTCTCTCTCACCCCTCTCTCCTCTCTCATCTCTCTCTCCCTCTCTCTCTCTCTCTCTCTCTCCCTCTCCCCCCTCTCTCCCCCCCTCTCTCTCTCTCCTCTCTCTCCCCCCCTCTCCCCCCCCCTCTCTCTCCCTCTCTCTCTCCCTCTCTCTCTCCCTCCACCCCTCTCTCTCTCTCTCATCTCTCTCTCTCTGTGTCTCTCTGTTTGCCAGTCCCTTTTTGGGGGATCCCAAAATACCCGGGCTGGCACCGCCCCCCCATTAGGGCCCCCCTTCCGCATGAGCGGCTTTGAACACTGCCCGCTCCCCTGCTGACCCTCTCCCTGCCCAGGTTCCTTGCGCCTCCGCGAACCCACCCCCTCAATTTAGTCCCCAGGACACTCTGCCTGTTCCGTGAAGGAGAACAATTCGCTCCCTCCCTCCCTCCCTCCCTCCCTCCTTCTCTCTCTTCTTCCCCCCCCCCCACCTCCCCCTCCCTCTCTCTCTGTGAGTTGTGTGTGTGTCTGTGTGTGTGTGTGTGTGTGCGTGTGTGTGTGTGTGTGTGTGCGTGTGTATGTGTGTGTGTGTGTGTGTGTATGAGTGTGTGTGTGTAACAGTAAAACACACAAACATCTCCCCTCACTCACCCCCCTCTCTTTCTGAGTTGTGTGTGTGTGTGTGTGTGTGTGTGTGTGTGTGTGTGTGTGTATGAGTGTGTGTGTGTGTGTGTAACAGTAAAACACATACACATCTCCCCTCACTCACCCCCCTTTCTCTCTGTGTCTCTGTCTCTCTCTGTCTTTCCCTCTCCCTTTCTCTACTTTTTTTTATAGCTCTCTGTCTCTCCGTCCCCCCCCCCTCTCTCTCTGTCTCTGTCTCTCATCACGCCCAAACGATGAAGGGGGGAGGGGAGGGGAGGGAAGGTGAATGGTGTCAGGATTTGGTCACCTGTACTTACAGTGGGGTCAAATGCCACAAATAATTTGGACAGCAATGTTTTCCTTTTAAGAAATGAATACACAGAGAGAGAGCGAGAGCGAGAGCGAGAGAGAGAGAGAGAGAGAGAGAGAGAGAGAGAGAGAGTCTGAAATGTAATGAATACAGGCCAACAGTCCCTTTCATGGGTGAGAAACACAAACATCGACACCTTATTCTGTCGCGATATCTAACATGGTAAGGAAACACAGTACTGATATCACATGAAGATATTTATTGAGACAATTGCAGAGTACAGCTGAAAACAAATCTGAATCCTGGAGACTCTTTGCGTTTTTCAGTTTTGTCCATGTCATCAGTGAGATTGTGTCTGAGTCTGAAAGCAGCCATAAGGTGTTTTGCCAGATTTACCAAGGATGTGACTCTTGTGAATTGCACTGACAACACTGGCAAGAAGAGCATCGTCTGGGTCAACGTCAACAGCCACATTAATTAAGATTGTATGTACTGCAGTCTGGTGTCCACAAATAAGAGATATTGAAACACACAGTGCGCTTCATCTTCTTTTGTGTCTGTATGTGTGTGTGTGTGTGTGTGTGTGTGTGTGTGTGTGTATGTTAGTATGTGTGTGTGTGAGAATGACAATGATAATGACAAAGGTTTTTAATTGCCCGTATAGCATTGCAATAACGCCCTTTAGACAATGGGGCGGTGAATATGATAACTGGAAACACAATTCATTAGTGACAAATTCCTAATTCTTCACTCAAACGTGTATGCACGCAGGCATTACTCAGAAACGCATGTACGCATGCATACACACTCATTGCACAGTCCGCACGCGTGCATGCGAACACACGCATATATACACACACGCATACGTATGTGCGTACACACACACACACACACACACACACACACACAAAACACACACACACACACACACACACACACACACACGCACACTGAAACATATACTTAGGATCAGATTGAAAATATGCACTTCAAAATTCCCTGATGCAACAGATTTCTTCTATTTTCCTTTTCTTTAACCGACACTCACTGCATGTGCTATCAATTTGCCGATGTCTCCAATTTTCTTTTCCTGACATTCAATGCTTGCGCTATAAATTTTGCTACTGATCGAATCGTGCCTCCATCGTTATGTGAAAGAATCATTGCAAGTTTGATTCCACCAGGAACACCAGAGAACAATGTCAGTATCGTGCAGTTTTTTCTTGTGTATCGTTGTAGGTGGTACAGCGATGCACAAATGGATTTCATCATCTGCACTTCTTTCACAAGATGGACAATTGTCATCGGCATGATCGTTTAAGAACCACTGTTTACAATTATTTAAACCACATACTCTAAGTCGAAATTTTGCCAGGCAATCTCTGTGCCATTTCTTTGTTACACATGATCAATATTTCTCTGTTTGAAAAATGCTTTTAAATGAGAGTTACCGTCTATATTTATCTTTATCCTCCAAATGCGAATGTCAGTTTTGTTTGAAACAATCGATAAGCCTTTCTTTAAATTCATGAATAAAACTGGACTCTACCCTACACCCTGGCTTAACCATACAATACCAAATCCGTTCTCTGTAAGTTTCTTGTGCACATTTGACACGTGAATGAAATGGCCAGAATCCTGTTGTAATATAAGAATTTCGTAAGCTTGACGGCATATCCTTGACCTAGGCAGCTGAACAAGCTTAAGCCAATATTTAATACATTTAACAGCAGTTCTTATATGGAGTAGATACCTGCCAGTCTCTGCATAATTATACTTGTTTGTTGGAGGCATGAAGGGGGACATTAAACAATCTTTTGATAGCAAAAGTATACATTGCTTCCATGTCCTTACCTTCTGTCTCTAAGCCAGAATCGTGGGTTCTTAAACGATCATGCCGATGACAATTGTCCATCTTGTGAAAGAAGTGCAGAAGATGAAATCCATTTGTGTTCACTGTACTGCCTACAACGATACACAAAAAAACACCTGCACCATACTGAAATTGTGGTAGAATCAAACGTTGCATACGTCAAAATTGGTTCAGTTGTGAACGGACCAATTTCCAAAATAAATTTGGATCTGTTGACGTTAACCTTTTTAGTGATCTCCTTATTTATATTACGCCCTTCCTTCCCTCTCTAGAACCCTCCACCGGAGCACTGGTGAGATTCTTTTTAGTTATGAACAGCATTCCTAGGTATTTGTACGAATTAACCACCTTAACAATTTCATTTCCATAAAACCATTTCTCTTTGAAGCTTTATGTCCTCCAATTCAAGATACAATTATGCTTGTCCTTTTTAAGAAAATCAAATGTTAAATGTAAACGGTCAGCTTCCCTTTTTAAACTATTCAGTTGACTTTGAAGTTCAACAATCGTATTTGACAACAGAATAACATCATCAGCAAATAATAACAATAATATTTCTTCCACAGCAGGGACTAACTGGATACCATGCTTCCATGTTCTGGACACCTCAGTGGCTAATTCGTTAATGAAAATGGAAAACAACTTGGGTCTTAGCAAGCAGCCCTGTTCAACATCTCTTGGGTAGTCAAAGTAATCAGAACAGCCACATTTATCACGTACATAGGCAAAAACATTAGCATACATATTTCTTAAAGTACTATATAGTTTACCTTTTACCGCAGTTTTTTCCACTCAAAATATACCATAACTTACTCCTGTTTACTGAATCAAAGGCTTTTTGGAAATCTACAAAAGCAACATAAAGTTTTGCATTTTTAAGCAAGAACGTCTGAACAATTGCATACAAGGTAAAAATATGGTCCACTGTGCTATACCCTGCTCTGAAGCCAGCTTGTTCTTCCAGTATTTTTCTTCTTGCTCTTCCCACTTTGTGAGGCTTTTGTTCAAAATGCGTGTACACACCTTGCTGACAATACTTGCTAGGGCTACACCACGCTAGTTATCAGGCTGGTAAGAATGGAGTATTTGGAACCCTCGATAGGGAAAACGCCTAAATCAGACAATCTGTTGAAATAACTGAACTGTCTGCATGTTTCAGCATTTCACCAACTATTTCGTCAGATCCTGAGCTCTTTCCAGTTTGGAGGCTATGGATACTGGCAAGAACCTCTTGCCTGGAAATAGAATCGCTAAACAAATGTTACAGTTGTCTTCTTCTATTTCTTCACTTTTATCAATGTCATCAAGTTGAATGACTAAATTAGTGTCATTAAATACTTTGAAAAATGCACATACCATTGTTCTGTAGTGATAGCATTGTATAAAGCTGATTTTCTGTTTATTGATCTTATCGACTCCCTAAACAATTTAGGATTGTTAGATTAACTGACTGTTTTAGTTTTGCTAGTCTTGCAGCATCAAAGTCGATTTCTTACTTTTCAGCAAGTGTTTGTATTCTGTTCGCTCTTTGACACACGCGTCCTTCTTTTCTTGACTTGTCTGTTTTGATTGCTTGAATAGTCTTAGTAGTTTTTGACTTTTTTCCTTTTTCTACCACATTCTTCATGGAACCAGTCATTTCTGTTTTTCTTCTTCTTTACTGTTCTAACCATGCATGCTGCTGAACTACACAGTGATCCTGTAAATATTTCTTTAGAATTATTGATGTCTGAGTTCAGCCCTATTGAGGCATCTCTCATATCTTCTTTAAAAATATGTGATTGTTATTCTTCCTTGTATCTGAATACATAATCTTCAGACCATAATTATGATCTGGTCTTCACCAACAATTCTATCATCATGAGGTTCATTTCTAACTCTATTCTTACACACGTTAATCCATTTGAATTCAACTGGTAAATGCCAGGAATCACTTCTGTCACTAAGAAACAAATCGCACCACATCTGTGAAAACATATCTTCTGACATGATTACATAATCAATGACACTACAGCCATGTGGGGAGACATATGTATAATCACCTTGAGATTCGCTGTAGCAACATCGATTGACTATGATACAGTTTAACAAGAAACATAAGTTCAAAAATGACCTTCCAAAACTGTTATTGCGGCCATCTTTTGATTTTTTTGCCTTTTAGAGTCAATCATTGCAGTGCCATGAACATCATCATCATCATTACCATCATCATCGTCGTGTCGTCATCATCATAGTCATAGTCGTCATCATCATCGTCGTCATCATCTTCATCATCATCGTCATCATCATCATCGTCGTCGTCCTCCTCATCGTCGTCGTCGTCATCATCATCATCATCATCATCATCATCATCAAAGTAAGAAGAATTTTTTTAATCCAGTCCCCGTGTGTATGCAGTTTTGTAGATTTTGTCATCCGTTCCCACCGGAACACAATGGCCTTCTCTTCCGAAAAGCGGAACGGGTTTTAACGTGTACGCAAGATGTTCTGCGTGCGTTCACACACGGGACCTCGGTTTATAGTCTCATCCGAAGGACTTTTGGGGAGAGTGGAGTCGGCACTGATGTTAACTCCAGAGGAAAAATCCTCTTGAACGAGATTTGAACCCAGGTCAGCAGATCACGAGCGCGATGCGCATCACTCTAACCATCAGACTATCCCGTTGCCCCCTCCCCACCCCCCTCTCGAGAGAGACAGACAGGCAGACAGAGAGACACAGGGAGAAACAGAGAGAAACACACACAGAGACAGAAGGACAGACAGAAGTATGACGTCTTTGCTCTACTTTTCTACACAGTTGTTATCAGGTGTGGAAGCAGGCACTGATGGAAGCAATCCAAGGGAAAAACAAGAACCACAAATAGCAACAAGAACTTAATAACAATGTCTTTCTTTTGGCTTCATTACATACATAGAGAGACAATTAGAGAGAGAGAGAGAGAGAGAGAGAGGCAGACAGACAGGCAGACAGAGGAGGGAGGGAGATGGAGATGGAGAGAGAGTGAGAGGCAGACACCACACACACACACACACACACACACACACACACACACACCACACACACACACACACACACACACCACACACACACACACACACACACACACAGAGACCTAGGCATAGACGGTTAGACAGACAAACACTGACACACACGGAGGTTCCAATGTCGTTCAAGAGGATTTTTCCTCTGGAGTTAACATCAGTGCCGACTCCACTCTCCCCAAAAAGTCTTTCGGGTGAGACTAGAAACCGAGGTGCCGTGTGCAAACGCACGCAGAACATAATTATTGTACACACGTTAAAACCCGTTCCGCTGTTTGGGAGAGAAGGCCAAAAGCAAAAGCCAAACAAACAAACAAACAAGCTCAGGAGATACACCGTCCACTCAATGCACACCCCAGTAGGAAGCTCGAGGCCTAAACGGATTAGTTGACGCCATTCTTTCTGGACATCAAGACCTCGTGGCAACTCCACATCAGAAGAGCTGGGCAGGAGGAGATAACTGCCGTACTGGCTTTTGCCACTCAAGCCCAACAGAGAGAGAAAGAACAAGGGAGCTTCTTAATGCTGGTAGGAAGCTAGCTCGCTAATCAGGCTGACAGACAGACAGACAGACAGACAGACAGACAAAGGCACACGAGCTGATTGCGTGTGAAGTGGCTGTAGCACTTGTTCCCACTAGGCAAGCTTTTACCTTTTATTACTTCGGATAGACAAGATTGATGCAGACAGATAGACAGGCAGACAGAGCGGAGGGAAAGCTCCAATATTGGGGATAGAGAAAGTAGGAGAATGAGGGAAGAAAAGAAAGATGAGAAGGAGAAATAAACAACAAACACAAAACAGTAGTAGTAGTAGTAGTAGCAGCAGCAGCAGCAGTAGCAGCAGCAGCAGCAGCAGCAGCAGCAGCAGTAGCAGCAGCAGCAGCAGTAGCAGTAGTAGTAGTAGTAGGAGTAGGAGTAGGAGTAGTAGTGTTTTAAGTTTTGTGTTTCGTTTCGCGTTTTGCTCTTTGCTGTTTGGGGTAGGAAGGTTTTGGGGTAAGTGGAATTGAAGTGTTAGTAACCTGTATTCTTCCTCAGCTGCACAAATCGTTGGGGCAGGCAGTGCACTGAAGTAACAATCACCGGGGGCCCCGTGTGGGGCAGGTGACATGGTTAGAGAGGGATTCTCTCTGTCTCTAGGTTCAAACCTCTCGTCTGTCCTGTGACAAAGCAACTGGCTGAATGCCAGGCCCCTGATGTCGTGACCTGTCAAGTGATGGGGATGTAGCTTTCCTGTGCTCCACAGGATAAAGACAGATAGTGGAAGACAGAGAACAGAGCAGACAGCGGAATGGGGACAATGCTATCAAGTCATACCAAAGACAGGCACACTGAAAGGATAAAAGGAGTGTATAGACTAGGCAGACATAGAGAGACTCACGCCTGCTACACTCTGTATGCAGTCCAAATAGATGCTATTACTGGTTAACACATTTATTATAGGAACATACTTGGGTTGCCACAACCACTATAAAATTGGTACAATGATGACTTCAACCCACAACACAAGATCAAATACAATGGTTTCCATATCTGGCCTTCCCTTGGGCATTGGCACTGCAGGAACACCACAGTACACTGAATCCCCTTTAAACTGCGTTCTAACTCGTTTCTTTTCTTCCTCTTTCACTTCGCGAAAGGCCTTCATTTGATACCTTCAAATCCAGCCTCAAAACACACTTATTTCTTACCTGAGACTTTCCCCTCAAATCTGTCCACTACTTTTGAACAGCATCTTTCACCTCCTTCATCACCACCTAAGTGTGTTTGCGAGCATGTGTGTGTGTGTGTGTGTGTGTGTGGTGTGTGTGTGTGTGTGTGTGTGTGTGTGTGTGTGTGTGTGCATGCGGGCGCATAAATTTGAAATCTGTTATTCTTGATATTTGAGGAGAGTTGCATGCGCGTAAATGATTTGAGTGCAAGCGTTTCGATTTGTTTCTTTTACAAGATTCAGCGCTATATAAATTCCACATATATTTATTATTATTATCATCATCATCATCATCATCATTATTATTCATTATTATTATTATCATTATTATTATTATTATTGACACAGTGAAGGAGGAAGGAATTAATTCACAGAAGCTGAATCGCTTCACACTTCTTCCCACTGCACTGTCATTCACACCCACCACAGTGATATCTGCACACACACACACTCACACACACACAGACACACACACACACACACACACACACACACACACACACACACACACACAGACACACACACACACTCACACACACTCACACACACACACACACACTATCGCCCCCCACCCCCACCCCGTCCAGTAACTATCGAGATCTGTTTCTCAAGTCTTTGATGATATCGTATTTGTTTGATCCTTAAACTTTTTATTTATGATTTTTTTTTCTTTTTTTTACAAAATGTTACTTTATAAGCGGAGTGAAGTAAAAAAAAACCAAACAAACCAAAAAACACCAACAATACCCCAATAAAAAGGACAACGAGCTGGAAGTTCGTTTCTATTAAAATATGGCCGAATTTTCAAAAATAAAATAAAACCAAGCAACCTACGGAAGTGCTCTTGATACCTAAGAAAATGGAGTTCGTGAGTTTCAGCAAACCAGTCGTGCTTCTTCCACTGTAGACCTCTTTGACGTCAATGATGACGTAAACAGCCTGGCCCACGTGACTTTGTCCAATTGGAAACTCTCTTTACGCACAAAGAGGCAGCGAGCAAGCAAGCAAGCAAGCAAGCGAGCAAGACTGTAAGAGTGACGGAACACTGAAACACGACTGGTCAAGGACATTGAAGCTTATTTTAAACCATTCTTCCAGTCTGTCTGTCTGCCTGCCTTTCTACTTAGCTGTGTCTGTCTCTTAACTGTCTGTCTGTCTCTGTCTCTGTCTGTCTGTCGGCCTGTTTGACTGCCTGTCTGTCTCTCTACGTCTCTTCTCTCTCTCTCTCTCTCTCTCCCCCCCCCCCCCCTCTGTGTGTATGTGTGTGTGTTGTGTGTGGTGTGAAGTCAGTCAAGTCAAGTCAGGTCAAAATTTTATTTCCGGATGGTACATTGAATAAGCAATGCATTTGCTTTTTTTTTATCAAGCCATCTATTTAAGAACGAATTTCTTAATGATTATACTAAAATACTACATTATTGCATCCTTTACCATTAAATTAAACCATTTAAAAAAAAAGGAAAATCGATAAGGTAATACATTGAAAATACAAATTACTACATATACATATACACGCACACACATACTCATACACACCTGCGCGCGTGCGCGCACACGTCCACACACATTTAAATAAAGAATGTTTTAAGAATTAAAAAAAGAAAATCATAAAACGTCAGGACAAACAAATTACTTCACCTACTGTTTCATCCATTCTTACACGTTTATACTTTAGTTTGTGTGTGTGTGTGTGTGTGTGTGTGTGTGTGTGTGTGAGTGTGTGTGTGTGTGTGTGAGTGTGTGTGTGTGAGTGTGTGTATGTGTGTGTGAGTGTGTGTATGTGTGTGTGTGTGTGTGTGGATATGTAAATGGATTCTGATGTATGTTCTTATGCACTTCAAACGCTGTTGATGATGAGCGGCGTTCAATGCTCTCGTTTGGGCAGACGTTCATTCACTTCAGGCCTGGCTGACGTGGGTTGCCTTGTTACGTGTGGTGGTGGTGGTGGTGGTGGCTCCTTACGTCCGCTGCATGTTGACAGTCATCCTTGTGTTGATAACACTATGCCATATGCCCGCTCCATACTAATAATGCCCACCATTCTTTTGTATTATGACCTTAAGGCCGATGTACAGTAAACGTCAGAAGTCTGAAGACTGAAGTCTGTCTGATTGTGTCTCTCTGTGTCTCTGTCTGTCTCTGTCTGTCTGTCTCTCTATGTGTCTCTGCCTGCCTGCCTGTCTGTCTGTCTCTGTCTCTCTGTCTCTCTATTTCTGTCTGTCTCTGTCTGTCTGTCTGTCTCTCCCTCTCCCTCTCCTCTCTCTCTCCTCCTCTCTCTCTCCTCTCCTCTCTCTCTACTCTCTCTCTCTCTCTCTCTCTCTCTCTCTCCTCTCTCTCTCTCTCCTTCGGATGAGACTATAACCCGAGGTCCCGTGTGAAAACGCACGCAGAACATCTTGCGCACACGTTAAACCCGTTCCACTTTTTGGAAGAGTAGGTCATTGTGTGCCGGTGGGAACGGATGACAAAATTTGCAAAACTGCGTACACCGGGGACTGGATGAAAAAAACCCACACGAGCGCTTATTCCATTATCCTCGAAATAAAAGAATAAATAAGAAATCTCTCTGTCTCTGTCTCTCCCCCCCTCTCTTCCCCCTCCCTCCTTACTCTGTCCCTCTCTCTTTCCCTCTTCCCCCCCCCTCTTTCTCTGTCTCTCTGTCTCTCTGTCTGTCGTCTCTGTCTGTATGTCTCTCTGTGTGTCCTCTTGTGTCTCTCTGTGTGTCTCTGTCTCTCTCCTCTCTCTCTCTCTGTCTCTCTCTGTCTCTGTCTCTCTCTGTCTCTCCCTCTCTCTTCCTCTCCCTTTCTCTCCCCCTCTCTCTCCCCCCCCCCACCCTCTCTCTCTCTCTCTCCCTCTCCCCTCTCCCCTCTCTCTCCGTCTCCCTCTCTCTCTCTCTCTCTCTCCTCCTCCCCCCTCTCTCCTCTCCTCTCTCCCTCTCTCTCCCCCCCCCTCTCTCTTTCTCTGTCTGTCTCTTTCCCTGTGTGTCTCTCTGTCTCTCTCTGTCTCTCTCTGTCTCTCTCTCTCTCCCTCTCTCTCTGTCTCTCTCTCCCTCTCTCTCTCTCTCCCTCTCTCTCCTCTCTCCCTCTCTCTCCCTCTCTCTCCCCCCTCTCTCTCTCCCTCTCTCTCTGTCCCTCTCTCTCCCTGTCTGTCTCTCTCCCTGTCTGTCTGTCTCTCTGGCTGTCACCTGTACAGAGCATGCAGGTTGTGTTTTGTAAGGCCAGGATCATCTCCAGTTCTGAGGTGCGGTAATGTGACCCCACTGCAGGAGAACCCCGGGGAAGCTGAGGAACGTGTCCCTCCTTTTGTGAAAGCGAGAGCTTAAAATGCCTCGCTTAAGATGACAACAATAACAACAACAACAACGACAACAACAACGACGACGACGACGACGACAGCGACAGCGACCCCCCAAAAAAACTTATGTATACATGCACATATCCATCCATCCATTTACACACACGCATGCATGCACGCACGCACAGACACAC
>CM054148.1:45183806-45201306 GCA_028751875.1 Rapana venosa | reverse complement strand
TTTTATTTCCGCTTTTTCTGAACCCCATTACAACAACACACACACAACAAAACAACACACAAAAATCCCCCACAAAAAACCCTCAAAAACCCAACAAAACAGAACGAAAGAACTGATGGGCAATTTATGGCTCTGCTTGAGTCTTTCTTTCTGTTTGTTGTTTTTGTTTATTGTCATTTTTCTTTTCCGTTATTTCGTTCTGTACTTCTGTCATTCTCCTGTCCTCATTTTCTGTTCCATCTTTGAGTTGTGTGTTGATAATGGCAGCAATAATAGTGCTGTTATGTCTGTCTGTCTGTCTGTCTTTCTTTTTTCCTTCCTTCCTTCTTTCTTTCTTTCGTTCTTTCTTTCTTTTCTGTCGGTCTGTCTGACTGTTTTCCTTGCCTCTATCTATCTATCTATCTATCTATCTATCTATCTATCTATCTATGTCTGACTGACTGATTGACTGACTGACTGTTTGTCTATATGTCTGTCTGTCTGCCTTTATTATTTTGTTTATCTGTTTTCATTTATTCATTCGTTAATTAAGTAATTAATGGTTTTATTCATTTATTTACCTATCTATTTATTCATTCATGTATTCAGCTATCTATTCATTGATTTGTTTTACCTCTCTGGATTTTTTATTCGTCCTTTCTTCTCTTTTCTGCTCTTTACGTTCTGCTTTCTTTGTTGCTGTCTCTATCTTTCACGTTTTGTTTTCTTCCTTTTCCTTCTCCCCCCCCCCCTCTTGCTGTAATGTCTAGTGTTCCCTGTTTTCTGAACTGTGTTTTTCTCCTGGTGGACAATTGTCAGGGGGGGCTGGCGCTTTCAATTCTGGGCTGCCTTTTAGACCTACAGTTTCTCCGAGTTCTTTTTCTTTTCTTTCTCTTCTTATTTTCTGTTTCTTCTTCTAGATGTAAACTGGTAAAGGTAGCAACATCTTTATTTGTTTTTTATTCTTTTCTTTTCTTTCTTTCTTTGCTTATCCTTCTTTACTGCGCATTCTCTCTTCTTTTTGATATTCTCTCCTTTCTCTCTCATTTTTTGTTTCATCTTCTTGCTGAAAGTTTTAACGTCAGCAAACATACTCTATCTTCTTCTTCTTCTTCCTTCTGTCAATCTCTTTCTTCTTCTTCTTCTTCTTTTCGCAATTTTCTTCTTCTTCTTCTTCTTCGCAATTCTTCTTCGCATTCTCTTCTTCTTCTTCTTCTTCTTCTTCTTCTTCCATTCTTCTTCTTCTTCTTCTCTTCTTCTTCTTCTTCTCGCAATTCTTTCTTCTTCTTCTTCTTCTTCTTCCTTCTTCTTCTTCTTCTTTCTTCTTCTTCGCAATTCTTCTTCTTCTTCTTCGCAATTCTTCTTCGCAATTCTTCTTCGCAATTCTTCTTCGCAATTCTTCTTCTTCTTCTCAATTCCAATTCTTCTTCTTCGCAATTCTTCTTCTTCTTCTTCCTTCTTCTTCTTCTTCCATTCTTCTTCTTCTTCTTCTTCTTCTTCTTCTTCTTCTTCTTCTTCTTTCTTCGAATTCTTCTTTTCGCAATTCTTCTCTTCTTCTTCTTCTTCTTTCGCAATTCTTCTTCTTCTTCTTCTTCCTTCTTCGCAATTTCTTCTTCTTCTTCTTTTCGCAATTTCTTCTTCTTCTTCTTCTTCTTCTTACTTTCTTCTTCTTTTCGCAATTCTCTTCTCTTCTTCTTCTTCGCAATTCTTCTTCTTCTTCTTCTTCTTCTTCTTCGCAATTCTTCTTCTTCTTCTTCTTCTTCTTTCTTCTTCTTCTTCTTCTTCTTCTTCTTCTTCTTCTTCTTCTTCTTTTCTTCTTCTTCTTCTTCTTCTTTCTTCTTCTTCTTCTTCTCTTCTTCGCAATTTTCTTCTTCTTCTTCGCAATTCTTCTTCTTCTTCTTCGCAATTCTTCTTCTTCTTCTTCATTCTCTTCTTCTCTTCTTCTTCTTCTTCTTCTCTCTTCTTCTCTTCTTCTTCTTCTTCTTCTTCTCTTCTTCTCTTCGCAATTCTTCTCTCTCTCGCAATTCTTCTTCTTCGCAATTCTTCTCTCTCTGTTTTGATAATTATGTTCAGGTCAGTTGGGGATTATGTGTTTATTGAACACATATTATCTCTTTTGTCAATATAATTATAATTAATGTATCTCTTTTGACATTAATGTTCAGGTCAGTTGGGAAGTATATATTGTTAAATATACACTTATCTCTTTTTTTAAAAATCATGTTGTCGTTGTTGTAGTTGGGTTTTTCTTTCCCTTGCTGTGTTGATAGTTCCTAATCAGGGCAAGGCCCGGATGAAAAACAAGCTTGCGAATGTTGATTCTGCTACCCTTCGAAAATGAAAATTCCTTCCTTCTTTCCTTCCTTCCTTCCTTCCTTCTTCCTTCTCTCTCTCTCTCTCTCTCTCTCTCTCTCTCTCTCTCTCCTCTCTCTCTCTCTCTCTCTCTCTCTCTCTCTCTCTCTCTCTCTCTCTCTCTGTGTGTTTTCTGTGTTTTCTGTCCGCCATTAATCATTCTTTCGGTTTTTTTTGTTCTTTCTTTCTTTCTTTCCTCCCTTCCATCTGTCTTACGTTCTTTCTTTCCTTTCTTCTTTCTTTCCACCGTACTTTCTTTTTGTTTCTCTTTTCTGAATATCTTTCATTAATATCTTTTTCTTTCCTGCCCTCTGTCTTCCTTTCTTTCTGTCTGTCTTTCTTTCTTTCTCGCTTTTGTTTTTTTTTCTTTCTGCTTTTCTCTCTTTCTTTCCTTCTTTCTTCTAAGCAGCTGAAGGAGGTATCTTGCCATGGTGATCTTCTCGCTGTTTAATATTTATAGGCTAGTTCGGGTCTCAGGATGCAGTGAGAACAGGTGCGTGTGTGTGTGTGTGTGTGTGTGTGTATGCGTGCGTGCGTGTGCGCGTGCTGTGTGTGTGTGTGGTGTGTGTGTGTGTGTGTGTGGTGTGTGTGGTGTGTGTGTGTGTGTGTGTGTGTGTGTGTGTGTGTGTGTGTGGTGTGTGGGTGTGAGAACTCGCACATAGCCCGGTTCATGCATGTGTGCATTGTTGGTTCATCCCTGAAAAGAAATGCGCATGCACGTGTTACGTAATCGCGCATGCATGTGCTCATACCGAAAACTATCTCAAAGAGTTAGTGCAAGGACATACATGCAAGTTGTCTTACTGGTCCTGTGTGTTTTTTAAAAAGTAGTTCTCAATGTTTATTTTTTCTGTCTGTATTCTTTTCCTGTCTGTCTGTCTGCCTGTCTGCCTGTCTGCCTGTCTGCCTACTCCATCCACTCCCTTCAACGCATACAAAACTCTGCAGCTCGAGTAGTCTAAAGAAATAAAAAAAATATGAACCCATCACTCCTCTTTTGCCGATCTCTTCACTGGCTGCCTGTCTCACAAAGACTGGAGTATAAGATCAATACCCTCTGTTTCAAATGTCTCCACAAATCTGCACCCTCTTATCTCTGCAACTGTCTTCACCTGTACACTCCATCCCGTTCCCTTCGTTCAGCCGCAGATACTTTGTGCTTTCGAACAAACAAACCACTGTTGGACGACGCTCTTTCAGTTTGTGGTCCATTCATCTAGAATGACCTCTCTCTTTCACTTCGATGAAAGCCTACATTCGATATTTTCAAGTTCGGCCTCAAAACACATTATTTTATTCCCACCCAAGATCTCCCCCTCACAATCTATCCATACTTTTCAACAGCCACCTCCATCTCCATCTCCCTACCTAATCTTGCTGCGCGCATATGCGTGTGTGCGCGTGCGTGTGTGTATGTATAGTATTGAGTTTGTTCATTTTATTTACGCATGATTTCATGAATGTAAATAATTAGAATGTAAGCGCTTTCGTATGTTGCTATACAAAATTCAGCGCTATATAAATTCAACACTTTATTATTATTGTTATTGTCATTATTATTGTTATCATTATTATAATTAGTTGTAGTAGGAGTAGAAATAGTAGCAGCAGCAGCAGTGGCTGTAGTAGTAGTAGTAGTAGTAGTAGTAGTAGTAGTAGTAGAAGTAGTAGTAGTAGTAGTAGTAGTAGTAGTAGTAGTAGTAGTAGTAGTAGTAGTAGTAGTAGTAGGCCTTCCTCCCTCCATACACTTGCGTCAGAAGTGAAACAAGTTTTTTCTTCTGCTTCCCTAAAACAAAGGCAATGTGTAGTGTAGTTTAAATGTATGTAAATGTGTGAGTGTATGTAGTTAGTAAGTGTAGTGTAGTGTAGTGTAGTGTAGTAAAAGTGTATGTAGTATAATGTAGGGGTAGTGTAGTGTAGTATGGTATGTGTAGTGAGTGTAGTATAGTGTAGTGTAGTGTAGTGTAAGGGAGTTTAGGTAGTGGAGTTAGTGTAGTGTAAGTATAGTGTAGTGTAGTGTAGTGTAGTGAGTGCAGGTAGTGTAGTGCAGTGTAGTGCAGTGCAGAACAGTGGAGTGGAGTGAGTGGGGTATAGTGCAGTGTATTGTATGCAGTGTAGTGTAGTGTAGTGTAGTATAGTGAGTGTAGTGTAGTGTAGTGTAGTGCAGTGTAGTGTAGAGTAGTATAGTGCAGTGTAGTGTAGTGTATTGTAGTGCAGTGCATACAGTGTAGTGTAGTGTAGTGGGAGTGTAGTGCAGTGCAGTGTAGTGCAGTGCAGTGCAGTGCATGTAGTGCAGTGCAGTGCAGTGTAGTGTAGTATAGTGCGATGTAGTGAGTGTAAGTGAGTGCAGTGCAGTGTAAATGTAGTGCATGTAGGTAGTGTAGTGTAGTGATGTAGTGTAGTGTATGTATGTAGTGCAGTTAGAGTATGTAAGTAGTTAGAGAGTGAAGGCAGTGTAGTGTAGTGTAAATGCAGTGCATTGCAGTGTAGTGTAGTGCAGTGCATTTTAGTGTAGTGTAGTGTAGTGTAATGCAGTGGGAGTATAGTGTAGTGCAGTGTAGTGTAGTGTTAGTGTAGTGTAGTGCAGTGCAGTGCAGTTAGTGTGGAAGTGAGTGTAGTGTAGTGTAGTGCATTGCAGTGCAGCATGCAGGTAGTGTAGGCAAATGTAGTGCAGTGTTTGTGCAGTGCAGTGTAGTGTATGTAGTGTAGTGTTGTGTACGTAGTGTATAAAAGTGCAGTGTAGTGCAATGTAAATGCAGTGTTGGTAGTGCAGTTTAGTGAGTTTGTGTTTTGGGAGTGCAGGGAGTGCAGTGTATGCAGTGTATGCAGCGGCAGTACAGTGTAGTGTAGTGTAGAGTATGTAGTGTAGTGTATGCAGTGTAGTGCAGTGTAGTGCATGTAGTGCAGTGTATGTAGTGTAGTGCAGGGATGTAGTTAGTGCAGTGAAGTGCGTGCAGTGTAGTTATGTAGTGTATGCAGTGAAGGCAGTGCAGGAGTGTAGTTAGTGTGTTAGTTTTGTGAGTGTTTGTAGGGAGGTAGTGTGTTAGTACAGTGTAGTGCAGTGTAGTGATGTAGGAGTTAGTGCGTGTAGGCAGTTAGGTAGTGTATACAGTGAGTGTAAGTATGCGGTAGTGTATGCTGTAGTGTAGAAAAGGGGGTAGTGTAGAAGTGTAGTGCATGCAGTGAAGTGCAGTGCATTAGATATGTATGTAATAGTTGTGCATGCAGTGCAGTGTAGTGTAGTGTAGTACATGTAGTGTAATGTAGTGTATGAGTGAGTGATGTAGTGAGTGTAGTACATGTGTGAATGTTGTGCAGTGTAGGAGTTATGTATGTATGATGATGAGTGTATGTAGGAGGTAGTGCAGTGCATGTAGTGTAGTGTAGTGCATTTACTGTAGGAGTGCAGTGTAGTGTTGGGAGTGCAGTGCGTGTAGTGTAGTGTATGCAGTTTACTGTAGTGTATGCAGTGTAGTGTATGTATACGTGAAGTGATGCAGTGTAAATGTATTAGTACTTCCCCCCCTCCCCTGACCCGTCAAACCCGCAGAAGGTCGTCGGCGACGCAGCTCAAACCTATGACGTCAGGGGAGGGTTTTCCAGTTAAAAACGTCATCGAAAAATATTTTTAAAAACAACCACCCAAAAAAACCAGTTTTAGATTTACTTCTGGGGGTTTTTTTTTAAAAAAAGGGGGGAAAAGGCAGGAGAATGAGCTGGGGAGTATTAATATTATCAAGAAGAGAGAGGGAGGGAGAGGGAGAGACAGAGAGAGAGGGAGAGACAGAGAGAGAGAGTGAGAGAGAGTGAGAGAGAGAGAAAGAGAGAGAGAGAGAGAGAGAGAGAGAGAGAGAGAGAGAGAGAGACAGAGAGAGAGACACACACACACACACAAACAGACAGACAGACAGACAAAGACAGAGATAGAGAGGTTTAAAAATGTTTTTGAGAAAACTGACAGAAACAAAGTAATTGATAGAAAAAAGGAAATGTGGAGCACAGAATGTATTTGCAGAAGGTGGGGATGGTATCTGTATGCTGTGAAGGAGTTCAATACAGCAAATACACACCGAAAGAGGTTGTCCCTGTGCCAGTCACTTCTTCTTCTTCCTTTCTTTCTTTCCTTCTTTCTGTCTCTCTGTCTCTCTGTCTGTCTCTCTGTCTGTCTTTCTTTTCCTTTCTTTCTTTCTGTGCCACTCTCTCTTTGCGCCTCTCTCTCTCTCTCGAAGAAAAAAAAAAAAAAAAAAAGGGATATGAATCTCTACGTAACCGTGTTCTGGAATCCATGACAGGATGACTATTTGGGCTGAAATTTGTTATGTTCTCGGTATTTGATATTATGTGTTTTGTGCCCAGCCCCCCTCCCACTGTCCCCTTGTGAATGGGCATCTTGCTTATCACAATAAACCTTTGTCATTGTCATTGTCCCGAGTGGCTTCCCTTGCTTGGCTAGCATCAAGACACTTTTGTGTGAGCTGTGTGCGAAGTGTTGTTGTTTTCTCCTTTTGTGCATCAAAATGCCAGTCACAGGACTCCCAGCAATGTTGGAGTGTATGCTGAACACTGTACTTCAAGAGCATGCACTGTCCTCCTTCAAAGTGGACGGCAGAGGTGATCACACTGTTATTATTCTAAGACTTACAAGTTAAACTGACCTCTATTTCCCTGTCACCCCAGGTCAAAGGTCATACCGCAAGAAATGTTTTAGCCAGGTATCCTGTGACAGAAAACGAGCAGAAGCACACAGAGCAAACCATGTGAAAAGGAGAATGAACAGGTTCTGTCTCTCTCTGGTTTATTTTTACCCACCCTGCCCAGTCAAGTGTATGTTGCAAACCGTGCAGAGAGTGACGCCCCCACTGATGTGTTTATGTATGATTCTTGCCCTCCATCTTCCAATAGCTGTTATGATAAACAGCAGATTGACTTGACACAACATGACATAGACAGACAGACAGTGACAGTCAACTTTGACGATATAGAAAGTGGTCAGTTGTGTGGTGAAGTTGGGGATGGAGCGAAAGAATGTGATAGCCATGAAATGAGTGTAGAAGTAAGTGTGGAAGAGGTGTGTGAGAGAGAAAAAGGGGATAGGGAAGAAGAAGTGAGTGTATCTGGTTCTGAATGTGCGGAGGGTGTGGCAGAATGTTCAGGTGAATCTCTGAAAGGACAGATGTGTGAGAGATCAGAAGTTACGACCAGGGATATTATGAACCGCTTAAAAGAGTTCCATGACCAATTTAGAAATAACATGGACAGTCTCCGCAGTGATCTAAAAGAAATGAAAACAACTGGCCAGACTGCTGGAGAACAATTTGTTTGTAGAGATGTGTCCTAGTTACTCCTGTAATGACTGATGACAGCGTGAAGTTGTTTCATGAGAGACTGTTGTCTAGGATAAGCATAAAACATAATTGAATTGATGATAGTTTGTATCACAGGTATATTTGTTCATACTATTCATTTTTTACAAAACCATGTTGTGGATTTCCATGCTATGTTGTCTATTTGGGCTGTTGTTGACTGTATTTTTTTTCAAGTTATGTGTGCTGTGCCCAGTCCCCATACCCCTGTCCCCTTGTGAATGGGCGTAAAGCTTATCACAAGTAAATAATTGTCATTGTCATTGTCTCTGTCTCTCTCTCTCTCTCTCTGAGGTCTCTGTGAGAGAGTGTGTGTGTATATGTGTGTGTGTCTGTGTTTGTATATGTGTGTGTGTCTGTATATATATGTACTATATATATATATATAAAAAATATATATATATATAATATATATATATATATAATATATTATATATATATATATTTTTATATATATATATTGTGTGTGTGTGGGGTGTGTGTTGTGTGTGTGTGTGTGTGTGTTGTGTGTGTGTGTGTGTGTGTGTGTGTGTGTGTGTGTGTGTGTGTGTGGTGTGTGTGTGTGTGTGTGTGTGTGGTGTGTGTGTGTGTGGAGTCCGGGTTCAAATCTTCGGAGCGCGTGTGCTGTGGCTGAGAATGTGAGTAAAAGCCGGATGTGTGGAGGGGATTTAGTTTTAGGTTTCGTTTTTGGGTCTCACCAAGAACAGAAAGCATCAATAGCAGTAGCAGTAGTAGTAGTAGTAGTAGTAGTAGTAGTAGTAGTGCAGCAGTAGCAGCAGCAGCAGCAGCAGCAGCAGCAGCAGCATCAGCGGGCAGCAGCAGCAGCAGCAGCAGCAGCAGCAGCAGCAGCAGTAGTAGTAGTAGTAGTAGAAATTTAGTAGTAGTAGTAGTAGTAGTAGTAGTAGTAGTAGTAGTAGTAGTAGTAGTAGTAGTAGTAGTAGTAGTAGTCGTTGTTGTCGTCGTCATCGTCGTCGTCGTAGCAGCAGCAGCAATAGTAGTGGTCAACAACAGCAAGATCAAAAGAAGAGGAAGAAGGAGAAGGAGGGGGGAGAAGACGAAGCGGAAGAAGAAGAATAAGGAAGAGGAGGAGAAGGAGGAGGAGGAGGAGAGTAAGAAGACAATCAAAGAGAAAGAAGTAGAAGGAGGATGGGGATGAGGATGAGGATGGGGATGAGGAAGTTATTCTCTGCTGGTTATCCAAGTTGATCACAGAGACTGATTGGCTTGGTCAGACTCCATTCTCCACCAGTGTTCCCAGCAGGAGAGAAATGACTGTAGACAGAGGCGCCATTCCGTCCTCCTTACCTCACAGACCATACCTACCAGCCCACCAACCAGCCCACCAGCCAGCCAGCCAGCCAGCCAGCACTGTCATCAGCCCTCCTCCTCGACTGTTATCGCAATGTTCAGAGTGGCAGGCAGACGGCCGCTGCAGCCGAGTGGTTAAGGTTGGGTGACTTCAATCCCAAGGGTCAGTGCAGTCGTGGGTTCGAATCTCGGCGGCAGCGTCATGGTGAATTAAGGGCGGCGATTATGACGATCTTCCAGGTCAGCTCCAAGTGTAGACGTGCCAGTGCCTTAGTTCCTTTCGTGTATATGTACACATGCAGAAGATCAAACATGCACGTTAAAGATCCTGTCATTCATGTCAGCGTTCGGTGGGTTACGGAAACAGGAACGTATTCAGAGTCCTGCCTGTGCAATGAAGTGAGCTGCCCTGAAGTGGGAACGTGTCGGCTGAGGCCAGCAGGCAGACCTCCTGCAGAGTGACAAGCACAGGAGAAGACCAGAGAGAAAGAGAGAGAGAGAGAGGGGGGGGGGAGAGAGAGAGAGAGAAGAGAGAAGAGAGAGAGAGAGAGAGAGAGAGAGAGACGGTAGGAAAACTGTGCCATCTGTGAACACCACAATAACCAAGACTGGGTATTAAAGAAACAAAGTTATAAAAAGTCTGATTACTTTTGGTACTCACTGCCCCCACAACTGCTCAACACAGGAAGAAGTTAAGTCCCCTTTATCCACTTAGTTCATGGCCCTCAATCTCTCAGAAGATGAATACGGCTGCCTGAAGCCTAGCTAACGGACGGCACTTTGCTGTCAGTACAGCGAGGCGTGGCGTGTCCAGCACAGCCTGGTGGTGGTGTTGGTGTTGACGCTGAGGAGGAGGTCAGTTGTCAGCAGAGCAGCCCGCCATCCCTGCAAACCTCGGCCAAGTCTGGCAGCTGGCCTGTTTCTTCTGACGTGAACAAGCCATGCTGTCTGCTGATGGCTGGAGGTTGGGGGGGGGGGGGGGGGGAGGGGTTATAGACCTCCTGCAGACATTATACCTGTAGATAGCCAGAAGTTACGGGTTCCATCCCCCGTAGCCACGTACTACACCCCTCTACCCCCTCCCATCGCCCTCCCTCTCCGCTTTCCGGAGAGCGGCCATTGTGTCCGTGGATCAACAGATGACAAAATTTACACAAAACCCCCCCATCACACGGGGACTGGATGTAGAAAAAAGCAATGAGTGTTAATTCCATATCATCGATATTTAAAAAAAAAATATATTTTATTTAAAAATATTTTTACTTAGGCTTTGAGTGATGGTCTGGTGCTAGTGTTTTGGTTTTTTTGTTCAGAAGAGATGATGAGTGGAAGTTGTGTGTGCATTAAGCTGTGAAAGAACCCACAGAAACATGTAGGTAGAGTTGTCCCTGGCAAAAAAAAATTCTGTGGAGAAACAAGTTTATTTCACAGACACCGATAGCTGATTTTCTGTTTTGTAGATGAAGTATTCGTCTTCCCTCCCCTGTATTCGTATTCGTAAAGAAATACACAGACACAGGCAGGAGCAGTTGACAGAATGGGTTGTGCTGCTCTTTTGGCAAAGGGATTTTTCCAGGGAGAGCTGCCCGAATGTTACGCGTAGGAGTCAGCCGTGACTAGAAGTGGCATACAATGCAACACAATTCAATACAATTCAGTATAATACAATATGATGCATTACAGTACAGTGTAATGGAGTACAATGTAATATAATCCAACGCATCATAATGCACAACAAAATACAAGAAGCACAATACACTACGATAGAATACAATACAAAAGTAATGCAATACAGTACAATGCGATAAAGTACAATGCAATGCAGTACAATACAGTACAATACAGAACAGTACAATACAGTACAATACAATGCAGTACAATACAATGCAGTACAATACAGTACAATACAGAACAGTACAATACAGTACAAATCAGTGCAATACAATATCATACAATAAAGAACAGTACAATACAGTACAATACAATGCAGTACAATACAGTACAGTTAGAACAGTACAATACAGTACAATACAGTACAGTACAGAACAGTACAATACGGTACAGAACAATACAATACACAACAATACAATGCAGTACAATGCAGTACAATACAATACAGTACAATACAGAACAGTACAATACAGTACAATACAATGCAGTACAATACAGTACAATACAGAACAGTACAATACAGTACAATACAATGCAGTACAATACAGTACAATTCAATACAACATAAAACAGTACAATTCAGTACAATAAAAATTATAATACAGTACAGTACAGAACAGTACAATACAATGCGACGCAATAAAATAAAATACGATCCATACGAAGCAGCACAATGCAATGCAGCTCAACACATTACAACACAAAACATACAGTACTATACAATACAGCACATACACTACAACGCAACAGAAAGCAGTACTGTCTTATAGCCTGACAGGCATTACTGTCTTATATTCTGACAGGCATTACTGTCTTATAGTCTGACAGGCATTACTGTCTTATAGCCTGACAGGCATTACTGTCTTATAGTCTGACAGGCATTACTGTCTTATATCCTGACAGGCATTACTGTCTTATAGCCTGACAGGCATTACTGTCATATCCTGACAGGCATTACTGTCTTATTTCCTGACAAGCAGCATTGTGTGATGATCAGGCAAGCAGCATTGTGTGATGATCAGGCAAGCAGTATTGTGTGATGATCAGGCAAGCAGTATTGTGTGATGATCAGGCAAGCAGTATTGTGTGATGATCAGGCAAGCAGTATTGTGTGATGATCAGGCAAGCAGTATTGTGTGGTAATCTGACAAGCAGTGTTGTGTGGTAATGTGACAAGCAGTGTTGTGTGGTAATGTGACAAGCAGTATTAAGTGGTAATGTGACAAGCAGTATTGTGTGGTGATCTGACAAGCAGTATTGTGTGGTAATCTGACAAGCCGCATTACCTGCTCTTTGTGGCCAGCGTGGCGTGCTGTGCTGCGCTGTGCTGTGTTGTGCTGTGCTGTGCTGTGCTGCACTGTGCTGTGCCGTGCTGTGCTGTGCTGTGTTGTGTTGTGCTGTGTTGTGTTGTGCTGTGCTGTACTGTGCTGTGCTGTGCTGTGCTGCGCTGCGCTGCGCTGCGCTGCGCTGTTGGAGGTTGGCTGTGACAGGCAGCTGTCTGTGCATGGCCCTCCTCCTCCTCCTCCTTCTTTGAGATGCAGTGATGGGCAGTGTGGCTAATCGCCCTGTGAGTGGAGTCCTTCTGCAAGCCGCTCTGTCTGTCTGTCTGTCTGTCTGTCTGTCTGTCTCTGGTGGACGAGTGGACAGTGCCTGACTTCTGTCAGACTGTCTTGTTTCAGGGTTGGGGGGGGGGATGGAGGGGGAGGGGGAAGTATAGTAATATAGAGTATTTCATATGTGTGATATAACATATACTTTATATATGATATAGTATATAATATATTATAGTATACATATTATACATATATATGCGAAACACAAAATAACGCCGTCAGCAAAAACGCGACAAAACATAATTCTGTAAAATCAAAAGATATTTCTTTTTTTTTTTTAGCTAGAAATGTTTCTGTCAGGAAGTAAACAACTTTACTCCCCACCCCCCACCCCCCAAACCCAAAGCAAACAAACAAACAAACAAACGAACGAACCGCTGGAACTGGGCGTGACAGCGTGTGTGTGACAAGTGGGGCAGTTAGTGATGTGTGGGTTTTTTCCGTTCAACAGGGCCTAAGTTCTGGGCAGTCATTATCGCCATTGCAGGACAGACAGACAGACAGAAAGACAGACAGACAGACAGTCAGACAGACAGACAGTCATACAGACAGACATTCAGACAGTCATACAGACAGACAGACAGTCAGACAGTCGCACTGGCGGTGTGGGTGACGCGGGCTTGGCTGTCTTACATCAGCCAGCAATCATGTTGGGGGATGCACGGGGAATAAGGTAACCGCTGTTGGGAAGAGAAGAGAAGAGAGAAGAGAGGAGAAGAGAGAAGAGAAGAGAAGAGAGGAGAAGAGAAGAGAAGAGAGGAGAGGAGAAGCAAAGCCTCCCTGCAGTTCTTCCTGATGTAGGCGCGGGTGTCTTGCTGAGGGTTTCCCTGCTACGTTCTCACAGGCTGCTGCTGATCTCTATCATTTCTCAAGTTGTCCCTGATGAAGGCCTGGTCTCTGGCCCTGCTAGTCTCTGTGTGATCTCTATCAATTCTCAAGTTGTCCCTGATGAAGGCCTGGTCTCTGGCCCTGCTAGTCTCTGTGTGATCTCTATCAATTCTCAAGTTGTCCCTGATGAAGGCCTGGTCTCTGGCCCTGCTAGTCTCTGTGTGATCTCTGTCAATTCTCAAGTTGTCCCCGATGATGGCCTGGTCTCTGCTGGCCTCTGTGTGATCTCTATCAATTCTCAAGTTGTCCCTGATGATGGCTTGGTCTCTGGCCCTGCTAGTCTCTGTGTGATCTCTCTATCAATTCTCAAGTTGTCCCTGATGATGGCGTGGTCTCTGGCCCTGCTAGTCTCTGTGTGATCTCTATCAATTCTCAAGTTGTCCCTGATGATGGCTTGGTCTCTGGCCCTGCTAGTCTCTGTGTGATCTCTGTCAATTCTCAAGTTGTCCCTGATGAAGGCCTGGTCTCTGGCCCTGCTAGTCTCTGTGTGATCTCTGTCAATTCTCAAGTTGTCCCCGATGATGGCCTGGTATCTGCTGGCCTCTGTGTGATCTCTGTCAATTCTCAAGTTGTCCCTGATGATGGCCTGGTCTCTGCTGGCCTCTGTGTGATCTCTATCAATTATCAAGTTGTCCCCGATGAAGGCCTGGTCTCTGACCCTGCTAGCTAGCCTCTGTGTGATCTCTGTCAATTCTCAAGTTGTCCCTGATGAAGGCCTGGTCTCTGGGCCTGCTAGTCTCTGTGTGATCTCTGTCAATTCTCAAGTTGTCCCTGATGAAAGCCTGGTCTGTGGCCCTGCTGGCCTCTGTGTGATCTCTGTCAATTCTCAAGTTGTCCCTGATGAAGGCCTGGTCTCTGCTGGCCTCTGTGTGATCTCTATCAATTCTCAAGTTGTCCCTGATGATGGCTTGGTCTCTGGCCCTGCTAGTCTCTGTGTGATCTCTCTATCAATTCTCAAGTTGTCCCTGATGATGGCGTGGTCTCTGGCCCTGCTAGTCTCTGTGTGATCTCTATCAATTCTCAAGTTGTCCCTGATGATGGCCTGGTCTCTGGCCCTGCTAGTCTCTGTGTGATCTCTATCAATTATCAAGTTGTCCCTGATGATGGCGTGGTCTCTGGCCCTGCTAGTCTCTGTGTGATCTCTATCAATTCTCAAGTTGTCCCTGATGATGGCGTGGTCTCTGGCCCTGCTAGTCTCTGTGTGATCTCTATCAATTCTCAAGTTGTCCCTGATGAAGGCCTGGTCTCTGGCCCTGCTGGCCTCTGTGTGATCTCTGTCAATTCTCAAGTTGTCCCTGATGATGGCCTGGTCTCTGGCCCTGCTAGTCTCTGTGTGATCTCTGTCAATTCTCAAGTTGTCCCTGATGAAGGCCTGGTCTCCCTCTGGCCCTGTTAGCCTCTGTGTGATCTCTGTCAATTCTCAAGTTGTCCCTGATGAAGGCCTGGTCTCTGGCCCTGCTAGCCTCTGTCCTCACAAACTGCTGCTGATCTCTGTCGATTCTTCCCTTCCTCTCTCGGTGAAAGCTCCGAGGTAGCCTGCAGCCGTGGTGAGGTTTGGCTTATGTGATGACCGCTTTGCCTGCCCCCCCGTGAAGTTAAGTTATGTTAAGAGAGCAGCCTTGCCACTGGGGGAGGGAGGGAGCATGTCTGAACCTGACACCAATGTGCACGCTTGTTCTTGTTGGGTTTTTCTTTTCGTTCGTTGTTTTTGTGTTGTTGTTGATGTTTTACTTTGGGGTGGGGGGCTGGGGTGGGTGGGTGGGGGTTAAAATCTTGACCTGCGTTCCTACCGGCACAGACACTCTTTGGGAAGGCGGAACAGGTTCCAGTGTGTGCGCATGAGGTTTTGCCTGTGTTGTCACACAAGACCTCGTTTAGAGTCTCATCCTAACTTTTGATGGAGTGGCGTCAGTTGGCCTACTACTGTTAACTGCTTCTTCTTCTTCTTTGCGTTCCTTTCAATTGTTGCATTCTTTTTCCTCTTTGCATTCTTTTTCGTAATTCTGCTTCTTTTTTTTTGCATTCTTCTTCCTTATTCTGTTTCTTTTTGCGTGCGTTTATCTTCCTAATTTTTGTTTTCTTCTGTGCATTCTTCTTCTTCCTAATTCTGCTTCTTCTTTGCATTCTTCTTCTTCCTAATTCTGTTTTCTTCTTTCCATTCTTCTTCTTCCTAATTCTGCCTCTTCTTTGCATTCTTCTTCTTCTTCCTAATTCTGCCTCTTCTTTTGTATTCTTCTTCTTCCTAACTCTGTTTCTTCTTGCATTCTTCTTCTTCCTAATTCTGCCTCTTCTTCTTTGAATTCATTTTTGCAGTTCTTTGTATTCTTATTCTTCTTAGTAGTTCTTCTTTACAATTGTTCTTCTTCGCAATTTTTCTTTTTTGCATTAATCTCATTTGTTATTCTTCTTCTTCACGATTCTTCTTTATAATTCTTCTTTTTCGCAATTCTCTCTTTTTGCAATTCTTCTCTATCGCGTATTTTTTGCAATTCTTTTTTGCAATTCTTCTCTTTCTTTCTTTCTGTCTTTCTTTCTTTGTTTCCTCCTCCTCCTCCTCCTCCTCCTTCTTCTTCTTCTTCATTTCTCATCCTCCTCCTTCTCCTTCTTCTTCTTCAAAATTCTTCTTCTTCACAATCTTCTTTTTCTTCGCAATTCTTCATTCCATTCTTCTTCTTTGCATTTTTCTTTTTTGCATTTTTCTTTTTTGTATTCTTTTCTTTGCATTCTTCTTCTTTGCATTCTTCTTCTTTGCATTCTTCTTCATTCCATCCTTCTTCTTTGCATTCTTCTTCTTTGCATTCTTCTTCTTTTCATTCTTCATTTTGCATTTTTTTCTTCTTCTCCATTCCATTCCATTCTTCTTCTTTTGCATTCTTCTTGCTTTTGACCTATCATCTTTTTCTTCCTTGTCTCCATCATTCTTCTTGCACACATCCGTCTTTGTTTTCTTTTTTTTAAAATTCCAGAACTCTTCAGCATCTTACCTCACCCTATTTATCTGCCCTTTGCACACACATCCCTGTCACTCACGGGGTGTTGGCCTAGAAGCCGAAGCATCGCATTGTGGAACGGATGCAGGATTGTACTGTACAGCCGCTTCTCACGCCATCAGCCCCTATACCTCCGTGTTCGATGTCACCCGCTCATGACCAGCCTAAAAAAGGAGCCGCTTGATCTTCCCCGACAGTTTCGCTCCCCGCGCAAAGATCGCAAAGTAATTATCTCCTCTTCCTTTGCTCTCCTGATCCAGAGTACCAAATAGCCTCCAGTGAAGAGAGTGCCGTCATTGTCTCGTTAGCTCCAAACCGTTACAGCTCTCTTTCTGCTGTCGCTCTCTTTTTACCGAACTTTTTTTTTTTGTCTGTGAGATCAGTATTTTAATCCGTGTGGAAAAACATGGGCAAGGTAGGGGTTGGGGGGGGGGGGGGGGGAAGTAGCCTAGTGGTTAGAACTTTGAAATCGAGATTTCATGGCTTGGAATGGAACCACCACCGAGACTCCTGTTTGAGGGGATGTTTCTTGTTTGAGGAGACCTTTCCTCGGAGCTAATATTTATTCGCGCTGTCTCCCACTCGCTAAAAGTCCTTCGGATGAGACTAGAAACCGAGGTACTATGTTCGAACGCGCGCGGAACATCCTGCGTACACGTTAAAAACCTGTTTAGCGCTTCGTAAGAGTAGGCTATTGCGTACGGGAAGGAAGAGATGCGGTGTCGCTAAGTGGCTTTCCTGTCACTATCTGGATTGAGAAGTTCACCTCGTGATATGTTTAATAGAGAAGCTCTGTCGAGACAGCGAACGTCACACGAGCACTGCCTTACCTCAGCAAGTACAGGAGCAGCAGTCATTGACACAACGTCACACGAGCACTGCCTTACCTCACCAACTACAGGAGGCAGCAGTCATTGATACAACGTCACACGAGCACTGCCTTACCTCACCAACTACAGGAGGCAGCAGTCATTGATACAACGTCACACGAGCACTGCCTTACCTCAGCAAGCACAGGAGACAGCAGGCATTGACACAACGTCACACGAGCACTGCCTTACCTCAGCAAGCACAGGAGACAGCAGTCATGGAACAGAAGTTTCTGCAGGACGCTTCCACAGTGATAGAGGTGTTGATTGAAGCTGTCCCCTTTCCGACAGTAGTCACTTCATCATACACACATACACACTTACACATGCATACATACACACATATTACACATACACACATATACATACAAACATACACACACACATGCACACACATGCACACACATACATACACACATACACACACATTCACACACATATACACACACATATACACACACACACAC
>CM054148.1:45156306-45178806 GCA_028751875.1 Rapana venosa | reverse complement strand
GATGTAAAACAGCACATGAATGCTTATTCCACTATCCTCGATATAAAAAAAATCTGAGCGCTTTGATTTCTTGCTTTACAAGATTCAGCGCTATATAAATTCCATACATCATCATTATTATTATTATTATTATTATTATTATTATTATTATTATTATTATTATTATTATTATTTATTATATTATTATTATTATATTCATTATTACTATATTATTATATATATTATTATTATTATTATTATTATTATTATTATTATTATTATTATTATTATTATTATTCTAAAGACAGAAAGACAGAGAAGACAAAGTGATGTCAGTTTCCGATCAGCTGGTGTGTGTGGACTGGGAGTGATGTGGCTGTGGCGTGACCACATGAAATCGTCTGCCTTGCTTCTGCTGCTTCTGCTGCTGCTTCTTCTGCTGCTGCTTCTGCTGCTGCTTCTTCTGCTGCTGCTTCTTCTGCTGCTTCTTCTGCTGCTGCTTCTTCTGCTGCTTCTTCTACTGCTGCTTCTGCTGCTTCTTCTGCTGCTTCTTCTGCTGCTGCTTCTTCTGCTGCTTCTTCTGCTGCTGCTTCTTCTGCTGCTTCTTCTACTGCTGCTTCTGCTGCTTCTTCTGCTGCTGCTTCTTCTGCTGCTTCTTCTGCTGCTTCTTCTGCTGCTCCTTCTTCTGCTGCTGCTTCTGCTGCTGCTTCTTCTGCTGCTTCTTCTGCTGCTGCTTCTTCTGCTGCTGCTTCTTCTGCTGCTTCTCTCTGTTCCTTTCAAGGAGATGTAGATACCTAAGTGTAAAGTGACATCATGACGACGACGATGATGATGATAGTGATGATGGTGAAAATAATAATCATAATGATCACCTTTCTTTTCTTTTTCTTCACAATTCTTTTTCACAATTCTTCTTCACAATTCGTCTTCTTCTTCTTCCTCTTTTTCTTCACATTTCTTCTTCTTCTTCTTCTTCTTCTTCTTCTTCTTCTTCTTCTTTCTTCTTCTTCTCTTCTTCTTCTTCTTCTTCCTCTTCTTCCTCTTCTTCCTCTTCTTTCCAATTCTTCTTCTTCTTTTCTTCTTCTTCTTCTTCTTCTTCTTCTTCTTCTTCTTCTTCTTTCTTCTTCTTCTTTCTTCTTCTTCTTCATTCTTCTTCTCTTCTTCGCAATTCTTCTTCGCAATTCTCTTCTTCGCAATTCTTCTCGCATTCTTCTTCGCAATTCTTCTTGCATTCTTTTGCAATTCTTCTTGCAATTCTTTCTTCTTCTTCTTCTTCTTCGCAATTCTTCTTCGCAATTCTTCTTCTTCGCAATTCTTCTTCGCATTCTTCTTCGCAATTCTTCTTCGCATTCTTCTTTGCATTCTTCTTGCAATTCTTCTTCTTCTTCTTCTTCTCTCTTCTTCTTCTTCTTCTTCTTCTTCGCAATTCTTCTTCTTCGCATTCTCTTCGCAATTCTTTTCCTTCTTCGCAATTCTTTTTTTCTTCTTCGGAATTATTTTTGTCCATAATTCTTCTTCTTTACATTTTTCTTCTTCTTCCTTTTCTTTGACCTCCCCCCCCCTCCCTCACCTCTTCCTTCTCCCTTCTTTTATTCCCCCCCCCCCTTTCCTTCCCCTTCCCCTTCTCACTTCTCTCTTGAAACAAGCAGAATGGGATTTCCATTCCATCATCCTGTTTTTCATGCTTGGTCAGTCTCTCAGCTGTGACACCTCCAGCCTGCTTTCTCTATTCAATTCTTTGTCTGCCTTCTTTATTCTATTCTTTGTTTCTCTGTCCGTTCAGTCAGTTTGAGCCTGGGGCGCGTGGTGGTGGTGGTGGGGGGGGGGGGGGGGGGGGGTTGGAGTTGAGGGGGGGGGGGGGGTTGGAGAGGGGGGGGGGGGGTACGGACTGCTTTTTCCTGCCTCAGCTACTGCTCCAGGTACACCGATGGAGAGTTTTGCCTATGCGACCGTTTTTACGCCGCCAGTAAGAGAGTCGTATACCAGCTTCGGGTTTACATCTGAAGGTGGAATGCGACTGTCTTAATGGTGGATTACCCCCCCCCCTCCCCCCCTCCCCCCCCCCCTCCGCCGCCCCCCCCCCTTCCCGCACACACACACACGGGGACGGGATAGCCTAGTGGTGATCATCATCGCCATAATAATTTTGAATTCTGCATCGCCATTTCCGTCACCATGTACAATATCCATATCATCTTTGTCATAATAATTTTCACCATACGTATCAACCTCCATCGTCTTTTTCACCCGAAACATCATTATCAATTAACATCAATTTCAATATCTACATTTCCACCACCATTACTTTCAACATCCACATAACTACAGCCATCATATTCTTACGATCCACATCACTTTCTTCATCAGCTTCACCCTCTATCTATCTATCTATCTATCTATCTATCTATCTATCTATCTATCTATCTATCTATCTATCTATCTATCTATCTATCTATCTGTACAGTGTGAGTGTGTGAGTGAGTGTGAGTGTGAGTGTGTGTGTGTGTGTGTGTGTGTGTGCGTGCTTGCGGGGTGTGTGTGTGTGTGTGTGTGTGTGTGTGTGTGTGTGTGGTGTGTGTGTGTGTGTGTGTGTGTGTGTGTGTGTGTGTGTGTGTGTGTGTGTGTGTGTGTGTGTGTGTGGGGTGTGTGAGACACTAGCATTTTTCATACATCCTTCTCGGTTTGCCATCAGCACTGTAAGAAAAAGAGTACATTGGTCAATGTCTTTAGCTAGAGTTCAATGACTCTGTCTGTCTCTGCCTCTGTTTTTCTCTCTCTGTACGTCCGTCTGTATGTCTGTCTCTCTGTCTCTGCCTCTCTCTCCATCTGTCTCTGTATGTCTGCCTCTGTTTCTGTCTGTCTCTGTGTTTGTGTCTCTGTCTTTCTGTCTTTCTCTCTCTCTATCTCTCTCTGTGTCTGTCTCTCCCTCTCTGTCACACACACACAAACGCACGCACGCACACTCACACACACACACACACACACACACACACACACACACACACACACACACACACTGACACTCGCACACACACACACATACGCAGGCACACACAGAGTCGGATGAAAAATATGTATGTGAATGCTTATCTGTAACTTTTGAAAATAAATATTATCGCCATCCTCTCTTTGTCTTTATTTTTCTGGCTGTCTGTCTGTGTATCTGTCTCTGCCTGTGTCTGTCTGTCTGTTCTTCTTCTCTTCTCTCTCTCTCTCTCTCTCTCTCTCTCTCTCTCTCTCTCTCTCTCTCTCTCTCTCTCTCTCTCTCTCTCTCTCTCTCTCTCTCTCTCGTGATCTGCTGACCCGGGTTTGAATCTCGTTGAAGAGGATTTTTCCTCTGGAGTTAACATCAGTGCCGACTCCACTCCCCCTAAAAGTCCTTCAGATGAAACAATAAACCGAGTTCCGTGTGCGAACCCACACTGAACATCTTGCGCACACGTTAACACCTGTTTCGCTTTTCGGAAGAGTAGGCCATTGTGTGCCAGTGGGAACGGATGACAAAATTTACATAACTGCATACATACACACGGGGACTGGATGTAAAATAGCACACGAGTGCTTATTCGTTATCCTGGAAATAAAGATAAAAAGATAAAATAAAAATTTATCTGTCTATCATCTATCTATCTATCTGTCTATATCTATCTATCTGTTTATCTATCTATCTATCATCTACCTATCTATCTATCATCTATCTGTCTATATCTATCTATCTATCTGTTTATATATCTATCACCTATCTATTTATCTATCCATCCATCCTCCATCCATCTATCTATCTATCTATCCCTCCTTACCTCTATCTATTTATCTATCTATCATCTATCTATCTATATATATATAACACATACGCACACACCTACACATTGGTATCACTTTTTTTTACATTCACTCCTCAGTGTGTTTCTGATTACAAATGCATGAATGCTGTTGCGGGCACATGCCTCTGTGGAGAGAGAGAGAGAGAGAGAGAGAGAGAGAGAGAGAGAGAGAGAGAGAGAGAGAGAGAGAGAGAGAGAGAGAGAGAGAGAGAGAACAATGAAGAATGAACAAAAATTATTCTTCGGGCCTCCAGCCCCTCAAATGGGGTCAAACCAAACATAGCAAAACATATCCAAACAAAACATGACATAATTACATGGCAACTGCGAAAACATGACTAATGTGAATATGGGACAATCCAAAAATGAGACCAAATCATCTACTTTAACCAGTTGTGTACAGTAAACAGTTTCTCACTGTCCATTTCCCAGATTTTCAACAAAATTCGGCCGTACTTTCAAAGCATTGAATAGACAGAAGCTGAGATTGCCAATGGAAGAAACTATACCGTGTTTCAGCAAATTCACGTATGGTTGGTTACTAGAGTCCAAACATCTATGTCTTACAATCAGCACAAAGAATACAGCTCTTTGGAAAATGTTCCACTTCTTCCAGTACATTACTTAGTCCTTCACAATTGGTCAATATTGTTATCAAAAGTTCTTTTTTTTAAAGATGATCCATTCAGTGGTAGTAAGTCGAGACGAAGTTTTATCGAACAGTCTCTGAAACATTTTTATATCTAAGTAGTCAAAATATTGTTCGCATTCAAAGTTAGCTTTAAACAGTCTATAAGTTTGGTGAGAGACCCATTCCACTCTTGTATATACACATCTTTCATTTTCTGTTTAAATAACCATATAAACTAAACAACCAACTCCATGTTGCAGAGAGAGAGAGAGAGCGAGAAGAGAGAGAGAGAGAGAGAGGGAGGAGAGAGAGAGAGAGAGAGAGAGAGAGAGAGAGAGAGAGAGAGAGAGAGAGAGAGAGAGAGAGGAGGGAGAGAGAGAGAAGTCGGATGCGCTGGGCCAGACTTGTCATGTCAGGCGCTTAGCCGCAGCGGAACGCATTTTCGCTCATATGACAGACAACAGTAGTAGCTGTTACCAGAGCGTCGACAAAGAACAGCAATTCCACATGTATTGATTTTTCTATTCTCTTTCTTCTTGTTCTTGTTCCGGAGCTACGATGAGTTGAATTGTTGCGGCCTTTGGGGGGTTGGCCGTCTCTTCCATTCCCCTTGTCTGCACTAAGGGGGCATCGGCAAAATTGATGGCTGAATGTTACTCCCGATTTTCTGTGAACGTTGAATTGTCTGAACACAAATGCCGAAGTTATCTGTGGATGGGGGAAGGGGAAACAAACAAACAAGCAAAACAAACAAACCTGTTTTTTTCCGCGTGAATGTTTTGTTATCGTTTTCTTAAAAAGGATTTATGTTTGTGTGTAAAGCACTTTTTTTTACCTGCAGGGTACAAAATCATTTCCATTGTCTCTCTCTCTCTCTCTCTCTCTCTCTCTCTCTCTCTCTCTCTCTCTCTCTCTCTCTCTCTCTCTCTCTCTTCTCTCTACTCTATATATATATATATATATATTATATATATATATATATATATATATATATATATATATATATATTATGTGTATGTGTGTGTGTGTGTGTGTGTGTGTGTGTGTGTGTGTGTGTGTGGTGTGTGTGTGTGTGTGTGTGTATTTCACCTTCCTCCCTGCCTGTCTGTCTCTCTCTCACGGTTTGTGTGGGGATTTATGGTGTTGTGTGTGTGTGTGTGTGTGTGTGTGTGTGTGTGTGTGTGTGTGTGTGTGTGTGTGTGTGTGTGTGTGTGTGTGTGTGTGTGTGTGTGTGTGTGTGTGTGTGTGTGTGTGTGTGTGACTTTGCCCATACGTTTTCAGCTTGTCATTAGTACTCTTAATGTAACAGCACAAAGATCAATAACTTCTGGCGTATCGTTCATTGACTCTCTCTCTCTCTCTCTCTCTCTCTCTCTCTCTCTCTCTCTCTCTCTCTCTCTCTCTCTCTCTCCTCTCTCTCTCTCTCTCTCTCTCTCTCTCTCTCTCTCTCCCCCCCCCGCTCTCTCTGTGTCTGTCTGTCTCTCTCTCTCTGTTTCTGTGTGTGTGTCTCTCTCAATTGTTTGTTATTTGTTTGTTTGTTTTTAAGTGTTTTCCCTTTGTTTTTATTGTATGAGTGTATGAGTATTGGGCTTATTATTAAGATGTATCCCTACGGGCGGGGAGTGGGTGTAAAATAGCACATGGGTGCTTGTTCATTATCCTCGAAATAAAAGAATTTGTCATTGTCATTGTCATTGTCTCTGTCTCTGTCTCTTCTCTTCTATTTTTCTCTCCACTGTCTGTCTGTCTGTCTCCTCTCTGTTTTTGTCTCAGTCTCTGTCCTCCTGTAACCCTTAAAAAGATATCACACACACACATACACACACATACACACATACGCACACACATACACACACACATACACACATACACACACATACACACATACACACACATACACACATACGCACACACACACACACACACACACACGCACACACACGCAGAACATCTTTCGCACACGTTAAATCCTGTTCCGCTTTTCGGAAAAGTAGGCATTTGTGTGCCGGTAGGAACAGATGACAACATTTACAAAACCACATACACACTGGATGTTAAAAAAAAGAACATGAGTGCTTATTCCATTATCTTCGATATAAAAGAATAAATAATGAATAATGATAATAATAAAACACACACCCAAACACACACACACACACACACACACACACACACACACACACACACACACACAGATGAAGGTACACACTTTGAATGGGTGATGGAGAGAGAATAAAGGTAGAGTAAAAAGAGAGTAAAGGTTAATGAAAGCTGTCCCTGTCAGATAGGCACACTGGCTTTTGGTGGTTTTGTCGTTTTCGCTGTTGTTCTTCTTTTTCTTCTGCTTCTTCTTCTTCTTCCTCCTCCCACTCCTCCTTCTCCTCCTTCGTCTTCTTTGAATTCTTGGCAAGTCTACTTGCATTCTTGTTCTTTTGCATTACTTCTTTGCAATGTCCTTTTTTGCATTCTTGGCAAATCTACTTTGCATTCTTTGCCTTTCTTTGCATTGTTCGAATTCTTTGGGCAATTCTTCTTTGCCTTCTTCTTCTTTCTTGTCTTCTTCGCCTTTTTTGCATTCTTCGCAGTTCATCTGCTCTTTGCATTCTTCTTCACCTTTGCGTTCTTTGCAAGTCTTCTTGGATATTTTCTCTCTCTGTGCATTCTTTAAGAATTGCATTTCTTTGCATTTATCTTCTCTCTTCTCCTCTTTGAGCCCCCCCCCCCCCTCCCCTCTCCTCCCCTCCCCTCGCTTGTTTGGTTCATCGTTCTATCTTCCCTACCTCTCCACCCTGTTCACTCTCACCTCCCTCCTCCCCCTTGCCCGTCCCCTGAAGGCACTAAAGAGAGAAAGAGGTAGGAGGAAGTCAGAGACGTGGGGTACACAGCAAAGATCCAGTTTTCAGACACCAGGAGATGGTCACTAGAGTAACCTACACCACAGAGAAAGACTGAGAGGGTACCCAGAGAGAGAGAGAGAGAGACAGAGAGAGAGAGACAGACAGACAGACAGAGAGAGACAGAGAGAGAGAGCGAGAGAGAGAGAGAGAGAGCGAGAGAGAGAGAGGAGCGAGCGAGAGAGAGAGAGAGCGAGAGAGCGAGAGCGAGAGAGAGAGACAGCCAGACAGACAGACAGAGACAGAAAGAGAGAGAGACAGAGACAGACAGAGACAGAGAGAGAGAGAAATGGAGAGAAATAGAGAATGACAATGACAATGACAGTGACAAATTCTTTTATTTCGAAGATAATGAATAAACACTCATGTGCTTTATTACATCCAGTCCCCGTCCGTAGGGATACATATTAATGATAAACTCAATACTCATATACTCACACAGTAAATACGAAGGAAAAAACTTTTTTTTTAAACCAAACAAACAGAGAGAGAGGGGAGAGAGAGGGAGAGAGAGAGAGAGAGAGAGAGAGAGAGAGAGAGAGTTTTCTATTATTTCGAGGACAATGGAATAAGTACTCGTGTGCTTTTTTCTACATCCAGTCCCCGTGTGTATGCAGTTTTGTATATTTTTTTCATCCGTTTCCACCGGCACAAACTGGCCTTACTGACTGACTGACTGACTGACTTACTGACTGACTGACTGACTTACTGACTTACTTGACTTAGGGAGACTGGATAGCCTAGTGGTCAGAACATTGCCCTCGCAATCTGACGACCCGGGTTCGATTCCCGTTCAAGGGGATATTTTCTTCTGGAGTTAACATCAGTGCAGACTCCACTCTCCCCAAAAGTCCTTTGGATGAGACTATAAACCGAGGCCCCGTGTGCGAACGCACGCAGAACATCTTCCGCACACGTTAAATCCTGCTCCGCTTTTCGTAAGAGTAGGCCATTGCGTGCCGGTGGGAACAGATGACAGAGTTTACAAAACCGCAAACACACGGGAACTTGATGTAAAAAAAAAAAAAAAAAAGCACGTAAGTGCTTATTCCATTACCCTCGATATAAAAGAATAAAATAGAATAAATAAAATGGCTCTGGATTCCCTGGGGAACACAGGGCAGCAACAACACCCTCCTTCCCTCCAGCGACCTGGGCTCTGGGAGATAGATGCTCTTCAGCTCTCTTCAGCTGGGCCCGTGTCCTTGCCGCTGTCTCCTTTGTCTCTCTGCATCAAGCAACGCTTCTGCTCCAGGTCTGGTTTGGTCGACCAGCTTTCCGCTTCCCTTGATGGCCTACACAAAGGCCTACTCTTCTGAAAAGCGGAACAGATTTTAACGTGTGCGCAAGATGTTCTGCGTGCGCTCGCACACGTACACGGGGCCTCGGTTTATAGTCTCATCCGGAGGACGAGAGAGAGAGAGAGAGAGAGAGAGAGAGAGAGAGAGAGAAGAGAGAGAGAGAGAGAGAGAGAGAGAAGAGAGAGCTGAATACTGAACACTGAAAGTAATTTATTGCCATTAACAATACAGACTTTTTTGCCAAGGAGCACAGTAGGAACACAATTTAAGCATTATAGATTTTGCAACAAGGAAATAATGAAAACTAAAAGAGGAAAAATAATCTCCGATAAATACATTCAACCGAATACATTAATTGTTGTCGCAAGCTTGCGCGCGCACGCACGCACGCACGTTCGCACGCACGCACGCACACACACACACACACACACACACACACACACACACACACACACAACAAAACACACACACACAATGGTGTCACATTCCCGCTTTGGCAAAAATCAGCAACAGTGTGGGACAAATCGACCATCCATCCGACCCTCACATTTATTCAGGTGCAATCTAGCCAGCGAAGTTCGCATTCCAGAAATGTGGAGAACAAATGGTGTTACATTGAAAAGGTATATCAGTTCACTGCAGTTTTCTTTCTTCTGCTGTCCCAAGCAAGGGAGATAAATTTTGCAAGTGATTTTAGACATTCTTTATTTTCGATCAAGAGAATGCTAGTTACATCTCTCATTCTTGAGGTTTCTTCATTGAATATGAGGCATTTCTGACGGATGTCATCGTACGAATTACAATCAAACAAAAAATGCATTTCATCTTCAGTCTGTGCGCCACACATGGGACATGGGGACTGTGCAGATTTGTCAGTGGAAAACCATGTTTTGCAGGCATTTAGGCCTAAAGTTCTTAACCTGAATCGAGCAAGATTACTCCTATGCCATTTCTGTGCTACGACCGTTACATACTTTTCTTTTTCAAAAACACTTTAAAAGGAAGAGTTCCAGTTATACTGTTCTTATTCTTCTATGCAAGCATGCCAGTCTTGTTTGTAGGAAGCTATCATTCCGTCTTTAAATTCCCACAAAAATCCTTGCTCAAATCCAACTCCCTGGCACATCCACACAATACCAAAGCCATACGTTGCTAGTAATTTCTTAACAAAAAATGCCCAGGTCTGTTTCCCTGTTTCTAGTTGGATCAACAGCATCTCATATGCTTGTCTGCACAATCTTGACATAGGAAGTTGAGTTAATTTTAACGAATATTTAATGCACTTTACCTGAGATCTTATAAATAGAGGGTAGCGACCAGTTAGAGATAGTGAGAGACAGAGATAGAGAGACACAGAGAGACAGAGAGACACCGAGAGAGACACAGAGAGACAGAGAGACAGACAGACAGAAAGACAGAAAGACAGACAGACAGAAAAAGACAGACAGAAAGACAGACAGAGAGAAAGACAGACAGACAGAAAAAGACAGACAGAAATACAGACAGAAAGACAGACAGAAATACAGACAGAAAGACAGACGACAGAAAGAAAGACAGACAGAAAGAAAGACAGGCAGACAGAAAGACAGGCAGACAGAAAAGACAGGCAGGCAGAAAGACAGGCAGCAGAAAGACAGACAGAACAGAAAGACAGACAGATAGAAAAGACAGACAGAAAGACAGATAGACAGAAATAGAGACAGACAGAAGACAAACAGACAGATAGACAGACAGACAGAAAGACAGACCAAAAGACAGAGAGACAGACAGACTGATTGACATGGAGACAGACAAACAGACAGACAAACAGACAGACAGACAGACAGACTAGACATGCAACCAGTCAGACAGAGGGGGTTGGACACAAAGAAGAAGGCAGAAGAAATTGATCTGGAATCGTACTATCGTCCAACAAAGACAGACAGACAGACAGACAGACAGACAGGCAGACAGATAGACAGACAGACAGACAGACAGACAGGCAGGCAGGCAGCAGGCAGGCAGGCGGGCGGCAGACAGACAGACAGACAGAAAGGCAGACAGGCAGACAGACAGACAGGCAGCAGAAAGACAGATAGATTAGACAGGCAGAAACAGACAGACAGACAGACAGACAGGCAGACAAACAGACATGCAGACAGGCAGACAGACAGACACACACACAGGCAGACAGGCAGGCAGACAGAAAGGCAGATAGGCAGACTGACAGACAGACAGACAGACAGACAGGCATACATACAGGCAAACAGGCAGACAGACAGACAGACAGACAGACAGAAAGGCAGACAGGCAGGCAGACAGGCAGACAGACAGACAGGCAGGCAGACATGCAGACATACATACATACAGACAGACAGGCAGGCAGGCAGGCAGGCAGACAGACAGACAGACAGACAGACAGACAGACAGACAGAAGCAACGATACTGACCTGAAATGGCAGTGTCGTCGAACCCAAGCTATTCTCTGGACAGGAAACTTCAATTTCGGAACTGATCCTCAATGGCTCAAGCGCTCGGCGAGCGTGTGTATGTGTGTGTGGTGTGTGTGTGTGTGTGTGTGTGTGTGTGTGTGTGTGTGTGTGTGTGTGTGTGTGTGTGTGTGTGTGTGTGTGTGTATGTGTGTGTGTGTGTGTGTGTGTGTGTGTGTGTGTGTTTGTGTTTGTTGTGTGTGTTGTGTGTGTGTTGTTGTGTGTGTTGTGTGTGTTGTGTGTTGTGTGTGTGTATGTGTGTGTGTGTTTGTGTGTGTGTAGTGTGTGTTTGTGTGTGTGTGTGTGTTTGTGTGTGTTGTTGTGTGTGTGTTTTGTGTGTGAGTGTGTTGTGTGTTTTATGTGTGTGTGTTTGTGTGTTGTGTTATGTGTGTGTTTGTTGTGTGTGTTTGTGTTGTGTGTGTTTGTGTGTCTGTGTGTGTTTGTGTGTGCGTGTTTTTGAGAGACACGCGGAAAAACAGAGACAGAAAGACAGACAGCTAGACAAAGAAAAGACAGCCAGACAAGCAGGCAAATGGACAGACAGACAGGCAGGCAGACAGGCAGACAGACAGATAGATAGACAGGCAGACAGACAGGCAGACAGGCATACAGACAGACATACAGGCAGGCAAACATGCAGACAGGCAGACAGACAGACAGACATACAGGCAGGCAAACAGGCAGACAGGCAGACAGACAGACAGACAGGCAGTCGGACAGACAGACAGACAGTCAGTTAGTCGGATTATATGTGTGTGTGAGTGTGTGAGATGTGTGGTGTGTGTGTGTGTTGTGTGTGTGTGGAGAGTGTGTGTGTTGTGTGTGTGTGTGTGTGTGTGGGAGAGAGAGAGAGAGAGAGAGAGAGAGAGAGAGAGAGAGAGAGAGAGGAGAGAGAGAGAGAAGCAAGCAAACCAACAGTGACTGACTGGCAGAAAGGCCAGTTCAACCTGCTTCACTGACAATGGAGAAAAAAAGCAAGCAAGCAAGTGAGACTGACCCCTTGTCAAGGTATTGCCGATGACTTTGGCTGAGTGAAGCAGGGGTGAAAAGCGAAGTGGGGCAGAGGGCATTGTGGGAGCACCCCCCCCCCCACACACACACACACAACACCGCTCCCCCCCCTCCCCCCCCCCCCCCACTTCCCTCCTTCTGTCTGTGTTCTCTCCCACAGTGAGTCAGCTCGCTGTGAGATTGTTGCTGCTGCTGTTGTCATGGAATGTCATGTCCTCTGTGACACCTCATGGCGCCATTCGCACACTCAGCATCCCTTTAGAGAGGCAGCAGGAGCAGCAGTAGCAGAAACAGTAGAAGCAGCAGAAAACAGTAGCAGCAGATGTAGCATCAGAAGCAGCAGCAGAAACAGCAGCAGCAGTAATAGAAGCAGAAACAGCAACAGTAGCATCAGAAACAGCAACAGTAGCAGCAGCAGCAGAAATACCGGTAGTAGCAGCAACAGCAGAAATAGTAGCAGCATCAGAAACAACAGCAGCAGCAGCAGAAATAGTAGCAGCAGAAATAGTAGCAGCATCAGAAACAGCAGCAGCAGCAGCAAATAAAAATCGTTTTACAACCAAAGCTTCAGTCTACTGGGTTTTTTTAAAGCGTTTTACAACCAAAACTTCAGCCTAGTTTTTTTAAAAAGCGTTTTACAACCAAAGCTTCAGCCTAGTTTTAAGAAAAAAGCGTTTTACAACCAAAGCTTTAGCCTAGTTTGTTTGTTTTTAAAGCGTTTTACAACCAAAGCTTCAGCCTAGTTTTTTTTTTACAGCGTTTTACAACCAAAACTTCAGCCTAGTTTGGTTTTTTTAATCGTTTAACAACCAAAGCTTCAGCCTAGTTTTTTTAAATAAAAAAAATGAACTCAAGAATTTAACTTACAAATCATTTACCATCCCCCTTCCCCCATTGCCCACCCACCTCCCGCCCCTCCCCTCCCCTCCCCTCCCCTCCAAGAAGCAGTCAGACTGAGAGTGCAGGAAGACGGGAGACTGAAAAAGGAAGAGGAGGAAGAGCAGGAGGGGAGAAGAATTGCGAAAGAAGAAGAAGAAGAAGAAGAAGAAGAAGAAGAAGAAGAAGAAGAAGAAGAAGAAGAATAATTGCGAAGAAGAAGAGAGAAGAAGAAGAAGAAGAAGAAGAAGAAGAAGAAGAAGAAGAAGAAGAAGAAGAAGAAGAAGAAGAAGAAGAAGAAGAAGAAGAAGAAGAAGAATTACGAAGAAGAAGAATTGCGAAGAATTGCGAAGAAGAAGAAGAATTGCGAAGAAGAATTGCGAAGAAGAATTGCGAAGAAGAAGAAGAATTGCGAAGAAGAATTGCGAAGAAGAATTGCGAAGAAGAAGAAGAAGAAGAAGAAGAAGAAGAAGAAGAAGAAGAAGAAGAAGAAGAAGAAGAAGAAGAAGAAGAAGAAGAAGAAGAAGAAGAAGAATTGCGAAGAAGAAGAATTGCGAAGAAGAAAAAGAATTGCGAAGAATTGCGAAGAATTGCGAAGAAGAATTGCGAAGAAGAATTGCGAAGAAGAAGAAGAAGAAGAAGAAGAAGAAGAAGAAGAAGAAGAAGAAGGAGAAGAAGAAGAAGAAGAAGAAGAAGAAGAAGAAGAAGAAGAAGAATGAAGAAGAAGAAGAATGAAGAAGAAGAAGAAGAAGAAGAAGAAGAAGAAGAAGAAGAAGAAGAAGAAGAGGACCCAGACAAAATATGTGGAGGGGGGGGGGGGTGGTGGTGATAAAGTAGGGGTGCCAGAGAGCAGCAGTCCTGAAAAGAGCTCAGAGCGCAGAGAAATAGGTCTGGAATTGGAGAGGACAGAAATTGACAAGTTCTCTTTTTCTGCCAGCCCCCCCCCTCCCCCTTCCCTCCCCCTCACCTCCTCCCCATGTCAGTGACAGGCACTTTTGTAAAGGTAAAGTTGAAGTAGAGTGTGTCAAGCAGACCACGTGGAACACGCACGCGCGTGGAGAGAGAGACAGAGACAGAGAGAGAGACAGAGAGAGAGAGAAAGAGAGAGACACAGAGAGAGAGACAGAGAGAGAATGCGAATGCGAATGCGAATGCGAATGGTTTATTCAAAAGGCCTTGGCCACATTTGAAGGGGGAAAACACAAAGCACACACTATCATACAAGTAATATTCACATAAACAATCAATTCACAAAACATTATCAACACATGATAATTTTTCAAGACAGAGAGAGAGAGAGACAGAGAGAGAGAGAGAGACATAGACATAGAGACAGAGAGAGGAGAGACACAGAAAGAGAGAGAAAAGAGAGAGAGAGAGAGAGAGAGAGAGACAGACAGACAGACAGACAGACAGACAGACAGAGACAGAGAGAGAGGGCAAGAGAGAGAGAGACATAGACATAGAGACACAGAGAGAGACAGAGACAGAGAGGAGATACAGAGAGAGAGACAGAGAGAGAGAAAGAGAGAGACAGAGAGATAGAGAGAGACATAGACACAGAGACACAGAGAGAGACAGAGACAGACAGAGAGAGAGAGCAAGAGAGAGAGACATAGACACAGAGACACAGAGAGAGACAGAGACACAGAGAGAGAGCAAGAGAAAGAGAGAGAGACATAGACACAGAGACACAGAGAGAGACAGAGTCAGAGAGATAGCTTTAAAAACATTTTCAATAAAAAAGAATAAAAAATTTTCCCCAACATGCAGCCAGAGCTTACAGCAGCACCATACAAAAGTCAAAGCGTTTTGTTATCTGTACCAAAAAAAACCACACACAAAACACACAAAAACCACACACACACACCACCACAACACACACATACACACACACACTAATATATATAATATAATTATATATATTATATATATTATATATAAAAAAAACACCCCAAAAAACACCAATACCACACAGATACAACAGATATAAACAGATACACACACACACAACAAAAAACACACACAGATACCAGAAAACACACACAGAGTTACCAAAAAATACACATACAATACACACAAACATACACATAAACACATACAAAACAAAAACCCAAAAAACCAAAATACACAACAGATGGGTGGCCCCAGAGATAACGCGCCTGTCGAAAGAATCGAAAAGCCGGGTCAAAAGGGGCGGTGGTTCAAACCCCGTTGGACCAAAAATTTTCCCCATCCATTAGACCAGATGGTGGTCTGGGCTAGTCTTTCGGATAGACGAAAAAACCGGGTCCCGTGTGTTACAAAAAATTATTCACGCACGTAAAAAAACCCCAGGGCAAACAAGAGAGTTGTCCCTGGAAAAATTCTTAGAAAAAGCCAGTTTGTTTTTTTTTTAAAGCTTTTTTAAAACCCCAAAGCTTAAACCCTATTTTTTTTTTTTAAAGCGTTTACAGCCAAAGTTGACCATTTGTTTGTTTTTAAAGCGTTTTTATCAAAAAGTCAATCAAAAACACTTTAATATCCCAAAGGGGCAATTACAATACTGACGGCAGACGATACACATCAAATAATCAAAGACAAAAAAAGTTATTTCATATTGGTTTTCAAAAAAAATTTTCACGAAAAACACACAAAAACCAACACACACCGCGATGCGCACAACCGCAAACCCGCACCCCGCACACACATAAATTTGTAAACACAATTTTAAACCCATTGACTAGAAGAATAAAAACTTATTTTACGCACGCATATACGCAGCACGTAAAACCGCACGTAGTGTGTGTGCGAACACGCCCGCCACCCACACCAACACCATATATAATTCAATGTTTTAAGACCTTTGACTAGAAGACAGACTTAATTTCACACACCCACGCACCCCACCCACACACACACACACATAATTAGTTTGGGACTACACTCGTAACAATGACAATCAGGCAGGTAATTCAGAGAAATGTAAAAACTAGGTAGTCAACATCATTGTGAATTCAAAATTCGAATGCTTACTGGCACAAAAGAATTTCTTTTTCCTGTTAGTTTTGCTGATGGGACACTGAAAACGGCGTTCCGAAGGCAACATTTGAAATTCTGGAAACAAAGCAGGGGAAGGATCAGCCAAAATGGCTGTGGCTTTGCGTACAAGCTGCTGATTGCAGAACGACATGAGATCTTTTTTCTTTTCCAATTATTTTTGAGCAGATTTTAAAATTTCTCTGCAGGCCATTTTTGTTTTTAACACTAAGGTTATGTACCACAAATGAAAGAAAAACTTAGAACACTCTCTATGTAAGACTTGTAAAACAAGGAAAGAATCTTTTTGTCTACAAAAAATGAGTTTAGTTTCCTCAGAAAATACAGACGTTGTTGTCCCTTTTTGGCAATAGCGTCAGTGTTAACGTCCCAGTTTAACTTGTGGTCAAAAACAGTTCCAAGATACTTATAGTTCAAAACGTTTTCAACTTCTTGATTATGGATAATAATATTCTTAGGAGTATGCCCTGATCTTCTGAAGTCGATAGGCAGGTCTTTAGTTTTAGAAACTATTTAGCTCCAGATAGGCCTCGTCACACCAGTGTACGAACTCGGTGAGGGCTGGACCGTGGTCTAAGACTGATCCGGATAAGAGGGATAACAGAGCACTATCGTCTGCGAACTTTACCAGAAAGGAATTTCCATAGTTGCTTCTGCAATCATCTGTGTATAGAATGTACAGAAGTGGTGAGAGGACGCAACCCTGCGGAGAACCAGTGCAGGTAAATCTAACCGAAGAAGATATTTTGTTGGCCAAAACACGCTGTGGTCTGTTGGTTAAAAATTCAATCAGCCAACGAACAAGTTGATTGTCTACCCAACCAAAGCTTCAGCCTAGTTTTTAAAAAAAAACGTTTACAATCAAAGCTTTAGCCTAGGTTTGTTTGTTTTTAAAGCGTTTTACAACCAAAACTTCAGCCTAGTTTTTTTTTAATCGTTTAACAACCAAAGCTTCAGCCTAGTTTTTAAAAAATCCCAAAAAATGGACTCAAGAATTTAACTTACAAATCATTCACCACCCCCTTCCCCCATTGCCCACCCACCTCCAGCCCTTCCCCTCCCCTCCCCTCCCAGAATCAGTCAGACTGAGGGTGCAGGAAGACGGGAGACTGAAAAAGGAAGAGAAGGAGGGGAGAAGAATTGCGAAGAAGAATTGCGAAGAAGAAGAAGAAAGAAGAAGAAGAAGAAGAAGAAGAAGAAGAAGAAGAAGAAGAAGAAGAAGAAGAAGAAGAAGAAGAAGAAGAAGAAGAAGAAGAATTGCGAAGAAGAAGAATTGCGAAGAAGAAGAAGAATTGCGAAATTGCGAAGAATTGCGAAGAATTGCGAAGAAGAAGAAGAAGAAGAAGAAGAAGAAGAAGAAGAAGAAGAAGAAGAAGAAGAAGAAGAAGAAGAAGAAGAAGAAAAAGGGAAAAAGAAGAAGAAGAAGAAGAAGAAGAGAAGAATTACGAAGAAGAAGAATTACGAAGAAGAAGAATTGCGAAGAAGAAGAAGAAGAAGAAGAAGAAGAAGAAGAAGAAGAAGAAGAAGAAAAGAAGAATTGCGAAGAAGAAGAAGAAGAAGAATTGCGAAGAAGAAGAAGAAGAAGAAGAAGAAGAATTGCGAAGAAGAAAAAGAATTGCGAAGAATTGCGAAGAAGAATTGCGAAGAAGAATTGCGAAGAAGAAGAAGAAGAAGAAGAAGAAGAAGAAGAAGAAGAAGAAGAAGAAGAAGAGAAGAAGAAGAAGAAGAAGAAGAAGAAGAAGAATGAAGAAGAATGAAGAAGAAGAAGAAGAAGAAGAAGAAGAAGAAGAAGAAGAAAAAGAAGAAGAAGAAGAAGAAGAGGACCCAGACAAAAAATGTGGAGGATGGGGGGGGGGGGGGGGGGGCCTGATAAAGTAGGGGGTGCCAGAGAGCAGCAGTCCTGAAAAGAGCTGAGAGCGCAGAGAAATAGGTCTGGAATTGGAGAGGACAGAAATTGACAAGTTCTCTTTTACTGCCAGCCCCCCTCCCTCCCTCCGCCTCACCTACTCCCCATGTCAGTGACAGGCACTTTTGTAAAGGTAAAGTTGAAGTAGAGGTGTGACAAGCAGACCACGTGGAACACGCGCGCGCGCGGAGACAGAGAGAGAGAGAGACAGAGAGAGACAGAGAGAGAGAGAAAAGAGAGAGACAGAGACAGAGAGAGAAAGAGAGAGAGACAGAGAGACAGAGAGAGACAGAGAGAGACAGAGAGAGGAGAGACACAGAGAGAGAGAGACAGAGAGAGACAGAGAGAGAGACAGAGAGGGAGAGGAGATACAGAGAGAGAGAGACAGAGAGAGAAAGACAGAGAGAGAGAGACATAGACACAGAGACACAGAGAGAAACAGAGACAGACAGAGAGAGAGAGAGCAAGAGAAAGAGAGAGACATAGACACAGAGACACAGAGAGAGACAGAGACAGAGGAGAGACAGAGAGAGAGACAGAGAGAAGAGAGAGAGAGCACGCATCTATGCATACGAGCATGTATCTGCTCACTCACAAACGTATGCACACACACAGATAAACACACACACTCACGCTCACACATACATACACATATACACATATATACACGCACGCACACACAGGCATACACACATACATATACACGCACGCGCGCGCGCATGCACGCACATACACACAAACACACATACATACACAGTCTAATATCACGTAATGTGAAATATTGTCGAATCTTGTCTAATATCACGTAATGTGAAAAGACGTTAAATTAAAGAACATACATACACACTGAGGTTTTTTGGATAACATGGTGAAACCATAATCAAGAAGAATACATGAACAGCATGTTTCAATTAGGTGTTTGACTTTTGCCCTGTCTTATGTTTGAAATATTCCTCTCTCTCCCCTCCCTCTCCCTCTCTCCCTGTCTCTCTCTCTCTCTCTCTCTCTCTCTCTCTCTCTCCTCTCTCTCTCTCTCTCTCTCTCTCTTCTCTCCATCTGTCTGTCTATCTATCTATCTATCTATCTATCTATCTATCTATCTATCTGTATATCTATCTATCTATCAATCTATGCATGTATGTAGGTAGGTATGTATCTATCTATCTATCTCTCATTTTTCAGAGACAAATTGCAAGATTAAGCTTGGCTTAAGATCTGTAACTCTCCATACTAAATATCATTTATGTTATTCATTTATTCACTCATTTGTTCGTTCGTTCTTGCTTTCTTTTTCTTCCTTCTCTCTCTCTCTCTCTTACTCTCTCTCTCTCTCTCTCTCTCTCTCTCTCTCTCTCTCTCTCTCTCTCTCTCTCTCTCTCTCTCTCTCTCTCTCTCTCTCTCTCTCTCTCTCCCCTCCCTCCCTCTCTCTCTCTCCATCCCTCTCTCTCTTTCTTTCTTTCTTCCTTTCTTTCTTTCTTTCTTTCTTCTTCTTCTCCTTCTTCTTCGCAATTCTTCTTCTTCTTCTTCTTCTTCTTCTTAATAATAATAATAATAATAATAATAATAATGTATGGAATTTATATAGCGCTGAATCTTGTAAAGCAACAAATCAAAGCGCTCAGATGACATTTATTTCCAGCCCCCATGTGTATGCGGTTTTGTTAATTTTGTCATCTGTTCCCACCGGCACACAATGGCCTACTCTTTCGAAAAGCGGAACAGGATTTAACGTGTGCGCAAGATGTTCTGCGTGCGTTCGCACACGGGGCCTCGGTTTATAGTCTCATCCGAAGTCTCTTCTTCTTCTTCTTCTTCTTCTTCTTCTTTCTTCTTCTTCTTCTTCTTCTTCTTCTTCTTCTTCTTCTTCTTCTTCTTCTTCTTCTTCGTAATTCTTCTTCTTCGCAATTCTTCTTCTTCTTCTTCTTCGCAATTCTTCTTCGCAATTCTTCTTCTTCGCAATTCTTCTTAATTCTCCTTCTCCGTCTCCTCCTCCTCCTCCACCTCCTCCTCCTCCTGCTCCTGCTCCTTCTCCTTCTCCCTCTCCTCCTCCTCCTTCTCCTCCTCCTCCTCCTCCTCTTCCACCTCAATTCTTTCTCTCTTCCTCCACAGTCTGTGAATGTCGTATATATATCTATCTATAGACGTTCTAGGGTCAGACTATGTGGTTCGCTCGCCAGGGCAAGCAAATCAGATCACCATGGCAAACAAATCAGATCAGCTGACACGGATCCCTGTTTGCCATTTTCATCAAAAGATGCTGAAGTCAATCGAGCCCTGGAAAAACGGGAGAGGGGAAAATGTCAAAGAGATGGAAGTGGGGGGTGGGGGGTGGGGGGCATACAAATGGGGAGGGAGGGAGGGGAGGGGGGGGGTTGGGGTTGGACTTTTTTCTTTTGGTGTGTGTGTGGGGTTGGGGAATCAGGATGTGTGTGTGGGTGAGTGTGTCAGTGGGAGAGGGTGTCTGTATGTCTGTGTGTCTGTGTGCCTGCGTGCGTGAGTATGTATGTGTGTGATTGTGTGTGTGAGAGAGAGAGAGAGAGAAAGAATTAGAGAGAGAGAGAGAATGTGTGTTTATGTGTGTGCGTACGTGCGTGCGTGTGCGTGTGAAAATTAGAGAGAGAGAGAATTTAATGCCACTTTCTTTAAGTCAGGGCAGATTTCTCTGTGTGAAATTCGGGTTGGTCTCCCCAGGGAAATAGCGTAGCGCCTCGCCACAAGGATAGCGCCACCCTTTTACTGTCCGAGTGTGTATTTGTTTCCTTATCAGAGTCACTTTTCTCTACAGAAGTTTGCCAGGGACACAACTTTCTTGTTGTCATGGGCTCTGTTACGTCCGCTAAATGCGTGTTGCACGGGGGATCACGGTGTAGCAGTCTCACCCGAAAGACTAGCACCCAGACCACCACTCACGGGTCTAGTGGACGGGAAATAAAAAGCTGCAGGCACACACGGGGATCGAACCCGGAGTTCTCGCTGTCTGGGCAGAACCTGGATTTCTTGTTTCTTTGCAGAATGAGGACCTTCACTTTGAAGACGTGCTCGCCTGTTTCTTTGACAAAGAAAATAACCGGCAAACTGAGGCCACACGACATGAAAGCAAAGGGTCAGATTGCCTGTGATGTCTTTCCCATGAGACCATTTATTTATTTGTTTATTCATTTATTTATTTATTTATTTATTTATATCACTTTTAAGTCACGAGATTTCTCCGCGTGAAATTCGGGCTGCTCTCCCCGGGGAGAGTGCGTCGCCACAAGAGCAGCGCCACCTTTTTTTTTTTTTGGGGGGGGGGGTCTGTATTTGTTTCCCTATCGGAGTGGCTTTTTTCTAAAAAAATTTGCCAGGGACAACTCTCTTGTTGCCGTGGGTTCTTTTACGTGCGCTGAAAAATTTTGAGTAACACACGGGACATCGGTTTATCGTCTCATTCGAATGACTAGCGCCCAGACCACCACTCATGGTCTAATGGATGGGGGAAAAGTTTCGGGCCCAAACCATCAGCCTAGGCTCCGTGTGTGATACACATTTAGCGCACGGAAAAGAACCCACGGCATTAAGATAGTTTTTACCTGGCAAAATTCTGTAGAAAAAAAACCAACAACACCCTAATAGGGGAAAAAAACAAATACACATGCAGACAGGAAGAGAAAAAGAAATTGAATGGGTGGCGCTGCTCTTGTGGCGACGGGCTCTTCCCGGGAAGACACACACACATACACACACATAACACATATACACACACACAACACACACATACACAATACACACACATACACAATACACACACACACACACACACACACACACGCACCACGCGCACACACACACAACACACACACAACACACACCAAACTACAAACACACACAAAACTAAACCCAAAGAATGAAGTCTTTCGCTTTCCTCCCCCTTTTCTGTTATCCTTGTTTGAAAAAGTACGTTCTAACCTCGGAAATCGGATCGCGGCTGCCTTAATGTAATGCAAAAAACGGTGGCATACACCGAATCTCGCACTGTGAACTGCCAGCTCTAGCCGATAAGGAACATCGACAACAACGACCAACAAAACAACACCCAACCAAGAGAAGAAGAGAGAGGGAGAGAGAGAGAGAGAGAGAAGGAAGAGAGAGAGAAGAGAGAGAAGAGAGAAGAGAAGAGACAAGAGAGAGAGAAGAGAGAACAAAGAAGAGAAGAAAGAGAGAGAGAGAGAGGGAGAGAGAGGGGGAGAGAGAGGAGGAAGAGAGGGAGAGAGAATGAGAGAGGGGGATAGAGAGAGGGAAGGGGAGAGAGAGATGAGGAGAGAGAGGAGAGAAGAGAGAGAGAGAAAGAGAGAGAGGAGAGAGAGAGAGGAGAGAGAGAGGGAGAGAGAAGAGGGAAGAGAAGAGAGAGGAGGGGGAGAGAGAGAGAGAGAGGAGAGAGAGAGAGAGGGGAAGAGAGAGAAGAAGAGAGAGAAAGAGAGAGGAGAGAGAGGAGAGAGAGAGAGGGGAAAGAGAGGGAGAGAGAGAGAGAGGGAAAGAGGAGAGGGAGAGAGAGAGAGAGAGGGAGAGAGAGAGAGGAGAAAGAGGGAGAGAGA
>CM054148.1:45143806-45146306 GCA_028751875.1 Rapana venosa | reverse complement strand
CTCTCCTCTCTCTCTGTGTTTCTGCCTCGTTTTCTTCCTGTCACCTCCTCCTTGTCCATTATTTTTTTCCTGCCTCCTCTGGGTCCATGCTTATGCCCCCTTCACCCCCAGAAACACGACGTAACGACAACAGTTCTCTCCCACGCCGAAGTGGGATGCGCGCTTGGCCTGATGCGTGGGTCGATTGTCAGCGCTTGGCCCCGATTTCGCTCATCAGACATGTTGCTGGCGAACGTTCGAAGAGGAGAAACGAATGAAGAATGACAGAGAAGCAATAGATTGTGGTGAACGCGAAGGAGAAGAAGAAGAAGAAGAAGAAGAAGAATGAAGAGAGAGATGAGGAAGAAGAGAGAAAGAAGAAGAAGAAGAAGAAGAAGAAGAGATGAGAAGAAGAAGAAGAAGAGATAGAAGAAGAAGAAGAAGAAGAAGAGAGAAGAAGAAGAAAGAAGAAGAAGAAGAAGAAGAATTGCGAAAGAAAGAAGAAGCGAAGCAGAAGAAGAAGAAAAAGAAGAAAAAGAAGAAGAAGAAGAGAAGAAGAAGAAGAAGAGAAGAAGAGAAGAAGAAGAAAAAAGAAGAAGAAGAGAAGAAGAAGAAGAAGAACAAGAAGAAGAACAAGAACAAGAACAAGAAGAACAAGAAGAACAAGAACAAGAACAAGAACAACAAGAAGCCCAATCCCTCTCTTTTTTCCCCCTGTGAAGATCAATATTGGTCTATAATTAATGCACAGACAAAGCGGGGCAGAGGTAGAACGAGGTATGGGCGAAGCAGTCTGCAGACGTCATCCATTTCCCTTGTCTTCTGACTGTAAGCAAAGCGTCAGTCGCTTCCGCGCCGTCAGATGGTCCGGAAATTGAACTGTGGAGTGACGTACGCATGCTCGGAAAGTCACAGAGCACTGCGGCAGTGGTGGGAGGAGGAGGAGGAGGAGGAGTGTGTGTGTGTGTGAAAAACAGACAGAATCCTTCCACTCTGCTTCCTTTTGGGGCTTCTTCTTTCACTTCTCGTCTTGGCTGTTGTTTTCTTTTAAAGACTACTGTTCTGTTCTGTTTATTAGACAAAGTAATGCCGAAAAGCTCAGATGCGTGTGCAATAACAATGTTGACTGTGCAATGTATTGGTTGGTATTGCATGCAAATCCAACTCCAGCCTCCTCGGCCTCCAAGAATTGTTGAGGATGTGTTGTTAGTTTCAAATGTTGCTGCTGCTGCTGCTGTTGCTGCTGCTGTTGCTGTTGCTGCTGCTGCTGCTGTTGCTGCTGCTGTTGCTGTTGCTGTTGCTGTTCGGTTTATTCTAATAGTTTATGTGTCTTGAACCTTTCCCTACAGCAGCTTTTCAGTTATGTTGATGTGTCAAAGTCAGTCAAACTTTTATTTTCACATATTTCACACACACGTGTGTGTGTGTGTGTGTTGTGTGTGGTGTGTGTGTGTGTGTGTGTGTGTGTGTGTGTGTGTGTGTGTGTGTGGTGTGTGTGTGTGTGTGTGTGTGTGTGTTGTGTGTTGTGTGTGTGTGTGTGTGTGTGTGTGTGTGGTGTGTAAAATACATAGGTCAGTTTGTAAGGGACATTGGATTTGTCTAACTCTCCCCTTCCTGTCTGTCTTTTTTCTGTCTCTGAACACGCCAACTCAATTCTTTTCTCTTTCTTTTTTGTCTCTAACATTTTAAAACATGCAACCTCAGCTCATAATCTCCTTAAAGAATAAAACCAAAACAAACAAATATCCCTAGCGCCCAGAACCACCCTAGGGGACGGCTTGGGGTTGAGAGGGGGATGGAAGCCAGCTGAGAGTTGCCGCTGTCAGAATGGTGCGTCAGACCGCTAGTCCACACCTGCCTGCCTGTTTGCCTGCTTGTCTGTCTGTCTGTCTGCCTGCCTGTCTATCTGCCTGTATACCTGCCTGTCTGTCTATCTGCCTGTATACCTGCCTGCCTGTCTGTCTATCTGCCTGCCTGCCTGTCTGTCTGCCTGTCTGCCTGTCTGTCTGTCTGTATGCCTGTCTGTCTGCCTGTATGCCTGCCTCCCTGTCTGCCTGTCTGTATACCTGCCTGCCTGCCTGCCGTCCTGCCTGTCTGCCTGCCTGCCTGTCTGTCTGCCTGTGCTTTCCTCTTTGTGTACTGGCTTTCTTGATACCATCCATACCACCGGCCATAGACAGCCTAGTCTTTTTTTCTTTTCGTTCCCCAGCTAAAGCTCCAAGGTTCACCCATGGTGAGACTTTTGCGTAAGCGACCGTTTTTCCCCTAGCACGAAGGTAGCCACATTCCGACTTCGGGGATGGATGTATAATAATAATAATGTATGGAATTTATATAGCGCTTTGTATGCTGTTTGTTTATATTTTTATGTCTATTTATATAGCGCTTTGTATGCTTTGCATGCTGCTCTCTTTGATGCTGTCTCTATGCAGGATGAGACAGACAGACATGTATGCTGAGTATCTTCCTGTTTCCGTAACCCATCGAACCCTGACATGAATGGCGGGGTCTTTAACATGCA
>CM054148.1:45133806-45141306 GCA_028751875.1 Rapana venosa | reverse complement strand
GAAGGTTAAAGGGAGAAAAGGTTGAAGGAGAAAGGAAGGAGAAGAGGAGGTTTAAAAGAGATAAGAGGAAGGTTGAAGGAAAAAGAGCAAGGAAGGTTGAAGGAAAAAAAGGGGTTGAAGGAGAAAAGGGGACGGTGAAGGAAAAAAAGAGTAAGAGGACGGTTGAAGGAAAAAAGGAAGGTTGAAGGAGAAAAGAGGAAAGTGAAGGAGAAAGGTTGAAGGAGAAAAAGGGGAAGTTGAAGGAGAAAAGGGTTAAAGGAGAAAAGAGAAGGTTGAAGGAGAAAGAAAAAGGTGGAGGGAAAAGAAGGGGTTGGGAAAGAAAAGGGGAAGGTTGAAGAAAAAAAGGAAAAGGTTTTAAGGAAAAGAGGAGGTTGAGGGAAAAAAAGGAGTTCAAGGAGAAAAAGGGAAGGTTGAAGGAAAAAAAGGGGTTAAAGGGAAAGAAGAGGGGAAGGTTAAAAGGAGAAAAGAGGAAAGGTTGAAGGAAGAAAGGTTGAAGAAGAAAGGTTGAAGGGAGGGAAAAAAGAGAGGAGGTTGAAGAAAAAAGTTGAAGAGAAAAGGGGAAAAGGTTGAAGGAGAAAAGAGGGAAAGAGAAAAAGGGGAAGGGAATAAGGTGATGCAAAAGGAGAAGGAAGGTGAAAGGAGAGGGGGGGGGGAAGGAGGGGGAAGGGGGTAGGAAAAGAAAGGGGGTCGGGGAAAGGAGAGAAAACAGGGAAGGAGAATGAAATTGAATTACTTTTTTTTTCGGGGGAGGACAGACTAAGCATGACAATTGCCTTTTTAAAAAAACATAAAATCCAGCCCTCTAATGCAATAACAAAACACAACAAAAAAGCCATTTCAAAGAAAACCGTGTGGGGTGGGTGGGTAGGGAGGGGTATGACCTCATTCTGTCAGTAATAATCATACTATCATTATGTCTTCACATTGTAGGTTAACAGCTGGAGTCAATGAGAGAGAGAGAGACAGACAGACAGAGAGAGAGAGGGAGAGAGAGACAGACAGACAAACATACACACACACATCCACATCCCCCCCCCCCCCACACACACACACTCAGAGGAGCAGAGTTGGCAATGTAGTGGCAAAGGCCAGTGCCTGAAGCAGGGAGCTGAAGACGAAGAAAGGCAGGGAGGAGAGGGGAGGGGAGGGGAGGGACTGACTGACTGACTGACTGACTGACTGACTGACTGACTGACTGGCTAACTGACTGACTGACTGACTGGTCCAGCCACCCACTCTGCAAAGATGGCAGCAACAGCAGAAGCAGAAGAAGCAGCAAAAGCAGAAACAGAAGAAGCGGCAGAAGCAACAGCAGAAGCAGCAGCAATAGCAGAAGCAGCAGAAGCAGCAGCAGAGGCAGCAGAAGCAGCAGCAGAGGCAGCAGCAGCTTTTCTTTGCAGCACTGTGTTTACTTTTCATTCACAGGCAGTAAGCCAAACCGCCAACACAGCACACTATACCACAGCACAGCCCGAAACTTTTCCCCCATCCATTAGACCATGAGTGGTGGTCTGGGCGCTAGTCTTTCGGATGAGACGATAAACCGAGGTCCCGTGTGTTACAGAAAATTATGCAGCGCACGAAAAAGAACCCACGGCAACAAGAGAGTTGTCCCTGGCAAAATTCTTAGAAAAAAGCCACTCTGATAGGGAAAGAAATACAGTTGCAGACCAAAAAAAAAAAAAAAAGAAAAAAAAAGGGGTGGCGCTGCTCTTGTGGCGACGTGCTCTCCCCGGGGAGAGCAGCCCGAATTTCACGCAGAGAAATCTCGTGACTTAAAGTGGTATAAATAAATAAATAAATAAATAAATAAATAAACACAGCACACCACAGCACAACACAGCACATCACATCACAGCACACCACAGCACACCACAGCACACCACAGCACACCACGCCACAGCACAGCACAGCACACCACACCACAGCACACACACCACATCACAGCACACACACCACAGTACAGCACAGCACACCACCCAAAACAGCACACACATCACATCACAGCACACACATCACAGCACACCACACCACAATACAGCACACACACCACAGCACACACAGCACACCACAGCACAGCACACACACCACAGCACACCACACCACAGCACACCACACCACAGCACACCACATCACAGCACACCACAGCACACCACAGTACACCACAGTACAGCACACCACAGTACACCACAGCACACACACCACATCACAGCACAGCACAGCCACACCACAGTACAGCACAGCACAGCACACCACAGCACACACACACAACAATACAGCACAGCACACCACAGCACACACACCACAATACAGCACAGCATACCACAATACAGCACACACACCACAATAAAACCACGCACACCACACCACACCACAGCACAGCACACTCACCACACCACAGCACACACACCACAGCACACCACACCACACCACACCACAGCACACCACATCACAGCACACACACCACAATACAGCACACGCACCACAATACAGCACAAACACCGCAATACAGCACAGCACACCACATCACAGCACACCACAGCACACCACACCACAGCACACCACACCACAATACAGCACAGCACAGCACATCACAGCACAGCACAGCACACCACACCACACCACAGCACACCACAGCACACCACAGCACAGCACATAAACCACAGCACAGCACACCACATCACAGCACATAAACCACAGCACAGCACACCACAGCACACCACATCACAGCACACACACCACAATACAGCACAGCACACCACATCACAGCACACCACAGCACACCACAGCACAGCACGACACATCACAGCACATAAACCACAACACAGCACACACACCACAATACAGCACAGCACACCACAGCACAGCACAATACACCACAGCCCACCACAGCACAGCACAGCACACCACACCACACCACACCACAGCACACCACACAACACCACAACACAGCACACCACAGCACACCACATCACACCACACCTCAGGGCTGTGTAAACTGGCCACACCACATCGAAGTCACTTTGTTTTTATAACCTTGTGTTGTCAGACTGTTAACTGAGTTAAGTCCTTTGGTACTAAATCTTGTTATTGCTGCTGCTACACTTTACGCTAAATTATCTACCCTAAACATTCTCAGAGGGAGAGACAGACAAACAAACTGACATACTGACAGACAGACAGACGGACAAACAAAGAGAGAAAGAAATGGATAGAGAGCCATAATGATATATGGAGACAGACCAAAGACAAAAGCAATAGAAATAGAGAGAGGTTGTTTTTATTTTTATTTTATTCTTTTATATCGAGGATAATGGAATAAGCACTTATGTGCTTTTTTACATCCAGTCCCTCTGTGTATGCGGTTTTGTAAATTGTCATCTGTTCCTACCAGCACACAATGGCCTACTCTTACGAAAAGCGGAACAGGATTTTAACGTGTGCGCAAGTGAGTGAGTGTGTGTGTGGATGTGTGTGTGAATGTGTGTGTATGTGTGTGCGCGTATGTGTGTGAGTGTGTGTGTGTGTGTGTTTGTATGTGTGTGAATGTGTGTGTGAGTGTGTGTGTGTGTGTATGTGTATGGGTATGTATGTGAATGTGTGTGTATGTGTGTGCGCGTATGTGTGTGAGCGTGTGTGTGTGTGTTTGTATGTGTGTGAATGTGTGTGTACGTGTGTGTGTGTGTTTGTGGTCATGTCAGGTGGACAGGTTTTATTTCCAGACGATACATTGAATAAGCAATGCATTTGCTTTTTTTTCTCATTAAACCATGCACGCGCGCTCGCGTGTGTGTGTGTGTGTGTGTGTGTGTGTGTGTGTGTGTGTGTGTGTGTGTGTGTGTGTGTGTGTGTGTGTGTGTGTGTGTGTGTGTGTGTGTGTGTGTGTGTGTGTAGGTGTGTACTGTGTGTATGTGTATGTATGTATGTATGTATTTATGTATGTATGTATGTGTGTATGTGTGTATTGTGGCAAAAGAAAAAGGATGTCTGATAGTATAATGATAGTGGTGGTAATGTGATGTGATGTGATGTGAAGTACTTCAGGCTGAAGTCTAGACCATTTGGCGCTGACTGCAAACGTGTGGATTAAACTCTTTGACTTTCTGACTCTCTCTTCCTCTCTCTCCTCTCCTCTCTCTCTCCTCTCCTCCTCTCTCTCTCTCATCTCTCTCTCTCTCTCTCTCTTCTCTCTCTCTCTCTCTCTCTCTGTCTCCACCCCTCTCTCCCCTTCCCCTCTCTCTCTCTCTCTCTCCCTCTCTCTCTCTCTCTCTCCCTCATCTCCCTCTCTTCCACCCCTCTCTCTCCCCCTCTATATCTTTCTCTGTTTCTCTCTCTCTCCTCTCTCTCTCTGTCTCCACCCCTCTCTCTCTCCCCTCTATCTCTTTCTCTTCTCTCTCTCTCCCTTCTCTCTGTCTCCACCCCTCTCTCTCCCACTCTATCTCTTCTCTGTCTCTCTCTCTCTCCTCTCTCTCTCTCTCTCTGTCTCCACCCCTCTCTCTCCCCATCTATCTCTTTCTCTGTCTTCTCTCTCCCTCTCTCTCTATCTCCACCCCTCTCTCTCCCCTCTATCTCTTTCTCTGTCTCTCTCTCTCCCTCCTCTCTCTCTGTGTCTCCACCCCTCTCTCTCCCCTCTATATCTTTCTCTGTCTCTCTCTCTCTCCCTCTCTCTCTGTCTCCACCCCTCTCTATCCCCCTCTATATCTTTCTCTGTCTCTGTTTCTCTCTCTCTCCCTCTCTCTCTCTGTCTCCACCCCTCTCTCTCCCCCTCTATCTCTTTCTCTGTCTCTCTCCCCCCCCCCTCTCTCTCTGTCTCCACCCCTCTCTCTCCCCCTCTATATCTTTCTCTGTCTCTCTCTCTCTCCCCTCTCTCTGTTTCCACCCCTCTCTCTCCCACTCTATCTCTTTCTCTGTCTCTCTCTCTCTCCTCTCTCTCTCTCTGTCTCCACCCCTCTCTCTCCCCATCTATCTCTTTCTCTGTCTCTCTGTCTCTCCCTCTCTCTCTATCTCCACCCCTCTCTCTCCCCCTCTATATCTTTCTATCTCTCTCTCCCTCTCTCTCTATCTCTACCCCTCTCTCCCCCTCTATATCTTTCTCTGTCTCTGTCTGTTCGCCCCCCTCTCTCCCGAGGCTATCCCTCCCACAACGTATTTCAAAGCAGAAAGACTATCGTGGATGATGAAAAGAGACCCCGGCCCCTGCTCTGAATCAGTCAGAAGGAACACCGGCTGGGGCTGGGGCTTACAGGAGGTGAAACACTGCAGAACAGAGTAGACAGAGAATGAATGGATGAAGGAACGAATGAATGAATGAAATGAATGAATGAATGAATGAATGAATGAATGAATGAAGAAATGAATGAATGAATGAATGAATGAATGAATGAATGAATGAATGAATGAATGAATGAATCTGTATTTTCCAGATTAAGCATTCGCATACTTTTTTTTCATCCGGTCCTTGCCCTGATTATAAACTATAAACAAAACAAGGGAAAACTCTACAACAACGACAACATGATTTAAAAAAGAAGATAAGTGTATACTTAACAATACTTAATCCCCAACTGACCTGAACATTAATGTCATAAGATACAGAGATTATAATTATTTTGAGAAAAGAGATATGTGCTCAATAAAAACATAATCCCAAAATGAATCGAACAATAATATCAAAACAGATACATTGAACTTAATTAAGTAAACTGGACAAGTGAAATAGACGGGAGACAGCAAGATTAGAGAGAGAGCATTTTCAGGTAACATTAACGTCAAAATAAAACACATATCAAATTCTGATAAAGCACCCACACTAAAACCTTTTATTTTAAAAAAAAACCACATTACTACCAATAAGCGTTTCAAGTTAAGTTATAAAATACCCAAAATCCTGATGTAAAACAGTTTTAACAACCCCACCAACAACAACATCAATACAACAATTGGAAGTTAGGTAAATCAGTTAAAACTCACTCAATACATTTCCAAGAGGCATGGTATTATTGATTGAGGATGGAGAACAATATTGTATGCATTTTGGATGACGATGAAATAAAGCACCATAAAATGTATAAACCAAATATTTATATAAAATAATACATTTCATGTACAAGGGGAATACCGTAAGAAGATAGATAGATAGATAGATAGATAGATAGACAGATAGATAGATAGATAGATAGATAGATAGATAGATAGATAGATAGATAGATAGATAGATAGATAGATAGATAGATAGATAGATAGATAGATAGATAGATAGATATATGTGTGTGTATTGTGTGTGTGTTGTGTGTGTGTGTGTGTGTGTGTGTGTGGTGTGTGTGTGTGTGTGTGTGTGTGTGTGTGTGTGTGTGTGTGTGTGTGTGTGTGTGTGTGTGTGTGTGTTGGCAGGTGGACTACTTTCTCTCCTTCGCCAAAAGCCTACATTGGATACTTTCAAATCTTGCCTCAAACCACACTTCTTTCCTATCTGAGATCTCAGCACCCCCACCACCCCCCCCCCCGCCTCCCTCATGTCTGTCCCTACTTTTTTTCAGCCGCCACCTCCATCTCCATCACCCTGCCTAAGCGTATTGCTTGTGTGTGTATGTGTGTCTATGTGTGTGTGTGTGTGTGTGTGTGTGTGTGTGTGTGTGTGTGTGTGTGTGTGGTGTGTGTGTGTGGTGTGTGTTGTGTGTGTGTGTGTGTGTGTGTGTGTGTGTGTGTGTGTGTGTGTGTGTGTGTAAATTTGGTATCTGTTATTCTACCGTGGACGGTTGCATGCGCGTATACGATTTGAATGCAAGCGCTTTGATTTGTTTGCTTTACATGATTCAGCGCTATAATGTAAATTCCAAGCATTACTATTATTATTATTATGGTTATTATTATTATTATTATTATTATCATTATTATTATTATTATTATTATTATTATTATTTATTGTAGTAGTATCCACTTTCGACAGAAAGTCTATTTGTGAACTGAAGTGCCGTACATCAGTTGCTTCGGTTTTCAAAGTGAGATAGACAGCGGCTTGATGCTCAGCGCTGTGCAGAGAACATAGCTAGCTGCAATCTCACAGAATGGAAACAATGACAACCGGACCTTCAATTGTTACTGAATACTCCAAGTAAGGTAGTTATAGTATCACCCAAAACAAAGGGTGGCGCTGCTCTTGTGGCGGCGCGCTCTCCCCGGGGAGAGCAGCCCGAATTTCACGTGGAGAAATCTCGTGACTTAAAGTGGTATAAAATAAAAACAAAACAATAAAATAATAATAGTAGTAGTAGCATTATTATATTATTATTATGCTGTCATTAGAGCACAGAGGGTGTGGGATTCAGTCATCTCCCTTGGCGTCCTCTCCGCGTTGTGTGCGTGATGCGGCATGCAGCACTTCTGCAGACAGGGCCACACGTCCTGCATGCTGCACAGCACCGCACACACTGCTGCACACAGGTGCACACCACACGCTTCCACATAGAGCTAGCATGTACATACATACCACATACCCCCCCC
>CM054148.1:45123806-45128806 GCA_028751875.1 Rapana venosa | reverse complement strand
TTTAACTTGCATAATATATGATCTTCTGTATTTGTATATACACAAAAGGAAGGAAGGCACTGGCAGGTCTGCACTTGACGTTGACCTGGAGATGGTAAAAATCCCCAGACTTAGTTCACCAGACACCGCCGAGATTTGAACCCACGACTTCATGGACCCGTGGGAATGAAGTCCAACAGTCTGAACGACTGGGTCATAGTGTCCATGAATGATTCCCGATGACAAAATGCAAATGTCTATACTCTTCATAGACACTGTGGATCTGACAGTTCTAAGGCAATGGGGTTTGAATTTCAGCACGTCTGTGTGCTCAGGGCGTCTTCTCATGCAGAAAATGGTGGAAGGGGAAACGACTCTGTTTTTGATGACATAGGCGATCGAGAGTAGCCGTTTCCTCATAAATATGAATGAGCTCAAGCCGCCGTTGTTGTTTTTTCCCCCTGGCGGGTTCCAGCTTAGTTCTGCTGGTTAATGGGAGGGTTTATATCCCGAAAGGTTGCCGGTTCAATTCCGTATGGGTCTGCATCGGCCTTTGTGCGTTGACTGCTTATCTTAATGCTGCTGAAGTCAAGGCAGGATAAGTGAAGTCAGAACAGTTTGATTATCCCGCAGAGGGCGACTCTACTGTATAACGCTGATAGGCAACACCCTGCGGTAAAGAGCATACACACACACACACACACACACACAGAGGGAGCACGATGGTGATCAGCTTTAAGGTGCTTGTTTGCTTTGCTTTTGTTGTTCCTGTGTTGTAGCACAATTGTTATGTACATATTTATTTTTTTTAATAATTTTTATTCTTTTATATCGAGGATAATGGAATAAGCACTCATGTGCTTTTTTACATCCAGACCCCGTGTGTATGCGGTTTTGTAAATTCTGTCATCTGTTCCCACCGGCACACAATGACCTACTCTTACGAAAAGCGGAACAGAATTGAACGTATGCGCAAGGTGTTCTGCGTGCGTTCGCACACGGGGCCTCGGTTTATAGTCTCATCCGAAAGACTCATACGTGTGCTGTGTTGTATTGAATAACTCATGTTGAAACTAAATGAAAAAGTAGAATGCACACAAACCATCCCGCATGAAAACTCCGATGCAAAGCACACACACACATACATACACACATACACACACACCCGCGTGCGCGTGCGGAGGGGAGATGGGGGGCATAGTAGCGGCACAGCACATTGTTACACCACCAGGACCTTTATTCCTCCCACGGCGCATGGAAGAGCAAATTAGGGAAGAGGACGTGGATGTTTGACCCGTCGAAAAAAAAAGGAAGGTTTCGGGGTCTGGGGTGCTTTGGACAGAGGCATGGTGTGGCTCTGGGAGTGATGTCAGGTTCTGCAGTCCTGGAACCAGACCAGACACCGAGACAGTCAGGGCACTGGATGTGTCCATTGTCTGATTTCCCTTCAGGGTCCAGACTTTTCTGCTGCCGTCCTTGTGTTTTTGTGGTTTGTTTGTTGGTTTTGTTTTGTTTGTTTGTTTTGCTGTTTGTTGTTTGTTTTGTTTGTTTGTTTGCTGTTGTTGTTTGTTTTGTTTCGTTTGCTTGTTTGTTTTGCTGCCTTCTGTGACAGGGACGTAACAGTTCAGTGGTCAGAGCTCTTGCTCTCCCCCCAAGCTAAGATCAAGCAGCATTGAAACGTGGTTGCCTCATGGATGGGTCTGAAGTCTCTGACACCTCGCTCCCCCACGACAGCATATGTTATGGGAACACCTTGACCGTATCTCCTATGACAGACAACAGTAGTTGCTGTCTGAGCGTTCGACGAAGAAGATATCTCCAAAGTGACTCGTAATAGAGAACCAAGTTTCCTATCTGCATAAGTATTTGTTTCCGTATCAGAGTGGTGTTTTTTCCTACGGAATTTTGGCAGGGAGAACTCTCTTGTTGCCGTGGGTTCTGTTACGTGCGATAAATGCGTGTTACTCACGAGACCTCTGTTTATCGTCTCATCCGAAAGACTAGGACCCAGACCACCACTCATGGTATAGTGGAGTAAGGGGGGGGGCACAAAGGGGGATCAAACCCGAACTGTTCACTGTCCAGACAAGTGCCTTACCCACAGAACCCCGATTCTCCACTGTCTTTTGTTTGGATAAATGCATGGTGGGCGCACAGATGAATGGGTGTGATGTGTTGGTGATAGATGGGTGGGTGGATGGGTATGTGGGTGGAGGGTGGATGGGTATGTGGGAGGATGGGTGGGTGGATAGGTGGATGTGGTGGATGGACTGATGTATGGTTGAAATGATGGATGGATGTCTCTTTGCCTCTGTTTTTCTGTCTCTTCCTATTCTCTCTCTCTCTCTCTCTCTCTCTCTCTCTCTCTCTCTCTCTCTCTCTCTCTCTCTCTCTTATACTTATATTCTATTATATCATATTATTATCTCTCTATTTATATATATATATATATATATATATATGTGTGTGTGTGTGTGTGTGTGTGTGTGTTACACATATATATCATACATATATATATATATCGATAGATAGATATAGATATATATATCGATAGATAGATCTCTCTCTCTCGATCTCTCTCTCTCTCGTATCTCTCTGCATTTCTGACTGTCTGTCTCTTTCTGTTTCTGTCGCCTCCTGAAAAATTTGCATTGGGCAGTTGCTTTTGGGATTAAAAACATAGAGCAACACTAGGCACTTACGACAAAGTTGGAAATGATCATCAAATGAGGATTGCTTGTGTTCCTACAGTGTTGAGCCCACCCGTGCATATTATGGTTAGGAAGCTAGCAGACGACAAAGAACTGAGGGGGAGACGGTGTTTGCTGAAAAAGAAAAACATTTCAAACTACACAATTTGTGCAAAATCGCACGAGCCTCTAGCCAGAGGCTAGTCTTTCACAAATGATGATTGTATTTTTTTTCTTTCTGTGGATGTCTTAGTACGTGCGGTATGAATGCAAGAGTGATAGTTGACAGAAAAACAGAAGGAAACTGTCAACAAGTAATACTGGTGTGTAGCCAAATGAGCCAACTGAGGATGGGTGGGTGGGTGGTGGTGGTGGCGGAGAAGGGTTTGGAAGGAGTTAGCCACCTTTCTATGAATATTTATGAGCCCCAATCCTGTTTTTCTGTGGGTTCCTGCATAGCTCAATTGGTTAATGGCGGAGTTCTGAATCGTAAAGGTTAGCCGTGGATTGGGATTGGTTTCTGACGGGAAAAAACAGACACTGTTAGCTACTGTCCCCGTTGAAATGTGAGAGCCTTCTGGGGGCGAGTGAAACTGGGTGATCGTCTCCTTTTCGTTTCTTTAAGTGGTGCTTTTCTTGTTGTTGTTGTTGCTTTTGTTGTTGTTGTTGTTGCTTTTGTTGTTGTTGCTTTTGTTGCTGTTTACTCATTTATTTATTCTTTTATCTCAAGGATAATGAAATAAGCGCTTGTCTTGCTTTTTTACATCCAATTCCCGTATGCATGCGGATTTGTCAGTTTTGTCATCCGTTCCCATCGGCAAAAATAGCCTACTCTTCCAAAAAGCAGACCGTGTTTTAACATGTGAGAAAGATGTTCTGCGTGTTTTCATACATGAGACCTCAGCGTATAGTCTCCTCTGAAGGACTCTCGGGGGAGGTGAGTGGGCACAGGGGAAAATCCCCTGAAACGGTGTCTGGGTGTCTGGGTGGTCGCTCAAAGCTGGACTCGAACAGAGAATGCAGGTTGTTCCCTATGCTAAGGGTTTGTCGGGGACACGTTCAGACATTGTCTAATGACCTTGATGAGCACTTGTCAGGGACAAGGACAGACAGTGTCTAATGACCTTGATGACCACTTGTCAGGGACATGTTCAGACAGTGTCTACAGGATTCTGTTCAGCGTAGTTCTCAGTCCTCCTTGGTCTAGAGGTAATGCACCTGCATGGAAAGCAAAAAGTCCGGGTTTGAAGTGTGCGGTGGTGTGATCCCCATTTGTGTCCGAAACTCCCCCCCACCCCCAACCCCCCATCCAGTAGACCATGAGTGGTGGTCTGGGTGCTAGTCTTTCAGATGAAACGATAAACCTAGGTACAGCGTGCAACACGTATTAAGGAACCCATGGCAACGAGAAAGTTGTTCCTGGCAAAATTCTGTAGAAGAAAAAAAACTGTTCTGAATGGGAAACAAATTCACATGCAGAGAGGGAAAAGGGTGGTGCTGCTCTTGTAGCGGCATCCTCTCACGGGGAAACCATCCCGAATATCCCACAGAGAACTCTGTGGTGATTGAAAGTGGTAGACAATACAACACACTAACTTAACCATCTAGCTGACATGATTCAAGGCATGGGCCAAATGCCATCCTTTGTTAATGAGTATTCCAGCCAGCATCTTTGTTCTATCTCGGCTAGACCTTAAGGCTCACGAATGGTCATATTTTTGTGCATGCAAACGTTTTGCCCACCATGAAGGTAGCCGCATTCCGACTCCGGGAATGATTTCTAAACACAACACCAAGTGTGCATGAACTTTTTGAAAAAATTTCAATTGTGATCCATTCTTACCAACACGAAATGGCCTACTCTTCCAAAAAGCAGAACGTGTGGTTACGTGGGTTCAAGATGTTCCGCGTGCGTTTGCAGACAGGGTTTTGGTTTATAGTCTCATAGGCAAATAATTTTGAAAGGGGATGTGGATGTTCAACCTAAACTAATACATTCTTTGATCTGTGGTCCCTGATATTAGGCATTCCGCCCGCACGTGTGCATGTGTATGTGTGCGTGTGTGTGTGTGTGTGTGTGTGTGTGTGTGTGTGTGTGTGTGTGTGTGTGTGTGTGTGTGTGTGTGTGGTGTGTGTGTGTGTGTGTGTGTGCCATAGCCCTTTGCCGTGAATATCAATGACTGGTACAGTCAATATCTCTCTGTAATTAATATTAATCACTGAAAAGTCATCACTACTTTCCATGATAAATGCTAATGAATGGCGATTCATCACAACACTTTTCCGTGAATATTAATGACTAGACAGTCATCACAACCCTTTTGTTTGAAT
>CM054148.1:45103806-45116306 GCA_028751875.1 Rapana venosa | reverse complement strand
TTTTGACGCTGCAGAGCTGTCCTACAGCCATAATACTGACTGCAGTGTTTGTCTCTTTTGAGGCTGTCCTACAGACATACTACTGTCAGCAGTGTTGGTCGCTTTTGAGGCTGTTCTACAGCCATACTAATGTGTTCTCAGTTCCTGACCAAGTCCTTTAAGGGGAAAGAGGGGGTAGAGTATGTGTGGTGGTGTGTGGGTGTGTGTTGTGTGTGTGTGTGTGTGTGTGTGTGTGTGTGTGTGTGTGTGATTGGGTGAGTGCTGGTATGTGTGTGTGTGTGTGTGAGGTGGTTGTGCGGGTGAGTGATGGTATGTGTGTGTGTGTGTGCGTGTGTGTGGGTTGTGAGTGTGGTGTGTGTGTGGTAGTGTGTGTGGTGTGTGTTGTTGTCGTGAGTGTAAGTGTGAGTTTAGTAGTGTGCTGCAGCACGCACGCTCGTGCTGCGTTGGCGCATGTGAGTGTGCCAAATTAGTAGTGGTGTACAAGGCTTGTTCTTTCGGACAAGTAAAGTGGAGCAGAACGTGACTCCTCAACCCTGCTGCAGGTTCCACAGGAAAACAGCACAAGAAAAGAAAGAAAAAACTGACCAGATAAAGGGAGAAAGGATGGAAGGAGGGTGGGGGTGGACAAAAAAAGAAGGAGAAGGGATGTACACAAAGAAAAAAGAAGAAGGAAGAAAAGGACAAAGAAAGAAGAAAAAGAAGAAGGAAGAAGGAAGGAAAAAAAAGAAAAAAGAAGAAGAGAAAAAGAAAGAAGGAAGGAAGGAAAGAAAAGAGAAAAAAGAAAAAAAGTACAAAAGAAAGAAGAAAGAAGAAAGAAAGAAAAAAAAAGAAAGAAGGAAGGAAAGAGAAAGGAAAGAAAAAGAAAGAAAGAAAGAAAGAAGGAAGGACATCAAGACAAACAGACAGAAGAGAAAGAAAAAGGAAGGAAAGAAAGAAAAAGTCACGAAGAAAGACAGGCAGAACAAAGAAGGAAGAAAGACAGACAAAACACAGACTGTTGGAAGGAAAGAAAGAAAGAAAGAAAAAAGAAAGAAAACACTATTCTGGAGCTGTAAAAGATACCGCAGTTTTTCAAACGTCTGTTTACTTATTCAACAGACATGTCTTTTGGGAAAAGTGTCCATTATGTGTTTTTTATCTGTGAATGTTACAGCTGTCATTATTTTATAGTCGTTTTTTCCCCGTCTTCTTCTGTTGGTCATTATAGGAACTCAGTAGCCCATGTGAATGTTGATGTTGCCTTTACCTTCACCTTCCGCTAAACCTTAGTCTAGCAGACTGTTGGGGCACCACTGAAGATTTTGCAACCAGCTTCCTCCACTCCTGGCACAATATCAGCCACTAGCTTGTTTTTTTGCTGCGCTGGTTATGCTCTTTAAATCAATTTTGTTCCGTGCTAATTGAATGAATGAATAAACGAATAAACCTGTTTTAAAACGAAAGAAAAACTGAACGAAAAGAAAAAAATCAAAATAAAGAAACATTGAAGACAAATTAGAAAGAAAGAAACGATGAAACGAGGAAGCAAATAAACAAAGATGGATGGAAAAACAAGAAGGGAGAAGGGAAAAGAAGAAAGAAAGAAAAGAAAGAAAGAAAGAAAGAAAGAAAGAAAGAAAGAAGGAAGGAAGGAAAGGAAGAAAGAAGAAAGAAAAGAAAGAAAGAAAGAAAGAAGGAAAGAAGGATTGAAGGAAGGAAGGAAGGAACGAACGAACGAACGAACGAACGAAGGAGGGAAAAGATGGAAGGAAGAAAGAAGCAAAGAAAGAAGGGAAGGAAGAAACAAGGAAAAGGGAAAGAAAGTAAGAAAAGAAAGGGAACAAGAAAAAATGGAAAAAGACAGGACAAGAAAGGAAAGAAGAAAGGAAAAAATAAAGAACTAACAAACAAATGAATGAACAAACAACGAAACAACAAACGAACAACAACGAACGAATAAATGAATGAATGAATGAATGAATGAAAAGAAAAATAAAACATAAAAGGAACACAGAATATAAAAAAAAAAGCAAACGAAGAAAACATGAAAAACATTAAAAATGAAAAATAAAAACCGAAAGAAAACGCAAAATTACTCTCTTCAAAGGTCGATAACTGCTTCCAGTTCCCATCAGCCCACCCCTTCCCTCCCCCTTTCTCCCCCCTCCCCCCCCCCCCCCCCCCCCCCCCTCCCCATCCGCCAAACACCAGAAGATTCCAGCAGACCATTGTGTGGTTGCTGGAGGACTATGTCCACAATGTCTCCAGGGCTCCCAGAACTGTCTGTCTGTCTGTCTGTCTGTCTGTCTGTCTGTGTGTCTGACCGGCAGTTTTTGCCGCTAGAACTAACGCTGTTCCCAGATTGGAGAGTGAGTTGTGGAAAATGTCTGTCATTCCCTCTCCCACTTTTAGAAATGTTGTAGGCATGGGAGGTTGTCCTCTCTTTAGATCTCCCTATGTTGCCATCTCTCTCTCACGCTTTCCTTCTCTTTTTAGAAGGGGGTACTCAGTCGTTGTCTGCTGCTAGCTCTCTGTCTCTGTCTTCTCTGCCCTGTCTCTGTCTTTGTCTCTGTTTCTCTCCCTCCCTCTCCTCCCTTCTCTCTCTCTCTCTCTCTCTCCCTCTTCACCCCCCCTTCTCTCCTCTGTGTGTGTGTGTGTTAAGCATCTAGTTCCAGTGCTTTCATGTACCAGTGCAAGGGAAAATAGGGCGACTTTCAAGAGGACTGTAAACGGAATGAAGCAAAATCATTTTAAACTGACACCCACACCTAACATAACACATAACACTGTCACTACACCGACACTTAACCCACGCCTCACTAAAATCCTTCAACCCATCCTGGTGTGGTGTGTGTGTGTGTGTGTGTGTGTAGTGTGAGTGTGTATGAGTGAGTGTAGTGGTGTGTGTAGTGTGTAGATGTGTGTGTGTATAAGCATCTTTGAGTTCCAGTGCTTTTCATGTACCAGCTGCAAGGGAAAATAGATGGCGACTTTTCAAAGAAGGAGCTGTAAACTGAAATGAAGCAAAAATCATCTTTAAAAACTCAGACACACACACACACAAACAACAACAACAACAAAAAACAACAGCGACAACAACGAACACTTATTGAACAGACACACGCACACAACCAAAACAGCATTGAAAAGAAGCAAACCGTGATAAAAACACACAACAACAGAAGCAACAACAACAACAACTAAGCAAACAAAGGCACGAACACAAAAAACACACAACAACCACAACAACAACAACAACCGCAGCAGCAACAAGAACAAATCAAACAAACACACAACAAGCAGCTACAACAATACTCTCCCCCCCCCCCCCCCTCCTTTCCTAAAGGCTAAACTGACAACAGAACACAGGCAGGCAGGCAGGCAAACACACTAGCGACAGTTTGGGATATGGGGAAAAAGTGAATCAGACTGCTCATGCAAAAGGGCAACAACTGCCTCATTCCCATCAGTCTCACGTCCTACACACACACACACACACACACACACACACACACGCACACACACACACATACTCACACACACACACTACACACACTCATACACACACACATACACACACACACTCACTCACACACACATACACACACACGACTTTTTTACCCGTGAAATATGGAATACCACAGGGCTCAATATTAGGACCACTTCTCTTCTCTATTTGTATTATTGACCTACCTCTGCATATTCATGATTCATATGAAATGTTTGCCGATGATACATCAATTCAATGTCACAACAGTGACCCTAACCAGCTTGTGAATGATATGCAGGCAGATATAGATAAACTTTTTGAATGGACAGAGCTCAATCATATGTCTCTTAATTCAAACAAAACAAAATGTATGCTTATAAGGATTTGACCAAAAAAAACAACAACAGAAATTGCGTTCTCCATTCGCGCCAATATTTACCCAAGGGCAAAAGATTGAAGTAGTTTCACACAAAGCACTAGATGCAGTAATTGACAATGGTTTATCTTGGTCAGAACACATCGATATGTCTGTCAACTTAGAAAAATAAATTTTTTGCTTAATTTACGGTCACGAAAACTGTTTTCTCACGTACATATTCTATCTCTTATAAAGTATGTTTCAACCTCATAGGATAGTGCTAGTGAAACAAACCTAAAGCATATAAGCCGCCTACATAAAAGAGCTGTCAAACTAATCCGATTGAATCCTAATACATTGACCACCAACAACTACAAAGAATTAGATATTCTTCCACTCAAAAACAGTGGGCATTTCAACAAGTGTCTAAGTATGTACAATATATTAAACAGAAAAGCCCCAAAGAAAGTTGTGAAAAATTTTGCAGCCAATAAAAACAAGCCTACTCATAGATTGTCTTTGCCCAGGCCCCATAACAATCTCCATAAGTAAAACCTTGCTTATTCAGGAAAAACACTGTGGAATAATCTACCTATCTCTTTAAAATCAGATCCTTTAAAACAAACGTTTAAGATTCTCTTGAAGAAACATCTGATGGACAAATTGTAAGTCCAGTTTTATTCTCGAGGTTACCTTACATCTGGCTGCTTTGTTGTTATTCCTTACCCTTCATGTTTATCTTTACATCATTAATTTTGTCTGTGTGACTTAAGTTTATGTTGTAATGCCTTGATTTTGTTTTCTTTTGTATTATGAGGTCTGGATATATATATATATTTAATCTATATATATATATATATATATATATATATATATATTTATATATATATATATATTATATATATTATATATATAAAAAGAAAAATGCTCATAGATATGTGGATCATTTCGGGGGCAGCACAGCTCAGCTCAGTGGTCAGAGCACTCGCTTTCCCCCAGCCAAGTTAAGCAGCGTTGAGCGTGGTTACCAAGTGGATGGGTGACCGTTCGTGCACCTTGGCTTCAGTACAGTCCCCCAGTTCACCCAGCTGTAAATGGGTACCTGCCCTCTTTAGGGTCAGGGAAGGTAAAGCAGCGAGAGAGAGGAGATGGGCACCGCCCTCAATATGCTGGCCCCTGGAGAAGCTGAGGTCTCTGATGACTCGCTTCCCAACGATCACCTGGACTCTCTGTCTCTCTCTCTCTTTGTATGTATGTACTCTCTCTCCTCTCTCTCTCTCTCTCTCTCTCTCTCTCTCTCTCTCTCTTCTCTATCTCTATCTATCTATACTATCTATCTATATATATATATATATATATATATATATATATATAATATATATATAATTGCAGAAAAACAGGTGCACATTCATACATATAAATAGATACATACCTACCTAATTATGTACACATCTTTCTGTTGTCTTTCTCTAACAGCTCTGACAAGCCACAGTAATGCATTTGTATTCTTGTGACTGCATCCCTCTCTTCCAATTTATGAACAAGTAATTGACCACAGAGGGTGAAGCCTCAATCACCGCCATGACCTCTGACGAGAGGCGGAATGCGGCTACCTTCATGGTGGGCAAAAATGGTCGCATACGTAAAATCTCGGCATTGGCAACCCTCAGTTGTAGCCGAGGAACGAAACAAAAGAATCCAGGAGCCGACACTGGAGTCAGGTCAGGTCAGGTCAGGTCAGATCAGGTCAGGTCAGGTCAGGTCAGAGGGATGTCCTAACTCAGCAAAGCTTGGCAAGCTGTCTCTGCAAGATTCCATTTTCTTGGTCCTTTTTTTTTCCCTCTGGAATCGTTGATGAATCCAGTCCACAATGAAGGGAGTTGTACCTGATTCTTTGAAGTGGTTTCCTCCACCACTGTTTCTCACTTACACATCAAACTCCTCACAACTGCCCCCCTCCCCTCTCCCTTCCCATCCCCCACCCCCCTCCCCACCCCAAACTGATCATCGCCAGCAACACGAGGAGACCTGAGGGTTGTTGTTGTTGTTGTTGTTTTCTTTCCCAGGAGCTTGTGGGCGAAGAGCTGGGTGGCTCTTGCCCGTGCTGTGAGGAGGACGTGTGCTGGTGTGTAAATGAAGCAGGCCCCCCAGTTAGCAAACAACAGCCTGTCTAGACGAACAGTTTGTAGGGGAGAGAGGGTCTTTTCTCCCCTGCTCCTCTCTGTTCAAGGGCTTCCCTCTATTCTGGTCTCGCTTCTGTGCCCCCCCCCCTTTCTCTGTCTCTGTCTGTCTGTTTGTTTGTTTGTTTCTGTCTGTCTGTCTGTTTGTTTCTGTCTGTCTGTTTGTTTCTGTCTGTTTCTGTCTGTCTGTTTGTTTGTTTGTTTCTGTCTGTCTGTCTGTTTGTTTCTGTCTGTCTGTTTGTTTCTGTCTGTCTCTGTCTGTCTGTTTGTTTGTTTGTTTCTGTCTGTCTGTCTGTTTGTTTCTGTCTGTCTGTTTGTGTCTGTTTGTTTCTGTCTGTCTGTTTGTTTCTGTCTGTTTCTGTCTGTCTGTTTCTGTCTTTGTGTCCATCTCTGTTTTTGATCTTCTTCTCTTTGTTTCTCTGTATGTCTGTCTCTTTCTCTCGTTGTCTTCTTCTTCTTTTTTTCTCTTCTCTCCTCTCTCTCTCTCTCTCTCTCTCTCTCTCTCTCTCTCTCTCTCTCTCTCTCTCTCTCTCTCTCTCTCTATCTCTATCTCTCTCTCTCTCTCTCTCTCTGACTGCCTGTCTGTCTGTCTGGCTGTCTCTGTCTCTTCTCCATACTGAAAATCGCTAACAGACTGACCATTTCTTTCCAACAGTGTTCTGTATGCCCGTTTGTTGGGAAAAGCCGTGCCTTCTCCTTTGTTTTGTTCCCCAAAAAAGAAATCCGTGTCGTTGTTGATGCAGTGGGGCCAGGGGACTACACTAAAACTAATACTCTACACTACACTACACTAACACTCACACACTACACTACACTGCCACCACACACACTACCTACATCCTACTCTACACTACACTAACACTCTACACTACACTACACTGCACACTCTACACTAACTACCTACTTACACTACTACAACACACTCAACACTACACTACGCTACGCTACACTACACTATACACTACACTACACTATGCTACGCTACACTACACTACGCTACACTACACTACACTACGCTACGCTACACTACACTACACTACACTACTCTACACTACGCTACGCTACACTACACTTCACTACACTACACTACACACACTACACTACACTACACTGCACTACACTACACTACACTACACCACACACACTACACTACACTACACTCCATTACACTACACTACACTATAGTACACTACACCACACTACACTACACTACACTGCACTGCGCTACACTACACCACCACTAAACTACACTACACTACACTGCACTACACTACACTACACTACACTGCACTACACTACAACACACTACACTACACTACACTACACTGCACTACACTACACTACAACAACACTACACTTCACTACACTACAACACACTACACTACACTACAACACACTACACTACACTACACTACACTACACTACACTACGCTACGCTACACTACACTACACCACACTACACTACACCACACTACACTACACTATACTGCTCTACACTACACTACACTACACTACACTGCACTACACTACAACACACTACACTACACTACACTGCACTACACTACACAACACTACACTTCACTACACTACAACACACTACACTACACTACACTACAACACACTACACTACACTACACTACACTACACTACACTACGCTACGCTACACTACACTACACTACACCACACTACACTACACCACACTACACTACACTATACTGCACTACACTACACTACACCACACCCACTCCACTCCACTCCACAACACTACACTACACTACACAACACTACACTACACTACACTACACTCCACAACACTTCACTACACTACACTACACTACACTCCACAACACTACACTACACTACACTACACTACACTCCACTCCACTCCACTCCACTCCACAACACTACACTACACTACACTACACTACACTCCACAACACTACACTACACTACACTACACTCCACTCCACTCCACAACACTACACTACACTCCACTCCACTCCACTCCACTCCACAACACTACACTATACTACACTACACTACACCACACTCCACCTCCACTCCACTCCACTACACAACACTACACTACACTACACTACACAACACTACACTACACTACACTACACTCCACTACACTCCACTACACTACACTACACTACGTTACACTAAAATGTTGCTATGCCTTAACATCGGACGTGGAGACTGTCTTCAGCCCTGAAAAGCTCTTAAAATAATAACCTGCACACGCCATTCAAGCAGAACAAATTAAATCCTCTGAAGTCGGACCATGGCTGCCTATATGGAGAGGTACTTGAAGTAAAGAAAGTACACGCAAACTTCTCATGCAGTGTTTAGTGTCAGCTTTGACAGGAATGAACGTCCACGTGTGAGGAGTGAGGAGGACGGGACAGCTCACTGGTCAGAGCACTCGCTTTCCCCCAGCCAAGTTAAGCAGCGTCGAGTGTGGTGGTTACCACTTGGATGGGTGACCGTTTGCGCGACTTGGCTTCAGTACAGTCCCCCCGTTCCCCCATCTTTAAATGGGTACCCGCCCTCTTTAGGGTCAGGGAAGGTAAAGCAGCGAGGGAGAGGAGATGGGCGTCGCCCTCAATATGCTGGCCCCTGGAGAAGTGAAGTCTCTGACACCTCGCTCCCCTACGACCTTATAGGTTATGTGACACCTTTACCCTTATGATGAGTGAGACGGAGTGTGCTTTTTTTTTTTTTTGGGGGGGGGAGTGTGGGGAGAGGGGGGGATGGGGGGTGACCCCCGGTGTGGTAGTTCAGCTGAGGAACGCGCTATTCTGTTTCCAACCTTGATTTTCTTATCGCAACAAAAAAGCCAACAACAACAAAACCTAGGGGCGTTTTGTACAGAATACTGTCATGCTTTAATTCTGTTCTTATCTTCTTCTTTTTTTAAATCTTACATTAGTATTAATTTTCTACGACAAAGATGTCAAAAATCGATGTTTTGTACTGAATACAGTTACCCTGTTATTTTTGCTTTAGTTTAATGTTTTTACCGTTATATTTTTTTCCCCACATTTGCTGGCACTCTGCACTTTTCCTGGATTACAGAGGCTTAGCTAGCAGAGGGTGTCTGGCAGAGGTCTCAGACTGGTGTCGGGGGTTCAGTGTGGGTGGGGGACGTGGGTGGGAAAGCATGGCACACTTTGGCAGAGAGGCAGCGTGCTCTTTCTGGTCAGAAAATTCTCACACGTGCTCTCTCTCTCTCTCTCTCTCTCTCTCTCTCTCTCTCTCTCTCTCTCTCTCTCTCTCTCTCTCTCTCTCTCTCTCTCTCTTTCTCTCTCCTTCTCTCTCTCTCCTCTCTCTCTGTCTCCTCTCCCTCTTCTGTCTGTCTGTCGTCTGTCTTGCCTGTTTTCTCTCTTTCATTTTCATTTGCTCTCACACACACGCGCGCGCGCGCACACACACACACACTCGTGCGTGCACAGACTCAGTAGGTAGCACAGAAGCAGCCACAGTGGTTGTAGATACAGAGAAAAAGATGCATACACTAGAGAGAGAGAGAGAGAGAGAGAGAGAGAGAGAGAGAGAGAGAGAGAGAGAGAGATGCTTTGACCAGTTTCTTGTCATTGCCCAGTGTGGCTTATTGACAAGGGGGAGCTACACGCCTCTTTCTTTTGTAGATACAAATAAACACAAGAGAAATTACATGATGTATTGAATGTAATGGAAAGGAAAGAGCTTTCTACAAATGGGTGCGACTTGAAGCTCTGGCCTAAAGTCAGCTACAAACTGAACACAAAGTAATGTCAAGGATGAATAACAAGAAACAAGAAACAACAACAACAAAATGATAACAAGAACTTTCTAGAATGCTATATTCGACCATCCAAGCAAATTCTATGTGAAATTTTCAATACGTATTCTTCTTGCTGGAGATTACAGCTTTAAAAAAAAAAGCGGAAAAAACTAACTCAGTTATCATTTCCTTCCTAACTCAACTCGTCAACAATATCTTTGAAAGAGGTTCAGTCTCTTCAGAGTGAGCCAAGCCTATAATTATTCCTGTTCATAAAAGGGGTGACAGTATTAAAGCTAACTCTTACCGTGGAGTAGCCCTCACTAGCATAGTCAGCAAAAGGAGTACGTATATTTGAATAAAAGATGAACTAAATGGGCCGAAGACGAGGAAAAGCTGAGTGAAGAGCAAGATAGTTTTCGTGCAAAATAACAGCACTACAGATCATACACCCACCCTCTACTCTATTGCTCAAAAATACTTGCAACCAAATTTTTTTTTAAACTATGTGTGGCATTCGTCGGTTTTCGAAAGGCGTTCGATTCTGTAAATCGTAATATATTTACGATTTATTTTGCGTAAAAACGGAAACAACGGTAAATGGTATATGGCACTAAGGAGTATTACTACGTACACAGGATATGATTATTCTAAATACTTCAAATGTCAAAAAGGAGTGATGCATGGTTGCATTTTAAGCCCACAACTGTTTTCGTGTTTTTATCACTGGTTTAGCCGTTGAACTAACAGCGAAGGAAAGCATGGTATTCAGAGTATCCCAGGAACTATTGAGGTATTTTTGCTACTGTTTGCTGATGATATGATTCTCTTGTCTGACAGGGTACCAGGTTTACAAAACCAACTAGATATATTAAAGGAAGAGGCAGAACGCCAAGATTTAACAGTCAATATGGAAAAAACAAACATCATGATTTTTAAAATGGGTGGACATTTTATCAGTGCGTGAAAAATGGTTTCCAGGACATGCTGACGTAAAAGAAGTGAATTCTTATTTATACCTAGGGATGATATTTTCAACTAAGCTAAGCCTGCATTTTGCATGGCGTGAAACAACAAAACTTTTTTTTTTCGAGGATAATGAATAAGCACTCATGTGCTTTTTTTACATCTAGTCCCCGCCCGTAGGGATACATCTTAATTATAAGCCCAATAATCATACACTCACAGGAAAAAACAAAGTGAAAAAATTTCAAAAACAAGAAAGAGAGAGACAGACAGAGAAAAAGTCAGAGAGAGACAGACATACAGAAGCAGGCAAACATACAGAGAAAAAATTCAGAGACAGACATACAGGCAGGCAGACAGACAGAGTGTAGTGAAGATGCCAGGGTATGACCAAGCCATGCTGGAACAACCATTGCTGCCGTGTTCCCTGCATGGCGTCTTTTCTGTACAGAAGGAGGCAGAGGGCTGACAAACTCCTCCGCTACTTTGCAACCTCTAGTTCCAGATCAACAAGAAGCCCTGGAGGGAAGCGGGGGGGGGGGGGGGAGGGCAGGCTTGAAAGCTTGCAAAAGTTTAGCTCTTTCTAACTTTTACGCTCAATATAGAAGACACAAACTATAAGCTACTTCTTTATTATTAGATCCAAAACAAATGTCTAGTGGGTTCAAAGTCAACTGAATCCTTTGGTTCAACAAGTATTGCTTTCTAGAGAAGTCTTCATCTTTGTATCACAGGCAAACACACAAACACGCGCGCGCACACACACGCGCATACACACACACACACACGCGCACCCACGCACGCATGTCTCTCTCTCTCTCTCTCTCTCTCGTCTCTCTCTCTCTTCATCTCATCACACATCTCTACACTCACTCTCCCTAACCTTACCATCCCGTCTCATACTTCTCTCTCTCTCTCTCTCTCTCCTCTCCTCTCTCATCTTTGTGACGATTTACATCTTCCCTAATGTATCGGATTGCGGCTGGCATAATTTAACGTGATGTGATTTGATCTGAGTTCCTACAATTGGATTTTGATTTGTTTTTTGATTTGATTTGATTTGATCTCTTCCCTGTCTGCTGTAGACAGAGGGGGGGGGATAGTTATCGTGGCTTAAAGCCCCTGTTGGACAAGTGTGAGCAGAAAAAGGAAAGAAATGCAATGAAGGCTATCGAAATACAGCCAGACAGAAATAAAGACAGACAGACACACAGAAATAAAGACAGTCAAACAAACAGTCAAACAGACAAACAGACAGACAGACAGAAAGAAAGAAAGACAGAAAGGAAGACAGAAAGAAAGAATGAAAGATGACAGGCAGGCAGACAGCTATTGCACGGCTGGCTGCTCTGGCAGACCTGCCAGCAACTGTCCCGGGCTACTGCCGGACCCGTGGTCTGTCTGTTCTGTCTGTCTGTCCGTGTCTGCCGGCCAGGTTACAAGACCGCATACATACGGGGACTGGATGTAAAAAAGCACATGAGTGCTTATTCCATTATCGTCGATATAAAAGAAAAAAAAATAAATAAATGACATGGGAGGAACTTGACCACACTTTGGTGAGAAGCTCCTTCCCTGTATTGTGTCCACACTGTTTGTTAGTTGCCAAACGTACTGTGCTGTCCTGTACTGTACTGTGCTGTACTGTGCTGCCCTGTACTGTGCTGTGCTGTACTGTGCTGTCCTGTTCTGTACTGTGCTGTCCTGTCCTGTCCTGTACTGTACTTTACCGTCCAGTACTGTCTTTCACTGTCCTG
>CM054148.1:45096306-45098806 GCA_028751875.1 Rapana venosa | reverse complement strand
TTGCGCGTGCGTGCGTGTGTGTGTGTGTGTGCGTGCGTGCGTGTGTGCTTGTGTGTGTGTGTGTGTGTGCGCGCGCGTGCGTGCATGCGTGCGTGCGTGTGTGTGATGGGGGGGATGGAGGAACCTAACAAGAATAGCTTTTTCTGCAGAACGTGGCCATGAAGGATTCTCTTGTTGCCATGGGTTCTTTTACGAACGCTGAACGCATGTAGGTATGCATGCACGTGCGTGACATAGCACAGAGAAGCGCGAGACAGGAGTTAATGAAGAGCTGCCAGGGGGGAGGAGGAGGAGGAGGGGGGAGGTGGTCTACCTCCTGCAGTGGATGGACGGCAGTGTTGGCAGTGGTGTGAAGTGAAGTGAAGTGAAGTGAAGTGAATTGAAGGGCATGTTGACCCCACAGCTTCCTCTCATACTATCATTGTGTTTTCTCACTGACTAGTTTTTGTCTTGCGGTGGGAGACAGGGATGGGGGGGTGGGGGGGGGGGAAGCGTCCTCATCACAGCTCCCGAGGTTCCCCATAGTAGGGAGTTAGGCCTACTCTTCCCGAAGACGGAACAGGGTTTTTAATTAACGTGCGCGCAAGATGTTCTTGCGTATGTTTGCGCACGAGACCTCGGTTTCTAATCTCATCTTTAGGACTTTTCGTGGGAGTGGAGTCGGTACTGATGTTAACTCCAAGGGGGAAAAACTCCCCCTGAACGGGATTCGAACCCGGGTCGGCAAAACGCAAGCGCAATGCGCAACGCTGTGACCACCAGGCTGTATTCCGCCCCCCCCCCTCCTATCCCCCTCCCCCCCTTCCTTGGAGCACTAGCTGAGGAACAACAACAACAACAACAATAAAAACCCACGCACCCTCGAATAACAGTCCTACTGATGAGACTATAAACGGATGCCCCGTGTGCGAACGCACGCAGAACATCTTGCGCACACGTTAAATCCTGTTCCGCTTTTCGGAAGAGTAGGCCATTGTGTGCCGGTGGGAACAGATGATAGAATTGACAAAACCGCATACACACGGGGACTGGATGTAAAAAAAAAAGCACATAAGTGCTTATTCCATTATCCTCGCTATAAAAGAAAAAATAAATAAATTAAAAAAAATAAAAACAAGAGGCTAGGCTACCACTGGCTGCCCAATAAACAGACAGACAGACAGACAGACAGAGAGATTTCTACTATTATTTTTATTTCTTTTATTTCGAGGATAATGGAAGAAGCACTCATGTGCTTTTTTTTACATTCAGTTCCTGTGCGTATGCAGTTTTGTCCATTTTGTCATCCGTTCCCACCAGCGCACAATGGCCTACACTTCCGAGGTTTTAACGTGTGGGCAAGATGTTCTGCGCACATTCGGTTTATAGTATCATCTGAAGGACTTTTTGGGGGGTAGTTGAGTCGGAATTGATGTGAACTCCAAAGGAAAAATCCTCTTGAACGAGAATCGAATCCGGGTCAGCAGATCACGAATATATCACTCTAACCACCAGGCTATCCCGTCCCCCAGAGAGAGAGAGAGACAGACAGACAAACAGACAGACAGAGAGCATTGGTGTAGAGCTGCCTGCACTGATCTGAGGTAGGAAGAGGACAGCGAGTGGACAGGAGAGAAGTGGGCAGCAAGGACTGGACAGGACAGGACAGGATAGGACAGGACAGGACAGGACTGAATGTTGACGGAGGTCTACGCAACGTGACAAACAACCTGTGCACACGAAAGAACAGGAATAGGGATGGGGGTGGGGTGGGGGAGGTGGAATGAAAATAGGGTGACGGGACAGAATAGTGGATGGGATCAGAATGGATGTGGGAGGGGGAGGGGAGGGGCGGGAGGGCGTGGAAGGAATTGGCAGAGAACCCTTTGCTTGTTGACACAGAAAGGAGGCGTGGTTTGGCAGAGGTCAGTGAGGGATCACCAGGAAGGGGGTAGGAAAAGGTGAGGGGGGCGGGGGGGGTGGAATCACTGACAGCCTATAGGGGTTAAAGGTTCCTGATGAGCTAGGGGTGATATTAAATAATGATAAAAAAAAATATGAATGGCAAAAGGCAAAGAGAGAGAGAGAGAGAGAGAGAGAGAGAGAGAGAGAGAGAGAGAGAGAGAGAGAGAGAGACGGGGAGTGGGGGAGTGTGATTTGGTAGGGGGGTTGGGAGGGAGGTGGGGAGGGGAAGGGTTAGGATGGGGGGGGTGGTGAAGGGGGATCGTTGGTCATTGTCACTTTCTTGATTTATTTCCGGCCTGACCGGAAGTTTGGGGGCTGTTTCTGGCGGTCTTGTGTTCCTGTGTGGTGGTGTGATGTTGTCTGTTTATGGTCTGTGTGGTGATGGTGTGATGTTGTCTGTTTGTGGTCTGTGTGGTGGTGTGGGTGTTGTCTGTGTTGTTGTCTGTGTGGTGGTGTGATGTTGTCTGTTTATGGTCTGTGTGGTGGTGTGATGTTGTCTGTTTATGGTCTGTGTGGTGGTGTGATGTTGTCTGTTTGTGGTCTGTGTGGTGGTGTG
>CM054148.1:45076306-45091306 GCA_028751875.1 Rapana venosa | reverse complement strand
TTTCCTCATCCGCTCACTGCCACTGTTCTGCTTCTGCTCGTTCTTCTCTTCTCTTCTCTCATCTCTTCTCTTCTCTTCTCTTTTCTTTTCTTTTCTCTTCTCTTCTCTTCTCTTCTCTCATCTCTTCTCTTCTCTTTTCTTTTCTTTTCTCTTCTCTTCTCTTCTCTCATCTCTTCTCTTCTCTTTTCTTTTCTTTTCTCTTCTCTTCTCATCTCTTCTCTTCTCTTCTCGTCTGGTCTGTCTATGCGCCCGCTGGTAAGATTTCGACATAAAGAAAAAAAAAAGCAGGAGGAATACAAACTTAGGAATTCCCTCCTTTCTATCCCTCTCTTTGTTTATGCCTTGTAGTTTTCTTCCTCTTTGTCTATTTTATGCCTTCTTGGTCCAGCCTCCTGCCTTTTTTCTAGAAAGACTTAAAAGATAACAATTCTCTCCCACGCTGAAGTCGGACACGCTGGGCCTGACTTGTCAGGCGCTTAACGGCAGTATATCGCATTTTCGCTCATATGACAGAGAACAGTAGTTGCTGTCTGAGCGTTTGTCGGCTAAGAAGCTTAGCCTTTTTCTTTTCTAAAGCTGTCACCACCTCTGCAGCCTGCCATCATATCAGTGCTACACCGCACTTGCCAACAAAGTGGCGATTTGTGTTTTTCTCATCTGCATGGCTGTGTGTCTAGTGAAGTTTAAACTGAATGCTGGATAGTGTGTGTGTGTGGTGTGTGTGTGTGTGCTTGTGTGTGGTGTGTGTGTGTGTGTGTGTTGCGACAATAGGAATCCTGAAATGAAATAAGGCATGTGTGATTTTCTGCTCTCTCTCACACGCACGCACACACGCACATTGCTATGGGTTGGGTAATAATGTACTGAGATAGTATATATCAAGTTGTTTTCGTTCCTAGATAGATGGCTCGCGGAAAAAGCAAATGCATTGCTTATTCAATGTTTCATCTGAAAAGAAAAATTTGACTTCACTTCGCACACACACACACACACACACACACACACTGCTATCCTGCCCCCATGTATATATATCTTAAAGTAACAGAGCACTCCACGCGTACATTGACCGACACTTTGATCCAATGAAAACAGTTTGGTCTGGACACAACGAGTCGGATCTTGTTCCTTGAACACAGCAACTAATGGCTGAAATTCAGTCAGTCTTCAAAGGGCGCTATTATTATAGTGTTCTGACTTTGAGAATAGTTCTGAGGAAAATATGAGGTTAACTGTGAGGAAAATATGAGGTTAGCTGTGAGGAAAATATGAGGTTAACTGTGAGGAAAATATGAGGTTAGCTGTGAGGAAAATGTGAGGTTAGCTGTGAGGAAAATATGAGGTTAGTTTTGAGGAAAATATGAGGTTAGTTGTGGGGAAAATATGAGATTAGCTGTGAGGAAAATATGAGGTTAGTTGGGGAAAATATGAGGTTAGCTGTGGGGAAAATATGAGGTTAGCTGTCAGGAAAGTATGAGGTTAGCTGTGAGGAAAATATGAGGTTAGCTGTGAGGAAAATATGGGGTTAGCTGTGAGGAAAATATGAGGTTAGCTGTGAGGAAAATATGAGGTTAGCTGTGAGGAAAATATGAGGCTAGTTGTGAGGAAAATTAGAGATTAACGATTACTTCCGTAGGGGGCAGGGGACGGGATATCTCAGTGGTCAGAGCACTCACTTTCCCCAAACTAAAGTCCGGCAACATTGATCGTGGTTACAAAGTAGATGGATGACCATACCAGAGAGAGAGAGAGAGAGAGAGAGAGAGAGAGAGAGAGAGAGAGGCTTTGACCAATTTATTGTCATTGTCCAATGTGGCCTATTGACAAGGAGACGGGGTGGGGTTACACCCGACTTTCTTTTTGAAAATATAAATGAACACAAGAATTATATGATGCATTTAACATGACGAATAAACAAGAGCTCTTTATGAATGGATACGACTTTAAGCATTGGCGTAAACTCAGCTTCAAACTGAACAGAAAGTTATGTCAAGGATAAACAACAGGAACCAATAAACAATAGCTAAAATAACGACAAGAACATTCTAGAATGCTATATGAGACCATCTAATCAAATTGTATGTGCAATTTTCAATAAGTATTCTTGCTGGAGATTACAGCGTAATTATAAATGATTCTTTAGTTGTGTCACATAATATTGCTGGAGACTACAAAATGTAAAAGTTTTTCTAGTTTAGTCACAAAAAGTTAAACTAATGAGAGAGAGGGAGAGAGTCAGAGAGAGTTTTACATAATATTGAGGAATAAACTCAGAACTGGACAACATACATGCACCATGTAACTGGATATTTGAACACCATACTATAGAACATTTTTTTTATACAAATCATATTCTTTGAACAAAGTTTACATGTTATTTCTGAAAGTGTTATTTATTTTGACAACATTGAGCATTCTTCTCATTTGATTAAGAAAAGAGTTTTCATGCTTCAAACTGTTTAGATGTTTAGCGTAACATATAGGTAAACATTTTTGGAAGCTTCGTTCAACATTGGACAAATAAAAAGGTAATGGAATTCGTCACCAATATCACCACTATTGCATTTTGTACAGTATCTTTCATTTCTTTGAATTCCCCCAAAACGGAAAATGTTTTTGTAAGGCAGACTGTTATTATTTGTGCGACACTGGAAAAATCGAACAGAAACATTGGATGGCAATTAGAGTAAATATTTTTCAACATAAAATTTTGTTTTAAACATCCTGTAATTTGTATAAATAGCTTCTGTATTTACTAATGTGTGCAACTTATGAATAAACGCGTCACATAAGCATTGCTTCCCTTTGGTTTTAAACCAGTTGTAACTGCATTCAATATTTTGTTGATTCAACCAGATCCCACTCAACCCTAGCTCATCTAATGTATTTTTGATGCTGGTCAGATAATCTGAAGAAAATCTTTTTGTAATGTACATTTTATACAATAATCTATATACTAAACAATAAAACTTATTCGTATTTTGACCTGTACATAATCTGTACCAAAAGCATAACATCCTTGCTTTAATTGAAACATTAACAGTGAATTTTCCGACCTCACCATAAACCACGAAGGTAAGAGTAGACCGTCTAACTTTAAGAATTAATTTGTAAAACTTAAGCTTTAATTTGGCTGCTATATCCATTAGGTCATAAACCCAAATCTCACAGCTGTACGTTTCAAAATCGTTATCACAGTGTTTTCGAACAATTCAATCATAACACCAAGAGGTAAAGGTAGGTTATTGCCCTTTCTCAAAAGGGCAAACATTGCTTTAGAGGCTCGATCGAACAAGTCATGTTGTGCAAGCTTATGTCTAGTATTGTAGTTAATTAAGCTTAATGCTTAAATAATGATAATTATCACCTATTTCAATACTTTGCTCACTTAAGGTAAAAGTGGGTTTATTTTTAACTCCTCCTTTTGAGAATGGGACTAATTTACATTTTTCAGCGTTTAACTTCAGATTCCATAATTTACAGTAAGCATCCATACTATCTAACCCTCTTTTCAAACATGCAGGGGTCTCTGACTCTATGACTGTGTCATCTGCATAGAGCAGCTCAAACATGTTGAAGAGGGAATCAGTATTCAGACTATCCATTCCAGGTAAGTCTGATTCCTGATTTAAGGTTGACAGACCATCCATAGTGTTGCGTTATTCAGAGTGGAGATGTTTCAGAACAGTCACAACAATAAAAGGGACAAAATTTTCTCCTAAATGAACGCCAGAATTGGACTGGAAAACCTCAGAACACTCAGATTCCATTTCACAGTACAAGATTTTGCTTGCTCATAATGTTTTGTACAACTTTTGAAATTATTTTTGCAATTATTACCTTGAGACTAGTTTTTCCCAAGAAAAAATTCTATCCATTTTGCCAAATGCTTTCTCGTAGTCTAAGAAAACAACACAGCCTTTTCCCTTAAACAACATGATATCAAAAATGCCGTTAGTGTAACAACATGATATCAACAATGCCGTTTAGGGTAACTAAGTTATCCAAAGTCACATAGCCAGTCCTAAAGCCAGTTTGTTCTTTACCACTAACATTGTTTTCTTCAATGTAATCAGGTAATCGGTTGTTAAGAACACTAGTAAACAACTTTCCAAAGTAGCTGAGTAATGTCATTCCACGGAAATGACTTGGCTCGTCCAGTTGTCCCTTCTTTTTGTAGACTGGTTCCAGTATTCCTGTGGTCTAAAACGATAGGCACTACACCAAACTTAAAATGGGATTAAGCAAAGACGTATAAAAGGGTAAATTTTTTGTTGACCATGCTTTTAAGAAATCATTTGTCACTAGATCAAGTCCACAAGCCTTGTTGTTCTTAAGCTTATTTAAAGATCTGATAATCTCCTCAGCAGTAAATGGTGCATTCAAAAAAACATTTTCAGATGACCGCTCAGGCACGTCACTGTCATTTGTAGTTCTAGTACTATTCTCACGATTAAGCTCTTTAAAATGATGAACAAATTCATCGCATGTAGGTCTTTTCAAGTCTTGTGTATTATGAATATAGTTTTTATTGAGAACTTTCCACACGACTTTGGATCATTTCCTTTGAGACTACCATTAAGGTAGCTGCATTCCGACTTCAGGATACGTGATATGTTTAAATGAGAACTAAACTTCTCCAATCAAATTCACAAAGCTTCAAGTGAAGGAATCAAACATGAAGGAAGTGTTCTCAGTCGTACTAAGAATGTTTCCATCCTAAATGTACCGTATGCAATAAAAGATTGATTTTTACAAAAATGATCAAGCAAAATAAAGCAGGGAGAATCCCTCTTCTCTGCCCTCCCTCACTGAGTGGGATGTGTAGTGCCTGGTCCTTCTTCTCCTGTGCGTGTCACTCTGCAGAAGGTCTGCCTGCTGGCCCCAGCTGACTGACACATTGCCACTTCAGAGCAGTTCATCTTTGGTACAGGATACATGCTGGGCACTCTGTTGAGAACGCTATTTCATTTTGACAGTGCTGACACCTTACACCACCACCCTGCACACCTGCACAGCCTCTTGGTTTTCTTCCTTTTTTTTCGTTCCTCGGCTACAGCTGCAAGGTTCAGCAATGGATGAGACTATAAACCGAGGCCCCGTGCGCGAACGCATGCCCAAACATCTTGCGCACATGTTCAATCCTGTTCCGCTTTTCGAAAGAGTAGGCCATTGCGTGCCGGTGGGAGCAGATGACAAAATTTACAAAACCGCATACACACGGGGACTGGATGTAAAAAAAAAAGCACATGAGTGCTTATTCCATTATCTTCGATATAAAAGAATAAAGAAAGAAAGAAAGAAAGAAAGAAATGGTGAGGTTTTCCGTTAGCGACCATTTTTGGCCCACCATGAAGGTAGCCGCATTCCGACTTAAGGGATGTATACTGGGTATGGTCGTGTTTCCGTAACCCACCTTACGCTGACATGAACGACAGGATGTTTAAGGTGCATACCTTATCTTATCGGGGACTATTAGTGGCAGAAGATGTGGACAGGGGAGATAAACACATAGCATGACGCGAGCCTTCTTTACACAGAGGCAAGACTTGGAACTTCAGTTTCCGCTCCTTTCTCTGCTCTCTCTGCTCTTCTACTGTCTCTGGGTCTCTCTGTCAGTGTACTCTCTGTCTCGCCTCTTCTCTCGAGCGACTCTGACTCTCTTCCCTGTCTCTCTCTCTCTCTCTCTCTCTCTCTCTTCTCTCTTCTCTTCTCTTCTCCTCTCTCTTCTCTCTCTCTCTCTCTCTCTCTCTCCCTATCTGTCTCTCTCCTCTCTCTCTTCTGTCTCTCTCTCTCTCTGTCTTCTCTCTATCTGTCTCTTCTTCTCTTCTCTCTCTGTCTGTCTCTCTCTATCTCTCTCTGTCTCTCTCCTCTCTCTGCTTATCTCTCTTCTGTCTCTCTCTCTCTCTCTCTCTCTCTCTCTGTCCCCTCTCCCCTCTGTCTCTCTCTCTCTCTCTCTTCTCTCTCTCTCTCTCTCTCTCTCTCTCTCTCTCCTCTCTCTCTCTCTCTCCTCTCTCCTCTCTCTCCTCTCTCTCTCTCTCTCTCCTCTCTCTCTGTCTCTCCCTCTTCTCTCTCTCTCTCTCTCTCTCTCCTTCTCTCTCTCTCCTTCTCTCTCTCTCTCTCTCTCTCTCTCTCTCTCTCCTCCCTCTCTCTCCTCTCTCTCTCCTCTCTCTCTCTCCTCTCTCTCCTCTCCTCTTTTCTCCTCTCTCTCTCTCTCCCCTCTCTCTCTCCATCCATCCCGTCTCATGGAACTGCTTGTAGACGGGCTCCATTTTGCAGTACTTACTTCATAGACTTGACCGGGGAAAAGAAAGGGAGTGGCGGGGTGGGGTGGGGGGGAATGGGAGGATGGTGGGGGGAGGAAGGTATTTCTAAACACTCCTTGCTTTGCTGGAATCGTGGCGGGGAAAGAGAAGTGATGCTGGAGGAGGGGTGGTGGTGAAGGGCGGGGAGGGGATGGAAGAAGAAGAGGAGGGGGGGGGGGGATCCGCTGGGAAGTGATGTGCAAATTGAATCGAAGGGGTGGGATCAGGGGGGGGGGGGGGGGGGGGGGGATAGGTGAGCTGAGGACGAGTCGCCTCCCTTTCTGGCTGTTACGATGATGTGCTTTGTTGCCGTCCTTCTCCCTGGAGAGAGAGTGTGTGTGTTTCTCTCTGTCTATCTGTCTGTGTGTTTGTCTGTCTGTCTGTCTGTCTGTCTCTCTCTCTTCTCTCTCTCTCTCTCTCTCTCTCTCTCTCTCTCTCTCTCTCTCCTCTCTCTCTTCTCTCTCTTTCTCTCGTTTGAAATGGTCTGCCTTTGGCATTAATGGCTTAACATCAATACTTTCACTTTTAGTTTTATCTTATACCTATGGCTATACAGAATGTGTGTGCGTATAATTGTATGTGTGTATGTATATGTGTGTGCGCATATGTGTATATGTGTGTATATGTGAGTGTCTGTCTGTCCTCTCTCTCTCTCTCTCTCTCTCTCTCTCTCTCTCTCTCTCTCTCTCTCTCTCTCTCTCTCTAATTCATTGTCTTTCTTTTCTTCTTATCTTCACCATTCTTGTACACGTTAATACATTCCTCAAAAAACAAACTTCAGTAGATGCATTCAATACACAATTCATGGCCCTCCAAGGATGGCTTACAAATTTGCCACCTAAATATGAACCATGTAGTCAACAAAATCGAAGATATAACAACGCTCATCACAAACCAAGGCAAACCATTTCATATACTAGGGCTTTCCGAGTCAAGACTTTCAGAACACATAACCAACACTGACATTCTCATTCCAGGATATAAAATCACGCGAAAAGATCCGCAAAAGCCCAAAGAAACAGGTATCTTAATCTATATTAGTGAGTCTGTAACGTTCAAACGTCTTTTCCATCTTGAACGTTATGAAATAGAATCCATCTGGATCGAAGTAGCTATAAAAGGTGCACTACCTATTGTAATGGGGTTCTGCTACATAAAACCAACAAAAAGAAAAAAATGGATAGACAAGTTTGACTCCATGATGAATGTAGTCCTATTAGAATCTAGGGAAATAATCTTACTAGGTGATTTCAATATTGACCTAGCAAAAGTAAACAATCAATGGACACAAGTTATGAAATTCAATCTCAACCAATTAGTTACTTCACCCCCAAGAGTCACATCAAATTCTAACACAATTATTGGTAACATCTACAAGATTCAGCGCTATATAAATTCCATACATTATTATTATTATTATTATCTACGTATCAGACCCTAAAAACATAGAAATGTGTGTCCCTGTATATAACTGCAGCGATCACAACCCAGTCTGTACCACATGGTCAAAAAAGGAACCAAAATTCCTAAACCTGCCCATAAAACTATAACTTATCGTTCTTTTGCAAAATTTAATGAGCAGCTTTTCATACTAGAGTTAAGCAGTTCCACGCTCTCAGAAACATTCAATATTACTGATCCAGACCTGGCCATTGAGTTCTGGATACAAGTTTTTACAGAAATCTATAACAAACATGCCCCATTAAAAACCATTAGGATCAAACATGTCCGCAAACCACCTTGGTTTACAAAGGAACTAGAAGAAGCATGCTTTCTTAGAGATTTCTTAAAAGAACACAAATATTGTGAGGACTCCAAAAAATTAAGAAATGCCATAAACTCACAAAAATGCACACAAAAAAAGAAATATTTCCAAGATCTACTATCGTCCAAACAAAACTCAAAGACTGTATGGAAGGCAATCAATCAAATAATAAGTAATCAATCATCTTCCAAATCTAATGTAATCAAAGATATTTCTACTGAAAAACTTAACAATCACTTCATTAATATTTCTTTCAACATAAATAGCAATGATAACTCGAAGTCCAATGATATCAATGAACTAAAACAATACTGCCAGGAAAAGCGTATTCCATCAAAACTCCACCTACCATTCATATCTGTTTCTGAGGTCTATAATTATCTGAATCACCTCAAACAATCAAGAACACGTGGCCTTGATGAAATAGACGGCAGAATTCTGAAACTCTCAGCTCCAGTTATCACAGACACTCTGACACATATCTATAACCTTTGTCTTGATAAGAACTATTTCCCCAACGTTTTCAAAACCGCTAAAGTGATTCCGATCCACAATTCTGGTGACACTTCCGATACCTCAAACTATAGGCCAATCTCCATTATATCTTATCTTTCAAAACCTTTGAAAAAACATATGAATAAACACCTAGACCATCATATAGATATTAACAACTTACTTCATCCAAATCAGTCTAGATTTAGAAAAAATCACTCGTGCCATACGGCATTGACTAGTCTTGTAGACAATTGGCTATCAAACATTAATGACAATAAATTTTGTGGACTACTATTTGTAGATTTCAAAAAAGCATTTGATATAATTGACCGCAGACTTCTAATTAAAAAGCTAGACCTATATAATATCTCTACAAATACTTTAGAACTTATTGCTTATTATCTTACAAACAGGCAACAGTGTGTCTCAGTAGCTACGTCTACATCCACACTAAAACCCATTCATTATGGAGTACCACAGGGATCCACCTTAGGACCAATTCTCTTTTCATTATACATAAATGACCTTCCTCTCCATATCAAATCCAAATGCGAACTTTTTGCTGATGACACAACCATACATACGAGCCATACCGACATTAAGTCTCTTGCAAAGACATTACAAAAACCCACTGATGATCTTGTCAAATAAACTGAACTGAACCACATGTCTATACACCCCCCAAAAAAAACAAAATGCATGCTTATCACCACCACATAAAAGCAACAAAAATTATCTAATAAACCTTCTCCAATCCATAATAAAAAGGAAGCAATCGAACAAACCTCTCACCACAAAGTTCTAGGAGTAACAATCGATGAAAATCTCAGCTGGTACTATCACATATCCCATCTATGCAAATATATGTCTCAAAGAGTATACCAATTGACTAAACTCAAACATTTTCTTGACTTTCATTCAAGAAAACTGTTCTTTCAAGCTTATATACAATCTTCAATAGATTACGATTCAACCCTGTGGGATTCTGCTAGTGCAAACACTATGAAACCATTTTTAAGTCTGTATAAACATACTCTTAAACTGGTCCTTCTGAAGAAGACTACCTTACTAGAAGTGGATTATACTCAGTTAAATATTCTTCCCCTACACCAGAGACTAAGATTTAACAAAGGCCTCATGATGTTTAAGATAATAACAGGAACTGTTCCCTCATCCTTAAAAGTTATGTTCCCAATGAATCATTCCAGAAATACTGAAAAGCCGAGTGTCACAATCCCAAGAATAGATTTGTTCAAACCTTGTTTACTTTACTCAGACCCTGTGCTGTGGAACTCCCTTCCTGATTCATTTAGACAACACCAATCATTAACAATCTTCAAAAGTCATGTTTTCATCCACTTGATGCATCAAAAATAACAAACCACGCTTGATCTTTTGGAAACAAAGTAAATACATCCTCCCTTACATTATACCAAATTAACCCTCTCTCTCTCTCTCCTTCTCTCTCTCTCTCTCTCTCTCTCTCTCTCTCTCTCTCTCTCTCTCTCTCTGTATGAGTGTGAATATTTTACTTGTATCTAACTATTGTGCTATTGCAACTGACTTCTAGAAACTATTTCCACCATCCTACTTCTTTATGTATCTATCATAACGCTTGGATGATTTTAACCTGTACAATGTTAAATCACAGCGCGTACTAAGGGTGATAGTGTTGATGAATTGAAAATTGTATGCAATATCTGTGGATTCAAAATGTACTGTGTACTTTCTTTCTCTCTCTCTTTCTCCTTTTTTTATTTTGGGTATAGATTTGATTGTCGTGTCTACAGTTTGTATCCTGTTGATTGCTTTATTCAGATTTAATATTTCAATTTTATTACGTAAGTTGACTGTATTTGAGATTTATTGACTGTTTTATTGCAATATCTTGTTTTGAATGTATCAATTATGCATAGCTTCATTTTAATGTGTAGATGTCCTTTTCTTTGAATATATATGATATTCATACAGATTTGATTTTGGCATTGATGCATGGTGTGCGTGGGTGCGTGCGTGCGTGCGTGCGTGCGTACGTTCGTGTGTGTGTGTGTGTGTGTGTGTGTGTGTGTGTGTGTGTGTGTGTGTGTGTGTGTGTGTGTGTGTGTGTGTGTGTGTGTGCGTACGTGTACATGGGGATGTGAATTGCTTTTGCATAATTCCCTCAGTCTGCTTATATGTTTACTATTGCTGTTGCTTTCCCATAAAAAAGTACCATAATTTTTTGACGTTTCTTTCCGTTAGCCAAAATGATACTACCTACATGTTTTGTTCTCCTGTATATTATGGAGGGGGTTTTGTGTGTTGTTGTTGTTGTTGTTTTGGAGAGGGATTATTTGGTTGTCCCCTCTCCCCTTGTTGTTGCTGCTTTATTTTGCTCTTGGTTTCCTTGCTATTTTGGGGGTTGCTCCTGTGTTTTTGTTTTGCTATGTTGTTTTATTTTATTATTTGTTTCTCTCTCTCTCTCTCTCTCTCTCTCTCTCTCTCTCTCTCTCTCTCTCTCTCTCTCTCTCTCTCTCTCTCTCTCTCTCTCTCTCTCTCTCTCTCTCTCTTGGTGATTTTTGTTGGCTTTTTTTCCTTTCGTTTGTGGATATTTTTTCCCATTTACTGTGTGAGTGTATTGGTATTGGCCTTATTTTATTTTATTATTATCTATATCCCTAAGGGCGGGGACTCGAGGTAAAAAAAAGCACATGAGTGCTTATTCATTATCCTCGAAATAAAAGAATATTTTTTATTGTCATTCTCTCTCTCTCTCTCTCTCTCTCTCTCTCTCTCTCTCTCTCTCTCTCTCTCTCTCTCTCCCCTTTATTATAGTCTGTCGCTTTACCCCCTGTGTGTGTGTGTGTGTGTGTATGTGTGTGTGTGTGTGTGTGTGTGTGTGTGTGTGTGTGTGTGTGTGTGTGTGTGTGTGTGTGTGTGTGTGTGTGTGTGTGTGTGTGTGTGTGTGTGTGTGTGAAGTTAAGTCAAGTCAAGTCAAGTCAAAATTTTATGTCCAGATGGTACATTGAATAAGCAATGTAGTAATATAGTGTGTGTGTGTGTATGTGTGTATGTGTGTATGTGTGTGTGTGTGTGTGTGGTGTGTGTGTGTGTGTGTGTGTGTGTGTGTGTGTGTGTGTGTGTGTGTGTGTGCATGCTACCGTGTCTGCATGCTTCCTGGGGAGGGCTCCTGAGGTTGCCCGATAAACCAGATATTGCCGTAAACAGGTCCAAGCTGGCCATCAGTGTATTGACGTTGTGAAAGGTCAGCCAGCCTGAACGAATATTAGCAAGCCTTCATCTACAGTGTCTATAGTGTGTAGGGCCCAGCCTGAATGAATATTAGCACGCCTTCATCTACAGTGTCTATAGTGTGTAGGGGCCAGCCTGAATGAATATTAGCAAGCCTTCATCTACAGTGTCTATAGTGTGTAGGGACCAGCCTGAATGAATATTAGCAAGCCTTCATCTACAGTGTCTATAGTGTGTAGGAACCAGCCTGAATGAATATTAGCAAGCCTTCATCTACAAAGTCTATAGTGTGTAAGGACCAGCCCGAATGAATGCAAGCCTTCATCTACAGTGTCTATAGTGTGTAAGAACCAGCCTGAATGAATGCAAGCCTTCATCTACAGTGTCTATAGTGTGTATGAACCAGCCTGAATGAATGCAAGCCTTCATCAACAGTGTCTATAGTGTGTAGGAACCAGCCTGAATAAATATTAGCAAGCCTACATTTACAGTGTGTGTCCCCTGGGTGTGAGGAGCCTGTTGACAGTAGTTCACAAACCACCATCAGCAATACAGAGACAGAGAGAGAAGGGGGAGGGGGGAGAGAGAGGGAGAGAGAGAGAGAGAGAGAGAGGTCCCCCAACCCATCAATGCCGAGGCCATCAAAGCAGACAACTCATTCCCCGCTCATCACGTTTACAATGTTAGTAGTTGACTGTGGGTCTGCAGTGGACCATCCTCTCTTAGCTAACGTCAACGCCTTGTCGCCATCTTGTCTCCTCTGCCAGGATTTTGGCCGGAAAGAGTCAAGTCAAGTCAGAAACACTTTAATCATCCCATGAAGAGCAATTACCACCCCCACCCCCTAGACAACCCCTCCACCCCCCCCACCTTTATGCTTGGCACCACATGCTGTTATGCCAGACTGAGAGTAAAGGTTGGTGGTCTGCATTCAGAACTTTTGGGCTGGAAAAGCCAAGGAACGAGGGAGGATGCCAGGGCCTTGGAATTCCCTCCCGTCTTCATCCTGAATAAGATTCTGTCGTCCAGTGCGCTTATCTCCTCCTCCGTGCAGGTGATATATAATAATGATTATATGAAAGTGAAGGATGGACCCTTAAAAAAAGTGCAGAGATCCCCGAAGTCAGAATGTGGCTACCTTAATGGTGGGCACAAACAGGTGGCATACGCAAAACGTGTCAGCATTGGGGAACCTGGGAGCTCTAGCCCGGGAACAGAACAAAAACAAAAGAAGAGGGCAGAGCTAGAGATGCGGTTTTACTGAAGACTTCTAAGAACAAAAAAGGTAAAGGAGTCCCATAACCTGTAAGGTCGTAGGGGAGCGAGGCGTCAGATACCTCACTTCTCTAGGGCCAGCATATTGAGGGCGGCGCCCATCTCCTCTCCCTCGCTGCTTTACCTTCCCTGACCCTAAAGAGGGCAGGTACCCATTTACAGCTGGAAGAACTGGGGGAACTGTACTGAAGTCAAGGCGCGCAAACGGTCACCCATCCAACTGGTAACCACGCTCGACGCTGCTTAACTTGGCTGGGGAAAAGCGAGTGCTCCGACCACTGAGCTATCCCGTCCCCTCTAAGAACAAGCCGACCGAAAATCGAACAGATCCAAACATTCTGGAAGAACCGAACAAACAAACGGAACTTTCAGGCCTGGTTAGGAAGAGGAACTATTGTGGACGTGCCAGGAGACATCAGAGCTGCCGTGTCCTGAAGACTGTGGCCCAGGGCAGAATGGAGGGCGAGAGACGACAAGGAAGACAGACCACCAGCTTCCTGCATCAAGTACAGAGGCAAGTGGACAGAGCTGTCGAAAGAGGAAATCTACAGAAGGACTGAAGACAGGAAGCAGGGGATGCAGGCATCAGCAACTACGATAAAGAATGACGTCACCGACAGGTGAACAGGTGTTAACGTCACATGCTGCTAACAAGAGCCCCCCACCCCCCTCTCTCTCCAACCACCCTCCCCCTCCTGGTATGCTAAGTGTGGCAGAAGCAGGGTTAGGTGAAACTCATTCTTCTTCATTTTGTTTTCTTCTTCGTCGTCGTCGTCGTCAAACGCTAAACAGCAACTATTGTTGCCTGTTAAATGAGCGGGGAAAAAAACGCTGCGCTGCCGTTAAGCGCCTGACAAGTCAGGCCCAGCGCACACCGACTTTGGCGTGCTATTTTATTGAACAAAATAGTCTGCCAGCCATGTCTGCTGTCTTCCTTCAGGTTTAAGGAACGGCTGAACTAGAGGGAACGTAGAGAGGTGAAATAACGGCTGTTTGTTTCAATCTAACACTCATCACGACGTCATTCAATGTTCCCATTACACGATTCTCTCTTTCTGACTTCCTGCAGGAAGTTAGGTAACGGCACACAAATGTCTTCTCACTGGAGAGTTCGTCAAGACTTTGAGTTTGTTCTATCCGCCATATCAACTTTTTTGATGCTTCAAATCAAAATATCCTGTGCATGGTCGTTTTCAATAAAATTATAAAGCAAAGTCTTGTTTTAAACCTCTGTCATTGGAAAACGGGATGGGGACGGGACAGCTCAGTGGTCAGAGCACTCGTCCTCACCCAGCATTGAGTGTGGTTACCAAGTGGATCGGTGATCGTTTGTGTGCCTTGGCTTCAGTACAGTCCCCCAATTTACCCGGCTGTAAATGGGTACCTGCCCTCTTTACGGTCAGGGAAGGTAAAGCATTGGGGGGGGGGGGGGGGAGATGGGCGCCGCCCTCAAAACGCTGGCCCCTAGAAACGCTGAGGTCTCTGACATCTCGCCCCCCAACAACAGCATAGGTTATGAGACCACCTTGACTTTGACCTTTAATCGGAAACCGGGGTCTTGTTTGTTTCGGTGCTTCCAGGTCAGTTCTGGAATTGGGATGGCTGAAAGGAGATAGCTCACCGCTCACTGCTTTGAATTGGGATGGCTTAAAGGAGATAGCTCACCGCTCACTGCTTTGAATTGGGATGGCTAAAGGAGATAGCTCACCGCTCACTGCTTTGAATTGGGATGGCTGAAAGGAGATAGCTCACCGCTCACTGCTTTGAATTGGGATGGCTGAAAGGAGATAGCTCACCGCTCACTGCTTTGAATTGGGATGGCTTAAAGGAGATAGCTCACCGCTCACTGTAGTGCTCGTTCACGCCAGCTCTTGACTTGACCTCTCTTTCATCTGGCTCAGATGGAGAGGAAAAACCCAAACGAGATCTTAA
>CM054148.1:45053806-45058806 GCA_028751875.1 Rapana venosa | reverse complement strand
GGTCACGAGCACAAAGCTCTAACCACTGGGCTATCCCCAGTATCCCCCCCCCCCCCAGTATTATAAATAATAATACTAATAATGTATGGAATTTATATAGCGCTGAATCTTGTAAAGCAACAAATCAAAGCGCTCAGATGACATGATTTTTTTTTTAATTTAATTTATTATTTTATATCGAGGATAATGGAATAAGCAACTCATGTGCACATCCAGTCCCCGTGTGTATGCGGTTTTGTAAATTTTGTCATCTGTTCCTACCGGCGCACAATGGCCTACTCTTTCGAAAAGCGGAACAGGATTTAACGTGTGCGCAAGATGTTCTGCATGCGTTCGCACACGGGGCCTCGGTTTATAGTCTCATCCGAAGGACTTTGACATTCAGTTCGATTTTTTTTTTGTCAAACTGGGAAGAAAGGGCGAGGCTGGGAATCAAACCCAGAACCACACGGTTGACTTGTTGGTAGGCAAACGTCGTAACCATCCTGCCACCTTCCTTCATTATGACCTCTTACAGCTCATGCCAGGTTTGCAGACAGAGCACCAGTCAAAACTTCCTAGTCTTTTGTTTACACCAGCTGCCACACTAAGACCACTCCCTCTGTAAGTGAGTTGCGGAAATGAATGAGATGAAACAGGAAAGGAGAGCTGTGTGCGAGACAAAGAGACAAAGAGACAGAGACATACATGATGATGACGACGACGACGACGACGACCATTATGATAAATGTGCAGTGATAAATACGATGGGGACGATGATGAGTCATGATCATCATTAGTTTGTTTCCAAGGGTTTATATAGATGAATTTTCACATACGTTTTATTTATTGGAGATATATATAGGTAAAAGGTAAAGGAGTCCCATAACCTATAAGGTCGTAGGGGAGCGAGGCGTCAGAGACCTCACTTCTCTAGGGCCAGCATAATGAGGGCGGCGCCCATCTCCTCTCCCTCGCTGCTTTACCTTCCCTGACCCTAAAGAGGGCAGGTACCCATTTACAGCTGGGTGAACTGGGGGAACTGTACTGAAGCCAAGGCGCACAAACGGTCACCCATCCAACTGTTAACCACGCTCGACGCTGCTTAACTTGGTTTGGGGAAAGCGAGTGCTCCGACCACTGAGCTATCCCGGGAGATATATATACATACATATATTGTTTATTCATGTACAGGCCATTGCCCCTCACGAAGGGTAGTAATGAAACATTGCAAAATCACCACAACATTTTGCAATAGTAGCGGAAACTGACCATGTTTTCACCGTACCTGCATTCAGAGCAAACAGCAGCTAGACAGTCATCATGTAGGAGACAGGAATTTGCCCAACGTTGAATGCTTTGCACAAATAGCTACACTGCCAAATTTCCTACACATCATTCATCGGGTCTTGCAAAACGTAAGCTTAAGGTGATATGGCTGGCTGTCAAATTGAGCAGTTGTGCAACGTTCTCTGAGTCTGCGACAACACGAAACAAAACAGACCTCATCTTCCTAGTGGTGATGCCGGGGGGGGGCATGGCGTTATAAATAACTTTCCCACCTTCTGGAAATTCTCCGCCAGGAATTCCGTCTTTTCTATCCCTCTCTATCTTTCCTCCTTGTTTCTTTTCTTTCTGTCTATTTTCTGCCTTCTTGGTCCATTCTCCTGCCTTTTCTCCAGAAAGACTCCATAAAAAAGATAACAGTTCTTTCCCACGCCGAAGTCGGATGCGCAGGGTTTGACTTGCCAGGCGCTTAACGGCAACGCAACGCATTTTCGCTCATATTGACGGACAACAATAGTTGTTGTCTGAGCGTTCGACAAAGAACGAAGACGAGGACCTTCCTCTTCCTTACTGTGCTTACACATTGAACAAATCAGATCGATATCACTGCGAGACCTGCAGCTAACAGAATGCTGAGCTAATTGAGAGAGAGACAGACAGACAGACAGACAGAGAGAGACAAGACAAGACAAGACAAGACGAGACAGAGACAGACAGGTAAGTGTCCCTTCCCCAAGCCTGCTCTCTTCACCCACCAGACTTCGTTTCCTGCCCTCTCTTCCGCAGACTCGCTTCACTGATTGGCACAGCCCGCTTTTCTCCCCTTCGGCTACACTCCACCTCTAGCTGCCGGGCCATGTAGTATCTTCTATGGAGTGCTAGTCCGAAAAAAAAATGTCTGCTGATTTTCGCATACTTTTCGTTTAAACTATGAAAATTGCATTTGTGTACTTGTTTCTTGGGGGGATTAGGATATAGAGCAATACCAGGTAGTCACCAGAAAGTTGAACAAAAACTCAAAATGAGGATTGCTTGTGTTCCTACAGTGTTGACCCCGTGCATGCTTATTTGTGGTTAGAAAGCTAGCAAACGACAAAGGACTGAGGAGGTACAGTGTTTCCTGAAATTTATTTTTAAAAATTCAAACCTACCAAATTTGTGCAAAAATCACATGAGTTTTGAGTCAGAGGCTAGTCTTTCACAGAATGTGTTGTTTTTTTTCTTCTCCATTTCTGTGGATGCTTTTAGTACTTGCGGCATGAATGCAAGAGTAGTCAAATAGGAGAAGAGGAGGGAGGGCGGTAACAGAAAGTAATAGTGGTGTGCAGCCTGTTTCCCCACCCACCTCTGCCCCCACTGGATTTTCCTCTGGCTTACCCCTCCCCTCCATCCTGAGAATCTGACCCCAACCCCCGACCCCTTGCCCCAGGGATTAGTGTTCCTAGTGTGGAAGATATTACATCTTACAGTGCGGAGTTGCTTCCCCATTTCCTGCACAGGTCAGCTGCTGGCAGTGTGGGGCTAATGGAGGGGAATTCCCTCAGGGCGGGTCTGAAATGGAAGGAGAGAACTGTTAAGAGTTGTGCGCCCCTCTTCAGGACAACAGGAAATGACGTAGATGAGGTATGGAGTCACTGAGTTGTGTGCCCCTGTCAGGACAGCAGGAAGTGATGGAGATGAGGTATGGAGTCACTGAACGGGTTAGGTGTGGTGTGAGGGGGGAAGGGGAGTAGGGGGTAGGGGAATGAGGATTTTTTCCCCGTGTGGTAGTATGTACACACCAAACGCATGTATGCATCAGAACATCTTACGCACACCTGTTACGCTTTTCGTAAGAGTAGGCAATTGTGTGCCAGTGGGAATGGATAACAAACTGTTCAAAATTGCATACACACGGGGACTGAATGTAAGGAAAAGCTCATGAATGCTTATTCCGTTATCCTCGAAATTAAAGAATAAAATGAAATGAAAGAAAGAAATAATCAAATAAAAATGCATCTACAGATGTACACCAATCGAGTGTTGTGCCCTGTGGTTGGGGGTGGGGGTGGGGGGTAGCCCCTACACACAGACACAGTCACGTCTGTCTGCATGCTAGTCATGCAATTACACCTGCAGGTACCACGCGCCATTGCACGCCAGTACATAATTATGCATGGTTGTGTGAACGTGCATGCTTACACATAAACATGCGTGCATGCACGCGCGCGCGCGCTCACACAAACACACACAAAATATTAAATGATGCTAAGAACATTTTGAGTACCAAAGACGCCTAGCTTGTTGATTTCATAAAAATTATAACTGCATCAGCAGTTGGAAGACCATTATAATTTGATGGGAAAGATGTTAAAGATGTGGCTTACAGTGGCTTTCATCTGTATTGTTATTATTTTCCCCGTCTAGTGACGCCTTTGTGGAAAGACGTTAAATAGATAAAAGATGAAGCCATGAAGAACTCATTCCATCAAACCTAGGAAGGGGTACGATGGAAGGGGGACTGGGGGGGTCACCATGACCAAGACAGAAGTTGAAAGGTATTGTTATGGTAATAGGAAGCCAGTGGAGTGAACAACAACTAACGATAAGCACCAGGAGCCGGTTTGAAGTAACAGAAAACAAGCCATGCTGCAGGGCTTTCATCACTTTCAAGCCTCCTTCTTCTTCTTCTTCTTCTTCTTCTTCTTCTTCTTCTTCTTCTTCTTCTTCTTCTTCTTCTTCTTCTTCGTTGAATGCTCAGACAGCAACATTTGTTGTCTGTCATATGAGCAAAAAATGTGTTGCGCTGCCGTTAAGCGCCTGACAAGTCAGGCCCAGCACATCCGGCTTCTGCATTGGAGAGAATAATTCTCTTTTAAGTCTTTCTGGAAAAATGAAGCACAAGAATGGACCAAAAAGGCAGAAAATAGACAAGAAGGCAGTGACAGGAAAAAAATTAACAAGGCAGAAACAAAGAGAGCGATAGAAAAGAGGGAATTCCTAGCACAGAATTTCAGAAGCGGGGTGCTATTAATTTTATACTGACAAGCCCCCGGCATCTCCCCGAGGGAGGGGGGGGAGGAGGGGGGTTTGAAACATCACTTAAAGGAAGTCTGACATTTAATGGCAGAAGACCACACGGATCTGGCCTGGGTAAAAGAAAAATTTAAGTGCTGCACAAACAAAATCCGCTAGGTGCTGGGTGACAAGTTTTCAGTTGAGCGGAACTTCTGGCAGCGCAAGGCTAGACATTGGAGAGAGGGGATTCAAAGACTGCCAGTCGATCACAGGGTTGTTTCAAACTTACAACGTTGTGGGGTTTTTGTTGTTGTTTTGGAGGGGGGTTTTTTTGGGGGGGTTGTTGTTGAAGGATTGAAATCAGTGTGATTCAGCCCAACACAATGCGTAAGATCTTGTTCAAACCACCAGCAGACAGTTCGCCAGGCAACAGTCTGTTCCAGCTGGAACTGCTTTTCTAGCCCGTACACACAGACACAGTCACGTCTGTCTGCATGCTGGCCATGCATGGACACCCGCAGCTACCACGCGCCTTTGCACGCCAGTACATAACTATTATGCATGCATGCATGTACGCATGGCTGTGTGAACGTGCATGCTTACACACACACATGCGTGCGCCGGCATCAGTAGTTTTCTCTGTCAAAGGAATCTGTCGACGGACGCTCTTGCCGAGTGGTTAAGACCGTGTGACTTCAACCCTACAGGTCCATGAAGTCCTGGGTTCGAATCTCGGC
>CM054148.1:45043806-45048806 GCA_028751875.1 Rapana venosa | reverse complement strand
AGCATTGTGTCTATCTTTACAGCTAGCAGTGTGTCTATCTTTACAGCTAGCAGTATGTCTATCTTTACAGCTAGCAGTGTGTCTATCTTTACAGCAGTGTGTCTATCTTTACAGCAGTGTGTCTATCTTTACAGCAGTGTGTCTATCTTTACAGCAGTGTGTCTATCTTTACAGCAGTGTGTCTATCTTTACAGCTAGCAGTATGTCTATCTTTACAGCTAGCAGTGTGTCTATCTTTACAGCTAGCAGTGTGTCTATCTTTATAGCAGTGTGTCTATCTTTATAGCAGTGTGTCTATCTTTACAGCTAGCAGTGTGTCTATCTTTACAGCAGTGTGTCTATCTTTACAGCTAGCATGTGTCTCTCAGCATTGTCTATCTTTACAGCATGTGTCACTTTACAGCAGTGTGTCTATCTTTACAGCAGTGTGTCTATCTTTACAGCAGTGTGTCTATCTTTACAGCTACCAGTGTGTCTATCTTTACATCAGTGTGTCTATCTTTACAGCTAGCAGTGTGTCTATCTTTACAGCAGTATGTCTATCTTTACAGCTAGCAGTGTGTCTATCTTTACAGCTAGCAGTGTGTCTATCTTTACAGCTAGCATTGTGTCTATCTTTACAGCAGTGTGTCTATCTTTACAGCTAGCAGTGTGTCTATCTTTACAGCTAGCAGTGTGTCTATCTTTACAGCTAGCAGTGTGTCTATCTTTACAGCAGTATGTCTATCTTTACAGCTAGCAGTGTGTCTATCTTTACAGCTAGCAGTGTGTCTATCTTTACAGCTAGCATTGTGTCTATCTTTACAGCAGTGTGTCTATCTTTACAGCAGTGTGTCTATCTTTACAGCTAGCAGTGTGTCTATCTTTACAGCAGTATGTCTATCTTTACAGCTAGCAGTGTGTCTATCTTTACAGCTAGCAGTGTGTTTATCTTTACAGCAGTGTGTCTATCTTTACAGCAGTGTGTCTATCTTTACAGCTAGCAGTGCGTCTATCTTTACAGCAGTGTGTCTATCTTTACAGCTAGCAGTGCGTCTATCTTTACAGCAGTGTGTCTATCTTTACAGCAGTGTGTCTATCTTTATAGCAGTATGTCTATGTTTACAGCAGTGTGTCTATCTTTACAGCAGGGCGTCTATGACTTCTTGTTCGTCGAACGCTCAGACAGCAACTTTTGTTGTCTGTCATAATATGAGCGAAAATGCCTTGCGCTGCCGTTAAGCGCCTGACAAGTCAGACCCAGCGCATTCAAAAGTACCTGTCCACAGACGCAACATCAAAACTCGTGGCATCTCTCATTCTTTCACGTCTGGACTATTGCAATTCTCTTTTGGCTGGTCTGCCAGCACCATCTATCCACTCCCTTCAACGTATTCAAAACTCTGCAGCTCGACTAGTCCTCAGAAAGAAAAAATCTGAGCACATTACCCCTCTCTTGCGATCTCTCCACTGGCTGCCTGTGCCACAAAGAATAAACTATAAAATCAGTACTCTCTGTTACAAATGTCTCCACAAAACAGCACCCTCCTACCTCTGTGAATATCTCCACCTGTACACCCCTTCTCGTTCCCTTCGCTCTGCTGCAGATTCCTTGTGCTTACAAACACCTAGATTCAACCAGTCCACCGTTGGCCGTCGCTCTTTCTCTGTTTCTGGTCCATTGATTTGGAATGGCCTCCCTATCTCTCTTCGCCAAAGGCCTTCTTGTGACTCTTTTAAATCTGGCCTCAAGACATATTTGTTTCAAACCTAAGAATTTCCTCTCCTGTTTCATTTCATAGCTATCCCTGCTTTTCAGCAGCCAAAAATTCCATCACCCTGCCAAAGTGTATAACGTGTGTGTGTGTGTGTGTGTGTGTGTGTGTGTGTGTGCATTTGGACTTGTTTGAACTTTTACTTGCTATTGGTTGCATGACTGTGTAAGAATGAGTTGAGTGCAAGCGCTTTGATTTGTCTGTGCAAGATACAGCGCTATATAAATTCCATTTATTATTATTATTATTATTATTCTTCTTCTTCGACTTCGGCGTGGTAGAGAATTGTTACCTTTTAAGTGGGTTTTTTGGAGGGAAAAAATGCATGAGAATGGATCAAGGAGGCAGTGAATAGACAAGAAGGAGATGACGGGAAGAAAGGAACCAGGCAGAAACTAAGAGAGGGGTAGAGAAGAAGGAATTGCTAGCACAGAATGTTCAGAAGGTGGGGATGCTTATTTTATTCTGACAAGCCCCCCGGATCCCTACGGGAGAAGTGTCTGGCTTATTTTGGATGGAAGAAAAGATCTTTGTTGTTGCTGCCAGCATGAATTTTCTTCTCCGTGTTTGTTGTCTGTCCAACGGATCCATCGTTCTGACCTCTAACTCCCTGAGGAGATGCTCGCACTCTGCACTGGCCTTTCATGCACCACCGTATTGTAGGCAAGTTGAACCTGGCGGAGCCCATCCCTCTTCAGGTAGCAGGATGCATGCTGGGTATGTTTGTGCCGTCCATTCCACCGGTCACAGCTGGCATTCTTCTTACTTCTTTTTTGGCTGTGAATGTTTTGCATCTGAACTTTTTTGGTTGTCCTAGTTTCTCATAGCGATGGTCGTTTACTTTTCGCTGTCTGTGACTTTGATGGTGAACGTTTTCTGATACGGCCTGATCCCTTGTTCAGTCGATGGGCAAACAGGGAAGGTGACGTCAGTTGTCTTTGAAGGCTGGACAGCTTACGACCTGCCTTGTCGTTTTTGAAGTTGGTGTCCTTTACTCTTTAATGCTCAAAGTTAGTGTAAAATGGGTTTGTTTGGTTTTTTTATGTAACGCGGAAACTTTTCGTCTTTAATCCTATGCCTATCTTCAGTTCTAATTTTGAAGCAGTTTCTTTTTTAATTTGTTCTTGTTGTGTTGTTGTTTTTGTGTTGTTGTTTCTTCTTTCTGTCTCTCCGCAGTTTCTTCTGCGATACTTATACTATTGGGTTCAATTATTATTAAATTATCCCTAACGGCGGCTGGTTTGTAAAAAGCACATGTTGCTTATCTTTATCCGCAATATAACGACATTTGTCATTGTCATTTTTCATGATCTTCCTCCTTCTTCGCATTCCCTCTTCTTCTTCGCATACTTCTTCCTCTCTTCTTCGTCATTCTTTGTCTTCTTCTTCGCTTCCTTCCTCTTCGCATTTTTCTTCTTCTTCTTCTTCTTCTTCTTCTTCTTCTTCGCATTCTTCGCAATTCTTCGCAATTCTTCTTCTTCGCAACTCTTTTCTCAGTTCTTCTTCTCGAGTTATTGGCCAAAGTCGTGTGGATAATTATCCGGTGCATGTTTAGTTTAAATCGGATGCAGATTTGAAATGAAGACATGCGGCTTGACCACGTTCATCACATTGTTGTTGTTTTTTTTTTGGGGGGGTTCAAATGTTGGTCAGAGACAGAGCTGTTATACATCATCTGGGTTTTTTTTTCAAATGATGGTCAGAGCTGTTATACATCATCTGTATTTTGTTTTCAAATGTTGTTCAGAGCTGTTATACATCATCTGTATTTTGTTTTCAAATGTTGTTCAGAGCTGTTATACATCATCTGGGTTTTTTTTTCAAATGTTGGTCAGAGCTGTTATACATCATCTGTATTTTGTTTTCAAATGTTGGTCAGAGCTGTTATACATCATCTGTATTTTTTTTTCAAATGTTGGTCAGTGCTCATCATCTGTATTTTTTTCAAATGATGGTCAGAGCTGTTATACATCATCTGTATTTTGTTTTCAAATGTTGGTCAGAGCTGTTATACATCATCTGTATTTTTTTTCAAATGTTGGTCAGTGCTCATCATCTGTATTTTTTTCAAATGATGGTCAGAGCTGTTATACATCATCTGTATTTTTTTTTCAAATGTTGGTCAGAGCTGTTATACATCATCTGTATTTTTTTTCAAATGTTGGTCAGAGCTGTTATACATCATCTGTATTTTTTTCAAATGTTGGTCAGTGCTCATCATCTGTATTTTTTTCAAATGATGGTCAGAGCTGTTATACATCATCTGTATTTTTTTTCAAATGTTGGTCAGAGCTGTTATACATCATCTGTTGTTTGTTTTTTCAAATGTTGGTCAGAGCTGTTATACATCATCTGTATTTTTTTTCAAATGTTGGTCAGTGCTCATCATCTGTATTTTTTTCAAATGATGGTCAGAGCTGTTATACATCATCTTTTTTTTTCAAATGCTGGTCAGTGCTGTTATACATCATCTGTATTTCTTTCAAATGTCGGTCAGAGCTGTTATACAGCATCTGTATTTTTTTTTCAAATGTTGGTCAGTGCTGTTATACATCATCTGTATTTTTTTTCAAATGTTGGTCAGTTCTGCTATGCAACATTTGTATTGTTTTCAAATTTTGGTCAGACTGTTATGCAACATTTATGACTGTTTTCAAATATTGTCAGCTGTTATACACATTGTATTGTTTTAAATGTTGCCAGAGCTGTTATGCAACATTTGTATTGTTAACAATATTGTTCAGAGCTGTTATGCACACATTTGTTTGTTTTCAAATATTGGTCGTTGCTTTATACACATTTTTATTGTTTTCTGAAATGTTGGTCAGAGCTTTATTTCAAATCCTGTATTTTGTTGTTTTTTTTCATTGTCGGTCAGAGCTGTTATACAACTCTGTATTTTTCTTTTTTTCAAATGTCGTCAGAGCTTTATCGACTTTTTTTTTTACACCACATGTTGGTCAGAACTGCTATACATCATTTATGCACTAGTGTCCTTCTTTTCTTTTTCAAGACTGTTGTCATTGGTAGTTTCCTGAATAAATTGCCTGCCTAATCCTCGTCCAAAACTCCTTTCTTTCGTCGTAAAGCCAATCAATACTGTCACCCAGAGCTGTAGCCTAGTACCTAACACACCTTCCCTTCTTGTGAAAACGGTGAGGCTGGGTTTGTTTGTTTTTTAATATATCTATCTTCAGACTTTTCTATTGCGTTATCTGAAGATGGAAAAAAATCTACTGCTTTCAA
>CM054148.1:45031306-45036306 GCA_028751875.1 Rapana venosa | reverse complement strand
GTGGACATCAGTGCTGACTCAGGCACCTGTCCATTAAAATGAATGTTTGTTTCCATGCAGTCAACATCAGTGCTGACTCCAGGCACCTGTCCATTAAAATGAATGTTTGTTTCCCTGCAGTGGACATCAGTGCTAACTCAGGCACCTGTCCATTAAAATGAATGTTTCCCTGCAGTCAACATCAGTGCTGACTCCATTGTTTTCTACTCTGGGCTACAGCTGCCAGACCTGCACTCCCCAAGGGACAGTTTGGGTGCATGCCACCGTTTTTGCCCACTATGAAGGCAACCGCAATCCGACTGCAGGGATGATTAAGCACGATACTAGTGCGCATGCGTCTTTTACAATATATTTTCTGCCTTCCGTTTTTTTTATCAGCCCGAATGGCCTACTCTTACGAAGCGAAGAAAGAGTTTTATTAACGTGTACGCACGATGTATGTTCAGCGAGCTTTTGCTCATGGGCCTGGATTGTTTATGGTCTGGTCTTAACCCGAAGGACTTTTGAAAGAGTGGAGCCAGTGCTGATGTCACTGGGAACTGTAGATGAGGAAATACATCCCCTCGAGCAGGCAGGCGTCTGGGTGATGACTGGAATGTTCCACAGGGGTAGGACTGGGTGTGTACGGTGCTTAGCGCCTTGGTGGCCGAGGGGAAGACAAAGGTGCCAAGTATAGCTCACCATTCACAATCCAATAAATAAATAGCTGTTGCTTCGGGCCTACATGTAGGGTAGGAGCCGCCAGTCAGTGGATCTTCCTGCGGTTATATCGCGGAAACGCCCAACGGTTGTCGTCGTAGGAGGGCCAGGTGACTGTAATGAAGGAGCTGTGTCGTAGAAACAATGACGCTGCTCCCTACGTGGGCAAGGGACGTGATGTTTGTTGCATTCCAGGCATACCTGGGTCGTCATTTAAGTAATGGGCTCTGGCTGCTCAAGCAGACAGGCCTACAGACAGGCCTACAGACAGACCTACAGACAGGCCTACAGACAGACATACAGACAGGCCTACAGACAGGCATACAGACAGGCCTACAGAGAGACAGGCCTACAGACAGGCCTGCAGACAGGCCTGCAGACAGGCCTACAGACAGGCCTACAGACAGGCCTACAGACAAGCCTACAGACAGGCCTACAGACAGGCCTACAGACAGGCCTACAGACAGGCCTGGAGACTCTCGACTGCAACTCTGACCCGGACCCTAGACTGGACTATGAAAGTGTGACTAAAAGCTGATGGACATTCAACGTCACCGCCTCTGCCTTCCTCCCAGTGCCTGTGAGAGTCTGGGATGTTTAGGTAACAGGAGCCTGGGCCCTCCCATGGTCAGCGTGACGCTCTAACCACCAGGCTACCCACCCACCCCCCACCTCCCTCCTCCCTCCTCCCTGCTCACCACAACAAAAACTGAGGAGCATAGCAGCCGAAGACTTCTGTGGGAGTTAGACGAGAAGTCAAGCCAGTCATGGTGGTCATTTATCAAGAGTAAAATCGACAGCAAGAGAGGCGTCCTAAGCCGGCAATATGGAGCTAGACAAGGGGAGCTAATGTCTTCATGCATACTTATGGCCCTTTGTAATCTCTCTCTCTCTCTCTCTCTCTCTCTCTCTCTCTCTCTCTCTCTCTCTCTCTCTCTCTCTCTCTCTCTCTCTCTCTCTCTCTCTCTCTCTCTCTCTCTCCTGCCGGAATCCCGTTTCTCCTGGCTCGGCTTTCCCTGCTTGCTGTCAGTAGTAGGAGGAGGATGAGTAGTAGGAGTAGGTGTAGTAGCAGTAATAGTAGTAGTAGTATAGGAGGAGGAGGAAGGAGAGGAGGAGGAGGAGAGGGAGAGGGAGAAGGAGGTAGGAGGAGGAGGATAGGAGTAGGAGCAGTAGTAGTAGGAGTAGGAGGAGGAGGAGGAGTAGTGGTAGTAGTAGTAGGATGAGGAGGAGTGGTAGTAGAAGTAGGAGGAGGAGGAGTAGCAGTAGTAGTAGGAGGAGGAGGAGTAGCAGTAGTAGGAGGAGGAGGAGTAGCAGTAGTAGAAGTAGGAGGAGGAGGAGTAGCAGTAGTAGGAGGAGGAGGAGTAGCAGTAGTAGTAGGAGGAGGAGGAGTAGCAGTAGTAGGAGAGGAGTAGGAGTAGTAGTAGTAATAGTAGCAGTAGTACGAGGAGGAGGAGGAGGAGTAGTAGTGTTGATGTTGTTGTTGTTGATGATGATGATGATGATGATGAGGAGGAGGAGGAGGAGGAGGAGGAGGAGGAGGAGGAGGAGGAGGAGGAGGAGGCTGTTTCTGCCTCAGTGTTCGTTGTTTTGTGAAGTATAACAACATATCTGTTTGCAAGTATTATAGATGGGCCATGGGGTGTGTTCCTTTGGGTTGGATTTTTTTTTAAATTGGGGGGGGGGGGGGGAGGTCCTGCAGGGATTAATTATGAATTTATCTTTTACTTTTGAGGGGAGAAGGGGATGGAGTGGGGAGGGGTGCCCTAGAAGATGAGGTTTGTTTGGGGAAGGAAGGAAGGAAGGAAGGAGCTAAGCTCAGGAGAGAACTCAATTCAATTCAATTCAATTCAATCAAAATTTTTTTTATCTCAGAGACAGAGAAAATCCGGTGGGTCACGAGTCATACATAAAAACAATGAACATGTAAACATAAAGTATCACACACACATACCCACACACATTGGAAACATTCGCACGCATTTTTATGACATAAGCCACAAATGTTGCAACATGTTGTATAAGACAAATATCAACTAAATCAATACTCTGTTCTATTAGCATATTGAACACAGTCAAAAATAATAACACGCGCACACATTTTTAAGACATAAATCAAATTGGTATAACATATTATATAAGACAAATATCACTGAAATGCATATTCTATTCTATTAAAATATTGAACACAGTTTAAACTTTTTTTTTTTAAAACAGTCAGTTCTCTTGTTCAGTGTTCACTCCCTGATCTCTGTAACACCTACCTTGTCTGCTTCTGTCTGTCTGTCTGTCTGTCTGTCTGTCTGTCTGTCTGTCTTCTGTCTGTCTCTCTCTCTCTCTCTCTCTCTCTCTTCTCTCTTCTTTTCTTCTCTCTCCTCCCTAAGGGATATGACTCCGCCAGCACCCATAGAGATTATGTTCTGAAATACAAGCTACAAGCAGACAAACGAGCCCGTCACACTGTAAGAAACTGAATGTCCAGTGAGCATGGATGGAGGCTAAGATACCAGCTGTCTGCCCTTTCTGTGATCTAACAGCTTCATTAATTCAATCACTCAGCCTTCATGAAACCGGCAGTTGACCATCATGACAGACAGACAAGAGACAGACAGACAGACAGCAGCAGCAGCAGACAGCGCAGACACACAGACAGCAGACAGACAGACAGGAAGGCAGGAAGGCAAGAGAAGCAGATCAGGCAGACAGATCAGACCAATTAACAGACAGACAGACAAGCAGGCAGACAGACAGACAAAAACAGAGCAGGCAGGCAGACAGAACAAGACAGACAGACAGACAGACAGACAGAAAAGACAGACAGGCAGGCAGGCAGACAGGCAGGCAGGCAGAACAGACAGACAGCAGCAACAGGCAGGAGAAAAGACAGACAGAAACAGACAGACAGGCAGCAACAGGCAGAGCAGACAGGCAGCACAGAGACAGACAGCAGGGCAGAAGCAGACAGACAGACAGGCAGATACACAGATAGGCAGACAGACAGGCAGATACACAGACAGGCAGGCAGATAGGAAGGCAGGCAGAGAGGCAGACAGACAGACAGACAGACAGACAGGCAGGCCTGACACGCCAGCTAAGCACAAGACGTGTGTGTGTGTATGTACCTGCCCATACTTCTCTCCCTGTGCCAGCATGGCTCCCTCCCTCCCTCCCTCCCTCCCTCCCTCTGTCTGTCTGTCTGACGTCAGGCCTCAGGTGAAAACTCTGGCACCGCGGCAACCTTAAAGTGCATCACGCCTGGGAGAGAGGACGGTCACGTCCACAGGTGTGGCTGTTCTATAACAGGCCTGCCAGTCTGCGTCCTCGGAGCATCTTCTTCTCTCCAAAGTAACCTCATCGGTCCGTTGCTGCTCTGTCTTGGAAAGGAAAAATGGGACTTACTTCCAGCTGGCTGAAGCCAAGCCTGTCCCTAGTTGCGGTTGGCTGGAGTTTGTGATCAGGTTTTTGCGCAGATGGTGGTGGTGGCTCTGGGATTTGGCAGATTGCTGTCGTGATGTTTACACAGAAGTGTCTGATGAGATTAAAAGGTCTTTGTACAAGCAGCCAACAGTCTCGGAACGTCTATTTTTAGAACTGCTGTTAAAGTATTGGTCTGCCAAGGGGAGGGGAGTGTAAGGGGGGGGGGGGGGGGGAGGGGAAGTCTGGTGGTTAGAGTGTTGCACTCACCATCTGATGACCTGAGTTCGAGCCGCCAGCTAGTGACCCGTTCAAGAAGTTTGCCCCTGGAGTTACTGGAGTTCACACCAGCGCCCACTCCACTTCCCCAAAAGTCCTTCGGAAGAGACTGTGTGCAAACGCACGCAGAACATCTTGCGCACACGTTAAAACCCGTACGGCCTTTCGAAAGAGCAGGCCATCGTGTGCCGGTGGGAACGGATGACAAAATTCACAAAGATGCATGGATGCGGGAACAGGATGTAATAACAGCGTGTAAATAATTAGTGTGTTGTCTTGGAAATAGCAGTATAAACATAAAGACTTTCAGAGAATTAGAAATTAATTGCTGCAGTAATAGTCAGATTGGTGCTTTCTGAATCCCTCCTTCCTTTTTTCAAAAAGGCTGAAGACAGAATTCCTCCGAGAATGCTGGGGGCCTGTCAGTATAAATTACATCCCCACCTTCTGGAAAGTTTGTGCTAGGAATTTCCTCTTTTCTATCCCTCTCTTTGTTTCTGCCTTGTTCCTTTTCTTCCTGTCACCTCCTTCTTGTCTACTTCCTGCCTCCTTGATCCGTTCTCCTTCCATTTTTTCCCCAGAAAGACTTAAAAGATAACTGATCCCCTGGG
>CM054148.1:44993806-45018806 GCA_028751875.1 Rapana venosa | reverse complement strand
TCTATCTCTCTCTCTCTCTGTGTCTCTCTATCTGTCTATCTGTCTGTCTGTCTCTCTGTTCTCTCTCTCTGTCTCTCTATCTGTCTATCTGTCTGTCTGTCTCTCTGTCTCTGTCTCTCTCTCTCTCTCTCTCTCTCTCTCTCTCTCCTCTCTCTCTCTCTCTCTCTCTCTCTCTCTCTCTCTCTCTCTCTCTCTCTCTCTGGGGTTTTTTGTTTGTTTGTTTCATGATGTACCGCTGATATGGGCGAGGACTGGATGTTTTAAAAAAAGCCACACAAGTGTTTATTTATTATCTTCGAAATAAAAGAATTTGATTGGATTTTCATTTGATCTGATTGGACTTGAACTCTGTATCTCTGTTTCTGCCTGATTTTCTCTCTCTCTCTCTCTCTCTCTCTCTCTCTCTCTCTCTCTCCTCTCTCTTACTCTCTCTCTCTCTCTCTCTCTCTCTCTCTCTCTCTTCTCTCTCTCTCTCGCTCTCTTTCCCTCTCGCTCTCCCTCTCTCTTTCTCTCCCTCTCTCTCTCTCTCTCTCTCTCTCTCTCTCTCCTCTCTCTCTCTCTCTCTCTCTCTTTCTCTCCCTCTTGCTTGCTCTACTCTCTCTCTCTCTCTCGCTCTCTCTCTCTCTCTCTCTCTCTCTCTCTCTCTCTCTCTCTCTCTCTCTCTCTCTCTCTCTCTCCTCTCCCTCTCTCTCTCCCTCTCGATCTCTCTCTCTTTCTCTCTCTCTCGCTCGCTCTCTCTCTCTCGATCTCTCTCTCTCTATCTATCTCTCTCTCGCGCGCTCTCTCTCTCTCTCTCTCGCTCGCTCTCTCTCTCTCTCTTTTGGGTGGGCGGACGGACGGACGGACGGATGGATGGACGGATGGATGGATGGATGGATGGATTGATGGATGGGTGGATGGATGGATGAATGGAAGAAAGAAACAAACAAAGAAACAAACAAAGAAAGAAAAAAGAGACTCATGAATAAAGAAAGAGAAGTCAGTCATCTACTGCTGTCTTGGGGTAACGTTTTGGCAACTTCGCTTTGCTTTGCCTTCTCTTAAACAGACTACTCCCTACTCATACACACACACCCAAACACACACACACACACACACACACACACACACACACACAAACACACACACACACATCACACCAGCTATAACTTGAGACAGGCAATAGAAAGGCCCTGCTGCCCTGAGGAGAAGGTGCCGATCAATCATCTCATGTTGTGCTGTGATGTGATGTGATGTGCTGTGTTGTGATGTGTTGTGCTGTGCTGTGATGTAAAGTGCTGTGCTGTGATGTGCTGTGTTGTGCTGTGCTGTGATGTGCTGTGTTGTGCTGTGATGTGATGTGCTGTGATGTGATGTGCTGTGTTGTGCTGTGCTGTGCTGTGATGTGCTGTGATGTGATGTGCTGTGCTGTGCTGTGCTGAGTTGTGCTGTGATGTGCTGAAGTGTGCTGTGCTGTGCTGTGCTGTGATGTGCTGTGCTGTGATGTGCTGTGCTGAGTTGTGCTGTGCTGGTATGTGCTGTGCTGTGATGTGCTGTGCGGTGCTGTGCTGTGATGTGCTGTGATGTGCTGTGCTGTGCTGTGATGTGATGTGATGTGCTGTGCTGTGCTGTTATGTGCTGTGATGTGCTGTGCTGTGCTGTGCTGTGCTGAGTTGTGCTGTGCTGGTATGTGCTGTGCTGTGATGTGCTGTGCGGTGCTGTGCTGTGCTGTGCTGTGATGTGCTGTGCTGTGCTGTGCTGTGCTGTGATGTGCTGTGCGGTGCTGTGCTGTGATGTGCTGTGATGTGCTGTGATGTGCTGTGATGTGCTGTGATGTGATGTGCTGTGCTGTGATGTGCTGTGATGTGCTGGGATGTGTTGTGATGTGCTGTGCTGTGCTGTGTTGTGCTGTGTTGTGCTGTGATGTGCTGTGATGTGCTGTGATGTGCTGTGATGTGCTGTGCTGTGCTGTGATGTGTTGTGATGTGCTGTGTTGTGCTGTGCTGTGCTGTGATGTGATGTGATGTGCTGTGATGTGCTGTGATGTGCTGTGATGTGCTGTGATGTGCTGTGATGTGCTGTGATGTGCTGTGATGTGCTGTGCTGTGCTGTGATGTGATGTGATGTGCTGTGATGTGCTGTGCTGTGCTGTGCTGTGCTGTGATGAGCTGTGCTGTGCTGTGTTGTGCTGTGTTGTGCTGTGATGTGCTGTGATGTGCTGTGATGTGATGTGCTGTGCTGTGATGTGCTGTGATGTGCTGGGATGTGTTGTGATGTGCTGTGCTGTGCTGTGCTGTGATGTGCTGTGCGGTGCTGTGCTGTGCTGTGATGAGCTGTGCGGTGCTGTGCTGTGCTGTGATGTGCTGTGATGTGTTGTAATGTGCTGTGTTGTTCTGTGATGTGTTGTAATGTGCTGTGATGTGCTGTGATGTGCTGTGCTGTGATGTGATGTGCTGTGATGTGATGAGCTGTGCGGTGCTGTGCTGTGCTGTGATGTGCTGTGTTGTGATGTGCTGTGATAGGCTGGGATATAATGTGCTGTGTTGTGCTGTGATGTGCTGTGATATAATGTGCTGTGTTGTGCTGTGTTGCAGAGACCTCAGCATGAACAACATCAGCACGCTGCCTGAAGACGCCTTCGTCAACCTGACCTTTCTGCAAGACCTGTGAGTAGTCCGCCATTCTTGGTGGTGGTGGTGGTGGTGGTGGTGGTGGTGGTGGTGGTGGTGGTGGTGGTGGTGGTTGTGGTGGTGGTTGTGGTTGTGGTGGTGGTGGTGGTGGTGGTGGTGGTGGTTGTGGTGGTGGTGGTGGTGGTGGGTGATAGTGGTTATGGTGGGATGTTGTGGTGGTGGTGGTGGTGGTGATAGTGGTTATGGTGGGATGTTGTGGTGGTGGTGGTGGTGGTGGTGGTGATGGTGATGTTTCTATTGTTCGTCTTGTTGAAATTACATTGATTTTTGTTACAATTAAGATGGATTCTGTTGAAATTACTGTGGTGGTGTGGTGGTGGTGGTGGTGGTGGTGGTCTTAATGTTGTGGAACTTTTTTGAGTGAGACAGGAAAGACATTTCAAGTCCTGTTTAGTAGACAATAAAACACGCGTGTGTGTGTGTGTGTGTGTGTGTTGTTGTTGTTGTTGACTTCAATTTTACGTCTGTTCACTTTTAGTGATATTAGACGCCCGCCCCCTCCCCCCATTCCCTCCAAAAAAAAACCAAACCAAACAAACAAACAAAAAAACAAAAAAAACAAAAAAAACCGGGAGATGTGGATGTGGTGTTAAAAAAAAAATAATAATAATAATCTCGAAAAACTTGGCAATGCGACAGGAATTTAAAAAACAACAAAAAAAACCCAACAAGTCATTAACGTTAATGTAACTATAACAAATGTCCTATGGGACTGTAACAAAGACCTTTCACAATTTCAAATGCCAATTTTAAATTACTGAATATGCTGGTGAGGGAGTTTTCAGAAAAATGGGGCATGAAAGGTTTTACACTCTGGCAGTCAAAAAGTATATGAGTATTAGTGATATTCTCACCACACAGGCATTTACCATTTTGTGTGTGTGTGTGTGTGTGTGTGTGTGTGTGTGTGTGTGTGTGTGTGTGTGTGTGTGTGTGTGTGTGTGTGTGTGTGTGTGTGTGTGCGTGCGCGTGTGTGTGAGTGTGTGTGTGTGTGTGTTTGTGCGTGTGTGTGTGTGTGTGTGTGTGTGTGTGTGTGTGTGTGTGTGTGTGTGTGTGTGTGTGTGTGTGTGTGTGGTGTGTGTGTGTGTGTGTGTGTGTGTGTGTGTGTGCGTGCGCGTGTGTGAGTGTGTGTGTGTGTGAGTGTGTGTGTGCGTGCGTGTGTGTGTGTGTGAGTGTGTGTGTGCGTGTGTGTGCGTGTGCGTGTGTGTGCGTGTGTGCGTGTGTGTGCGCGCGCGTGTGTGTGTGTGTGTGTGTGTGTGCGCGCGCCGCGCGCGCACGCGTGTGTGTGTATGTGTGTATGCGTGTGTTTGTGTGTGTGTGTGTGTGTGCGCGCGCGTGTGTGCTTACTTTTATTTATTTTATTCTTTGATATCGAAGATAATGGAATAAGCACACATGTACTTTTTTTTACATTCAGTCCCCGTGTGTATGCAGTATTGTCAATTTTGTCATCCGTTCCCACCGGCACACAAAGGCCTACTCTTCCTACTCTTCTGGCCTACTCCTGTGTCAAAGTCAAAGTCAAAGTCAAAGTCAAAAGTTTTATTTTCAGGTGGTACATTGAATAAGCAGTGCGGCTGCTTTTTTTTCATCAAGCCATCTATCTATTTTTAAAAAAACCTAAAAAGATAATATAAATGCAAACATAGAATTGTTTTTAAACGCCTAAACAATGATACGCCATACAGTGTGCGTGTGTGTGTGTGTGTCTGTGTCTATGTCTGTGTCTATGTGGCTGTGTTTGTGTGCGCGCGCGCGCACGACATGCTTGTTTATTGTTTGTTTTTAACAAATGCATTTTTCTTTTGGAGGGGAGGGTATGTGTTTTGCTCATTTTCTCTCCCTTTCTTTCCCTTTCTTTCTTTCTTTGTTTCTTTCTTTCTTTCTGTTGGCTTGTCTTCTTTTCTGACTTTCCTGGTCTGTCTGGTTTTCTTTCCTTTTTCTGTTCTCTCTTCCATTTCCCTTCTTTTTTCTGTTTTTTTTAATTTCTTGCAGCTTTATCATTTGTTTTGATTTTGTTTTTCTTCGATTGTTCTCTCTCTCTCTTCCCCTCCCTCCCTCCCTCTCTCTCTCTCTCTTGCTCTCTCTCTCTCTCGCTGTCTCTCTCTCTCCCTATCTCTCCCTCCCTCTCTCTCTCTCTCTCCCCCTCTCCCCCTCTCTCCCTCTCTCTCACTCTCTCTCCCTCTCTCTCCCTCTCTCTCTCTCTCTCTCTCTCTCTCTCTCTCTCCCTCTCTCTCTCTCTCACTGTGAGAGTATAAGTATTGGGTTATTATTAAGATGTATCCCTACGGGCGGGGATGGTTATAAAAAAAAGCACATGAGTGCTTATTCATTATCCTCGAAATAAAAGAATTTGTCATTGTCATTGTCTCCCTCCCTCTCTCTCCCTCCCTCACTCTCTCTCTCTGTCCCCTCTCTCTCTCTCCCTCCCTCTCTCTCGCTCTCTCTCTCTCTCTCTCTCTCTCTCTCGCTGTCTCTCTCTCTCCCTCTCTCTCTCTCTCTCTCTCCCTCCCTCTCTCCCTCTCTCTCTCTCTCTCTCTCTCTCTCTCTCTCTCTCTCTCTCTCTCTCTCTCTCTCATCTCTCTTCTCTCTCTCTCTCACTGTGAGAGTATAAGTATTGGGTTATTATTAAGATGTATCCCTACGGGCGGGGGCTGGATGTAAAAAAAGCACATGAGTGCTTATTCATTATCCTCGAAATAAAAGAATTTGTCATTGTCATTGTCTCCCTCCCTCTCTCTCCCTCCGTCGCTCTCTCTCTCCCTCTCTCTCTCTCTCTCTCTCTCTCTCTCTCTTCTCTCTTCTCTCTCTCTCTCTCTCTCTCTCTCTCTCTCTCTCTCTCTCTCTCTCTCCTCTCTCTCTCTCTCTCTCTCTCAGCAGATAAATTCATTTTATGTACCATTATATAATTTTACTTAAATCTAAGGCTTATATCTCTCTCAACATGAAGCCTAGTGATGCGTCCAAGCACACCTTTTCATGTGTGTGTGTGTGCGTGCGTGCGTGCGTGCGTGCGTGTGTGCGTGCGTGCGTGCGTGCGTGTGTGTGTGCGTGCGTGCGTGTGTGTGTGTGAATAAATCACCATGCCATGGTTTTGTTTTAAATATTATGCCCAAAACAAAATTTTCAAAATCCAGGACATATATTTTATATAATTTGCTAGTGAAGTACTGCTTCTTCCCCATAATGGAGATAATTATTGGTTGTTTCTTCCTCCCCTTTTTACTAAAATATCATGATTTATATCATGCTTTATCGTGTTGCTGGATGGTGGTGGGATGATGTTTTCAGCTGCTGCTTGACACGTTATGTCTTTCTTGTTTGCTACTTGCTTTTTTGCCCCTTTTTTTTTATCATTATCGTAACTTGAGTGTTTATTTTGTATTTTTAGATCTGTCTGCGTGTGTGCTTTTCTTTGTTATGTTACTATTGTCTTTCTGTTCTTGTTTCTTTTTTTTTCTTTTTCTTTTTGTTATTGTTGTTTTTGTCTCCTGTTTTTGTTTTGGGGTTTTATCTTCTGTTATTGTTAATGTTGTTCTTTACTTTTAATTCGTCTTGTTTACGATATTGATGTTATCCCGATAAGGGCGGGGACTGGATGTAAAACAAGCACATGAGAGTTTATTCATTATCCTCGAAATAAAAGAATGTTGACTTGACTTGACCCTTTCTGTCTGTCTGTCTGTCTTTCTGTCTTTCTGTCTATCTGTCTGTCTATCTATCTGTCTATCTATCTGTCTGTCTATCTGTCTGTCTGTCTGTCTGCTGTCTTTCTGTCTGTATTTCTGTCTGTCTTTCTGTCTGTCTTTCTATCTGTCTATCTGTCTGTATCTCTGTCTGTCTGTCTCTCTGTCTGCGTTTTGTGGGCTTTTTTGGTTTGTTGTTTTGTTGGTCGTTCTCCGGGATGTTTCTAATCCTCTGGTTTTTTTTGGGGGAAGGGGGGGAAAATTCAGGTTGTTTAAAATTTTATTGTAGGGGTTTTGTGTTGTAGGGTGGTTGTGTTTTGTTGTGGTGTTTTGGGGGGTGGTGTTTTTGTGGTGTGTGTGGGTGGGTTGTTGTATTGGGGGGTTTGTGTGTGGGTTTGCTTTGGTGTTATTTGTGATTGGGGGTTTTTTGGGGAATTTTTTTAAATTTTTTGTGGGGGTAGTGTGTTGGGTTTTATTTTGTGTTTGGGTTGTTTTGTTGGTGTTGTGTGTTTGGGGGTGTAGTGGGTGTTTTGTGTTGGTGTGTAGTGTGTGGGGGGGGGGGTTTTGGGTGTGTGGGGGGGTTTTTAGGTGTGTTTTGGTAGTGTTTTGGGGGAATGTGTTTATGTTTTGGTGTGGTTGTTGTGTAGTGTGTATTTTGGGTGTGTGTGTGTTTGGGGTTGTGTGTTAATGTGTGTGTGTGTGTGTATGTTGTAGGGGGGTTTATTGGTAGGGGGTGTGTGTGGGTTGGGGGTTGTGTGTGTTTTTTGTGTGGGTTGGTGGTGTGGGGTTTTTCGGGGGGTGTGTGTGTGTGTTTGTTTTTGTGTGGTGTGGTGTGTGTAGTGTGTGTGTTAGTGTGTAGTTGTATGGTAGTGTGTGTGTGCGTTGTGTGTAGTGTTTTTAAAGTGTGGATTTTGTGTGTGTGTGTGTGGTGTTTTGTAGTGTTGTGGGGGTGTGTGTGTGTGTTGGGGGTGTGTGTGTGTATGTGGTGTAGTGTGTATGTGGTGTGTGTGGGGTGGGGTAGTGTGTGTGTGTGTTTGTGTGATTGTTGTGTGTTTTTTTTTTTTTGTGGGTGTTGTAGTTTTTGTTTAGTGTGGTGTGTGAGTGTGTGAGTTTTTGTTGTGTGTGTGTTTTTGGGTGTTGTGTTTTGGGTTTTTTTTTTTTTAGTTTTGAAGTGTGTTTTTTGGGTGTGTGTGTTGTGGTGGGTGTGTGTTTTGGGGGTTTTGTTTTTAGTTGTTGTTGGGGTAGTGTGGTGGGGGTTTGTTTGTGTGTAGTTGTGGGGTTTTGTGTGTGTGCAGTGTGTGTGTTGGGTGTGTGTTGTGTGTGGTTTTTGGTGGTGGGTGTTAGGTGTAGTGTGGTGTAGTGTTGTGGGGGTGTGTGGGGTTTTGTGTGTTTTGTAGTGTGTGTGTTGGGGTTTTTGTGTGTGTTTAGTGGGGGTTTTGGTTGTGGTTTTAGGGGTTTTTGTTTGTGTTTGTTGGGGGTGTGTGTGTTGTGTGTGGTGTGTGTTTTTGGGGTGAGTGTGGTGTGTGTGTGTGTGTGTGTGTGTGTGTGTAGTGGTGTGTGTGTTTTTTTGTGTGTGGTGTGTGTTGTGTGTGTGTGTGAGCCTGTCTTTGTTTGGTGTGGTGCTTTCTTTGTTTTGTTTTTCTTTTTGTTGGCTTTGTTTTATGTAGTTTTACTGATCGTGATTTTACTCTGTCTGTCGTCTGATTGTATCTTGTCTCTATGTCTCGCTATCTCTTTTCCTCCCCTTTTCTTCTCTTTTTCCTCTCTCTCTCTCTCTCTCTCTTTTCATCTATCTTCTCCACCCCTCCTTGTTTTCCCCCCCTCTATATTTTTTTCCTCCCCCTTTCTCTATCGCTTCTCTGTCTCTGTGTTCTCTGTTTGTCTCTGTCTGTCCCTCCCTTCCCCCTCTCTTCCCTCTTTCTGTCTCTTTCTCTCTGTGTCTTGTCTGTCGCCCTCCTCCCCCCCCCCCCCCCTCTTCTCTTCAATCTCGTCGTTCCCTCTTTACCTCTCTCTCTCCCTCTCTCCTCTCCTCTCTCTCCTCTCTCTTCTCTCTTCTCTCTTCCCTCTCTGTTTTTTGTTCTTTCTTTCTCTTCTCTGTCTATATATCTTTTCTCTCTCCTCCCTCCCTCTTTCCCTCCCCCCTCCTCTGTCTCCCCCCCCTCCCCCTCTCCTTTCTTGTTTCTTCCCTCCTCCCTTTTGGTAAAAAAATATGTGAAATTGTGATCGCCACTTTTTCAGATGGTGGGGATAACGTGATGCGACTTGCACACGTGAAAATTATTTATGATCATGTCGATGACGAGGTGATAATGTAACGTCTGGCGATGACCACGACGACGACGACGTGATGAGGGGAGGAGGGAGGGGAGGAGGATGGTGAATACGCGATGATGATTAAGATGGTGATGAAAACATAAGGAGACTATGACGACAAAATGACAATGATGACGAAAAAGACGAATCATCTCGTTGTATGAAGACAATGACAGAATGTGACAAAAGATAGCGATGACGACAAAAAACGGGAGGATTTTTTCGTTATCGCTGTTTGACAACAACAGGGTTGTTTTTTTTTTCGTTATAATGTTGGACAAAAAAAACAACAGGGTGTATTTTCGTATTCTTTTGGGAAACAACAAAGGAGTGATTTTTTTGTTATACGTTGGAAAAAAACAATAGGAGTAAATTTTTTTGTTTCACTGTTGGACAAAAACAAAAACAGGAGTTTTTTTTTTCTTTTTAAATTTTTGGACAAAAAAAAAACAGGAGTGTATTTTTGTTATTGTGTTTGACAACAACAACAGGAATGATTTTTGGGTTTCTTTTTGTGTTTCCCAAAACAACAGCATGAGTGTATTTTCGTTTTCTTGTTTGGTTGTTATTTTTTTTTCCTTGAGTTATGCTCAAAATAACGACGACGACAGCATGAGTATATATTTTTTTTAAATTATCCCGTGTTTTTTTTGTTGTTGGTTTTTTCCTGGAGGATTTAAAGGCAACGGGTTTTGAGTGTGTGCCGGGGGAGGACGTTCAGAACCTCCCCCCAGCCAGCAATGTGAGTCGCGACTTGGATTCCCCCCGTCCTTTGTCTGCTGTCTGTCTGTCTGTTGTCTGCTTTTTTGTGGCTTGTTTTGTGTCGTTTTGTTTGGGGAGGGGGAGGGGGAAGGATTTTCTTTTCCTCAGTAGAGTTTTCCAATGTTCCCCCAATGGTGAGTTTTTGTGTATGCACTTTTTTTTTGCTTTTTTGTAAAGTTAGGGAGGGGACTTGTGGTCGGAGCACTCGTTTTTCCCCCAGCCAAGTTAAACAGCGTCGACGTGGTGGTTTCCGTTGGATGGGTGACCGTTTTCCCGCCCCTTTGGCTTCAGTAAGTTCCCCCGTTCACCCAGCTGTAAATGGGACTGCCCCTTTAGGGTCAGGGAAGGTGTAAAAGCGGAGGGAGGGGGAGTGGGGGCCGCCCAATATGTGGCCCCTAGAGAAGTGAGGTTTACCCCTCGCCCCCCTACGCCTTATAGGTTATGGGTTCCTTTTTCCCTTTTTTCCTTTTTAAAGTACCCGCTTTCCGGACTTCGGGGATGTAGCGGGGTTGTTGTGTTTCCGTAACCCACGAACCGAATGAAAGCGGGTTTTTTAAGTGTATTTTGATCTTTGGATTTTGTATCTACAGAAGAGCATAAAGGCCTGGCAGGTCTGCGCTTGAAGTTGATTGGGAGATGGTAAAAAAAAAAAATCCTACCCTTAATTCCCCAGGTCAGGCCGAGATTTCGAACCCCATCCATCATGGACCCGTGGGGTTGAAGGCGAAAGGTGTTTTCACCACTCGGTTTTTTTTACGTGGAGAGTCCCCCCCCTCTTTTCTCTGTTTTTGTCGCGGTAAATCGGAAGTATTGGCAGTCTCTTCTGTCTCTCTGTTCTCGTCTCTGTGTCTTTGTTTTTCTCTGTTTTGTTTCGTCTGTCTTCTTTGCTGGGTTTTTCTTGTTGCTTCTTCTCTGCTTTTTCGTTTCTCTGTGTCGTCTTTTTTCTTTTTGTTGTTGTCTTTTTTTATTTTTTAATTTTTTTCCATAAAATTTAGAAATTTTTAAACAATTTCATAAAAGCATGTAAGGGCCCTGGGAAAATTGGGGGTTTTATGCAGTTTTATTATACCTTCCCTTTGTTGGTTTTAATTTATTTGCCCGAAAACGATCTTATCTTTTAACTCAATTGGAGAAAAATTATATTTGAACTCTTGGAGGAAATAATCTATCTTTGAACGTCCTTTATTTATTAAAAGAAAAAATTTTATATTTTAATATAATTTTAAAAATTTATATAATATATATTTTTTAATTATATATTTAATAATTATTTTTAAAATATTTATATTTAATCTTATATATTAGAAACTTTTCTATATTTAAGTATATTATTGCCGAGAAAAACATATCGATCTTTGAACTTTCTATATATATTAAAAAATATTTATATTTAATAATAATATTTAATATTTTTATTATTATTATTAAATATTTTTATTATATTTTATTATATTTTAATTTTTTATTTTATTTTATATTTTATATTTTGCCGAGAAAATATCGATACTTTGAGTCTTATTTTATTTTTAAATTTTTATATTTTTTTTTAAATAATATTATATTTATTATAAATTTTTTTAAATTTTTTATTTTCCAAAAACAAACCCCCCAAAAGCCGGGAAACTTTCGTAAAACCCAAACTTTTTCCCCCTTTTTTCCCCTTCTTTTCCCGGGCCCCCACCGAATCCCCTGTCCCCTTTTTTTTTTTTTTTGGGGGGGGGGGGAAAGTATTTTGTGCTCCAAGCTTTTTTAATCGTAAAATATAAACTTTTTTGGTGTGTTTGTGCCCCATTGTGTTTTCGGCGGGCGCGCGTGTGGTGTTTTTGTTGTTTGTTTTGGTGTGGTGTGTGTGTTGTGTGTGTGGGGTTTTTGTGTTGTGTGTGTGTGTGGGTGTGGGTGTGTGTGTGTGTGTGGTGTGTGTGTGTTGTGTTCAAAAATTCAATGTCGTTTTGGGGGATGAATTTCATTTTAAGGGAAATGTCCCACTTCAAAAGTACGACAAGATTTTATTCCCCGAATTTTTTTTTCCCCCCAGCCGTTATAATTTTTTGTAGGTAATGAAAATGGAAACTGAAGATCTCCTGTCGCTCTCAAAATTCAAAGATTTGCGGTTTTTTGCATTTAAATTTTCTTTCATATGTGTAGATGAGGTTTTTTAAAGAAATGTGTTAAAATTAAGATGTATTTGAGTCTTTAAATGTATGTTTCATTTTTTCGATGAACTCTTGCTTTTCGTTCTTTTGTATTGGTATTATTTTTTTGGGGTGTTTTTGTGTTAGGTTTATTTTTGTGTTCAAATTTTTTTGAATCCTCCATACCCCCCAAAAGGGGGAAAGGAAAAAATCTTTAAAACTTAAATTGTTTTGGGGTGTGTGTGTGTGGTGTGGTTGTGTGTGTGTGTGTGTGTTGTGTGTGGGGTGTGTGTGTGGTGTTGTGTGTGTGTTTGTTGTGTGGGTGTTTTGGTGTGTGTGTGTGTGTTTGTTGTGTTTGGGGGCGGGGGTTTTTTGTGGGTTTTTTTTCCTGTTGTGTTTTTGTGTGGGGGGTTTTTGTGTGTTTCCCTGGTGTGTTTGTGTGTGTTCCCGTGTGTTCCATGTGTGTGTGTTGTGATGTGTGTGTGTCCCATGTGTATGTGTGTGTGTCCCTGGGGTGTTTTTGTGTTTGTGTGTGTGTGTGTGTGTGTTCCATATGTGTGTGTGTGTGTTCCTGTGTATGTGTGTGTGTGTGTCCCAGTGTGTGTGTCCCATGTGTGTGCGTGGGTGTGTGTGTGTGGCGCGGGGCGGTGTGGGTTTTCCCTTTTGTGTTGTCCCATTGGGGTTTCCCCGGTGGTGTGTGTGTGTCCCCTGTGTGTGGGTTGTGTGTGTGGCTTTCGTTGTTTGTGTGTGTGTGTGTGTTTGGGATGTGTGTTGTTTTGTGTTGGGGTTGTGTGTGTGGTTTTTGTGTGTGTTGTGTTGTCCCATATAAAATGTGTGTGTGTGTTCCGTGTGTGGTGTGTGTGTGTAGTTCCCTGTGTTTTTTTTTGAGTTGTGTATGTGTTCCTGATGTGTGTGTGTCCCGGTGTGTCCCATTTTGGTGTATGCCATGTGTGTGTATGTTCATGTGTGTATGCCCAGTGGTATGTCCCTGTGTGTATGTCCATTGTGTATGTCCCATGTGTGTGTCCCATGTTGTTGTGTGTTTTGTGTGTTGTGGTGTGTGGTTTGGTGTGTGTTGTGTGTGTGTGTGTTGTGTTGTGTGTGGTGTGTGTGTGTTCCATGTTGTGTTTATTTTTTGTGTGTTGTGTCCCTGTGTGTGGTGCGCGCGTGTGTCGATGTGTGTGTCGTGCGTGGCGTGTATGTGTGTGTGGTCCCCGTGTTGTCCCTGTATGTATAGGTGCGCGTGCACGGCATGCTTGAGTCACCCGGCGCCAACCAGATCGCAAAGGGGGCCCAAGTGCTTCAAGAAACCGCACAGCCTGAAGCAGCTGTGGTGGACTCAACAACTGACCCACGTTTGGCCCCCCCCAAAAACCCCGGCCTCCTCACCAACCTGGGGCCTGTCGTCTCCCCTCGTCGGGTTCCTTCCCTTGTCTGTGTGTCTGGTATTGTGTTTGGGGGGGGGGGGGGGGTGAGGGGGGGGGGGGGTCTTTTGTTTTGGTGTGTGTTGTTGTTGGTGGGGGGGGGTGTGAGGGGGGTGTGTGTGTGTGTGTGTGGGTGTGGGTATGGGTGTGGGTTTTTTGGGTGTGTGGTGTTTTGGGTGTGGGTATGGGTTTTGGTTTGGTGTGTGTGGTGGGGGTGGGGGGGTGTAGGTGGGTGTGTTTTTGGGTGTGGGTGTGGGGTGTGGTTGGGGGGTGTGGGTATGGGGGTGGTTTGTGTGTGTGTGTGGGTGTGAGTGTGTGTGTGTGTGTGTGTGAGGGTGGTGTGTTTGGGGGGGTGAGGGTGGTTGTGGTGTGTGTGTTTTTTTGTGTGGTGTTGTGTTGTGGTGGTGTGGGGGTGTGTGTTTGTGTGTGTGTGGGGGTGTGGGTGGGGGGTGAGGGTGGTGTGGGGGGGGTGAGGGTGTGTGTGTGTGGTGGGTGGTGGGTGAGGGTTTTGTGTGGGGGGGGGGGGGGGAGGGTGTGTGTGTGTGTGTGTGTGGTGTTTTGTGTGTGTGTTGTGTGTGGGTGTGGGGTGGGTGTGTGTTGGGGTTTTGTGGTGTGGTTTTTGTGTGGGTGAGGGTTGTGTGGGGGGGGGGGGGGGGGGGGGGTTGTGTGTGTGTTTGTTTTTGGTGGTTGTGTTTGGTGTGTCGGTTTTGTGTGTGGTGTGTTGTGTGTGTGTGTGTGTGTGTGTGTGGTGGGGTGTGTGTGTGTTGTGTGTGGTGGTGTGTTGTGTGTGTGGGGTGTGTGTGTGTGTGTGTGTGTGTGAGAGTCCCGCTCTTCTTTCTCCCCCTGTGTTGTGTGTGTGTTGGTGTGTGTTGTTTGTAGTGTGTGTGTGTGTGTGTGTGGTGTGTTTTGTGTGTTGTGTGTGTTTTGTGGTTTTTTGTGTGTGTGTGTGTGTGTTGTGTGTGTGTGTTTGTGTTGTGTGTGTGTGTGTGTGAGTCTCCCCTCTTCTTTTCCCTCTGTAGGGGTGTGTGTTTTTGTGTGTGTGTTGTGTCTGTGTGTGTGTTGTGTTTGTGTTGTTTGTGTGTAGTGTGTGTGTATGTGTGTATTTTTTGTTTTCGTGTTGTGTGTGTCTGGTGTGTGTTTGGTGTGTGCGTGTGTGGGGTGTGGTGTGTGTGTCTGTGTGGTTTTTGGGTTTTCTCTCTCTCTCTCTCTCTCTCTCTCTCTCTCTTCTCTCTCTTCTCTTCTCTCTCTCTCTCTCTTCTCTCCATCGTTGTTTTTTGCCTAGTAATCTGCGCTTAGTGCCTTAATATGGGGAGGTTCTTCTTTTTCTTTTCTTTTTCTTTTTTTTTCTTCTTCTTCTTCTTCTTCTTCTCTTCTTCTTCTTTTCACAGTCTTCTTTTCTTTTATTCTTCTTCTTTTCTTTTTCTTCAGTCTCTTTTCTTCTTCTTTGCTTCTTTTCACCTGTTGTTTTTCGTTTGGGGGGGTTTTTAAGGGTTTTGGGGGGTTTTGAAGGGTTGTTTGGGGGGTTGGTTGGGGGGGGTTGGTTGGTTGGTGTTGGTTGGTTGGTTGGTTGGGTTGGTTTGGTTGGTTTGGGTTGGGTTTGGGTTGGGTTTGGTTTGGTTTGGGTTTGGGTGGGTTTGGTTGGTTTGGGTTTGGTGGTTGGTTGGTTTTATGGTGGTTTGGGTTGGTTTGGGTTTGGTTTGGTTTGGGTTTGGGGGTTGGTTGGTTGATTGGTTGGTTGGTTGGTTGGTTGGTTGGTTGGTTGGTTGGTTGGTTGTTGGTTGGTTGGATGGTTTGGATGGATGGATGGATCGTTTGTTTGTGTGGGGTTTGGTGTTTTGTTGCTGACTCGTTTGTCCCTTAGTATTAATCAGTATATATTGTTATTGTTATCGTTTATTATTGTTGTTGTTGAAAAAGAGGAGGAGGGTGTTTGGGTGCTGTTGTGATGGCTGTCTTGTTGTAGTGAGGTGTTGTCTTGCAGAACCCTGGCCCTGAACAACATCACGGAGATTCCTGATCACGCCTTCCACAACCTCAGCAATCTGGTCGTCTTGTGAGTATCCCCGCTCCCTTTCAAACCATACAGCATCTCTTTGAATTACCTCCCAGCTTTATAGACCACCTAGCAACTGAGAACCCTTTTGTTTGGCAGTTTTACAGTTTGTCTTTGCAAATATGTAGCCGCCTTACAAAATTCTAGAACTGTACACATATTTAGCAACATTACAAACATCTGGAACTGTACAAATCTTTAGCAACATTACAAACATCTGGAACTGTACAAATCTTTAGCAACATTACAAACATCAAGATCTAGCAATTCTGCCAATAAATATAAAGAAACTTCACGGACTATCATACATCTTGACAAATAGATATCGGGCATTTTACAGAATATTTAGCGACTTTATTAGTTCTCTTTGACAACTTTACAAAATAATAATCAAGCAACTATACAAATTATATCAAAGCTATAAAAAGTATATAATCTAGCCACTTTACAATTAATTCAAATCTATAAATATAATCTAGCCACTTTACAAATTAATTCAAATCCATAGATATAATCAAGCCATTTCATAATTAATTCAAATCTATGAATATAATCTAGCCACTTTACAAATTATATCAAAGCTGTTAAAAAACATCAAGCAGCTATACACATTATATTAAAGTTATGAAAATAATCTAGACGCTATACAAATTATATCAAAGCTATAAAAAAAAATAATGTAACCACTTTACAAGACATATCAAATTTATGAAGATAATCCAGCAGTTATACAAATTATACCAAAATTATACAAAAAGACGTATCTGGCAACTGCGCAAATAGGCCAGACACTTTGAAAACCCGCTTGGTCCATGATGTTGGCTGGTTGGTTGGTTGGTTGGTGTATGTGTGTGTGTGTGTGTGTGCGTGCGTGTGCACGCGCGCGCGCGCGCGCTCGGGTCGGGGAGGACAAGAAGATAAGCAGGGGACTGACGGTGGAACCCGGCTTCAAGTTCAGATCCCAATTCCCTAACTCCTGCCATCTCTTTATTTATTTTATTTCTTTATTTCTTTATTTATTTATTCTATTATATCGAGGATAATGGAATAAGCACTCATGTGCTTTTTTACATCCAGTCCCCGTGTGTATGCAGTTTTGTAAATTTTGTCATCTGTCATCTTTAGGAACATGGAGGATTGCAATGCACATTCCAGAAACAAAATCCTAACTGACCACTTTTAGTTCACATGCACCAGCTAACCACAGTCCTTCAACATGTCATTTAAATATTATTAATTCAGGACAAAAAATAACACATCTTCCCTTTACCTATTCTAAATTCCTTGAACGTGTCATTTCTTCTTTGCGTTGTCGTTAAAATTAACGCTCAGACAGCAACTAGTATTGTCTGTCATAATATGAGCGAAAATGCGCTGCACTGCTGTTAAGCACCTGACAAGTTAGGCCCAGCACGTACGTCTGACTTCAGCCTGTGAGAGAGAATTGTTATTTTCTTAGGGGTGTGACAGAAAAAAAAGAAGGAACAAGGCAAAAAGAAAGAGAGGAATAGAAAAAGAGGGAATCGCTGGTGGATGCCATAGCTGAGTGGTTAAACCCATTGGACTTCAGTCCTGGGGCTTCATGCAGTCGTGGGTTCGAATCTCAGCGGCGGCGTCTGGTGAATAAAGGTAGAGCACAATCTCCCACATCAACTTCAATTGCAGACCTGCCAGTACCTTAACTGCCTTCGTGCACAGACACACAGGCAGAAGATCAAACACGCACGTTAAAGATCCTGTCATTTGTGTCAGCGTTGGGTAAGGTACGAAAACAGGAACATACCCAGCATGCAGCCTGTGCCACACAATGAGCTGCTCTGAAGTGGGACTGTGTCTGCTGAGGCCAGCGAGCAGACCTGCTGCAGAGTGACGAGCTGGCACAGGAGAAGACCTGGCACAAGACACCGAGATACAGAGGAGAGGGAGAGAGAGAGAGAGGAGAGAGAGAGAGAGGAGAGAGAGAGAGAGAGGGGGAGAGAGGGAGAGAGAGAGAGAGGAGAGAGACAGAGAGGGAGAGGAGAGAGAGGGAGAGAGAGGGGGGGGGGAGAAAGAGAGGGGAGAGAGAGGGGGGAGAAAGAGAGAGAGGGAGAAAGAGAGAGAGAGGGAGAGAGAGAGAGAGAGCTCTCTTCTCTCTCTCTCATATATGGAGGGGCAAAGCAGCAGATGCAGATATCAAGAATAATTATTATTATTATTATTATTATAATGATGATAATAATAATAATATATGGAATTTATATAGCGCTGAATCTTGTAAAAAAATATTTTAAAAACAAATCGAAGAGCACTTTCTGTACTGGTGGTGTGGTGTGGTGTGGTGTGGCGTGGTGTGGTGTGGTGTGGTGTGGTGTGGTGTGGATATAATTATTATTATTATTATAACAAATAATAATAATATAATATATGGAATTTATATAGCGCTGAATCTTGTAAAAAATATTTTAAAAACAAATCGAAGAGCACTGTCTGTACTGGTGGTGTGGTGTGGTGTGGTGTGGCGTGGTGTGGTGTGGTGTGGTGTGGTGTGGTGTGGTGTGGTGTGGCGTGGCGTGGCGTGGTGTGGTGTGGTGTGGTGTGGTGTGGTGTTTCAGACTGCTGCATGACAACAGGATACGCCACATTGGAGACTACGCCTTTCTGGGACTGAAGTCTTTGACTATCTTGTGAGTCTGTCAGTCTGTCTGTCTGCCTGCTTCTGTGTGTTTGTGCTTCTGTATGTCTGTCTGTCTATGTGTCTGTCTACGTGTATCGGTGTGTGTGTGTCAGTCTGTCTGTCTGTCTGTCTGCCAGTCTTAGTGCCTGTCTGTATGCCTGTCTGTGTGTCTGTATGCCTGTCTGTATGCCTGTCTGTATGCCTGTATGCATGCCTGTCTGTATGCCTGTCTGTACGTATGCCTGTCTGTATGCCTGTCTGTATGCCTGTCTGTACGTATATCTGTATGCCTGTCCATACATATGACTGTATGCCTGTCTGTATGTCTGTCTGTATGTCTGTCTTTATGCCTGTCTGTATGTCTGTATGTCTGTCTGTACGTATGTCTGTATGCCTGTCTGTATGTCTGTCTGTATGCCTGTCTGTATGCCTGTCTGTACGTATGTCTGTATGCCTGTCTGTACGTATGTCTGTATGCCTGTCTGTACGTCTGTCTGTGTGTCTGTGTGTCTGTCTGTGTGACTGTATGCCCGTCTGTACGCCCGTCTGTATGCCTGTCTGTATGCCTGTCTGTGTGTCTGTATGCCTGATGTCTGGCTTGGCCGGCTCGCCGTCTATCTGTCTTTCTATCTGTGTGTCTGTGTGTGTGTGGTTTGTCTGGCTCTCTCTGTCACTGCCTGATTGTATGTCTGTCCGTCTATTTGTCTGTGTGTTTTGGTCAGTCAGTCAGTCAGTCAGTCAGTCAGTTTATCTGACCGTCACTGTGACTGACCGTGTTACTGTCTAGCCAGTCAAAGTAGCAAAAACAGCAATAGCAACAAGGTCAACAGCAACGAAACAACAGCAACTGGAGCAGCAGCAACAGCAAAGCAACTGCAACAACAAATATTTTATTTTATTTTCATTTCATTTCATGTCTACTTTTATTTCGAGGGTAATGGAACAGTAAGCAACACAACAGCAACAATAGCAACAACAACAGCAACAGCAACAACAAAGGAAGAATGAGGAAGAAAGAGGGAGTGGGGGGGGGGGGCGGATGTGAAGGGAATGATGAATGGAAGTGAAGGGGGGGGGGGGGGGTACCGGAAGAGAGGGGGGAGGGTGGTGGTGGGTGACGGTTTCCAGAACATTTCTGTCCAACTGTCACATGCAGGAAGTGGCAGCTAGATCTTGTGCCTGGAATAGTGTGTGTGTGTGTGTGTGTGTGTGTGTGTGTGTGTGTGTGTGTGTGTGTGTGTGTGTGTGTGTGTGTGTGTGTGTGTGTGCGTGTGTGTGTGTGTGTGTGTGTGTGTGTGTGTGTGTGAATGCGTGTGCTTGCGTGGTGTGGGTGTGTGTGTGAATGTGTGTACTTGCGTGGTGCGTGGTGTGCGCGCGCGCGCGCGCGTGTGTGTGTGTGTGTTGCGTGTGTTCGTGTGTGGTCATGCGTATGCGCCCACACGCTCGTCTAGACTCCAAATGCCACGTCTCCTCCAATGACTTGAAACAGCTGGACATTGTACACCAGACTCGCCTTTTGCAGTTGTCAAACTGTTCCAAAAGTCTCCACTGACAATCCTAAGTCATTTAGAAAGTACACCCGTCTCCATACAAGTTAACCATCCTAAGTCATTTAGAAAGTACACACGTCTCCACACAAGTTAACCTAACTGAAGCACAACAGACGGAAAATGTCAGTCCAGGGTCTCAGTTTAAAAAGAAAACAAAGACAGATCTAATCAAATTCCTTTTGTTCCGTCTGGTCTTTAAAATGTATCGACCTAGTTCAAGTTAGTGACTCTAGTCTATGACCTCTGTCTCCTTATTAAAAAGATAACTGATTCAAAGTTTGGTTTAACTCGAATAGGAGAAAGATTTAAAGGCACTTGAACAAAATTGAATACGGAGACGGGAAATCGATATTGTCAAACACAGACCACAGAATTCAGTATCGCTGGGTAGTGTTCTCAAATAAAAGTTTACTATTTTTTTATGGTTTTGTTTTGGGGACGGAATAGTTCAGTGGTCAGAGCACTCGCTCTCCCCAAGTTAAGGTTAAGCAGCATTGAGTGTGGCTACCAAGTGGATGAGTGACCGTTTGCGTGTCTTGGCTTCAGTACAGTCCCCCAGTTCACCCAGCTGTAAATGGGTTCCTGCCTCTTTAGGGACAGGGAAGGTAAAGCAGCGAGGGAGAGGAGATGGGCGCCGCCCTCAATATGCTGGCCCCTAGAGAGGCTGAGGTCTCTGACATCTCGCTTCCCAACGATAATTGGTTATAAGAACACCTTTACCTTTCACCTTTCTTCTTCAGATTTTTTTTCTGAAGAGAAATTCCTTGAAAAACATTCTACGCTCGTGACTTGACTATAGTTATTATAGGTGTACGATGTTTGTTGGGGACGGGATAGTCCAGTGGTCAGAGTACTCGCTTTCCCCCAGCTAAGGTTAAGCAGCATTGAGTGTGGTTACCAAGTGGATGAGTGACCGTTTGCGTGTCTTGGCTTCTGTACAGTCCCCCAGTTCACCCAGCTGTAAATTGGTTCCCGCTTCTTTAGAGACATGGAAGGTAAAGCAGTGAGGGAGAGGAGATGGGCGCCGCCCTCAATAAGCTGGCACCTAGAGAAGCTGAGGTCTCTGACGCCTCGCTCCCCTACGACCACAAAGGTGATGAGATACCTTTACGTGTTGACCTTTGCTATGCTTGAGCCTATGACAGGATTCTCAGCAATGTCTTCTTTCTGTTGTTCCTCGGCTACAGCTTCGAGGTTTACCAATGGTCAGATTTTGCGTATGCGACCGTTTTTACCCACATTGAAGGTAGCCGCATTCTGACTTTGGGGATGTATGCTGGGTATGTTCGTGTTTCCGTGACCCACCGAAAATTGACACGTGTTACAAGATCTATAACGTGCATATTTGATCTTCTGCCTGTGTATGTACACGAGGATAGTTAGGGCCAGTGGCAGGTCTGAACTCGAAGTGGAAAGAACCCCCCCCCCCCTCCCTAATCCACGTAACTCCACCAGGATTTGAAACCTCCACTTCATGGGCCCAAGGGATTGAAGTCCAACTGTCTTAACCGCTGGACTCTGGCGTCCATCTCAGCAGCATTTAGCAGCGTGGATGCTGAAGTCATCGATCATTCATCCACAGCGGGTAGCTTACTACAGTCCCTCCTGGCACACTCCCCTCCGCTCTGCCAAATGCTCTGTTAGGGAAATTGGCCTGTCTCCATCACGCCACAGTGATCGACCAGACGTGACAGCCAGGAGGCAACAAGGGACTTGAACTGCTGCCCTCACACTTGAAAACAGAGTAAGTGTGGGGGCAGAGAACAAAGGACTTGACTGCTTCCCTCACACTGAAACCAGAGTAAGTGTGGGGGCAGGAGGACATTGTCATCTCTAAAGTCTTTCTGAAAGAAAGGCAGGAGAATGAACCGAGAAGGCAGATCGTAAACAAAAAAGGAGGTGACAGGAAGTAAAGGAACAAGGCAGAAACAAAAGAGAAGGATAGAAAAGAGGGAATTCTTAGCACAGACTTTCCACAAGATGGGGATGCCATTTCTACTGGCAGTCCGCCGGCACGCCCTCAGGGAAGACTGTAGGTTGGAGGTCCAAGGATTTCGTTCTCTTCACGGAGAGTGCAGGTTGCCATGCTGGGAGCTCGGCATGGCTGAAGACTGTTTCAACGTCACTTTTCACAGCAGAACAGCAGTTTTCCAGAGCTAGCAGAGCTATCAATGAGCAGAGATATTCATTAGCAGCGTTATCAGTTCGTAAAGTAACAGGTATATCAATTAGCAGAGTGATAAATCAGCAGAGATATAAATTAGCAGAGATATCAATTAACAGAAATATCAATTTGCAGAGTTATCAAATAGAAAAATTACCTATTAGTAGAGTTATCAAATAGTAGAATTATCAATTAGCAAAGTAATCAAATAGCACAGTCATTAATTAGCAAAGTTCTCAATTAGCATAGTTATTAATTAGCAAAGTTATCAATTAGCAAAGGCACAGTCATTAATTAGCAAAGTTGTCAATTAGTTAAGTTATCAATCAGCAAAGTTGTCAGTTAGCAGAGCTTTCAGTTTGAAGAGTTATCAGTTAGTAGAGTTATTAAATAGCAGAGCTGTCAGTTAGCAATCCCATCTTGCTGACATTATAAACATGATGACAGCATCACCAGTTTTTTGCAGTTTGATGTCACAGTTGTGACTTTTTTCAAATTTGTTCTTATTCTTATCTGTCCCCTTCTTTATCGCCTCTCTGAAAAGACATCAATAAAAGCTTCATTCAGGCAGATGTGACCAGTGGTGTGGATGATGTGAAATACCCAGCATGCACCCTTCGTCTCACTTAGCGCACGTAAAAGAACTCATGGATACAAGAGAGTTGTTCCTGGCAAAAGTTTTGGAATAAAGCCATTCTCATAGGGAAACAAAATACACATACATACACACACGCAGACAGGAAAAATTTTAAAAATAAACAGAGTGGCGCTATTCTTTACGGCGACGCGCTCTCCCCAGGGAGAGCAGCTTGAATTCCAGAGAGAGAAATCTGCTGGGACTGAAAGTAGTCTGGTAAGTCCTTGCATGCAATGCAGTGCAGAGTGTGGCGGAGCAGAGCAGAGCAGAGCAGAACAGAACAGAGCAGAGCAGAGAAGAGCAGAGTAGAGCAGAACAGAGCAGAACAGAACAGAGCAGAGCAGAGTAGAGCAGAACAGAGCAGAACAGAGCAGAGCAGAGTAGAGCAGAGCAGAACAGAGCAGAACAGAGCAGAGCAGAATAGAACAGAGCAGAACAGAGCAGAGCAGAACAGAACAGAGCAGAGCAGAGCAGAGCAGAGCAGAATAGAACAGAGCAGAGCAGAACATAGCAGAGCAGAGCAGAATAGAACAGAGCAGAACAGAGCAGAACAGGGAAGAGCAGAACAGAACAGAGCAGAACAGAATAGAGCAGAACAGAGCAGAAAATAATTGGACAGAGCAGAACAGAACAGAGCAAAGCAGAACAGAACAGAGCAGAGCAGAACAGGGCATAACAGGACAGAGCAGAGCAGAACAGGGCATAACAGGACAGAGCAGAACAGGACAGGACAGGACAAAACAGAACAGAACAGAGCAGAACAGAGCAGAGCAGAACAGAACAGAACAGAACAGAGCAGAGCAGAACAGAACAGAGCAGAACAGAGCAGAACAGAACAGAGCAGAGCAGAACAGAGCAGAGCAGAGGAGAGCAGAACAGAACAGAGCAGAGCAGAACAGAGCAGAGCAGAGCAGAACAGACCAGAACAGAGCAGAACAAAACAGAGCAGAGCAGAGCAGAACAGAACAAAACAGAGCAGAACAACGCAGAACAGAACAGAACAGAACAGAGCAGAACAGAACAGAGCAGAGCAGAACAGAGCAGAGCAGAACAGAGCAGAGCAGAACAGAGCAGAACAGAGCAGCGCTCTGTGGAGTGACCTGACTGACTTGGCTGTTGTGCAGGGAGCTGAACAAGAACCGCCTGAAGGAGATGCCCATCTCCCTCTCCCATCTGGAGTCTCTCTCAGAACTGTGAGTAAAGCTTTTGGGTGGGTGGATGGATGGATGGATGGATGGGTGGGTGGGTGGGTGGGTGGGTGGATGGGTGGATGGATGGATGGAAGGTGGGTGGGTGGGTGGGTGGATGGATGGATGGATGGATGGATGGATGGATGGATGGATGGATCGGTGGGTTGGATGGGTGGGTGGGTGGATGGATGGATGGATGGTGGGTGGATGTGGATGGGTGGATGGGTGGATGGATGGATGGATGGTGGATGGATGGATGGATGGATGGATGGATGGATGGATGGATGGATGGGTGGGTGGGTGGGTGGGTGGGTGAATGGATGGATGGATGGATGGATGGATGGATGGATGGGTGGGTGGTGGGTGGGTGGGTGGATGGATGGATGGATGGATGGGTGGATGGATGGATGAATGGATGGATGGATGGATGGATTGATGGATGGATGGATGGATGGGGGGTGGATGGGTGGATGGGTGGGTGGATGGATGGGTGGTGGGTGGGTGGGTGGATGGATGGATGGATGGATGTGGGTGGGTGGGTGGATGGATGGATTATGGGTGGATGGATGGATGGATGGGGGGTGGATGGATGGATGGGTGGGTGGATGGATGGGTGGTGGGTGGGTGGGTGGGTGGATGGATGGTGGGTGGGTGGGTGGGTGGATGGATGGATTATGGGTGGGTGGGTGCATGGATGGATGATGGATAGTAGATGGATGGGTGGATGGGTGGATGGATGGGTGGATGGATGGATGGATGGTGGGTGGATGAATGGATGAATGGGTGGGTGGGTGGGTGGGTGGATGGATCGATCGATCGATCACTGTCTGGGTGGATTTAGACATGTCTCATTTTCTTTTGTTTGTCATTGTGAATGTGTGTGTGCCTGATGATATGGCCTTTGTGATCGGTGGGACTATGAACAGCAGGAAAATGCTGACAATCCTGACAATGCTGAAAATGCTGACAATCCTGACAATGCTGAAAATCCTGACGATCCTGACACTGCTGAAAATCCTGACAATCCTGGCAATACTGACAATATTGACAGTCCTGACAGTCCTGACAGTCCTGACATTACTGACAATCCTGACAATTCTGACAATCCTGACACTACTAACAATCCTGACATTACTGACAATACTGACAGTCATGGCTGTCCTGACAATCCTGACATTACTGACAATCCTGACAATTCTGACAATCCTGACACTACTAACAATCCTGACATTACTGACAATACTGACAGTCCTGACAGTCCTGACAATCCTGACATTACTGACAATCCTGACAATTCTGACAATCCTGACACTACTAACAATCCTGACATTACTGACAATACTGACAGTCATGGCTGTCCTGACAATCCTGACATTACTGACAATCCTGACAATTCTGACAATCCTGACACTACTAACAATCCTGACATTACTGACAATACTGACAGTCATGGCTGTCCTGACAATCCTGACAATACTGACAGTCATGACAGTCATGACAATACTGACAATACTGACAGTCCTAACAATTCTGACCGTCCTGACAGTTCTGACAATCCTGGCAATACTGACAGTAATGACAGTCCTGACAATACTGACAATACTGACAGTAATGACAGTCCTGACACTACTAACAATCCTGACAATACTGACAGTCCTGACAGTCATGACAATACTGACAGTAATGACAGTCCTGACAATACTGACAATACTGACAATTCTGACAATCCTGACACTACTAACAATCCTGACAATACTGACAGTCCTG
>CM054148.1:44988806-44991306 GCA_028751875.1 Rapana venosa | reverse complement strand
CCTGACCCAGATCCGTCTGGACCGTGCCTCCATCAAGGTCATCCCCGCCAACATCTGCACCTCCCGCCCCCGCCTCAAGTTCTTGTGAGTGCTGGGAGGGGGGGGGGGAGGGAGGAGGGGGGAGGACGGGGGGAGGAGGGGGAGGGGTGTGAAGGGGGAAGGAAGGGGGAGGAGGGGGGAGGAGGGGGAGGGAGGCATAAGCAGAAGCTAGTAGTAGTGGAAGGTTTATTTATGTGTTTTTTTAATCTTTTATTTCGAGGATAATGGAATGAGCTCTCGTGTGCTTTTTTTTTTTTTTTTTACATCTCGTCCCCCGTGTGTATGCAGCTTTGTCAATTTTGTCATCCGTTCGCACCGGCACACAATGGAGGTGAGGGAGGCAGGGAGTAGGTGTCGGGGGGGGGGGGGGGGGGGGGGGGGTGGTGGTGGTGGTGGTGGTTGTGGTGGTTGTGGCGGTGGTGGTGATGGTGGTGGTGGTGGTGGTGGTGGTGGTGGGGGTGGGGGTGGTGGTGGTGGGGGTGGGGGTGGGGGTGGAAGCAGCGTCAGGTGGTGGTGGTGGTGGTGTGGTGGTGGTGGTGGTGGTGGTAGTGTGGTGGTGGTGGTGGTAGTGTGGTGGTGGGGGTGGTAGTGGTGGTGGTGGTGTTGTGGTGGTGGTGGTAGTGTGGTGGTGGTGGTAGTGGTGGTGGTGGTGGTGGTGTGGTGGTGGTGGTGGTAGTGTTGGCGTTTTTGGTGGTGGTGGTGGTGGTGGTGGTGGTAGTGTTGGCGTTTTTGGTGGTGGTTGGTGGTGGTGGTGGTGGTGGTGGTGGTGGTGGTGGTGGTGGTGGTGGTGGTGGTGGCGGTGGGGGTGGGGTGGGTGGTGGTGGGGGTGGGGTGGGGTGGTATGCAACGTCAGTGGTGGTGGTGGTGGTGGTGGTGGTGGTGGTGGTGGTGGTGGTGGTGGTGGTGGTGGTGTCAGGTGGTGGTGGTGGTGGTGGTGGTGGTGGTGGTGGCGGTGGCGGGGGGCATGATGGGGTATAGTGATGTGTGCAGGCATGTGTGCTGTTTATTGTTGTTTTGGTCCCTCCTGGGCCAGAGCTTTCAGCTTCAACTGTGTTGAGAGTCGTCCTCTGCTGCCGCTTTGGCCACCACGAAGGTAGCCGCATTCCGACTTCAGGGATGTATGCTGGGTATGTTCGCGTTTCCCTAACGCACCCAACGCTGGCATGAATGACGGGATCTTTAACGTGGCGTGTTTGATCTTCCGCGTGTGTATAAAATTATACACGAAGGGAATTAAGGACCTGGCAGGTCTGCACGTGAAGTTGACCCCGGGGAATTGTAAAAAAAATCCCCCCCTCCAACTTGATTCATCAGACCCGGCCAAGATTCGAACCCCCGACTTCATAGACCCATGGACTGGGCTGTAGCGTGCGTCCTTTGTGATTGCAGTGACATTCACTCCAACAAAATCACCATGATTCCTGACTTCCAGTCCTGCAGTATGCTCATCAATTTGTAAGTATTTCATGGTGTCTGTGTGTGTGTGTATGTGTCTGTGTCTGTGTGTCTGTGTTTCTGTCTGTCTGTTTGCCTATCTGTCTGTCTATCTGTGTCTGTGTCTGCGTCTGCGTGCGCGTACCCACGTGCAACTCATACAGCGTGAATGCCTATTTTTACATTTCCATGTGTATATGAAGGGGTTTATTCGGTCTAAAAACTACTCAAATCGTACATGTCTAGATACACCTTACGGCCAGATGCCCATACATTAACTCAAAACTACTCAAACTGTACATGTCTAGATACATCTTACGGTTAGACGCCATTAAATTAACTCAAAACTACTCAAACTGTACATGTCTAGATACATCTTACGGCCAGATGCCCATACACTCAAAACTACTCAAATTGTACATGTCTAGACACTTCTTACTGCTAGACGCCATTACGTAAACTAAACCCAGGCAACTTACTTTACGGTCTCCACTTTCTGAATTCTTTATTTTCTTTATTTTTCTTTACTTATAAGAACGATTTTTTTCAACACAAAGATTTTGTTTTCAATATTTCTGTAATTTGCACAAAAGTCCTTATTCAGTACTGTGTACCAGTTGGGGAAGGGATAGCTCAGTGGTCAGAGCACCCACTTTCCCTAAGCGAAGGTTAAGCAGCATTGATCGTGGTTACCAAGTGGATGGGTGACAGCATGTGCGCCTTAACTTTCGTACAGTCCCCCCCAGTCACCCAGCTGTAAATGGGTACCTGCCCTCTTTAGGGTCAGGGAAGCGAGGGAGAGGAGATGGGCGCCGCCCTCAAGATGCTGGCCCCTGGAGAAGCTGAGGACTCTGATGCCTCGCTCCCTAACGACAGCATGTATAGGTTATGGGTACACCTTGACCTACAGTTATGAATAATGATTATATGCGTCACATAAAGCGTGATTTGACTGGGATTTCAAACTGGCAATACGGGCAGTCAACAGCTCCGTGATGCAGCCAAAAGTCACTCCCATAGAGTGATC
>CM054148.1:44963806-44978806 GCA_028751875.1 Rapana venosa | reverse complement strand
GACAACCAGATCTCCACTCTGCCCACGCAGGGCCTGAAGAACCTGCAGAAGCTGCAGACCTTTGACACGGAGAACCTGCGCGACTTCCCGCCCAAAGAAGCCTTCCCCAAGGTGTACTCCCTGGTCCTCAACTACGCCTACCACTGCTGCGACTTCCTGCAGTCCGCGTCCATTGTAAGGCAGCCGCTGCTGTCTGTCTGTCTGCCTGTCTGTCTGTCTGCCTGTCTGTCTGTCTCTCTCTCTGTCTCTGTCTCTCTTTGTCTCTCTCTGTCTCTCTCTCTCTCTCTCTCTCTCTCTCTCTCTCTCTCTCTCTCTCTCTCTCTCTCTCTCTCTCTCTCTCTCTTGTAATTGTACTTTGCTTTTTTTTTTTGCTTTTTTTCCATAGCTGTGTATTATGTATTGTTATGATATTTAAGTTGTTATTGTAGGTTTGAATACATTGACCAGAATGTCTGTCTCTCTGTCGCTATCTTTCTGTCTGTCACTCTGCCTATCTATCTACCTGTCTGTCTTTCTCTCCACTTCTTTGTTTTTCATGAATGATTGCACCTTTTTTTCATGGGTTTACTAGTGTGCCTTGTATAGAAATGTTTTCTTCTGATGATATGATAATTCCCTCTCTCTCTCTCTCTCTCAATTCCTTGAGGAACCGTTTCTGCATGGCAGTTAGTTTTCCACGCCCTGTCTGTCTTTTGAGCATGCTCACCATGGCGAAGCCCAGCCTGTGGGTACAGGGTGCATGCTGGGCATATCTATCCTTCTGCAACTCAACAAACGCTGACATAAACTGTGAAGTCTTTTATGTGCAATTCGACCTTCTGCATGTGTATGCACACAAAAGAAATGAAGGCTCCGGCAGGTCTGCACTTTAACCGGGAGATTGTCCAAACACAGAAGATCACACACACACACACACACACACACACACACACACACACACACACACACACACACACACACACACACACACACACACACACACACACACACACACACACTCACTCACTCACATATCCCCATCCTAAATTCATCAAAGGCTGCTGCCTAGATTTGAACCCAGGACTTTCAACACTCACAGGGATAGAAGGGGAACGGGATAGCCTAGTGGTTAGAACATTGCGCTAGCAATCTGACAACCCGGGTTCGATTCCCGTTCAAGGGGATATTTTCCCCCTGGAGTTAACATCAGTGCAGACTCCACTCTCCCCAAAAGTCCTTCGGATGAGACTATAAACCGAGGTCCCGTGTGCGAACGCACGCAGTACATCTTGCGCACACGTTAAAATCCTGTTCCGTTTTTCGTAAGAGTAGGCCATTGTGTGCCGGTGGGAACAGATGGCAATTTACAAAACCGCATACACACGGGGACTGGATGTAAAAAAGCACATGAGTGCTTATTCCATTATCCTCGATATAAAAGAAGAGGAAGAAGAAGAAAATATAAAGCCAAGCGCTTTTGGCACTCGGCTATAAGTACCGTTCAGTGTATATTGTTCATAATTTAAAGATGGAGGAGGAGGAGGAGGAGAAGGAGGAGAAGGAGAAGGAGAAGGAGGAGGAGCAGAAACAGAAGAAGAAGAAGAAGAACAAGAAGAACAAGAAGAACAAGAAGAACAAGAAGAAGAAGAAGAAGAACAACAACAACAACAACAACAACAAGAGGAAGAAGAACAAGAACAAGAAGAACAAGAGGAAGAACAAGAACAAGAAGAACAAGATTTTTTTAAAATTCTTTTATATCGAGGATAATGGAATAAGCACTCATGTGCTTTTTTACATCTAGTCCCCGTGTGTATGCGGTTTTGTAAATTTTGTCATCTGTTTCCACCGGCACAGAATGGCCTACTCTTCCGAAAAGCGGAACAGGATTTAACGTGTGCGCAAGATGTTCCGCATGCGTTCGAACACGGGGCCTCGGTTTATAGTCTCATCCGAAGGACAAGAAGAACTAGAACAAAAAGACCACTGGTTCTATCTGGCTGGAGGAAAAGCGAAGAAGAAAGACTCCTCGTGACTCCTCGTCGAAGTCATTTGAAAACATCTGTTCAGTGATCTACAAGACTGCAGGGGACAGGATAGCTCAGTGGTCAGAGCTCTCCCTCAGTGCAAGTTAGTCCGCATGAGCGTGGTTACCAAGTGGATGGCTGACCGTTCCTGCGCCTTGGTTTCAGTACAGTCCCCCAGTTCACCCAGCTGTAAATGGTCACCTTGTCCTCTTTAGGGTCAGGGAAGGTAAAGCAGCCAGGGAGAGGAGATGGGCGCTGCCCTCGATATCTGGCCCCTGGAGAGGCTGAGGTCTCTGACGCCTCACTTCCCAACGAGTACATAGGTGATAGGAATGCCTGAACAACACTGCTGGTGATCATATTCCTCTGATTATTTCTTTTTCATTTTTGCATGACGGCATTCCTGTGACTGTGCTGTTGTTGTTGTTGTTTTCATTCTGCATGACGACATTCCCGTGACTGTGTTGTTGTTTTGTTGTCATCGTGCAGCCAACAGACACGGTGGAGATGGACGAAGAGGTCACGTGGCTGGCGAAGAAGGACGGGGCGCCGGACACTTGGCAAGAGCACTACTATAACCTGACAGAGTTCTGGACCACCCACATCGGTAAGACACCGCCTGGTGCCATCCCTCTCTGACTCTCTCTCTCTCTCTCTCTCCTCTCTCTCTCTCTCTCTCTCTCTCTCTCTCTCTCTCTCTCTCTCTCATCTCTCTCTCCCTCTCTCTCTCTCTCTCTGACACCTCTCTCTCTCTCTACTATCTAATCTCTCTCTCTCTCTCTCTCTCTCCTCTCTCTCTCTGCCACTCTCTCTCTGACACTCTGACACACTCTCTGACCTCTCTCCTGACACCTCTCTGACACACTCTCTCTCTGACACCTCTCTGACACACTCTCCTCTCTCTGACACACTCTCTGACACTCTCTACACACTCTCTCTCTCTCTCTGACACACTCTCTGACACACTCTCTCCCTGACACACTCTCTGACACACTCTCTCTCTGACACACTCTCTCTCTCTCTCTCTCTGACACTCTCTCTCTCACTCCTCTCTCTCTCTCCTCTCTGACACTCTCTCTGACACTCTCTACCCTCTCTCTCTGACACACACTGACATCCTCTCTCTCTTCTGACACACTCTCTCCTCCTCTCTCTCTCCTCTCTCCCTCCTCTACCACCTCTCTCTCTCTCTCTCTCTGACACCTCGTCCTCTCTCTCTCTCTCCTACCTCTCTCTCTCCTCCTCTCTCCTCTCCTCTCTCTCTCTCCTCTCCTCTCTCACTCTCTCTCTCATCCTCTTCTCCTCTCTCTGACATCTCTCTCTCTCTGACATCTCTCTCTCTCCTCTCTGACCATACGCTCTCTCTGACATCTCTCTCTCTCTGACATACTCTCTCTCTCCTCTCTCTCTCTGACATACTCTCTCTCTCTGACATTACTCTCTTCTCTCTCTCTCTCTCTCTGACATCTCTCTCTCTCTCTGACATCTCCTACTCTCAATCTTAACTACCGTTCTGAACACTCCTACATCTTGACACCTTCCTCCCCCTCTCTCCACTACCTCTCTCTCTCTCTCTCTCTCTCTCTACATCCTCTCTCTCTCACTCCTCTCTCTCCTCTCTCTCTCCTCTCTCTCTCTCCCTCTCTCTCCTCTCTCTCTCTCTCTCTCCTCTCTCTCTCTCTCTCTCTCTCTACTCTCTCTCTCTCTCTCTCTCTCTCCCCTCTCTCTCTCTCCTCTCTCTCTCTCTTCTCTCTCTCTCTCCTCCTCTCTCTCTCTCCCTCTCTCTCTCTCTCTCCTCTCTCTCCTCTCTCTCTCTCTCTCTCTCTCCTCTCTCTCTCTCTCTCCTCCTCTCTCTTCTGACACTACTATATATAAGCTGACCGAGGGAAGGACCACCCATATCGGTAAGACATCGCCTTCTCTGACCACAAAAATTGCTGTCTGGTTCTTTTTTCCTGTCACTTGTTCTGGATCTTGTGGGCAGAAGTAGTGTTGGGAGATGACCAATACACCCTGTACATGACAATTCCGTGTAACACATCACATCACAACCTATACATCACAATTCCGTGTAACACATCACATCACAACCTATACATCACAATTCCGTGTAGCACATCACATCACAACCTATACATGACAATTCCGTGTAACACATCACAACCAATTCTGTGTAACACATCAAAACCTGTACATGACAATTCCGTGTAACACATCACAACCTGTACATGACAATTCCGTGTAACACATCACAACCTGTACATGACAGTTCCGTGTATCACAACCTGTACATGACAGTTCCGTGTATCACAACCTGCACATGACAGTTCCGTGTATCACAACCTGTACATGACAGTTCCGCGTAACACATCACAACCTGTACATGACAATTCCGTTTAACACATCACAACCTGTACATGACCATTCCGTGTATCACATCACAACCTGTACATGACAAGTCCGTGTAACACATCACAACCTGTACATGACAATTCCGTGTATGTAACACATCACAACCTGAACATGACAACTCCGTGTAACACATCACAACCTGAACATGACAAGTCCGTGTATGTAACACATCACAACCTGTACATGACAGTTCCGTGTAACACATCACAACCTGTACATGACAAGTCCGTGTAACACATCACAACCTGTACATGACAGTTCCGTGTAACACATCACAACCTGTACATAACAATGCCGTGTAACACATCACAACCTGTACATAACAATGCCGTGTGACACATCACAACCTGTACATGACAATGCCGTGTGACACATCACAACCTGTACATAACAATGCCGTGTGACACATAACAACCTGTACATGACAATGCCGTGTGACACATCACAACCTGTACATAACAATGCCGTGTGACACATAACAACCTGTACATGACAATGCCGTGTGACACATAACAACCTGTACATGACAGTTCCGTGTAACACATCACATCACAACCTGTACATGACAATTCCGTGTATGTAACACATCACATCACAACCTGTACATGACAATTCCGTGTAACACATCACATCACAACCTGTACATGACAGTTCCGTGTAACACATCACATCACAACCTGTACATGACAATTCCGTGTATGTAACACATCACATCACAACCTGTACATGACAATTCCGTGTATGTAACACATCAAATCACAACCTGTACATGACAATTCCGTGTATGTAACACATCACAACCTGTACATGACAGTTCCGTGTATGTAACACATCACATCACAACCTGTACATGACAATTCCGTGTAACACATCACATCACAACCTGTACATGACAATTCCGTGTATGTAACACATCACAACCTGTACATGATAATTCAGTGTAACACATCACAACCCGACGCAATGAAATAAAATAAAACGCAGCCAACTCCAACTCAACAACAACCCAACACAATTCAACCATAATCCAACCACTACACAACCACAACCACTACACAACCACAACCACTACACAACCACAACCACTACACAACCACAACCACTACACAACCACAACCACTACACAACCACAACCACTACACAACCACAACCACTACACAACCACAACCACTACACAACCCAAAGTAAACCCATTTGAACCCGACCCGAGCCAGTCCCAGCTGCAGGGCTCTCTCTCTCTCCCTTTCTCCCTCTCTCCCTCTCTCTCTCTCTCTCTCTCTCTCTCCCTTTCTCCCTCTCTCCCTCTCTCTCTCTCTCTCTCTCCCTCTCTCCCTCTCTCCCTCTCTCTTTCTCTCCCTCTCTCCCTCTCTCCCTCTCTCCCCCTCTCTCTCTCTCTCCCTCTCTCCCCCTCTTTCTCTCTCTCACTCGCTCTCTCGCTCTCTCTCTCTCTCTCCCTCTCTCCCTCTCTCTCTCTCCCTCTCTTCCTCTCTCTCTCTCTCTCTCTCTCTCTCCCTCTCTCCCTCTCTCCCTCTCTCCCTCTCTCTCTCTCTCTCTCTCTCTCTCGCTCTCTCTCGCTCTCTCTTATTTTATTATCATCTATATCCCTAGGGGCGGGGACTGGATGTAAAAAATGCACATGGGTGCTTATTCATTATCCTCGGAATAAAAGAATTTGTCATCGTCATTGCCATCTCTCTCTCTCTCTCTCTCTCTCTCTCTCTCTTCTCTCTCTCTCTCTCTCTCTCTCTCTCTTCTCTCTCTCTCTCTTCTTTTCTCTCTGTATCTATCTATCTATCTATCATCTATCTATCTATCATCTATCTATCTATCTATCATCTATCTATCTATCATCTATCTATCTATCTCTATCTATCTATCATCTATCTAACTATCATCTATCATCTATCTATCTATCATCTATCTATCTATCTATGTCTATCTGTCTATCTCTCTCACTATCTATCATCTATCTATCTATTTATCATCTATCTATCTCTCTATCATCTATATATCTATCATCTATCTATCTATCCATCTATCTATCATCTATCTATCTATCATCTATCTATCTATCATCTATCAATCAATCTCTCTATTTCTCTCTATCTATCTATCTATCTCTCTATCTATCTATCTCTCTATATATCTATATATCTATCTATCTGTCTATCTATCTATCTCTCTGGGTGGACGTTCTGTTCTGTTCTGTTCTGATCTTTCCTTTTCTGTTCTGATCTGTTCTGTTCTGGTCTGTTCTGTTCTGTTCTTATCTGATCTGATCTCTTTTGTTGTGATCTGCTCTGTTCTGTTCTGTCCTGATCTGATCTGTTCTGTTCTGTTCTGATCTGATCTGTCCTGTTCTGTTCTCTGCAGACAACTACAGCTCGGAGCTGTGGGAGGACATTCAGAACAACGAGTACGACCCTGACGCCTATGACTTTTCCCGCGAGGCGGAGCTGTATCTGGAGGACTACGAACGCAGCAACGACGACGTCTACATCAAGAACTTCGTCATGGCCAACCCGCCCCTCACCTGCAAGCCCAAACCCGGTCAGTTGGAATTCAGTGGCGTGTCATGAAGCGCCGGGCCTGACTTGTCAGGTGCTTAACGGCGGCGCAACGTAATTTTCGTTCGTATGACTCCCACAGTGGTAGTTGGTGTCTGAGCGTTTGACGACAATGGTGATGAATATTTTGTTGTGTTTATTTATTTATTTATTCATTCATTTATTTATTTATTTATATCGAGGATAATGGAATAAGCACTCATATGCTTTTTTACATCCAGTCCCCGTGTGTATGCGGTTTTGTAAATTTTGTCATCTGTTTCCACCGGCACACAATGGCCTACTCTTCCGAAAGGCGGAACAGGATTTAATGTGTGCGCAAGATGTTATGCATGCGTTAGAATACGGGGCCTCGGTTTATAGTCTCATCCGAAGGACTTTGACATTCATTTCGATTTTTGGGGGGGGTCAAATTGTGTTGCGTTGTATTGTATTGGATGGGATTGTGTTGTGCTGTGCTTTATTGTATTAAGTTGTGTTGTATTGCGTTGTGTTATTTTCCATTGCACCGCACTGGAGTTCATTAGATTAGGGTGTAATATCTTGTGTTGTGTTGTGTTGTGTTGAATTGTATTGCGTTGTGTTGTAGTACGTTGTGTTGTATTGCATTCGACGGTGTTGTATTGTATTGTATTGCATTGAACTTTATTTAGTTGTATTGCATTGAATTCATTGCATTTTATTCCATGTTATTGTATTGTATCGTATCGTCTTGCATTGTGTTGTCTTGCATTGTTTTGTATTGCTTGGTTTTGCATTGTGTTGTATTGTGTGGTATTGCATTGTATTGTATTGCATTGTGTTGTATTGTGTGGTATTGCATTGATTGTATTGCATTGTGTTGTATTGTGTGTATTGCATTGTATTGTATTGCATTGTGTTGTATTGTATTGCATTGTGTTGTATTGTGTTGTATTGCATTGTGTTGTATTGTGTTGTATTGCATTGTGTTGTATTGTGTGGTATTGCATTGTATTGTATTGCATTGTGTTGTATTGTATTGCATTGTGTTGTATTGTGTTGTATTGCATTGTGTTGTATTGTATTACATTTTTTGTATTGCATTGTATTGTATTGCATTGTGTTGTATTGTATTGCATTGTGTTGTATTGCATTGTTTTGTATTGCATGTTATTGCATTGTGTTCTATTGTGTGGTATTGCATTATATTGCATTACATTGTATTGCATTGTGTTGTATTGTGTTGCAATGTGTTGTATTGTGTTGTATTGTATTGCATTGCATTGTGTTGTATTGTATTGCATTGCATTGTGTTGTACTGTATTATATTGCATTGTGTTGTATTGTATTACATTGTATTGTGTTGTATTGCATTGTGTTGTATTGTATTGCATTGTGTTGTATTGTATTATATTGCATTGTGTTGTATTGTATTGCATTGCATTGTGTTGTATTGTATTGCATTGCATTGTGTTGTACTGTATTATATTGCATTGTGTTGTATTGTATTACATTGTATTGTGTTGTATTGCATTGCATTGTGTTGTATTGTATTGCATTGTGTTGTATTGTATTTATTGCATTGTGTTGTATTGTATTGCATTGCATTGTGTTGTATTGCATTTTATTGCATTGTGTTGTATTGCATTGTGTTGTATTGTATTGCATTGCATTGTGTTGTATTGCATTGTGTTGTATTGTATTGCATTGCATTGTGTTGTGTTGTATTGCATTGTGTTGTATCATATTGCATTGTGTTGTATTGTATTACATTGTATTGTGTTGTGTTGTATTGCATTGCATTGTGATGTATTGTGTTGTGTTGTATTGTATTATATTGCATTGCATTGTGTTGTATTGTATTATATTGCATTGTGTTGTATTGTATTACATTGTATTGTGTTGTGTTGTATTGCATTGCATTGTGATGTATTGTGTTGTGTTGTATTGTATTGTATTGCATTGCATTGCATTGTGATGTATTGTGTTGTGTTGTATTGCATTGCATTGTGATGTATTGTGTTGTGTTGTATTGTATTGTATTGTATTGCATTGCATTGTGTTGTATTGTATTGTATTGTATTGCATTGCATTGTGATGTATTGTGTTGTGTTGTATTGTATTGTATTGCATTGCATTGTGTACGGCCTTCAGTCAGTACAGTTCTCTGCCTGACAATAGGGCTGCCCCCCCCCCCCCCCCACACACACACGCACACACCACCCCCCACCCGAGAGATGACGTCATCACAAGAGGGGCACCACCCTTTTTTGTTTTAATTCTGTCTGCATGTGTAGCCCCTGTGATAAATAGCCCATCAGAGGGGCTTTCTCTCCTCAATGTAATGTTTAATTTTGTCCTTTGGATGAGACTATAAACCGAGGCCCCGTGTGCGAACGCATGCAGAACATCTTGCGCACACGTTAAAATCCTGTTCCGCGTTTTGTAAGAGTAGGCCATTGTGTGCCCGTGGGAACAGATGACAAAATTTACAAAACCGCATACACACGGGGACTGGAGGTTAAAAAAAAAAGCACATGAGTGCTTATTCCATTATCCTCGATATAAAAGAATAAATAAAATAAATAAGATATTAAAAATGATAAATAGCCCATCAGAGGGGCTTTTTCCCTTCAATGTAACTTTGTCACCTAGAACTCTCTGTCTGTCATGCTGTCAACTCCTGAAGTCTCTTTAATTAACTTGGAGTTCCCCTAAGACTATGATGATATGGTTGAGAGATCTGTTTTAGGCTTGCCAGACATTCAGTTATCATATCAACAGAGAACAGAATTGTAACAAAAGGCAAAACATGCATCGCGCGTGTAGACGTTGAAGAGCTCTGGAGTCTCTTAACCCAGTGCACACACACACACATACACACATACACATATACATACACACGCACGCACGCACGAACGCACACACGCGCACACACACACGGGCCATTGTGTGCCGGTGGGAACAGATGACAATTTACACAACTGCATACACACGGGGACTAGATGTAAAAAATGCACATAAGTGCTTATTCCATTATCCTCGATATAAAAGAATAAAATGAAAAGAAAATGAAAATGAAAAAACGCACGCGCACACAGAGTTGGTTGTTTAAGTGGCTAGTTCCACACACTATACATGGAGGAGGGGTTTTATTTTTCTTTATTCTTTTATATCGAGGATAATGGAATAAGCACTCATGTGCTTTTTTTACATCCAGTCCCCGTGTGTATGCGGTTTTGTCAATTCTGTCATCATGTTTCCACCGGCACACAATGGCGCCTACTCTTCCGAAAAGCTTTTTAACGTGCGCGCAAGATTGTTCTGCATGCGTTCGAACAACGAGGGGCCTCGGTTTATGAGTCTCATCCGAAGGACTTTTGGGGAGAATGGAGTCTGCACTGATGTTAACTCTAGGAGGAAAATATCCCCGGTGAACGGGAATCGAACCCGGGTTGTCAGATTACGAGCGCAACGGGGGGGCCTCGGTTTATAGTCTCATCCGAAGGACTTTTGGGGAGAATGGACTCTCTCTGCACTGATGTTAACTCTAGGAGGACAATATCCCCGGTGAACGGGAATGGAACCCGGGTTATCAGATTACAAGCGCAACGGGGGGACCTCGGTTTATAGTCTCATGCGAAGGACTTTGTGTGCGTGAATGAATGACTGGATGGATGGATGGGAAACAAATACAGTTGCAGACCAAAAAAAAAAAAAAAAAAAGGGTGGCGCTGCTCTTGTGGCGACGCGCCCTCCCTGGGGAGAGCAGCCCGAATTTCACGCAGAGAAATCTCGTGACTTAAAGTGGTATAAAATAAAATAAAAAACTGAGCGCTTTGATTTGTTGCTTTACAAGATTCAGCGCTTTATAAATTCCATACATTATTATTATTATTACTTCCAAATACCTGGAACCATTCGAGCTGGCCAGGACAGACAGGAGTGGAAACTTTTGTGCCTACGTGCCAATAAGGCACACAGGCATTGATGATGATGATTATTATTATTATGGATGGATGTGACGTGCTGCTGTTGCTGATGTTGGGCTGCTTGCAGGCCCCTTCATGCCCTGCGACGACCTGTTCGGCTGGTGGTCGCTGCGCTGCGGGGTGTGGTTCGTCTTCATGCTGGCCCTGCTGGGCAACGCCGTGGTCCTCTTCGTCTCCGTCACCTCGCGCTCCAAGATGGACGTGCCTCGCTTCCTCATCTGCAACCTGGCCTGCGCCGACTTCTTCATGGGCGTCTACCTGGGCATCCTGGCGCTGGTGGACGCCTCCACCCTGGGTGAGACTCCTGGGGTGGGTGGGGGTGGTGGGGGTGTGGGTGGGGTGGGTGGTTGGGTTGGGTGTGTGGTGGTGGGTGGGGTGTGGGTTGGGGGGTGGGGTGGGGTGGGGGTGTTGGGTGGGGGTTGGTGGGGGTTGGTGGGTGGTGGTGGGGTTGGGGGTGGGGTGGGGGGGGTGGGGGGGGTTGGTGGGGGGGGGGGTTGGGGTGGGTGGGGTGGGGTGGGTGGTTGGGTGGGGGTGGGGTTGGTGGGGGTGAGGGGTGTGTGGGTGTGGGGTGGGGGTGGGGTGGTGGGGTGGTGGTGGGGGGTGGTGGTGGTGGTTGGGGTGTGGTGTTGTGGGGGTGGATTGTTGGTGGAGGGGGGGGGGTTGGGGGGTGGGGGTTGGGGTGGTGGTGGTGGTGGTGGTGGTGGTGGTGGTGGTGGTGGTGAGTGGTGGTTTGTGCCGGGGTGGAATTGTAGGGTAGTTAGGGGGGCGGGGAGGGGTAGGGGAGGAGTGGGGGGGGAGCTTAGGTTGTTTGGTTTGGTGGGTGGTGTGGTGGTGGTGGTGGTGGTGGTGGTGGTGGTGGTGGTGTGAGGGTGGTGGTGGTGGGCTGTGGTTTTTTGCCGGGATGGAATTGTCGGGGTAGTTTCAGAGGGGGAGGAGGGGAGGAGGTGGTGGGACTTAACGGTTGTTTGAGGTTTCGGGGTTTGATGCTGGAGTTGTTGTTGTTGTGTGGTGTTGGTGTGTTGTTGCGTGGTGGTGGTGGTGGTGGTTGTGTGTGTGTGTGTGTGTGTGTGTGTGTGAGTGTGTGTGTGTGTGTGTGTATGTGTGTGTGTTGTGTGTGTGTGTGTGTGTGTGTGTGCGTGCGTGCGTGGTGCGTGCGTGCGTGCTGCGTGTGTGTGTGTGTGTGTGTGTGTGTGTGTGTGTGGTGTGTGTGTGTGTGTGTGTGTGTGTGTGTGTGTGTGCGTGTGTGTGTATGTGTTTGTGTGTGTGTGTGTGTGGGTGTGAGTGTGTGGAGGGGGTGGGGACTCAAAGAAGAGACATCGTCATGTCATCATTGCTACATGGCTGTCAACTGCACGGAAAGTCAGTTGTCATTTCTGTCGTGAGGAGGAGGCGGGGGGGGGGGAGGGGAGGGAGATCTTGTTGTACTGTGGTGACTGGGTTTCTGTTGGTCTTTCCTCTCGTCATGTAGGTACTGCATGGGATCCTTTTCAAGGAGCATTTTAGGGCACTGAGAACATCTGTTTACACACAACACACACACACACACACACACAACACAACCACACACACACAAACACACACACACACACACCACACACACAAAACAAACATAAACAAACAACACAACACACAAACACACACAAAACACAACACACAAACACACACACACACACACACAAGAAAAAAGGCAAAATGATCGAATATTTTAAAAACACACACCACACACACACACACACACAACACACACACATACACACACACACACACACACAACACCAACACACACACACAACACACACTGGGGGGCAAGAAGAAAGAAGAAAGACGACATCAATACCCAAACCATTTCATTTTTAAAATCTTACAAAAAAACAAAACAAATTTTACCACACACACAAAAAAATAACCTCTTCCACCCCACCACCCCCACCCCCACCCCCTACCCCTACCCCCACCCCACCCACCTGGTTTTAATAATAATATAATAATAATAATAATAATAATAATAATAATAATGTATGGAATTTATATAGCGCTGAATCTTGTAAAGCAACAAATCAAAGCGCTCAGATTTCATTTCATACCACTTTAAGTCACGGCAGATTTCTCTCCGTGAAATTCGGGCTGCTCTCCCCGGGGGAGAGCGCGTCGCCACAAGAGCAGCGCCACCCTTTTTTTTTTTTTTTTTCCTGTCTGCAACTGTATTTTGTTTTCAGGGGAGTTCCGAAAGTACGCCATCCAGTGGCAGATCAGCGGGGGTTGCCTGGTGGCGGGCTTCCTGGGCGTCCTATCCTCGGAGCTCAGCGTGTTCACCCTGACCGTCATCACGCTGGAGAGGTTCTACGCCATCACGCACGCCATGCAGCTCAACAAGCGACTCTCCCTTCGCCAGGCAGGTCAGTCAGTCATCCAGTCAGCCAGTGAGTCAGTCAGTCAGTCAGTCAGTCAGTCAGCCAGTGATGTGATGTGATGCCCAGGCTCCTGCTCCTGCTGCTGCTCCTGCTGCAGCAGCAAGCGCGCAGAGGGATGGGGGTGGGGGTGGGGGTGGGGTGGGGAAGGGGGGGGGGTTGCTGACTTTTCCCGGGGTGGCGCTGAACTTGTGTGGTCACGCGCGCTCTCTTCTCTTTCTGTTTGTCTTTGTCTTTGTCTTTGTGTCTCTGTCTGTCTGTCTGTCTGTCTGTCTCTCTGTCTCTGTTCTATGTCTGTCTGTCTCTGTCTCTATGTCTGTCTGCCTCTGTCTCTATGTCTGTCTCTGTCTGTCTCTGTTTCTCTCTCTCTCTCTCTGTCTCTCTCTCTCTTTCTCTCTCTCTCTCTCTCTCTCTCTCTCTCTCTCTCTCTCTCTCTCTCTCTCTCTCTCTCTCTCTCTTCTCTCTCTCCTCTCCTCTCTCTCTCTCTAAAGGAAAAAAGAAAGACCTAAAGAAACATTTATGATTACGCTGTAATCTCCAGCAAGAATATTTATTGAAAATTTCACATACAATTTTCATTGGATGGTCTATTTTTATAGCATTCTAGAATGTTCTTTTTATTATTTTAGTTATTGCTTGCCATGATCGCCGATGTCTGCAACAGACCTGGTACATGAAGAAGAAGTTATTGCTTATTGGTTCCTGTTGCTCATCCTTGTTGTTACTTTGTGTTCAGTTTGAAACTGAGTTTACGTCAGAGCTTAAAGTCGTATCCGTTCATAGAGAGCTTCTTTTTTTTTCTTTTTTTTCTTTTTTTTTTTTTTTGGGGGGGGGGTTCATTACGTTAAATGCATCATGTGATTTTTCTTGTATTTATTTGTATTTACAAAAGAAAGTCGTGTACAACCCCCCTTGTCAATAGGCCACATTAAGCAATGACAATAAACTGGTCAAAGCGTCAAAGCGTCCCTGTCTCTCTACTCTGCATTCACTTACAGGGTGGGATGTGTAGTGCCAGGTCTTGTCCTGTGCTTGTCACTCTGCAGGAAGGCTTCCCGCTGACCTCAGCAGACACATTCCGAGTTCAGAGCAGCTCATTTCATTGTACAGGTTGCATGCTGGGTATGTTCGTGTTTCCGTCACCCACTGAACGCTAACATGAATGCAGGATCTTTTACGTGCATGTTTGATCTTCTGCATATAGATATATATATAGATATAGATATCCTAGTGGATAGAGTGTTGCGCTCGCACTTATGTGCTTTTTTACACCCAGTCCCCGTGTGTATACGGTTTTGTAAATTTTGTCATCCGTTCCCACGGGCACACAATGGCCTACTCTTACGAAAAGCGGAACAGGATTTAACGTATGCGCAATATGTTCTACGTGCGTTCGCACACGGGGCCTCGGTTTATAGTCTCATCCGAAAGACTTTTGGTGATAGTGGAGTCTGCACTGATGTTAACTCCAGGGGAAAATATCCCCCTTGAACGGGAATCGAACCCGGGTCGTCAGATTGCGAGTGCAATGTACTAACCACTAGGCTATCCCGTCCCCCGTCCATAAATATGTATGTACATTTGAATTTGTTAACTCTGTTAATTGTTATATTTATTTATATTTATATATTTATTTCTATTATAAAATAAATAA
>CM054148.1:44868806-44956306 GCA_028751875.1 Rapana venosa | reverse complement strand
TTTTGTTATCTTTCAAGCACTGATAATGTCTGTTCTCCAGTGTCTTTTTGGTGTTTTACCTCAGTGCCACTCTTCTGCTGTCTCCTAAGTGCTCACAGTCTTCGTTCTCCGCCACACTGACTGTTGTGTTGGCGCCGTAAAGCAAAAACCATTTTTGCTTTACGCGCCAACAAGAACTTTCGCTCTTCAGCTGTTTCTCCGGTGCTTGGGGTTATCCGTGTGTGATCCTTTGGCTTTTCAAGTCAAGTCTTTTGGATGAGACGATAAACCGAGGTCCCGAGTGCAACGTGCATTCAGTGCACGTAAAAGAACTCACGGCAACAGCAGTGTTACCACTGGCACAATTCTGTAGGGAAAAGGCCTCTCTGATAGGAAACTAATTCATTTGCAAACAGAAATGCCCCCCAAAAAATGAGTGGCACTGGTCTTGTGGCGACAGACTCGCTCTCCCCTGTAAGAGCAGCCCCGAATTTCTCGCAAAATAATCTACCTTGACAGAAAATGGCGTTATATTTCATTCATTTCAAAAACCCACTAGGACACACTTGTACAACATTACCACATCTGTGGAGCGAGGAGCAACACTTGAAGCCCAGACCTTACACTGCGCTGTCTTCTCCCTCCTCCTCCTCCTCGTCCTCGTCGTCGAACGTTCACACAGCAACTGTTGCTGGTTTAAAGCGTTTCTATTCAGAAATTAGCGTAAACATTGAAAACACACGGCATTTTTTGGAATCATAATAATTACTATTGCTGTCTGTCGTATGAGTTTTTTAAAAAATGCGTTACGCTGCCTTAAGCGTCTGACAAGTCAGGCCCAGCGGATTCTTCTTCGGCATGTGAGAGAATTAATAATAATAATAATAATAATAATGATAATAATAATAATAATAATAATAATAATGTATTGTTTTCCTTCAAGTCTTCTAGAAATAAGGCAAGGAGGGTGGGCCAAGAAGGCAAAAAAAACCCGAAGACCAAGAAGCTGTGACAAGGAAAAAAGAAAAAGCCAAACAAACAAGGGATAGAAAAGAGGATACTGTTGACACTGACAGGCCCCTCCCGGCATTCCCCGCTAAACCAGCCCCCACTCCCGCCCCCCCCCCCACCCCCCCCCCCCCCCCCCCCCCCCGGTACCCCAGCTAAACCACCACCCCACCCCACCCCCCCGGTATCCCCAGCTAAACCACCCCACCCCCCCCCCACCCCCCCGGTATCCCCAGCTAAACCACCCCACCTCCCCCCACCCCCCCCCTCGGTATCCCCAGCTAAACCCCCCACCCCCCCCCCCCGGTATCCCCAGCTAAACCACCCCCACCCCACCCCCCGGTATCCCCAGCTAAACCACCACCCCCACCCCCGGTATCCCCAGCTATAACCACCACCCCCCCCCCCCGGTATCCCCAGCTAAACCACCCCCCACCCCACCCCCGGTATCCCCAGCTAAACCACCACCCCCCCACCCCCCGGTATCCCCAGCTAAACCACCACCCCCACCCCACCCCCGGTATCCCCAGCTATACCACCACCCCCACCCCACCCCCCGGTATCCCCAGCTAAACCACCACCCCCACCCCACCCCCCGGTATCCCCAGCTATACCACCACCCCCACCCCACCCCCGGTATCCCCAGCTAAACCACCCACCCCACCCCACCCCCCGGTATCCCCAGCTATACCACCACCCCCACCCCACCCCTCGGTATCCCCAGCTAAACCACCACCCCACCCCACCCCCGGTATCCCCAGCTAAACCACCACCCCCACCCCCCGGTATCCCCAGCTATACCACCCCACCTCCCCCACCCACCCCTCGGTATCCCCAACTAACCACCCCACCTCCCCCCACCCCCCGGTATCCCCGCTAAACCACCACCACCACCCACCCACCACCACCACCACCCCACCCACACCCACACACCCACCACCTTGACGTCACTCACTCAGGACTCCCTCCTCCTCCCTCCTCCCTCCTCCCTCCCTCCTATCCCTATCTCCTATCTCTTGTCTTTCTCTCTCACCCCCCAGGTGCTGACCATCTTCGTCCTGCCTCTCAACTCCTGCGCCAACCCTTTCCTGTACGCCATCTTCACCAAGCAGTTCAAGCGAGACTGCGTGCTCCTGTGCCGCCGGCTGGAAGATTCCTCCATCGCGCGCCACTTTTCCCGCGTGTCCAACCGCCACGTGTCCTTCACCTGGGGGTCGTCCAGGAGACCCTCGCAGCTGCACTCTCTGGTGAACGGCGAGAAAGCGGCCAGCTGCTCCCATTCCGTCTCCAGCGCAGGGGCCTTCCGAGGTGGTGGTGGAGGTGGAGGTGGTGGTGGTGGAGGTGGTGGTGGTGGTGGGGGTGGTGGTGGTGGTGGAGGTGGTGGTGGTGGTGGCTATGGGGGAGGAGGCTATGGAGGAGGAGGAGGGTCTTCCTATCACAGCGATCCCGATTCTGGAAAGGGCTCTCTGGATTATGAGAAGGTTTGTTTGTTTGTGTGTGTGTCGGGGTGGGGGGGGGTATATGTGTGTGGTGGGGGAGGGGGGAGGGAGGGGTATGTGTGTGTGTGCGTATGTATGAGTTTATGTGTGTGTTTGTGTGTGTGTGGGGGGGGGGGGTAGGGGGGTTTAGGGGTATGTGTGTGAGTGTGTGTGCGCCGCGCGCGCGTGGGGGAGCGGGGGGAGTACTTGAGTGTGTGTGTGTGTGTGTGCGCGCGTGTGGGGGGGGGGGAGGAGGAGGAAGTATGTGTGTGCGTGTGTGTGAGTGTGTGTGAATGTGTGTGTATGCATGTGTGTGTGGGTGTGTGCGTGGGGGTGGAGGTGGGTGTACGTGTGTGTGTGTGTGTGTGTGTGTGTGTGTGTGTGTGTGTGTGTGTGTGTGTGTGTGTGTGTGTGTGTGTGTGTGTGTGTGTGTGTGTGTGTGTGTGTGTGTGTGTGTGTGTGTGTTGTCACTCTGAACTTCCTGATATATTTTCTTCGTTCTTTTCTGACAAAGTCCACAACATCCGCTCTAGACTGGATCAGACTCTTTTCCAACCTGTACTTCCTGATCCCCAATTCACTGGCACTCCTCTCCTTTCCTTTCAGCCAACAAGCGAGGAAGAAATAAGGAAAATTCTAAATGAAATGACCATAAAATCATGCGATCTTGATCCTGTGCCTGCTTCTCTTCTCACACAGTGCCTTCCGCAGCTTATACCCACTATCACGAAAATAGTAAACTCATCACTTCTTCCAGGAATTTTTCTATCAGAACTCAAAACTGCAATAGTTACACCTCTACTCAAAAAGCACGACCTCAATCCTAACATTCTGAAGAACTATAGGCCTGCTTCTAACCTACCTTTCATCTCCAAAGTCCTTGAAAAGGTCGTTCTGAAACAACTCGACAGCCATCTTCATTCAAATAGTCTCCTTCCTGCATTTCAGTCTGCCTATCGCGCCAACCACAGCACTAAAACCACCCTAGTCCACACCGTAACACGCTTCCACATGCTTCTGACTCGGGGAAAATCTCCCTTCTCACTCTTCTCGATATCTGCAGCATCCGACACTATAGATCACTCAACTCTTCTCTCCCGTCTTCAAAAAGCATTTAGTATCAAAGGTGCAGCCCTCACCTGGTTTAGTTCATAGCTCACGGTCCGATTTCATACAGTTGCAATAAACAAGATTCAATCAATACCTGCCAAACTGGAATGCAGAGTCCCCCAGGGATCGGTTCTGGGCCCTGTTCTTTTCACTCTCTATACTGCTCCACTGTCGTATATAATTAACCGTCACAAGATCAACCATCATTTCTACGCTGATGACTCGCAGATTCTAAGCAGTGTTACTCCTGAAAATATGCCTTCTCTCTTGACAAATGTCACACTGCTTCCAAGGTATTCAAAACTGGATGATTCAAAACAAATTACAGCTAAACGCAGATAAAACTGAAGCCATGATTGTAGGGACCAAACACAAATTCTACTTCCATCACAACAGATTCAATAGAATTTGGCAATAGGACAGTTTCTCTATCCACCACAGTCAAGTATCTAGGTGTTGTTATCGACAACACACTCTCTACGCAAAAATTCATCACCCAGACCTGCCAGTCGTGCTACTATCAATTACGGCGTATTAGTGCAATTCAAAAGTACCTGTCGGCTGATGCAACATCCAAACTCGTTACGTCTCTCATCCTTTCATGCCTGGACTATTGCAATTCTCTCTTGGCTGGTCTGCCAGCATCACTATCCACTCCCTTCAACGCATACAAAACTCTGCAGCTCAACTAGTCCTCAAAAAGAAAAAATCTGAGCATATTATTCCTATTTTGCGATCTCTCCACTGGTTGCTTGTGCCACAGAGAATAAACTATAAGATCAGTACCCTCTGTTATAAATGCCTCCACAATACAGCACCCTCCTACCTCTGTGAATGTCTTCACCTGTACACTCCTTCTCGTTCCCTCGGCTCTGCTGCAGATACCCTGTGCCTACGAATACCTAGATATAACCAATCCACAGTTGGCCATTGCTCTCTCTCTCTCTCTACTTCTAGTCCATCAATCTGGAATGACCTCCCTCTATCCCTTCACGAGAAGCCTACTTACGACACTTTTAAATCCAGCCTCAAGACATACCTATTTCAAACCTAAGACTTTCCCCTATTGTTTCATCTCATAATTATCTGTCCCTGCCTTCAATGACCAAAATTCCCATCATCCTGTCGAAGTGTATAACCTGTGTGTGTATGTGTGTGTGAATTTTGTTAAAACTGTTAATTATTGTTGGTTGCATTGTAGGAGTGGGTCGAATACAAGCGCTTTGATTTGGTTTTTACAAGATATAGTGCTATATAAATTCCATTTAGTAGTAGTAGTAGTAGTAGTAGTTAGTAGTAGTAGTAGTAGTAGTAGTAGTAGTAGTAGTAGTAGTAGTAGTACTAGTACTAGTAGTAGTACTAGTACTAGTAGTAGTAGTAGTTCTTCAGTTTAACGTCCTTCCACTAAATAGCGATAGCAGACGGGAAAATGTACAGTGTGTGTGTGTGTGTGCGTGCGTGCGTGCGTGCGTGCGTGTGTGTGTGTGTGTCCCCTCTCTCTCTCTCTCTCTCTCTCTCTCTCTCTCTCTCTCTCTCTCTCTCTCTCTCTCTCTCTCTTTCCCCTCTCCCACACCCCCACACACTGCAAACAAAACCAAACGAGCGAGAAACCCCAGAAAACAAACAGGTCGGGTGTTTTCCCTCCTGGCAGGTCCCCACCTCCGACTCGCCCTTGCCCCAGCGGCGGATGGAAGGATGCTGCAGCTGCCAGCAGAACAGCAACAACAGCACCAGCATCAACATCAACAGCAACAGCAACAGCAACAGCAACAACAACAACAAGCGCCAGAAGGAGGGGAAGAAGAAGGAGGAGGGGCAGGAGGGGCAGGAGCAGGGGGGAGAGGGCAGGGGAGACTACCACAGCGCCAACGCCTACAACGACCTGCTGACGCGGTGCCACGTGCAGCGAGCCGCGTCCGACAGCAGCGCGTGTTCCTGGCAGTGCCGCGACTGCCAGCTCATCATGCACCAAGCCCAGCACAGCTACGGCGGGCGGGCCAGCCGGCGCCTGAGCAGCGACGACGACGACGACTACGACTGCACCAACGAGTCCTACCTGCCCACCTCGGACGTCGACCACGACCTGCCCGACTACAGCCGCTACTCCTCGGAGTGTCGCCGCCAGTGTGCTCACCCTCACCCTCACCATCCTCACCACCCTCATCACCCTCACCATCCTCACCCTCATCACCCTCATCACCCTCACGCCCCGCAGCACCGCGGAAGCTCTTCTGCCAGAAACCGCAGGGATGAGGTAGCGGGGTGCGAGTGTCGGAAGGAGAAATCCTACCGCAACGGAGGAGGAGGAGGGAGGAGGAGGAGGAGGGGGAGGAGGAGGAGGAGGAGGAGGGGGAGGAGGAGGGGGAGGAGGAGGAAAGGGAGGAGGGGGAGGAGGGGGAGAGAAACGGCCGTACGGGGAGGTGGTGGTGCCGGTGGTGTCTTACAGCAAAAAAGGGGACAGCGACCACGTCAGCATCCACGCCGGCTTTGACGCGTGCTGTCGTGGTGGAGGTGGGGGAGGAGGAGGAGGAGGAGGAGCTGGGGGAGGGGGAGGAGGGGGAGAGGAGGGGGTCAGGTGCTGGGGAGGGACGTTGCGTTGCTGCAGCAGCGCCAGCTCCTCGCCCCTGGACAGCAGCAGGGCGGGTCGCGGGGACCCGGGCTGCAGGCAGGCCCCCCACCCTCCCCCCGCCAAGATCCTGGTGACGCAGCACGGAGAGGAGGAGGAGGGGGAGGAGGAGGAGGAGGGGGATGGGGAGGGGGGGTCCCTGTCGTCCCCGCCGCGCTACAGCCGCGCCTGCCTCCGCGACCTCCACCGTGACCTTGACCTTGACCTTGACCTTGACCTCACCGCCAAGGCGGAGGAGGACGCCGACAGCGGGCAGGGCCTGGCCGCGGAGGGGAGCAGCGCCGGCCTGTGCGGGGAGGAGAGCAGCGGGGAGGACGAAGAGGGAAACGGGGGCATGAGGGGGGAGGAGGAGGAGGGGGAGGAGGAAGAGGAGGAGGAGGAAGACGACGAGGAGGAGGAGGTGGTGGACACACCCCAGGGAGATCTCCTCCCGCAGATGCAGGGCCTCCTGCAGCGAGGGGCCAGCGGCAGGCAGCAGCGGAAGAGCGCCTCCTCGGCCTCCGCGGCGGGCGTGACGTGCCGACGAGCGATGGACAGGAGCGAGCACCTGCGGCTGTTCAGCGACTGGCTGGCGGCCCACCCTCACGCCTGCTGCCGCTCCAACTCGCTGGTGGAGCTGACCCAGACCGCGCAGGCCAAGCTCGGCACGCGCCTGGACCCCCACGCGGCCGCCAAACGCCTGAGCCTGACCCCGCGCCAGGAGGGCTACCTCCTCCTCCTCAACGCGGAAGACGCCTCGCCCTATGCCGAGGAGGAGGACCCCGAGTTCCCCGCCTACCAAGACCTGCAGCGCTATCTGCAGGCGGCCAGCAAAAAGCAGCAGCAGCAGCAGCAGCAGTGCAAGGGACGCGCCCGCGCCTCGGATCGTGTTGATGCCCCGTGTGAGGAAGTGTGTGGCCTGCTGGCCGGTGACGCCCAGAGCCCTGCGCTCTGCGATGCTGAGGCCAGGAGCCTGAGGACAGAGACAGCGGCAAGGTGACGTGCTCCAACTATGACAAAGAGAGCGGCTTCTGCTCCGAGTACTGATGTCGAGGTCCCTGGGGGTAGGATATGGGCCAAGTCCTCGGCGGCAAGTTCTGCACATCTTGCGGTGAAGGAGTCGCCTCTCTGTCAGTGTCTTGTTTGACTTATCAACTGCCTGTTTTGGGGGTTTCATATGAAGCGCGCTGAAAGCCAAAAAACAAAAACAACCAAACAACAATAACAGATTGTTCTGATTCAGAGACTGTGTGCAAGTGTTCACACTCTAGATGGTTGGTTTGTAAAACTTCGACTTGTGGGGAAGGTTAAATTCAGTGTTCAAAGTATGTGTGTTTTGTTGTTGGGGTGTTGTTTTTTTTCAAATGGAATGTGAATTCTTTACCACCTCAAATGTAGAAAATTGTTATCAGCCTCTGGGGAGGCTTACACACAGTAACTACTAACCTTGCCACACTGCTAAATTCATGTCTGGGTGTTGGGTGTTCCTTGTTATTGTTGACTGATCACAATCAAAAGATGACGAAAAATCAACAAAATTTCAACAAAAGAGGGTTTCGGATTATTGTATTGATTTTTATTTTTGGCAGACACTTGGGATCACTTTTGTTTTTTGTTTTTTTTTGTTTTTTGGCAAACACATGGGATTTTTTTTTTTTTGGGGGGGGGGGGAGGGGCAGACAATTGTGATCACTTTTGTTTACTTTTGACAGACACTTGAGATCATTTTTGTTTTATTTTTTACGGTGGTGTTCGTGGTTTTGGGAGGGAGGGGTCGATAAAATTAAGTTCCGAAACAAATCTGTTGATGTGTATTTATTCTATGTAAATATCAGTTCATGTGTGTGTTTTCATTGTTTTTATTGATGTTATTCTTTTATTTCGATCGAAGATAGTGGAATAAGTACTCATGTACTTTTTTACATCCAGTCCCCCTATGTATGCAGTTGTGCGTGTGTGTGTGCGCGCGCGGGCGCGTGGGCGTAGAAAATCATGAAGAACTAACTGTAACAGACGCTGCTATGGTTTTTGATATACTGATAGACAATTATGGATAACTAACTGTAACAGACGCTGCTATGGTTTTTGATATACTGATAGACAATTATGGAGAACTAACTGTAACAGACGCTGCTATGGTTTTTGATATACTGATAGACATTTATGAAGAACTAACTGTAACAGACGCTGCTGTGGTTTTTGATATACTGATAGACAATTATGGAGAACTAACTGTAACAGCGCTGCTATGGTTTTTGATATACTGATAGACAATTATGAAGAACTAACTGTAACAGACGCTGCTATGGTTTTTGATATACTGATAGACATTTATGAAGAACTAACTTTAAGAGACGCTGCTATGGTTTGACAGGGAAAGAGTCCTTTTCCATATGTCTTGCACCAAATCACCGAATTACTAATCTTCTGATCACATAGATAATTATATCTAACCAGATTGTTACCAAAATAAGAAATTATTGCGATGTAATCATAACACGAAATCAAAGACATGAATCTGTCAGTTTGTTGTCAATGAAGTCTTGGTCAGCACCACATCATACTGGCCTGTGTCTGATTGTCGAAGTGAGTGAAAACTTTGATGCCTTTACTTGTAACTGGGCTTCATTTTTTGGCGCCTGTATTTTAAATGATGGAATATTGTGTTCATTTGTTTAAAATGTTTATCATGCGATTCATAGAAACAAGTCCAATTGTTAATTGTTACTGATTATTGCTGTTGTCATCATCTTCGATTGTCGTTGTCATTATTTGTGTTGTTGATTGTTGGACAGGTAAAATCACATGTAAGATACATGCTTTGTTACTTATCACGTTTTTCATGGGCAAGGATGTCATTTTTTCTGCCTTTTATCATTGGAGGGTTTGGATATGAACAGGTACTGATGTTAGATGTGTCTTTATTACCCATATGAACAAGTACTGATGTTAGATGTGTCTTTATGACCCATATGAACAAGTAATGATGTTATAGGTGTCTTTATGACACATGAACAGGTACTAATGTTAGATGTGTCTTTATGACACATATGAACAAGAACTGATGTTAGAGGTGTCTTTATGACCCATATGAACAAGTACTGATGTTAGAGGTGTCTTTATGACCCATATGAACAAGTACTGATGTTAGAGGTGTCTTTATGACACATATGAACAGGTAGTGATGTTAGATGTATCTTTATGACACATATGAACAGGTACTAATGATAGAGGTGTCTTTCTGACACATATGGACAGGTACTGATGTTAGAGGTGCCTTTATGACCCATATGAACAGGTACTAATGACAGAGGTGTCTTTACGACACATATGAACAGGTACTAATGTTAGAGGTGTCTTTATGACACATATGAACAGGTACTAACAGAGGTGTCTTTATGACACATATCAACAGGTACTAACAATAGAGTGTCTTTATGACACATATGAACATGTACTGATGTTAGAGGTGTCTATGACACATATGAACAGGTACTGATGTTAGAGGTGTCTTCATGACACATATGAACAGGTACTAATGATAGAGGTGTCTTTATGACACATATGAACAGGTACTAACAATAGAGTGTCTTTATGACACATATGAACAGGTACTAACAATAGAGTGTCTTTATGACACATATGAACAGGTACTGATGTTAGAGGTGTCTTTATGACAAATATGAACAGGTACTAGTGTTAGAGGTGTCTTTATGACATATATAAACAGGTACCGATGTGAGAGGTGTCTTTGTGACACATATGAACAGGTACTGATGATAGAGGTGTCTTTCTAACACAATCAACACAACTACTTTCATGGTTGTGAGTTTCTTCTTAAAAACACCAATGAAAATGGTGCGTGGCAAGACAGGATACGGTATGTTTATGTGTTTTCAATAGAAAGATGTTCATGCAGACACAACTCTGTTTACAGGTGTTATTTATCTTTTGTGGTATGGGAAACCCACAAAGAAAACGTGTCTTTCTGCAGTGTGTGTGTCTGTGTGTGTGTGTGTGTAAAAAAAATAGACTGCATTTATTGGAATTTTTTTCCTATGTATTTTCAGAACAGGTCATCCTTGTTGGGCTACTGTGTTTAAACAAAGTTGAAAGAGCCTCTTCATTGTAAAACATGGTTGCTGTTCAGTACTCAAGAAATGAATAAAAACTGAAAATTAATATTCACATCGGGGTTGTGTATGCATAAAAGTGGAAACAACTTCAGCCAAAATGTCATGGAACAAATTGATTAGAATTATGGCTTATTCATTTTTTTCCAACTCAGGTTAAAAGTCGTTGCCAATCAGCCAATCAAAAACAGCAGTATAACCATGTGATCTAAGCCAGAAATGTAGGTCAGTTATTTTAGATGTCTCCTTCTGATGACCAACAGTTTCATCCAGAAGAACAAGAATTCCATTTTAGGTCAACATCAGGAATGACTAGACAAACAAACAAACAAACATATCATGTAGCTGTACTACATTCACGACAATGGGAAGACATAATGAACAAACAAACAAGGTAGGCATCTGTCAGTCTGGCAAGACTAAGGAGCTGCCCTCTAGGTGCTCATTCTGGTACAACACCAGTGTGGCTGGCCAGTCCATTAATGGGAATGGCAGACCCTGTGGCAAAGGGCACAGATGAAGTCTGACGCTGGACTGTCTGTCTGCCTGGGCTGCAGCCTAACTTCTCATTCTCTTTGCCTCTGATGCTAAGCATGTGTCTCTTTGAACTTGGAGAGACCTTTCTGCACAGTCTGTCTCCAGGCTGACCGCTTGAGGATTGTTGCTTCCCAGTTGTTCTGGTTGATGTTCAAAACTTTTAAGTCCGTCTTGCTCACATGTTTAAATGGCGACTGTGGTCTGTCTGTGGGATGTTTTCCCTGCACCAAGTTCTCCATAGTAGAGGCCTTTAGGGGATCCCTCCCTCATCCATGTGCACGACATGGCTGATCCAGTGCATACATCTCTGTTTTAGTAGGTTGTAAAGGCTGGTGCATCTAGTTCTTTCCAGGACAGTGTTATTTGGGACAATCAAACATACAAAACGAACAACATTCACAACACTATGTGACATACAACAAATGCCCACTATCTCCACATGTACAAGAACCCATGCAACAAGGAAGTTGTCCCTGGCAAAATTCTGTTGGACAAAAGGCTACTCTGCTAGGGAAACAAAGGCGCATGCAGACAGGAAAAGAAAACAAAGGGTGGCATTGGCCTTGTGGCCTCAGGGAGAGTAGCAGAGAAAGTGCCCTGACTTAAAAGGGGTATACAATACAACACAATACAATACAATACAAATATGATACTGACTGCAATTCAAAGATAGATCTAGACAGTAGGGATCCCACTGCCCCTTTTACAAGCCAAAGTGCTGACATAATGTCGTGTGATATCCATGTGCATGCCATTCAGTGTCGGCCCACTAAACTAGAAAAGAATTGACCGTGAACAGGCTTCCTTCACACAGGTCAAAACCAGTGTTGGATTCATATTGACTCTAATGACTGGGACAACTTGAGGCGCTTCAAAGGTGAATCAGAGTGATCAGTGCAGTGTGTCTGGTTCCTGTCTGTTTTTATGTGGTTGTTTTGCTGAAGTTTCATGGACTCTTACTGATGAACTCATGTGTGCACACTTTCCTTGTCCTCCAGATGAAACGTGTGATATGTGTGCACACTTTCCTTGTCCTCCAGATTGAAACGTGTGATAAGTGGCCAATTTTCTGGATTTTCAATCGTGGAGTTATTGTTGTTACTGAATCGGGTAAAAAGAAAAAAACTGTCACTTGGTTGAAATTGAGATGTTTGCATATACTAGATAATCCCACTGTTCAATAGAGATTGCAGTTGAAAGCTCGGGAAAGATTTCTACCTGCCATCCCAAACTTCTTTGAAATTTCACCTTTCAGTTTTGCCAAGGAGACGTCTGTGTGTGCTGAATATTCCATATGTGCTACATCATACCTGTTAAGAAATCCGCGTAGCATATATTGGACAGACCAACTGCCCAACCTAATAAGTACACTAGTCAATCCATGGGTGCATGCTGCATGTTTTCAGGGTTTTACACCCCAGCTAGTGCTGACATCAAATCGGGAAACTTGAACATGCACTCGATTCTTTTCTGCACGTATGTTCAGGTAAAGGGGGTGGGGGGGGGAGAGCACTGGGAAGTTTACACACACTTTGACATTGGAGATCTTAAAGAACTAGTCTCTATGTTCAACCCATTGGACACCAAGGGATCAGTGGTCTAGAGGTAACGCGCCTGCCTGGGTCAGAAGTGTGCGGTGGTTTGATCCCCATTTGGGCCCAAAACTTCTCCCCCATCCACTAAACCATGAGCGATGGTCTGGGTGCTAGTCTTTCGGATGAAACGATAAACCGAGGTCCTGTTTGTTACAAAATTATTTAGCGCACGTAAAAGAATCCACGGCAATAAGAGAGTTGTCCCTAGCAAAATTCTGTAGAAAAAAGACACTCTGATAGGGAAACGAATTAATACAGTTGAAGACAGGAAAAGCACAAAAGTAATGAGTGGCGCTGCTCTTGTGGCCACGCGCTCTCACTGGGGAGAGCAGCCCAGATTTCACGCAGAGAAATCTGCCGTGACTAATAGATAAAATAAAGATTTGAACCTGCAAGTCCAGGACCATTAGACATGGAATCCTGTTGCCTGAACCACTCCAATGTTGCCACTAAAGTTCTGTTTTGTCCAATTTGACACTGAAAAGTTTTTTGCCAGAAACATTCGTTGCGTGGATTGTTGGTAGTAGCCTATCTGCATTTCTTGTCCACCAACAGAGAAAGTGGCCACTCCTTAGATGAAGATGTACAGTTCGAGAGTCTGGAGTTTTCCCATGTACATGGGGGGAACAAATGGTATTGCTGGATCCTTTCCATAAAGGAGCACTCTCAGTTTCCAGCTTACGGTCATGTTGAGAGCACGAGCCTGTTGGTGTGTTTTCTCTTGGATTAAACCTAACGTCTTTTCAGTGACAGACTAACATGCATGTGTGCCTTGTGTGTGTGTGTGTGTGTAGTTATTGATGATTGAAGACTCAGGGGCGGGATGGGGGAAGGGGAGGGGCAGTCAGTGCTCCTTTACTTTGTGCACCTTGCAAACCTTGTCCACATTATTTTTGTGTGGCAGTTTTGTTTTGTTCCCACTGATGACAGGCAGGAACAAACAGCATTGAAAAGTCCGTGCACACCGCACAGCGAAAAGAATGGTGTCCAGTACAGAACAAACAAGCAACAGCCCACTTTGGCTACACACCGGTATTAATTTGGGGGTCACGTAGTATCTTGTATAGAGTGCGAGAGGAAAAAGATGTTGGTGATTTTCACAGATCTTTTAAAGCATAAAAAAATGAACTGTGCACTTGTTTTTTGGATTTAGGACATAGAGCAATACCAGGTAGTCACGAGAAAGTTGGAAATAACCATCAAATGAGGTTTGCCTGTATTCCTACAGCGTTGACCCCCGCGCATGCATATCGCGGTAAGGAAGCTAGCAGACATCAAAGGACTGAGGGGGTACAGTGTTTGCTGAAAAAATAAAAAATTCAAACCTACCAAATTTGTTCAAAATCACATGAGTTTTGAGTCAGAGGCTAGTCTTTCACAAAAAGTGGTTTTTATTTCTGTGGATGCCTTAGTACGTGCGGTATGAATATAAGAGTTACATAGAAAAACAGAAGGAAAAGAGTGATTTTTTAATACCGATGTGCAGCCTTTCATCCTCCATTGAAGGGCAGTGACCATATAGTGTGTGGCAGAGAGTGCAATGACTTTGATCTTGAACTGAATAGAGCTGTCCTAAGAAAGGGGGATGGGGCGGCTGAATATCTTGCCAGAGCTGATGCTGAGGTTTTAAATGTGATTTATCCCCGAAATCGGAATGCAGCTACCTTAGTGAGGGGTGACAACGGTGGCATAAGCTATAAAATCTCCCCAGTGGCTGAACTTCGGACTTCTAACCAAGGCATGGACATCCAGAAAAAAGGGATTTGATTTTTGTTCCTCCTAACTTGTTGGTTACATACATACATACATACATACATACATACATACATACATACATACATACATACATATATACATACATATATATACACATACATACATACATACATACATACATACATACGTACATACATACATACATACATACATACATACATATATACACATACACATACATACATACATACATACATACATACATACATACATACATACATACATACATACATACTTGCATACATACATACATCAGGGCACTGTTGCAATGTTGTGTTTTGCTTAAAACTGACAAGCTATTGATTTTTGAAGATTGTTGATGCTGTGTTCATTCCTTTCAACTTGAGGACTTTTGTGTTCATGCAACAATATACATCAACTATGTATCACCTTGGTTTTTGGTGGGTTTCTTTTTGTTTGGTTTTGGTTGGTTTTGTTGTTGTTGTTGTTGTTGTTGTTTTTTTGGGGGGGAGTTTTTGCATGCTGATCAGTATAATCAATATGGGGTAAATATAATTATTAATATGGGGGAATGTAACGATTAATGTAGGAGGAAATGTAATGATTAATATGGGGGGAATATGATTATAAGGGGGGAAATATAATGATTAATATGGGGGGAATGTAATGATTAATATGAGGGAATGTAATGATTAATATAGGAGGAAGTGTAATGATTAATATAGGAGAAATATGTAATGATTAGTATTGGGGAATGTAATGATAATAGAGGGGAAATGTAATGATTAATATGGGGGGAAATATAATGATTAATATGGGGAATGTAATGATCAATATAGGAGGAAAGGTAATGATTAATATGGGGGAATGTAATGATTAATATGGGGGGAAATATAATGATTAATATATGGGAATGTAATGATTAATATGGGGGAAGTGTAATGATTAATATAGGGGAAATGTAATGATTAATATGGGGGATGTAATGATTAATATAGGGAGACTATAATGAGTAATAAGGGGGAAATGTAATGATTAATATGGGCGGAAGTGTAATGATTACTATGGGGGAAATGTAATGATTCAAATGTAATGATTCATATGGGAGGAATGTAATGATTAATATGAGGAATGTAATATTTAATATGAGAGGAAATGTAATGATTAATATGGGGGGTTGTAATGATTAATATGGGGGGAAATGTAATTATTAATATGGGGGGAAATGTAATGATTAATATGGGGAATGTAATGATTAATATAGGGGGGGGGGGGGGCTGTAATGATTAATCTGAAGAAATGCAACGGTTTGTGTACTCACTGATTATAACTGGATGGTGTGCCTGAAGGACTGACTTACAACTGCTGCTTTTGTTGAACAAGGTTCAGGGCTTTCTCAAGATGTTTCCTCTCTCTCTCTCTCTCTCTCTCTCTCTCTCTCTCTCTCTCTCTCTCTCTCTCTCTCTCTCTCTCTCTCTCTCTCTCTCAAAGAGGGTAAGGGTGGAGTTTACTTGTCCAATTGCTGCTTCTTCTTTTTTTCAATTGACTTGTGATTTTTTTTTTGGGGGGGTTGCATTTTTAATTTTAGTCGTTTAGGAAAGATGGATATAATTTTGAGTTTATTTTGGTTGGGGCGTTTTTTTGAGGGTGTGTGTATTTATTTGTTTTTTGTTTGTTTCGGGGGATGGGGAGGATGCTGTCGTGTTATTTTTGTTTTATCCCGTATTATTCATTGAGATGGCTGAGAGTGTTTCGCTTGGCTTTCTGGTTAAATGGGTGACTTCATTTTGTTTTCATGGCTTGGATGTTGTCAATGTTATTGCTGCGGCGGCGGCTTTTTCATAGTTGTGTTTCTTTTGAGTTCTTTTGCTTTTATGTCAGGAACCTGAACTTTGAGGGTTCATTGGCTAGAGCTCGGAGGTTCACCAATGGCGAGATTTTGCCTATGTGACTGTTTAAACCCACCATGAAGGTAGCCACATTCCGACTTTGGGGATGTATGCTGTATATATTCGGGTTTCCGTAAACCAGCCCACCGCTGACATGAATGACGGGATCTTCAGCGTGCATATTTGATCTTCTGCATGTGTATATATACACACGAAGGGAATGAAGGCACTGGCAGGTCTGCACTAGAAGTTGACCTGGGAGATTATAAAAATCCCCACCCTGAATTCACCAGACACCGCCGAAATTCGAACCCACGACTTCATGGACCCATAGGATTGAAGTGGAACGGTCTTAACCACTCGGCTATAGCGTCCGTTATGAAGTTGTACGTGTAGATCCTGGACTGTTTCCCTTGACTTACTCTCGATTGTAAACGGCCAGGGAAGACAGGATGGCCCAGTGGTCAGAGCCTTGTTCTCGCCGTTTGATGGCCCGGGTTTGAGCCACCACCAAGATGCCCCTTCAAGGGGAAGGGTTGTGGGGGGTTTTCTCCATTGGAGTTAACATCCGTACTGACTCCACTTCCCCAAAAGTGATGCTATAGATGATATTGCTCAAAACTGGGGTTTTTTATGAGAATGATGTTACTACATATATGATGATTTGATTTATATGGAGGTTGGGGGGTGGGTGGGGGGGAAGATTACAGTTCTAAAGATCTACTGATGTTGTCTCAGAGGAACAACGGCCCGTAAATATAGGTTGAGTTCCCAATGAAATGTTTGGATTGACAGCTCACTGATTATAATCATGATTCATTGACAGGAATAACTGCTCGATAACAAGGGTGGAGTGATTGTTGACAGGAATAACTGCACGTTAACTAGGGTGGAGTGATTGTTGACAGGAATAACTGCACAATAACTGGGGTGGAGTGATTGTTGACAGGAATAACTGCACGATAACTGGGGTGGAGTGGTTGATTGTTGACAGGAATAACTGCACGATAACTAGGGTGGAGTGATTGAATGTTGACAGGAATAACTGCACGATAACTGGGGTGGAGTGATTGTTTTATAATTTTATGACAATCAACTCTTTACTCACACTAAAAAGTCTTGTCATCAAAATGATTGTGATTTCCCCGAAAGTCAAAATGCGGTTACTTTAATGGTAGGCCCAAAATGTGGCATACGCCAAAATCTGAGCATTGGTGAGCCTGGGAGCTCCATCCTTGAAATAGTTGTGGAGGTGGTGGGAGGGGGGAGGGAGGGGAGTGATTATTTAATGTAGACTGCAGGTGGGTGTCACTTTGTCCAGCCTGTGTCTGTTCATGGACTGGTGATTATTGTTATTATCACTACTGTTGTTGCTGATGTTGTTCTTGTTGTTGTTGTCATCATCCTTATATATTATTATTATTATCAGCATTAGTATTATTTTTAGTATTAGTACTAGTATTCTTATCATTATTATTCTTATCATTATTATTCTTATCATTATTATTCTTATTATTATTATTACTATTATTATTATTATTATTATTATTATTATTATTATTATTATTATTCAAACTGACTAAAGCAGTATTGCTGTCTCCCTATGATTCTTAGTGTACAATCACGTCATCGTTTTATTTTGCTTCTTATGAAATCATCTTTGCCTCACTTCACCTGTTTTAACTCCTGGAGAAGTGAACACACCTCTTTTAACTCCTGGAGAAGTGAACATAACTGTTTTAACTCCTACAGAAGTTAACACACCTTTTAAACTCCTACAGAAGTTGACACACCTGTTTTAACTCCTGGAGAAGTGAGCACACCGCATTCCATGTTTCAGGATGTGAGTCACGGGCAAGTTAAACCAGGTGGCGCCCATTCTTTCAGATTTCAGGATGCATGCTGGGGGTATGTTTCAGCCACGCGACAGGAAAGTCCAGTCCTATGAAAGGCTTTAGATAAGATTTGAATGTGTGGACAAGATTGTTGGCGTGCGTTATCACATCAGACCCAGGCATAATTATTATGGACCTTTCAGGGGAGGGGAGGGAAGGGGAGGGGAGGGGAGTCAGCACTGATGTTAACTCAAGGGGAGGAAATTCGCTTAAAGGGAAATCTCTATGGGGACTTAAACCCCTGCTCTCCGGTATCGCCAGCTCCAAGGGTATTGGCTCTAACCACTGGGCCTTCCTTCCCAGCTGCTCTCCTCTTTTCTTGTTTAATAATTTGTCCTAAAATAACTAAATAAACAAAATCATGTAATTTATCCTAAAATGAACAAATACATAAATAAATAAATGCATAAAATACTCTAAGAAAATCAGAGAATGTGATTGCTTTCCTGATGTCTTTTTTTCTTTGTTAGTTTTATTTTCTCTCACTTATCTCGGTTGTGAAATATAGTTCGTAAGGTTTGTTTTGGGGGGGGGGGGGGTATCTCCTTTCAGTTTATCTCAATATGGATTCATTTTTATGTTCATATCTGTTCGGTTTTATCGGTCCTCGTTTTTGTTTTCTCACAAATTGATATCCAGGCTTAAGAAAAAAAAATCCAAGTTATTGATTTTTGTTTTTGTAATCTGTGTCTTAATCTTGGAGATGCTTCAAAGATTATTTTCCTGTTTCGGATGAAATCCAAGGGAAGGACTATTTTCCTCTGACAACCGATTCTAAGATGGACGTCAATATTATCTATTTACCTGATGCATACGTACAATCTCTCTCTCTCTCTCTCTCTCTCTCTCTCTGAACTTTGAAATTTGCCATCCAGTTTTGAAATGAGTATGGCCTTTTTTTTGCTTTGTTTTGTTTTTTGTTGAGATTGACGTTTTTAAAGCTTATCTTTTTATTTTTTTGCTTGTTGGATGAATTTTAAATTAATTTGCTTTTTCTTCTTGTGATTCTCTGTTGTTGAACTAATGATTACAGTATTTTTCTATAAAATGGATGTAGGATTGGAATTGGAAAAAAAAGAATAAAAGACTAAACCATTTTCTTCCTCGTCTTCGTTTTCTTTCCTTAAAAGGAATGACGAGCGACATAATTTTGTCTATACGTGGACGACGTTGTAGGTACTACAAGACCCTTGCTTGAAGAGTGGAGATGGTAAGTATCCCTCGTGAACCAAAGGCTGTTTGCCCCTCTGCCTATCCTAAGTAAGTATCCCTCGTGAACCAAAGGCTGTTTGCCCCTCTGCCTATCCTAAGTAAGTATCCCTCGTGAACCAAAGGCTGTTTGCCCCTCTGCCTATCCTAACTAAGTATCCCTCGTGAACCAGAACGCTGTTGCCTCTCTGCCTATCCTAAGTATCCCTCGTGAACCAAACGCTGTTGCCTCTCTGCCTATCCTAAGTAAGTATCCCTCGTGAACCAAAGGCTGTTTGCCCCTCTGCCTATGCTAAGTAAGTATCCCTCGTGAACCAAAGGCTGTTTGCCCCTCTGCCTATCCTAACTAAGTATCCCTCGTGAACCAGAACGCTGTTTGCCCCTCTGCCTATCCTAAGTAAGTATCCCTCGTGAACCAAAGGCTGTTTGCCCCTCTGCCTATCCTAAATAAGTATCCCTCGTGAACCAAAGGCTGTTTGCCCCTCTGCCTATCCTAAGTAAGTATCCCTCGTGAACCAAAGGCTGTTTGCCCCTCTGCCTATCCTAAGTAAGTATCCCTCGTGAACCAAAGGCTGTTTACCCCTCTGCCTATCCTAACCAAGTATCCCTCATAAACCAGAACGCTGTTTGCCCCTCTGCGTACTGCACAGGTGCTATGAAGCAGGCAACAGACAAGTCTTGCTATCATTCTGTAAAGGTCGAAACAAATCCTAAACTGATGGACTGTCACTGTAAGCCTAAGTCTCCAGGGGCTTGGCTTTGTTTTGGGGGCAAGCTTTTTGTTGGTTGGCTGGTTGGTTGGTTGGTTGGTTTGATTGTTTTAGGTTTTGGTTATCATTTTATTTCGAGAAAATGGAATAAGCACTCGTGTGCTTTTTTTCATCCTGTCCCATCTGCATGCAGTTTTGTCAATTTTATCATCCATTTTCACTGTCACATACTGCCTTCTCTTCCGATGAACGAAACAGGTCCTAACGTGTGCGCAAGATGTTCTGCATGCGTTCACACACAGAACCTTGGTTCATAGTCTCATCCGAAGGACTTTGGGAGGAGTGGAGTCGGCCCCGGTGTGAGAGGAAAGATTCCCCTGGAATGGGCGCCGTGGAGCTGGTTCCGGCCTGGGCTGACACCCGGGCTGTCAGATGGCCCGCCCAACGCTCTAGTCTACTGTTCTAACCACCAGGCCATCCCCTCCCCCTTGTAGTCACGTTCAGCCCGACTGTTTGAAACAGACCATGTTCTGCTTGGATCCTGAAGACACAAACGGACGGCTGGCTTTCTCCAGACAACCAGCGCGCGGTTACCTTGTGCAGGCTGGCGTGTAGCTGTTGGTCTTTTCCACGCCTGACAGTTGTCCACAACACGTTGCTGGTTCCCCTCCGCCATGTTTGGATGTAGGCAGAGTCCGGTCTTCTCCTGTGCTTGTCACTCTGCAGGAGGTCTGCCTGCTGCCTTCAGCCAACACATTCCAACTTCAGAGCAGCTCGTGTCACACAGGATGCATGCTGGGTGTGGTAGACGCTGTAGCCAAATAGTTCAAGATTGCTCAACTTCCATGACAAGAAGTCGTGGGTTGGAATTTTGGCAGCGGTAGGCCTATATGTTGAATTCAGGGTGGGGATTTTTTACTATTTCCCAGGTCAACTTAAGTGCAGACTTGCCAGTGCCTCAATTCCCTTGGGTGTATATTACGCATGCAAAAGACTAATGTGCATGTCGAATATCCAGCTTGTCAGGCGCTTAACGGCAGCTCAATGCATTTTCGCTCACACGACAGACAACAATAGTCACTGTCAGAGCGTTCAAAGAAGAAGCAGCAGGAAGAAAAGAAGAATGCCCAATAATTCAGGTCAGTGGTCGGTGGATTTCGGAAACAGGAACAGATCCTTTTCGTAGCTATATGAACAGTAATTATGTTGGAATTGTATTTAGTAGATTATCTTTCCTGGCCTGATCTGACTTCTCCCTTAACTGCCCCAGAAGTCGTTGAGGTGCCGCTCTGGTGATTGCAGGCAGTGTGCTGTTGGCAGTGGAGCCCACCCCTTGTATGGTGCATGCTTGGCATGTTGCTGGCATTCATCTCGTCCGCCATCGCTGGCTTATTCTACGGAAAGGCGAAATGAGTTTTCACCTGCGCACAAGATGTTCTGCGTGCGTTGAATCAAGGGGTTAATCATGGTCTTATCCGAAAAGCTTTTAAAGCAAGGCAGGGCAGGGCAAAAATGTTGGGGGGAGAGGGTTTGTGTTGTGGTGGATTTTTTTTTTAAGAATAAAAGTTAAGCACGCGTTCTTTTACATCCAGTCCCGGCGTTAATTACGGATTATAATAATTATATCATGATATTATAATGACACATAAGGAAGGTGGCTAAAAAAAATTTTTAAAAAATGAAATAAAAGAGTAAGAAGGAAGGTGGTAGGACGGTTAAGATGTTTACCTGCCGAACAAGTAAACCACGAGATCCTGGGTTCGATTCCAAGCCTTTTCTTTTCTTGCCAAAATTGAATCCAATGTCAAAAGTTCTTCAAATGGATGGGACTATAAACCGATGCCCCGTGTGTGCATGCACGCAGAACATCTTGCGCGCAGGTTAAAAACCCTTTCCACCTTTCAAAAGAGTAGGCCTTTTTTTTCTTTTTTCTTTTTTTGCTGCCTCATCTTCTGACGACCCCCGTCCTACTGTTCCCACACCGCTCATCCCAATCTCCCCGCCACAGCCATACCCAGATTTGTTATGTCTCATCCTCAGAGTCAGAGGTCCACAGGGAGCCCATCACTATCAGGCCGCCGTGGGGCCACCAGCCAGAGGGGCCCTGCACTGCTGCTGGGTCGCTTTGGTGGTGTTCAGTGGTGCCTGTTCTGAGCTAACATACGCAGGACACCACCTACTAAGCCCCCTACTAACGACAGTATTAGCTCAGTCGCGGAGCCAGACTGAGTGAGTTGCCCACCCCAGGTGGCAACCACCACAACGTCCCTCCAACGACCGTCCCCCGCGAACCTCCAACCCCAAAGGCTTTGACACAAACTCACCACAGGCACAGAAGTGTATGGGCAAACCGAATCTGAGATCACCATGAGACCAGAGAAACCAGACCACCGAATCAGAGGCAATTTTTTTGTTTAATGCATGATGATCAATGACAATGAGGATGACGTAATGATGCTGCTGTGGAAGTGCATATACTTTGAGAGTACTTGACAGGGTTGTACTCTACGCTTACTATCATAATAATTATATCCCGGCGTCAACCGGGCCCGAGAGATACACAGACACCTGCAGTGTTGGTCAGGTAATTTGAGCAACACTCTCAAACTCGCATCCGTTAAGTGGATGAAGCTCGACCGTGTGGTCCCAGTCTTCCCACTGAGCCCACAGCACACTTACTCTGGGTAGGAGCCGGCCCGAGTCCGAAAAATCCCTATGACTCTTATGGGAATCGAACCCGCGACCTTCCAGTCCGTAACCCAAGGTGCTAACCACTGCGCCATGGCGGCTGGTAAGAGTAGGCCATTTTGCGCTGGAAGGAACGCATGACAAAATTTCAATAAGGCAAGCACCCAGGTGTCGTGTTTAGACATCATCCCTGAAGTCGGAATGCGGCTACCTGAATGGTGGAGGAAAAAACGGTAATGATAATACACTAATACATGGAAGTTATATAGCGCTGTACCTTGCACAGATAAATCACAGCACTAGCATGCCATACGCAAGAATCTCACCATTGGGGAAGCTCAAAGCTGTAGCCGAGGAACGGAGAAAAAAGACAAATTCAATATTAAAGAACATGGCAACAACACCAATAATTTTTTTTTTTTTTTTTTAACGAACTCCAACCAATAATCTTCATGATCAACAAAGTAAAAGAAAATGGAAATTTAAGAAATCTAATCAATGTTAGATCAATGGAAAAAAAAAACAAACATGTATTTCGAACAAGATAGATAATGGTATATCAGTTCTCTCTCTCTCTCTCATACACACACCCACACACACAACTTGCCCACGCACACACACAAGAACACACACACACACACACACACACACACACAATGGTTTTCTCTCTCTCTCTCACACACACACACAACAAAACGTACTCTTTAAAAATGTTTTATTGCACAAAAGAATACTTTCAGAATGCTTCTGCCACCTCAGTGCACTTCATGTACAGGCATCACTCTGTGTGTGTGTGTGTGGTGTGTGTGTGTGTGTGTGTGTGTGTGTGTGTGTCTGTGTGTGTGTGTGTGTGTCTGTGTGTGTGTCTGTGTGTGTGTGTCTGTGTGTGTGTGTGTGTGTCTGTGTGTATGTGTGTGTGTCTGTGTGTGTGTCTGTGTGTGTGTCTGTGTCTGTGTGTGTGTCTGTGTGTGTGTGTCTGTGTGTGTGTGTGTGTGTGTGTCTGTGTGTATGTGTGTGTGTCTGTGTGTGTGTCTGTGTGTGTGTCTGTGTGTGTGTGTCTGTGTGTGTGTGTGTGTGTCTGTGTGTATGTGTGTGTGTCTGTGTGTGTGTCTGTGTGTGTGTCTGTGTCTGTGTCTGTGTGTGTGTCTGTGTGTGTGTGTCTGTGTGTGTGTGTGTGTGTGTGTCTGTGTGTATGTGTGTGTGTCTGTGTGTATGTGTGTGTGTCTGTGTGTGTGTCTGTGTGTGTGTGTCTGTGTGTGTGTGTGTGTGTGTGTGTCTGTGTGTGTTGTCTGTGTGTGTGTCTGTGTGTGTGTCTGTTGTGTGTGTGTCTGTGTGTGTGTGTGTGTCTGTGTGTCTGTGTGTGTGTCTGTGTGTGGGTGTCTGTGTGTGTGTCTGTGTGTCTGTCTGTGTGTGTGTGTGTCTGTGTGTGTGTGTGTGTGTGTGTCTGTGTGTGTGATTCAATGCAATTCAAAAGTAACAATACTGATATGCAACTAAAAAAAACACTGCCAAAATATCAACAGTTCACTTCAACAGTTATCAACACAAAAAAAGTACACAATACTCAGCCACCGGAAAAAGGGGAACTTCAGCAGAATTTACAGCAGGCAAATTTTAGCAGTTTACACATGACAAACAAATATATATATATCTAAAAAGAAGAAACTGAATGTAGAAAAATACACACGCAAACAAGCAAATTTGGCTGTTGCAGCATACAAATGATGTAGCCTTAATAATATTACCAATAATATTTGTTTACACTATACTGAGCACAATCAAATAATTATGGGGAAAGAACAACAATTTATATGGATAACATATTTCAATTTCTTTTGACCAAAGCAGCAAAAAGCTTTAAAACACTGTTGTAAATTACAAATTGGCGAGATTGAAGGAAAAGGGAGCAAACTCAACCCTGAAAAAGTGAGAGCAATATCCGCAAAGACGATTAAAAAAGAAAATTCTATTCCTTGGAGAGAGATAGGAGAAAGCTTTCACAGCAATGATTATACAACAAACTTTAAGAATATGTATGCATACACACACACACACACACACACACACACACAGAGGCAGGAATGAATAGGACTATCAACATGTTTGAATACTTTGGACGGCTGTTTCAGGTATTATTTTTTAATTCTACCAATGTTGTTCAGTGAAAGGAAAATGCTCACAAAATAGTTTGCAACAGAGCTAACTGGTTAGCCAGTTCTTTTCAGATAAAAAGTTGTTGGCTTTGAACAAAATACATGTACACACACATGCATGCACACACACACAAACACACACATGTGCATGTGCAAGTGCATGTACACATACACTTTTGTTGTTGCTTCAATTAGTAAAACTTTAAGAAAAATCTTCCTGCCTTGAACACTCAAAGTCATCTTAATGTGAACTGACATTAAATTGAAGACTCCCTCTCCCTCTTTCCCCTCTCCCTCTCTCCTTCTCCCCTGAATACAAAATATGGAAATATACAGCAATATTGTTTGCTGGAAACACCAGTTACATCTGAGAACACATCAGAGGAAACATCACATAAATGCAGACCTATCACTCTTTGAATTTCACCATTTCAACAGGTCAACAGGTTCTGATCATTTCAACACCTTACAAAATAAGATTGTTAACAAATTAGGGTTTTTTTTGTTTTTCCTCACAAATGTAAGTAAGCGATCAGCAACACACACACACACACAAGCACACACACAAGCACACACACACGTACCCACACACTCACACACACACTCACTCAAATCTGGCTATAGTATCAAGCTTTACCATCTCCTTTAATTTTCAAATGCCATCACAATCCCCATCTCACACACATATGGACAACCAAAGCAAGACAAACATACACATAGAGAACATACACTCTCATTCATAAAAGACATCTCCAAAAAAAGCAGCTCAAATATGGCATGGAATCAGGGATTAGAATTCTTGTGCAATGTGATCAAATTATTTCCCTTTGGTCCAAACAAACAACAACAACAAAAAGGAAAATATAACAGAAACAACGAGTATACAATACAAATAAGGTAAGTAGTAAGTTTAGACACCAACAACATTCTACATGACCCTGATCTTTTAACATCTTTGCAAAAGTGGAAAGCCGATCCACACTGGAAACAAATGTCCCCATTCCCCCCCTCCCTCCCCACCAGTCATAATGAGTAACACTGTACCAGAGGTCAGTTTTTAAACCTTAATATGTTATCAATCTGCAACTTAAAAGAAAGAGGTTTTTCAATATAAAGGATTTTTTTTTTAAAGATAGAAAATAGGACAATTGTATGAAAAGTTATTACAAATGGAACTTGTAGACACCGGCAAGTGACACAATGAGAAACTGACAAGTTTGGGCATGGTAGAAGGCAGTCAGGAAGAGGGCTGGGTGTTTCTATAAATGCGTTTTTAAAGCACAATTATACACTAATTAATATTTCCATATAAGGTAGAAGAATGCCAATATATAGTTTTATAATCCAAATATCGAAATATCAAACTGACAACCTGCCTAAAATGGCTCCTAGCAGAATAGTGGGTCAGCCACAATCTGACTAAGTTGGCAAGAGAGGGTCCCAGAATCTACTGCAAGTGCCAAAGATTTTTATGTTTCCTCTTCAACATTCTTTTGACCATGTATACCCCTATGTCATCACACCTGTGTTCTGCTCTCTCTGTGTAGTGGCAGAAAGAGATGCCATTCCTTACTACAGTGCAACATTCACTTTTTCATCTTACCACACACTTGCATCCTTTCTTCCATCTTTTTCTGTACTTTAACCATGCCTCAGAGAAATTTGCCTTATCCATGGTAAGACAGACCACCACATCCTACACTGCCAACATCACTGAGATCAGTGGTCTGGGAGGAGGGCTACAGGAGATGGTAGAACTCAGCAGGGACAGAGAGAGATGGCGAACCCTGGTGGCATTAAGTGGAGCTCCTACCAATGACAGCAGCAACAGAGACAACTACACTGAACTGAGCTGAACAGCTTTGCTTTGTACAGCCAAACACAAAGACACGCATAACTTTTATCCATTCAAACAAATATATTCATAATAATTAAGATTTTTTTTCTTTACACAAAATATACAAGACCCCTTACCTAAAGATGCCTATGTGCCACAGAATAGGACAGAGAACAGAACAAGAACTGGAAGCTTCTAACCCTGGAGCTGAGCGTTATGCAGCAACAAAAGATCACCGTTCCCCCCGTCCCACCAGCAACCATCAGATACCATTTCCCTGCCTCCCTTTCTCTCTACAACTTCTTTTTGTCCTTGTTGTGCAGCCAATGGAGACGGGATAGCTCAGTGGTCAGAGCACTTGCTTTCCCCCAGCCAAGGTTAAGCAGCATCGAGTGTGGTTGCGAAGTAGATGGGTGACCGTCTGCTCACCTTGGCTTCAGTATAGTCCCCCAGTTCACCCAGCTGTAAATGGGTACTTGCCTTTTTAGGGTTAAGGAAGGTAAAGCAGTTCATGGAGAAGCTGAGGTCTCCACAGCTCCTAAGCGCACTGCTTAGGTGAATGGGAACACTTTACCTCTTTACCTATGAGCCAATCACACAGTTCACTTACCTTTTAGAACAGTTTGGGCACTGACTTTTTCTTTGCTTCACCATCTAATATACAACAATCCACAAACTATTCAGCTACACCCCCCATCACAGACAGCATGACTTTCAATCTTCTTTCCTGCCAAGCTAACCTTACACTCTTCGTAGCACTACATGAGCACATCAACTCGTCTCAGTTCTTTTCCTTCCAAACAATTCCATTCGCAGCCACCTCCACCTGTCTCAAACAGTCAAAAAGCACTGGTAACTCTAACAATGACTCATGCCTTCTTCCATCCAAAATATCTACCCACTGACATGACACACAACACATGTCAACCCTTCTTTTCCTCAAAACTGACGAGTCACTGTCGCCAAACATCACAGACAACTCTGAAATGCGAGCCTTGACATCAACACTGTCTACACTAAAACACCACACACACGTCACCCTCCCTTTTCCTGCCGAAATGACGAGTCCAGCCACTGCACGTCATCTCCTCACATGACCCAGCACCATACATCACACATCATACAAACTCACACTCCCCTCCTCCTTGCCTGTCAAATCAGACCTGCACAGCTCGTGCTTCACTTACTTCACAATGGACAGGCTCCAAACTACCCCATCATAGTCACCTCTCCTGTGCAAGTAACTGCACGTAGTCGTCCTGACAGTGTAGAATGGGTACACAGGTAGTGTGCTGGACAGTGAGTGACTGTAGTGTGCTGGACAGTTGTTAGGCTGGACAGTGTAGTGGACAGTGTAGTGTGCTGGACAGTGTAGTGTAGGGCTGGACAGTGTGTGTAGTGTTAGGGCTGGACAGTGTAGTGCGTGTAGTGTAGGGCTGGACAGTGTAGTGACAGTGTAGTGTAGGGCTGGACAGTGTAGTGTAGGGCTGGACAGTGTAGTGACAGTGTAGTGTAGGGCTGGACAGTGTAGTGTAGGGCTGGACAGTGTAGTGTAGGGCTGGACAGTGTAGTGACAGTGTAGTGTAGGGCTGGACAGTGTAGTGTAGGGCTGGACAGTGTAGTGTAGGGCTGGACAGTGTAGTGTAGGGCTGGACAGTGTAGTGACAGTGTAGTGTAGGGCTGGACAGTGTAGTGTAGGGCTGGACAGTGTAGTGTAGGGCTGGACAGTGTAGTGACAGTGTAGTGTAGGGCTGGACAGTGTAGTGTAGGGCTGGACAGTGTAGTGTAGGGCTGGACAGTGCAGTGTAGGGCTGGACAGTGTAGTGACAGTGTAGTGTAGGGCTGGACAGTGTAGTGTAGGGCTGGACAGTGCAGTGTAGGGCTGGACAGTGTAGTGACAGTGTAGTGTAGGGCTGGACAGTGTAGTGTAGGGCTGGACAGTGTAGTGACAGTGTAGTGTAGGGCTGGATAGTGCAGTGTAGGGCAGGACAGTGTAGTGTAGGGCAGGACAGTGTAGTGTAGGGCTAGACAGTGTAGTGACAGTGCAGTGTAGGGCAGGACAGTGTAGTGTAGGGCAGGACAGGACAGGATCACAGTCGCTGCTGCTCCAAGAGGTCTAGGCTGATGCGGTAGTAGATGTAGGGGTAGTACTCCGCTGACCCCATGTTCATGCCTGGGATGTCCACCATCAGCTGGCTCTGGGTAAAGAGAAAAACAACGATGAACAATTACACACTCCTTTCAGCTTCCCCAACCCCCACCCCAAAAATCCCACAAATCATATCTACTGGGGGAAGAGGGGGGGGAGGGGATAGTACAGTAGTTCCAGCATGGAGTTGGGGATCTGACTGCCCGGGACTGAGCCACTCACAGTGCCCCAAATCCAGCCTAACTCAGTCAAGGGTCCAGGGCCCAGCGCTAACATTAGCATGCCCCTTCCTTTTAGCAAGTCCAAGTGTGGTCAGTTCCTGCTATAATCAGCACCAGCTGGGCTGGGGTGGGATAGAAGGAACAGCAGCTGAGAGCAGCTGAAAGTGGGGGAAACTGACAGCTGTGCACCATGGGGGCGCCCATTTCAGGGAATTTTACCCTGGAGTTAACATCAGAACTGCCTACGGTCCCCCAAAAGTCAACCCACTCTCCAAAAGTCCTTCAGGGCTGGACAGTGTAGTGACAGTGTAGTGTAGGGCTGAACAGTGTAGTGTAGGGCTGGACAGTGTAGTGACAGTGTAGTGTAGGGCTGAACAGTGTAGTGTAGGGCTGGACAGTGTAGTGTAGGGCTGGACAGTGTAGTGACAGTGTAGTGTAGGGCTGAACAGTGTAGTGTAGGGCTGGACAGTGTAGTGAGGCCCCATGTGTGAATGCAAGCAGATTATCTTGAGCACATGTTAAAAACCCATTCCACTTTTTGGGAAGAGTAAGCCATTTTGTGCCAGCAGGAAGTGATAACATTCTCTTTTTTTTTTAAAACGTATGATACAGGCAGGTGTTGTGTTTAGACACCATCCCCAAAGTCAGAAATCAGGCTACCCTACCTCACGGAATTGAACTGATGGTGGGGACAAACAGTGGCATACGCAAACATCTCACCATTGCTGAGCCTCTAGCCAAGGAGGGGGGGGGGGGGGGGGGGGGGGGGGGGGGGGGGGGGGATCCAAAACCACTTTCCTAATCCTTCTCTAAGGCAGCAGCTGACTAAACACTCAGAAAAATCAGGAGGGAAAGAAGAGATGCCACATCCAGCCCTCAACAAGCATGACAGACAGGCAGACAGACAGACAGACAGACAGACAGACAGACAGACAAACTTCATGGGACGAGTGAAAGAAGAGAACATTTCTGACAGGACTGTTGGACAACCATCATACCATCATTCTAAGGGCCAGACTATAAACCAACGTCCCACATATGAATGCACGCACAACAACATCTTGTGCACATCTTAAAACCTGTTCCACTTTTCAGAAGAATAGGCCACTGTGATGACACAATTACAGAACCACAGGCACATAGGAGCTGGATGTAAAAAAAAGTACATGAGTGCTTATTCCATAATCCTCAAGATAAAAGAACGAATAGATAAAGAAAGAAAGAAAGACAGACAGACAGACAGACAGACAGACAGAAGGAAAGACCATGTGTAACATAACAGTGTATAAATATCATTCACCACCAGGCAACACATCCTACAGAGCACAGTGACACAGTGCAAAACTAGGCAATGTTTTTGTTTGGTTGGTTTGGGTTTTTTCCCCATTTCCCGGCTAGAGCTTTGGGGATATGTGTGTGACCATTGTTGCCCAGCATGAAGGAAGCCGCATTCCAACTTCAGGGATGTATGCAGGGTATGTTCATGTTTCTGTAATATACTGAACACTGACATCAATGACAGGATCTTTAACATACATATCTTATCTTCTGCATGTGTATATTCATAAAGGAAATGAATGCACTGGCAAGTCTGCACTTTTGAGTTGACCTGGAAGAACGTAATTCCCCAGTCGATGCCAAACTTCAAACCCACGACTTCATGGACCCATAGGATGGAAGTCAACAGGTCTTAATAACCACTTGGCTACGGTGTCTGTCAGTCCCATTTGACAAAACAATCATGGCACAACACCCCCGAGGAAAAAGAAGAAGAAGAAGTAAGTACTAAAGGAAAACTTCACCCTGTGGCCTCAACACTCACCACTCTAGGGGCAAAAAAGATGAACCACATGTCAGCTCTTACACACACACAACACACACAACCACCACACACACACAACACAACACCAGGCCACAGCAAAACATCAAGCAACAGCACTTGTGAAAAACACCACTTCACACACGCACAACAAACACACACACATATATGCATGCACACACTCACTCACAGACACACATATATAATATATAATCACACAAGCATGCACACACACACACACACACACACACACACACGCACAACAAACACACACACATATATGCACGCACACACTCACAGACACACATATATAATATATAATCACACAAGCACACACACAAGCACACACACACACACACACACAACACTCACAAATCTGCTCCAGAATTCAAATCCAGCAAGGGAATGAGTCAACAACAACAACAAGTCAAAAACCTACATGCACCAATTTACACAAGCTACAATACTACCAAATCAAAAAATGTTTAAAAAAGGTAAAGATTTCCATAACCTATACTGACAGTTGTCAGGGACCAAGGTGTCAGTAACCTCAGCCTCTCCAGGGGCCAGCATATTAATTAAGGGTGGCACCCATCTCCTCTCTCTCTTGCTGCTTTACCTTCTATGTCCCTAACAAAAAAAAGGCAGGTACCCATTGACAGCTGGGTGAACTGGGGGACTGTACTGAAGCCAAGGCACACAAACAGTCACCCCATCCACAAGGCAACCACAGCCAATGCTGCTTCAGAAGAGCAAGTGGTCTGACCACTGAGCTATCCCGTCCCTCGCTACCACACCACTACTACTACACTATACAGTGTTTTTCATGGACCAATTTTCATGTCAGTTCTACAAGCCCTGTTAACAGACTTGTAAAGAAACAGAACTCCAGCTCCTTACACAAAACAAAGGTGTAACGCTGCTGTGGATCCCTGCCCAATGAACAGGCTGATGAACTTGTCAAACAGGGTGCACAGGAAGAACAGTGTGGTGGCTGGGTCAAATCGGTGGTCTACAGGCAACGCGCCTGCCTAGAAAGCAAAAAGTCTGGGTCAGAAGTGTGCAGTAGTTCAATCCCCGAAACTTGGGCCCCGAAACTGTTTTCCCATCCATTAGACCATGAGTGGTGGTCTGGGTGCTAGTCTTTCAGATGAGACGATAAATCGAGGACCCATTTGTTACACAAAAATCATTTAGTACATATAAAAGAACCTGCAACAACAAGAGAGTTGTCTCTGGCAAAATTCTGTAGAAAAAAGCCACTCTGACAGGGAAACAAATACAGTTGCAGACAGGAAAAATAAAAATAAAGGATGGCGCTGCTCTTGTGGTGACACGCTCTCCCCGAGGAGAGCAGCCTGAATTTCACGCAGAGAAATCTGACGTGACTTAAATTAGAATGAATATATAAATATGACATCAATGGCCCGGCCCAGGACAACCGCCATCTCAGAAGAGAAGAACAAGTCATCATTCTATGACTCCACACTGGGCACAACAGGCTAAGTCACCACATGTCCACAAAGCTGAAACTCGTTTCTTCTCCCCCCGTGTCCATGTATAAAGAAAACCAGACTGGCGAACACATCCTTCAGAGGTGCACGGCTATACAGTGACCTGAGGAAGATGGTGTGGCCGACGGAGATAACCCTGCAAACCAAGCTGTACAGCCCAGGAGAGGAGCTGGAAAGGACTTGCCATTATTTTTCCCAGACCACATCTGACGGTATGAAGTGAGCTAGAGAAGAAGACGACTTCCACAACCCACACACACACACACACACACACACACACACACACACACACAAAGCCCACACAGGCCAGGACTGACCTCGCTGTCCATGCCCAGCATGGCCGAGTTGTCCAGGTGCTGGTACAACTGCTTCAACACTTCTCGCAGCCGTTTCTGCGAACGCCGATGTGGAAGCACAATCATGGCTTGAAAGTTCACCGGCAAGCCGTACCTGCAAACCAGGCACACCACGGTCACTCAAGGTTGTGAAATGCACGGACAATGCTCACCTGTCTGAAAAATCAAGCCCGTTTCTTTTCCTTTGTTCTGGGCAAGAGCTCCAAGGTTCACCAATGGTGAGCTGTTTACGTATGCAACCGTTTTTACCCACCATTAAGGTAGCTGCATTCTGACTTCAGGGATGATGTCTTAGACATGTTGTTAGTGTGCTTGTGGGTTGGGTTTTTTTTTAATGTGTCATCCACTGCTACTGTCATGAAATGGCCCACACTTCCAAATGGCTAAACTTGTTTCTAACATGTGCACAAGATGTTCTGCATGTGTTCACACACAAGACCTTAGTTTAGTCTTACCTGAAGGACTTTCAGATGATGTTAACTCCCAAGGCAAAAATGCCCCTGAAGAAGCACTTCAGCAGTGATTCAAACCCAGGCTGTCAGATCAGGAGCTCAACACCCTAACCACTAGGCCACCCCCCCCCAACTTCAGGCACCCTTTTCCTCAGCTGTCTGAAAATCAGTAAATATTAATACATGGGTCCACACCTCAAAAACAAAAACAAATTAAATGTATACATATGTGAGCACATGTGTGTGACTCATTAGAGCTGCATAGAAGCCAGCATCATTGGTATGTTACAGACACTAAGAAAGGAAGTATAGCTCCAAGAATCGATAAAAAAGCAAACAAGCAAAAACAAACAAACCAGAGAAGAGCCTTGGACATGGGTAAAGAGGTCAAACTGATCTACAGAGGAGCCAGCACCACTGGTATATCACAGACAACAGGAAGCAACAGAAAATGAAACAGATAAATTCCCAGAAGTCATAATGTGGTTACCTTAATTTGGGAATTTAACAATCATGAACCTCAGAGCTCTAGCCAAGGAAAAAAAATAAACACACACAAAAAACATAAACCAAAATCAAATAAATAAATTAAAACAATGCAAAACTCCATGAGTACAAAAGACTCCACAAAACTGACCTGAGAACAGACTCCACAAAAACTGACCTGAGAACAGACTCCACAAAAACACGCAGAGCTTTGACGTGGGTCCAGGCAATGAAGCATTCTCCAAAGTTGACCTTCAGCCATCGCACCAGGGGAGGCTACAACATCAACGACAGAACAGGGAAACAGGTCATCAAACAGAGAGCTCACAGCATCAAACGGACACCACAAAGCTCTGTGACCCTGCACCTCACAGCACAGGCAGTCACACCAGACCCACTTTTCATCTTGGACCAATTTTATTTTAGGCAGTTGGGGGTCAGGTAGTGGATGTTGAGATTTTTGATTGATCATACAACTTTTCTTCTGCCTTGTACTGAAGTATCGACTGATCATACAACTTTTCTATTGCCTTGTACTGAAGTATCAACTGATCATACAACTTTTCTTCTGCCTTGTACTGAAGTATCAACTGATCATACAACCTTTCTTCTGCCTTGTACTGAAGTATCAACTGATCATACAACTTTTCTTCTGCCTTGTACTGAAGTATCAACTGATCATACAACTTTTCTTCTGCCTTGTACTGAAGTATCAACTGATCATACAACCTTTCTTCTGCCTTGTACTGAAGTATCAACTGATCATACAACTTTTCTTCTGCCGTGTACTGAAGTATCAACTGATCATACAACTTTTCTTCTGCCTTGTACTGAAGTATCAACTGATCATACAACCTTTCTTCTGCCTTGTACTGAAGTATCAATTGATCAGACTTTTCTTCTGCCTTGTACTCAAGTGTCAATTGATTATACAACCTTTCTTCTGCCTTGTACTGAAGTATCAACTGATCATACAACCTTTCTTCTGCCTTGTACTCAAGTATCAACTGATCATACAACCTTTCTTCTGCCTTGTACTCAAGTATCAACTGATCGTACAACCTTTCTTCTGCCTTGTACTGAAGTATCAACTGATTATACAACTATATATCGCCTTCCTTCTGCCTTGTACTGAAGTATCAACTGATTATACAACTATATATCGCCTTCCTTCTGCCTTGTACTGAAGTATCAACTGATCATACAATTATATATCGCCTTTCTTCTGCCTTGTATTGAAGTATCAAGGTGTAATTCTGGTTCCTTCAGCTTTAAAACCATGTTGAAAATCATCCATCTTGACCCCCTATTATGATGCAATATCTGTCCATTTATTTCTCATTCTGTCACTTCCTGCAGTCTAGCATTGCAATTTGTAATCATTTTTCATAGAATAGTCTGATTTTCAATCTGTTGTGAATAACCTTTTCTTTTTATTGCGAACTGATAACATTTTAACATTATCACAAACTGACGTCCAATACAATGTGACTTGTTTATGCAGTGGAGGGTCACAAATTATGAGGTTACAAACTTGTTAAATAAAACAAAATCTAAAAAACTCTGCACCTTGTGTCTTGTTGTTTAAAGTCTGCACTATGTGCCTTGTTGTTACTTAAATAAAACAAAATCTAAGAAACTCTGCACTATGTGTCTTGTTGTTAATTAAATAAAACAAAATAAGAAACTCTGCACCCTGTGTCTTGTTGTTTGTTAAATAAAACAAAATCTAAGAAACTCTGCACTATGTGTCTTGTTGTTATATAAAACAAAATCTAAGAAACTCTGCACTATGTGTCTTGTTGTTAAATAAATAAAACAAAATCTAAGAAACTCTGCACTATGTGTCTTGTTGTTTGTTAAATAAAACCAAATCTAAGAAACTCTGCACTATGTGTCTTGTTGTTAAATAAAACCAAATCTAAGAAACTCTGCACTATGTGTCTTGTTGTTAAATAAAACAAAATCTAAGAAACTCTGCACTATGTGTCTTGTTGTTAAATAAATAAGACAAAATCTAAGAAACTCTGCACTATGTGTCTTGTTAAATAAAACAAAATCTAAGAAACTCTGCACTTTGTGTCTTGTTGTTAATTAAATAAAACAAAATCTAAGAAACTCTGCACTGTGGGCAAGGCATCTCCACTATAATCAAATTTCTGCCCAGTTTCCAAAACAGCAGCTGCCTCCTCTGCTGTTTTGGAGGTCATCGTCGGACACGACGGACAAACATACATACAGCATCTGTCACATAAGAGACACTTTGGAGACTGGTAAGACAACTTCAGTACGGCCTTTCATTGTAGGGGGCTCAGTAGGTGGCATCGTGCATTAGCTCAGAACAGGCACTGCACAACACCACCTAAAGTGACCCAGCAGCAGTACAGGGGCCCCTCTGGCTGGTGGCCCCACAGCGGCCTACCACCGATAGTCATAGTCTCCCTGTGGACTTCAAAACCCTAAGGGCACGACATGGAAAGATATTCCTCATCCCCCCCCTACACCCACCCCCATATTCCTGGGCTAAAACTCAAGAGTGAGATTTTGGGTACATGACCGTTTTGGCCCACCATGAAGGTAGCCACATTCCAACTTTGGGGATGTGTGCTAGGTATGTTCGTGTTTCCATAACCCAATGAATACTGAAGTGAATTACAGGATCTTTAATGTGCATATTTCATCTTCTGCATGTGTATGCGGGCACTTATCAGTAAATGGAGACCACACATGTCACCAAAAAAACGTCAGAGTATGATGTATTTCTGTGCCAAATCACTTCAATCTCCTTTAATCCGTCTTCCTGTTCTGATACATTTTGGCAAGGCACTGCCAGACACTGAGGAGAAAAATGGCAAAGAAAATGGCATTTTTGACTAAAGATTACCACAGCTACATCAAGGAATGTGTGGCACTTGCCAAGAATGCATCAGATATACTTGGGGAACTTTAGAGCACTTGGACAACCTTCTGCTCCTTCGAAAGCAACCGTGTTTAGACAGGCAAAGCTTTTCACAACCATCACTCAGGTACTGAGGACAACAGAGGGAAATGCCAAAATCCAAGAAACGTAATGAGAAGTTGACTGTCATGGTGACAGCGATGGTGGAAGTTAGTCTGGAAGAAATTGCTGGTTGTGTTGGCATTCCTTCGTCAACCATGTCTAAGATCTAACCAAGACATGACCTTGGGCACAGGAAGGTATCATCCAGATGGGTCCTGCATGTTTCAACATCTGAAAATCAGGGAGAGAGGATGCGTCTCTGCAAACGTATGCTAAACATTCACACGAATGGTAATCCCAAGAGGCTGGATGAAATCATGACAGGTGATGAGACATGGGTGTACATGTATGAACCTTCGAGAAAGCCCCAAAACAAAACGTGGGTTTGGAAAGATCTAATTCTGCCTCAAACCACTTGAAGCCAGCAGTCTCAAAAGAAGGTATTATGTACTGGGTTTTTTCAACACAAAGGAAATCGTGCTGCAGAAACCTTGCAAGCAAGGACAGACAAATGATCTCCGGTGAGTTCTACAGAAACTCCATTTTGTATGACATAATGACATTTTACGCAGCTGCCTGACCGAACACTGGCATGCGGGGAATCAAGATCCTCTACAAAAAAAAAAGCACCTGCTCACTGGTCAAAGCTCTTAGAAAGGTATCTAGCAGCAGAGAACACTGAAACTTTGCCCTCCACCCCGACCTTGTGAGCAGCTTGTGACTTTGACCTCTTTCCCCCATCTGAAGAAGTCCCTGGCAGGAAGGAGTTCCAAGAGCCGCGCAGCCTTGAGAACAGCGGTTTTCCAGTGTCTGGCACACGTACCAGGAGAGGCAGGCTACAGATCAGCATTTCTACAATGGATTGAGTAATCGCTGAAGTATGTGGATAAATGGGTGAATACTTTGAGAAAAATGAAATAGAGAAAAATGAAATAAACAGATTTGATGGCTGGAAAGTGTTTCACTGAAAAATGAATTGGTCTCCGTTTACTGGAAAAGTGCCCTCGTACGTACATACACGAAGGAAACTAAGGCACTGGCAGGTCTGCACTTGAAGTTGGCATGGGAGAGTGTAAAAATCCCCACCCTTAATTCACCAGACACCGCTGAGATTCAAACCCACAACTTTGTGGAAAAATGGGATTGAAGTCCAACAGTCTTCACTACTACTGGGCTACAGCGTCCATCAGAGAGACTGGAATGACTGACACTAGAACAGCAGGACAAAAACATCACAGAAGATGAGGCAGCAGCAATCCCTGCCTACCCCCCCCCCCACCCCACCCCAAAAACAAAAGAAGAAAAAATCTTAATAGCCTGTTACTCACAAACAGCTTCTTCTTCCTGATGTCTGCATCTTCTGCCTCCTTCTTCTCTGCTAGGATCTTGGCCTCATCGAACTCAAAATCCCGCACGATGAATCTGCAACACATGGGCAGTCACTGCAAAGTAGTTTGTGATTGTGACTGAAAAGAAAAATGAATTACATATGTTGTGTCTATGCAAAAATGGTCTACTATGTGTGTGTGCATGCGTATGTGAGTGTGTGTGTTGAATTTCATTTTAAGGTGGGACATGGGGGGTGAAACTGAGAAATTTTGTTTACAAACTCATGTTAAAAGTTATACCTTACATTGAAAGGGTGTCACTTGTAAATGCTAAAAATCTCTAAATTACTCATTTTTATGCACTGTTGCCATGGAAACAATCCAAAATGGCTGCCAAAACTAAATGTTTCAAACTCCTAAGTGTTTTTATCCATAAGAGGTACAAAGAAACCTGTTTCTTCAGACATGTTTTACAACCTAAATTCTTTAAATTCACACAGGGAAATCTCCATATTTGCATCTAGCAATTTTTTAATTCTTAAAAAAAAACACATGATTTTGGCCCCTTATTAGACCTGTGTCTATCTTAAGTCTCTTCACAACTTGCGATACTAACTAGACAAGAGAAAAAAGATGCAGGGGAGGTCTGGACCAGTGTTTAGGGGTGGACGCACACCATTCTGAATACTGGTGGACAATAATATGGAAATCAATGGATAGACCTACTATGAATGCTACAATGTGCAACTTTTGAATGATATTTAAGTACAACCAAACCACAAAACACAAAACAAATCTCGTTTGTAACAAGATCTAACAAGCGAACAGTAAAAAACCATATGTCTAACAATAATCAACAAAAGGAAATATATTCAGGCTAAAAGAGAATGTCTTTAAAGTCCATAATTATCATAATAAAGAACCAGCAGGACTATGTAATAACGATCTGAAAAAAATAATACATCAGTAAAGGATCACTGAAGAATGCAGACGACGATGATGAGGTAAGAATAGGTATATAATCTCTCCAAGTCTGGCATATTTATACATGATCAACAGTTATGCTGTGACCACATATGCAAAAACAATTTTCCAACATACTTAGCCTTAAATGTATGTGTGTGTGTGCATGCGTGAGTTTGTGCGTGCATGTGTATATGAGTGTGTGCATGCGAGTGGGTAAATTTAAATTGGTTGAATTTAATTGTGATTGGTTGGGTGTATGTACAAGTTTAATATAAGCGCTTTGATTTGTTCTCACAAGATTCATTCATTCATCCCATATTGTTTACAGCCCTACCAACCACGAAAGCCATATCAGGGCTGTCTGTCACCTCAATCAGTTTCAGTGGCTCCAGTAACTTTCACTTCAAATTCAAAACCAACATTTCCTAAAACCTTCAAATATCTAACACTGTCCTTCTGAAAAAACAACCAACATTAAATGACAGAATACCTAAATCATTTCATTCTAGAGGCTAATAAACCAGGCTGTGCTGAGGACGCCAGCCATTCCGCTTAATTTATCATCCCAAGATTACAAAAAGCGTAACAAATTTTAAGAAACATTTTAAAGTACAAAAACTACATATAAAAAGTGCCACATGGGCAAACAACACTGCAGAATGGACATCCTGTGCCCATCCCAGTGTTTAAGTATCACTACCTGGCTGCCAGAACAAAAGAACACAGGCAAAATGTCATATTATAATGACAACAGAATATTTTTTTTCTAACTTCCACCATCGCCGTCACCATGACAACCAACTTCTCATCACGTTTCTTAGATTTTGGCATTTCCCTCTGTTGCCTTCAGTGCCTGAGTGATGGATGTGAAAAGCTTTACCTGTCTAAACACGGTTGCTTTCGAAGGAGCAGAAGGTTGTCCAAGTGCTCTAAAGTTCCCCAAGTATATCTGGCCATGCCACACATTCCTCCATGTAGTTGTGGTAATCTTTAGTCAAAAATGCCATTTTCTTTGCCATTTTTCTCCTTAGTGTCTGGCAGTGCCATGCCAAAATGTATCAGAACAGGAAGACGGATTAAAGGAGATTGAAGTGATTTTGCGCAGAAATACATCATACTCTGACGATTTTTTTGTGACATGACTTGCCATTTTCTGTAAACATAGGTCATTCAGAGGTAGTCTCTGATTACAGGAAAGTGCCCTCTTACGTGTCTATAGTTCTCTGTTGATTGTCAAGCCACTGGCCAGTCCATAGATAATATTCTGACACAGCATGTATGTGTATTAGATCAGTGCACATACGTGTGTGTATTGTGCAAACATGGATTTTCAAAATGCAGACACATGCTTGTGATTGTAAGTGCATGGTATACAGTAACACTGCAAATTTTTCAGCTTAGACAATATTCAGTATATAAAAAAAAGTCAGTATTGAGGCCACAGCTTTGAGTTTATTCTGGCGAGAGAAATTATTGCTGAGAAAGTTTGAGGCGTTGAGTTGGTGTGTTGAAACCCCACAGATAGCATGCGGGGCTGAAGGCTTTGTCAGTGTGACTTACGATGTAAACACCAAAGAAATGTATTTATTCAGCACTTTTTAACAGTGCATATCTCATAAAACTTTTGTATTGTATTGTATTGAATTGTAGTGTATTGTATTGCACTGCATTTACTGCTCCTGTTACAGACGAGGGATGACCAACACAAGCCTGGAAACTCTCACTTGTTTTCCCTGCACTTGTGCTTGAAGGAGTCCGCCACCCTCCTGAACACCGTGACCGTGACAAGCAGAGCCTCCTGATCCTCATGGAGAACCCTGTCACACACACACATCACATCACATCCCATCACATCACACCACACCACAACCCATCACACCACATCCCATCACATGACACCACATCACATGACACATCCCATCACATGACACCACATCACATGACACCACATCCCATCACATGACATTCCAATCTTCTCTTTTATTTCTATTGAAAATCTTCTGTGGTTTACACATATCTCTCTCTCTCTCTCTCTCTCTCTCTCTCTCTCCTCTCTCTCTCTCTCTCCTCTCTACCCCCCTCCCTTCCCTCACCAGGGGGGAAGCATAGTGCCTGGTCTTCTCCTGTGCTTGTGATTTAGCAGAGGTCTGCCCGCTGGCTTCAGCCAACATTCCACCTTCAGAAGATCTCATTTTTTGTACAGGTTGCATGTTGCGTATGTTGGCGTTTCCATAACCCATTGAACACAGACATGAATGACAGGATCTTTACCGTGCATACTTGATTTCTGCTTGTGTATAGACACAAAGGGAATTAAGGACACTGGCAGGTCTACACCTGAAACGGACCTAGGAGATGGTAAAACTCCCCACACTTAAGTCATCCGAGGCCAGGATTGAAACCCAGGACTTCCTGGAGCCACAGGATTGAAGTCCAATGGTTTTAACCACTCGGCTGTGGCCTCTGTCAGGTCAGGTATGATAATACTGATATTGTCTAATGAACCACTGCTGTGACCTCTGTCAGGTAAGATAACGCTGATATTGTCTCATGAACCACTGCTGTGACCTCTGTCAGGTAAGATAACGCTGATATTGTCTCATGAACCACTGCTGTGGCCTCTGTCAGGTCAGGTATGATAACACTGATATTGTCTAATGAATCACTGCTGTATGCTAATCTGATTTAAAACTGTTGACCATAAAGTTAAGATTGATGTTATTTTGCAATATGGTTTTGTTACTTATTACTATTCTGCGATGTCCGAGAAGGGTAGGAACATTGACATATTGACTTCCATTATATCTGCTCATGTTTCCTTACCTTACCACCTCCCCCCCCCCCAACCCACCCACCAAAATGTCATGATCAGATAAATCTGATCTTTGACACTGGTTTTGAAAAAATGAGAACACTATGTCGTTTTATTAGTCATCAAATACTCAGAAAAATACATCAGAAAAATACAGTCAAACGATCGACACCATTGCAATCGTCCTGGTGATGAACACTCATTTTGTGCAAAGTGACAGCTTTCTATGACGAAAATGTGATGATTGCTTGACTTCAAGTGGTGCAAATACCCAGCAGCATATCGATTTGACTCGACAACAATTATTTTGAAGCCTTGTTGTATCAGAATAAAGGACAACAGTCTGTGACGTCAAAATTTTCAAGTAGCAAAGAGGTGCAGCCAAAAAAACTAGTGGCGCTAGGTCTGGTTGGATCGCGATCAATTCCTACCAAGTTTTTTGGGTTTTTTTTAATATTGCACTATCCTTACCTCATCATCTCTGTCAATGTCTGATTCAACCAAATTGAGCCCCTCAAACTCCTCCTCGCTGTCAATATTGTCAAAAAGCTTGCAAAACGCATCAAGAAATTCTGTCGCAAAGGCTGGGCACCATTTCTCTTGAAGACGATAGCAAATGGTAAAAAAAATGTTTAAAATTACCTTCTAAGCCAATCAAATCCACACTGCTTGTGTGTGCTGAATAACCTACAACCCTTTCTGTGGCCCTACATTGGCCTTGACATTCATTGGCAAGACCTTTGTCAGCCATCAATCACTACCACCTACATCATCCTGAAATATTCTGGGATCTGCCGTGTGGCTTTGCAAGGTCGTCCCGGAATGTTCCGAGAACTGCACTACTAGGGTTACAATGTGGCAGAAATATAAAATTTACTGATGGTGGAATGAATTCTGCCGAAAAGCAGAAAAGTCCCATGCCTGCTTTACACCCTCAGAAATGACACGACCTTGTTGACCAGCCCTGGACATTACCTGGACGACCGTGGAACCACCATGTCGGTCAGCGTCTCGTACTTGCTGAACCAGTCGTCCCTGACCCCCCTGTGCACACATCAAAACACAGTATTAACAAACACGTCGCCACACAATAGTATCCCCCACGCACGCAGTATTCCCACACAAGCTGTAAGTACTTAGCTATCACTTCCTACTGTCAGTGCTGCGTGCTTCTCGTTTGTCACTCAACATGTTTTAGCTATAATTCAATATATCTGTACACACAAAATTTGTATAATGTGAGCACATGTAGGTACATGCATGTAGTTGCATGCACAAACAAGCAAGTATATCCACACACACACATGCAAGCGCGCGTGCACACACACACACACACATTGTTACCTCCACATATTATGTGAGCATGCACACATCGCTGAAAATGCAACTTGTGTTCTGCTCATTCCATGTCAATGATGTGCCTACACTTATGTACACAACACACACACACACACTCTGACGACCCGGGTTCGATTCCCGTTCAAGGGGATATTTACCCCTGGAGTAAACAGTGCAGACTCCACTCTCCCCAAAAGTCCTTCGGATGAGACTATAAACCGAGGCCCCGTGTGCAAACGCATGCAGAGCATCTTGCGCACAGGTTAAATTTTGTTCCACTTTTTGTAAGAGTAGGCCACTGTGTGCCAGTGGGAACAGATGACAGAATTTACAAAACCGCATACACACGGGGACTAGAGTAAAAAAAAAAGCACATAAGTGCTTATTCTATTATCCTTGATATAAAAGAAGAAAATAAAATACGAAAAAAATTTTTAAACACACATTCTGCATTTCAGAAGAGTAGATGACAAAACCTAAAAAAACACATGCACACAGGTATTGCGTTCACACACACACATACATTTGAGACCCCACCCACCCATCCCATTATGAAATAAATTACTCCGGAAAAAAATTTGAAGTTGTCAACATGTTACTGATTTGCAATAAAAAGGCTTTTCAGGACAGAAAACAGATTGAAAATTGGACAACTCTATGAAGAGTTATTACAAAGTGAAATGTTAAACTTCAGGAAGTAACAAAATGAGAAATGGATCAATTTTTTTCATCGTAATAGGTGTTAAGGGGGTTCTGGGTATTTACAAATCTAGGTGGTAAGGAGGAGGGGTTGGGTGTTTTCAAATCTAGGTGGTAAGCTATGATGAGGGGCTGGGTGTTTTCAAATCCACTTTTACAGCGAAAGGAAACAAAGTGAGGCTTCAGCACAGGGCAGAAGAATGTTTATAAATAGTTTTATATATAATCAATCGAAATCTCAAAATCCACAACCTGACCCCCACCTGCCTAAAATCACTCCTAGCAGGAAAGTGGGTGAGGTGCAATGCAACTCATTTCATCATGGAGCTTCACATTTACATGCTCACAACACATGAGTGCATGTACATATCAACAGGAAATACACATCCTCTCCCGATCACTCCAAACTGAAGCTGTGGGCATACACATTTTCTTTCGGCCAGCAGACGTTGTTGTGTCAATGGAAAGTTTTCACTCAAGACACAGATGGTTTTTCATTGTGGGAGCAAAAGCACCTGGGCCTCCCTGGTGGCTAGCCAAGAAACTTTGATCGGTGAACAACCTTCTTCCTTAACAGATACTTCCCTGCACTTTTCCCCTTTTCTATTGGCAGTTTCTTCACCAATTATTGATCATTTGACCCAGGTACTGGAGTTACTGTATAGCATGATGAAGACAATGTTGATTCAAGTAAGTCTGCAAAACTTAAAACTTTGCGATGATAGCACTTCAATTAATCTTTTCCTAAAGTGGTACAAAGCAGCCTCTTTGCTGGTACATGATTTTTTTTTTTTAATTCAAGGTCTTTTGTTAAATGTCTTCACAGTAAACATGTCTAAGATGATGTTAGTTGCCTCTTCCCAATGATTCTCCAAGTGGACCTTGGGAGTCTTTGGTAAGTTATCATGCTGTAAATGCCACAGTCAGATGTGCTGGGCCTGACTTGTCAGGCACTTAACAGCAGCACAGCACACTTTTCCTCATATGACAGACAACGATAGTTGCTATCTGAGCATTTGGTGAAGCAGAAGAAGAATGCTGCACATTGACTTTAACAACACTTCTTCTGCAGCACGAGTCCCTCATGGCATATTCGATAACAAGAGACCATGGAACGAGGGATGCGTGTCCCCAACATTACTTTCGTTCTTGATGAATAGTTTTGGTTAGCCTTGCTAACTTCCTTTCATGCAGACCACATGAAAAAATCTAAGAAATTTATTGAATTTTGACATTCATGAGCGACTGTTCATGGATGATGTCAGTGGGTACAACACTAATGGGTCTGATGATGGGTGGCAGCCTGATTTAGATGAGAATACAAGCGTTGAGATTGAAATAAACACTGATGGCAGTGTGAGCGAAGTGTGTCAATGCTGATTGAAAGCAGCATTACTAGATCACACAAAGCAAACATCATCTGAGGTCAGAGTGTGAGGGGGCGGGGTTGTTGTCAAGGTAGGGGTGGTAGAGGGCAAGTGGTTATAAAAACTATCCACATTTTTTCCACATGCATTTACAACCTGCTTTAAAAACTATTTTTCAACATCCACACCAAATTTCACAACAATTTATTATGAAACAAAATTTTAATGAATAGTGATGTCAGAATATAGGTTGTCCTCTACATTAACAGACCATGCACTTTCTCTGATCGTTTTGAATGCTGTTTCAGTAAATGTCAATTTCTGTTGCAACAACAGAATCATTAATAAATGGCAGAACACCAAATCGCACAATAATGCCATGCCTGCCACTGCTCACTGGCTCTTTACCTGTACTGGACTGTCAGATGTGCCCTGTCTCACCTTGGGGTGATGACAAGCAGAGTGATCAGATATTCCGACCCCAGCACAAAGTCCTCCTTCTTCACAAGGTCGACCAAGTTCCGTGTCAGCAAGCTCCCCCTGCAAAACAGCACAATACCGCTGAACTGAACTTTTTTTTTAACATTCCTTGGTTCACCAAAGTAAGCGTGTGCCACCATTTTCACCCACCATTTAAGGTAGCCACATTCTGACTTCAGGGACGGTGTCTAACTCAACACCTGTGTACATGCATTTTTTTTTTAGTTTTGTTATCCATTCCTACTGGCATGAAATGGCTACTCTTTTGAAAGGTGGAATGGGTTGGGTTTGTTAAAAAGATATTCTGCGTGTGTTCGCACATGGGGCCTTGGTTGATAGTCTCATCAGAAGGACTTTAATACTTGAAATGTCCTCAACGACAGACCATGGCTGAATTTATGGTAGCATTAAACTATCATGTAAAAAACTGCTGTAAAAGTATGTAGGTAGGTTCATGTAGAACTATTTATTTATTATTTATTTTTATACCACTTTAAGTCATGGCAGATTTTTCTGAGTGAAATTCAGGCTGCTCTCCCCAGGGAGTGCTTGTTGCCACAAGAGCAGTGCCACCCTTTTTTTTTTTCTTTTTCCTGTCTGCAACTGTATTTGTTTCCCTATCAGAGTGGCTTTTTTCTACAGAATTTTGCCAGGGACAACTCTCTTGTTGCCATGGGTTCTTTTATGTGTGCTAAATCATTATGTGTAACACACGGGATCTTGGTTTTATCGTCTCATCCAAAAGACTAGCACCCAGACCACCACTCATGATCTTATGGATGGGGGAAAAGTTTCAAGCCCAAACAGGATTCATCCCAGACTTTTCACTTTCTAGGCAGGCGTGTTACCTCTAGACCACCGATCCACATTAAACTATCACATGAAATTCTGCTGTAAAGGTATGTAGGTAGATTCATGTGGAATTAAACCTATCACATGAAAATCTGCTGTAAAGGTATGTAGGTAGATTCATGTGGAATTAAACTATCACATGAAAATCTGCTGTAAAGCTATGTAGGTAGATTCATGTGGAATTAAACTATCACATGAAAATCTCCTGTAAAGGTATGTAGGTAGATTCATGTGGAATTAAACTATCACATGAAAATCTCCTGTAAAGGTATGTAGGTAGATTCATGTGGAATTAAACTATCACATGAAAATCTCCTGTAAAGGTAGGTATATTTATAAGTAGATTCAAGTAGAATTAAACTATCACATGAAAATCTGCTGTAAAGGTATGTAGGTAGATTCATGTGGAATTAAACTATCACATGAAAATCTGCTATAAAGGTATGTAGGTAGATTCATGTGGAATTAAACTATCACATGAAAATCTCCTGTAAAGGTAGGTATAAAGTAGATTCATTCTATCTACTTAGGCTGGGGATAATAATAGGAATTTAAAACCCAAATATGCAGAATACTGGTGCCCAAAGAGGCCTGCAATATTAATTACTTACCACCAACAACAACACAACAACAAACACCTAAAATCCCAGTCCCTATCCCTCTAGTCATGCTGAACTCAACAAATGTTTGCAACTTTGCTTTCTAATCAAGCATCATGAGCTGAACCGTATTTCCAACACAGACACACATACACACAAAACCACACACACACACAACCACACACACACATACAACATACAAACCACACACACACACACACACAACCACACATACACAAAACCACACACACACACACGCACCACACCCACCCAACACACACCCATGCACAGAGAAAAATGTGTGGCGATCTCTCTCTCTCTCTCTCTCCCTATCTCTCTCTCCACACATCCCACTGGCGCAGTGTACATGACGTGCTTTAACTTACGTGGCTTTACGCTCCAAACTCTGCAAGTTGCTCTTCAAGGTGTTGTAGGAATTAGCTTTGGTCTTCAGGTCCACTTCTGCCTGACTCACTTGCTGATACACCACACACACACACACAAGCACACGCACACAGCACACACACACTGCACACACACACACACACACAGCACACACACATGCACATGCACGCACACACACACACACATATGCAAACACACACACACACACACGTATACACACGCATGCACACACACACATGCGAGTACATCAAATGTTTGCTCTACCATCCAGGTTATAACCTGCTAATTTTTCAGGTTGCAAGTAAAAGGAAAAGAAGCAGACCACCAGCATCCTACATTTTTTTTTTTTTTTTAATTTCCTCTTTTCTATCCCGTTTTTTTTTTGGTTTTTTTTTTTTTTTTTTGCTGCCTCATCTTCTGTGACGTCCCCCGTCCTGCTGTTCCCACGCTGCTCATTCCAATCTCCCCGCCACAACCATACCCAGATTTGTTATGTCTCATCCTCAGAGTCGGAGGTCCACAGGGAGCCAATCACTATCAGGCCGCTGTGGGGCCACCAGCCAGAGGGGCCCTGCACTGCTGCTGGGTCACTTTGGCGGTGTTCAGTGGTGCCTGTTCTGAGCTAACATACGCAGGACACCACCTACTAAGCCCCCTACTAACGACAGTATTAGCTCAGTCGCGGAGCCAGACTGAGTGAGTTGCCCACCCGAGGTGGCAACCACCACAACGTCCCTCCAACAACCGTCCCCCGCGAACCTCCAACCCCAAAGGCTCTGACACAAACTCACCACAGGCACAGAAGTGTATGGGCAAACCGAATCTGAGGTCACCATGAGACCAGAGAAACTGGGACCACCGAATCAGAGGCATTTTTTTAATTGCATGATGATCAATGACAATGAGGATGACGTAATTATGCTGCTGTGGAAGTGCATATGCTTTGAGACTACTTGACAGGGTTGTACTCTACGCTTACTATCATAATATATCCCGGCGTCAACCGGGCCCGAGAGATACAGACACCTGCAGTGTTGGTCAGGTAATTTGAGCAACACTCTCAAACTCGCATCCGTTAAGTGGATGAAGCTCGACTGTGTGGTCCCAGTCTTCCCACTGAGCCCACAGCACACTCACTCTGGGTAGGAGCCGGCCGGAGTCCGAAAAATCCCTATGACTCTTATGGGAATCGAACCCACGACCTTCCAGTCCGTAACCCAAGGCGCTAACCACTGCGCCATGGCGGCTGGCAACATCCTACATTGCCTACATTGCCAACATCACCCAGATCAGTGGTCTGGGAGGAGGGCTACAAGAGATTGCACAACTCAGCAGAGACAGGGAGAGATAGCGGCTTCTGGTGGCATTGCATGGAGCTTCTACTGACAACAGTGCTGATGAAGACTGTCTGACTGTCTTACTGACTGACTGAGTGACTGGCTGGCTGGCTGGCTGGCTGGGTGGGTGAGTGAGTGAGTGAGTGAGTGAGTGAGTGAGTGAGTGAGTGAGTGACTGACTGACTGACTGCACCAGACCCCCACAGCTCACAGAACCAATGTGGCTTTATAAATTTACACATTTGTCTGTACTGTTTCTAAAGGTCTCTTTGTGACAACAAAATCAGTTGTTTGGTGATGGCCAATGATCGTGATGGGGTGTGTAGTCACTGACTGTGCAGGCTTTGCCTTTAAACGAAATGAATGCACTGTGATGGACGCCTTGGCTGAGTGGTGAAGACCACTTGACTTCAATCCCATGGGTGGGCTGCAATCTCCGCGGGTGGCGTCTGGTGAATTAAGGGTGGGGATTTTTACAATCTCCCACGTCAAATTCAAGTGCAGACCTGCCAGTGCCATAATGCCCTTCCTGTATATACACATGCAGAAGATCAAATATTCACATTAAAGATCCCGTAATTCATGTCAGCATTCAGTGGGTTACAGCAACACAAACATACCCAGCCTGCAACCTATACATTAAAATGAGCTGCTCTGATGTTGGATTGTGTGGGCTGGGACCAGGAGGCAGACCTCCTGCAGCAGAGAACCTTGACAGGCACAGGAGAAGACCTGGCAGTACACATCCCACCCAGTAAGGGAATGCACAGAGAAACAGACACAGAGAGACAGACAGACAGAATGCCAATGCGAATATTTTATTCTGGAAGGCCATTGGCCCATTCTGAAGGGGCCTGTACAATATCATTATATCAAAATAGAAAAAAACAATTAAAAACCAACTGATTTTACAAAAGAATTCAAAATTTTCATGCAAACAACATACTATAACTCATAACTTATGGCAATATTGCGTCTTGTCAGTGCTTTATGTATATACAATGACAAATTCCTTACAGTAGTTTCAATGGATGACAACAAAATATGTAGCCTAAATGCACAAGGATTGTGGTAATATTTTTCTGCAATATATTCTTCCCGAAGGTCATCATATGCTGGACATAAGAATATAAAATGAATTTCATCTTCCTTACACAATGGACAAAACAACTGGCTTGCATTTGTTTTGCTGAATCTTTCTGAATGTATTAATATGGATGAAATTCCAAATCTAAATTTAGTTAAAGTATTTCTAACAAATGTATTCATATTCATTTTCAAATATGCTTCCATTCAGTGATTGTGTTTAAACAGAGCATATGATTGAAATCTTTCGCCCGTTTGAATGTGGTTATTCCATTCCTGCCATCTGCAATCTATAATTCTCTGTCTGAAAACTTTGATAAATACAGAAATAGATTCTACTCCTTGCTTATCCCAAACAAATGAAAACCCATATCTGTCTAGCATTGTCCTTACTTGTGTGGCCCACGTTAGTTTTCCCCTCTGATCCAAAGAAAGTAACATTGTATATGCTTTATGTGGTATCCTATGTTCTTCCATGCATGTCAACCTTAGCCAAAAACTAATACATCATACATAAGAGTTTAAATATATAGGATACGTGTTTAACTCGCCATACAATAGCTCATTTGGTGTCCTTATACCTACTCTTAGGAATTTTTTCATACTGTAGGTATGTACTTTTTCTAAATCATATGCTGCTCTATGAAATGCCCATACCTCAGCCCCGTATTGTAACATTGGCTGTATCTGCCCATCAAACAGCTTTAGAAATACGATGGATGAACTGTTTTCTAGTCTACGTAACGTAATCAGTATTTTCATAAGCGCTTTCTTTGCTTTCCCCGCCAAATCATCACAAGCTGTTAAAAAACTAAGTTTTGTTGAAAAGTATATGCCCAGATATTCATACTTCATTTCTGTATCACCATATACCCATCTCTCCCTTGAAGCCAAATATCCACCATTTTGAAAAACTATTACATTACTTATGGTCATGTTAACTCTCAGTTTAAGATTATTAGCTGCTCTGACAAGGTTATTCAACTGATTCTGTAACCCTACTGCTGTTTCTGACAACAAAATAATATCATCTGCAAATAATAAAACAAAGAGTTCGCAAACATCATGAGAAAATGCAACACCATGTTTGCCATTTTGAATTATTTCTAAAGCTAACTCATTAATAAATAAAGAAAACAAAACAGGACTGCATATGTCACCTTGTTTGACCCCTTTAGCAAAACAGACAGAGAGACAGATAGAGAGACAGACAGACAGATAGACAGACAAAAAGACAGACAGACAGACAGAAACAGAGACAGACAGAGAGAGAGAGATCTAAGCAATGACTGTGCTGCCAGTCCTGCTATTAGCCATGTAGAGTTCTGCAGCACTGCTAATGCACCCTCACCTAGTTCAACCTTCAGTAGAGTTCTGCAGCACTGCTAATGCACCCTCACCTAGTTCAACCTTCAGTAGAGTTCTGCAGCACTGCTAATGCACCCTCACCTAGTTCAACCTTCAGTAGAGTTCAATACTCACCACCACATCACACCACCACCGCACCCCATCTCCACCACACCATCCACAGCACACCACACCACCACCCACACCATAGCAGCACACCACATCACCCCCCAACAAAGCAGTCACCTTGCCGATCATCTCTGCCAGCACCTTCAGCTGCAGTTTGATAGGGAACTTGGCCCCGTCCCAGGCAAACTTCTGCAGGTAGACTGCTGGAGCCACTGCACACCAGTTTTCACTTCACTTCAGTACAGTTCAGTACAGCACAGTACAGTTCAGCACAGTACAGTACAGTTCAGTTCAGTACAAGACAGTACAGTACAGTTCAGCACAGTTCAGTTCAGCACAGTACAGTACAGTTCAGCACAGTACAGAACAGTACAGTTCAGTACAGCACAGTTCAGCACAGTACAGTTCAGTACAGCACAGTTCAGTTCAGTACAGTACAGTACAGTTCAGAACAGTACAGTACAGCACAGTTCAGTACAGCACAGTTCAGTACAGCACAGTACAGTTCAGCACAGTACAGTTCAGTACAGCACAGTTCAGTTCTGTACAAGACAGTACAGCACAGTTCAGTACAGTACAGTACACTTCAGTTCAGTACAGCAGAGTAGCCCTGCCATAGCCTGCCTTCACACTGTGCTCAGTCAGATTTACATAGCGTTTGGAGATTTGTTGCTAGCTAGACACATAACCTCGTGAAGACATGCAGATGAGAACACACACACACACACACACACACACACACACAAGGCACATGTATGTACACACACAATACATTATGCATCACATGCAACACACAATGTGATATATCACCCACAATGTATCTCTCTGTTGTTGTTTTTTTGCTTTTGTTTGGTGGCTGTTTGGTGGCTGGGTGGGGGGAGGGAGGGGGTAGGGGGTTCTTCCATGTTACAAAATAATTCACATATCAGTAAACTGATTCTCCTCCTTCCCCCAAACTCTATGTATTGAGGCTAAGGCCAATGTACAGATTAAACATGTTCAGAGTTCAGGGTTCTCTCTCTCTCACACACACACACACACACACAGTGACACAAACACATTGGGGCATAGAGGATATAATTTATCAATCCACGAAATATCAACTCACTGAATTTAAGGACATGGAGAATTTCATGAACCATACATGCACAATTTGTGTACACCCCTCCCCCCCAAAAAAAAAAGTCAACATCACATGTGACATAAATGCAAATTTAATCAGCATTTTAAACAATATCTAGGAAATTGACTGTTGTCTACAAAGTTGCTCAATTTTGATCATGTAGTTTTGTTTGGAAGAGAATATATTGCAAAACATAAACATCAATCTTTGGTACAGTTTTAGGAGGTACACACACACACACACACACTAGCACACCAGCACACACACACACACACACACGCATGCACGCATGCTCGCACGCACACACTGACACACACACACAAGATTTTCCTAATACTGTTTTACAGATTGTTTTCTGTGTTGACTCTTAATCTGTATTACAGTCTCTTGGTAACTCTGAATCAAATGCTAGGCAGGATCTTATATAACTAAAATTAATAATTTGGTACACTTCCTAATTCTGAGAGGTTCAAATGTTACTTTCTGCTGGGTTCCATCTCACTGTGGTATTTATTTTAATGAGAAAGTTGATAAAGCAGCTAAAAAAGCAGCAAATCACTCTAGTTGTTCAAATGTCTTACAGGTTCCTGTTTCTCTTCATGAGGGCTATGCTTTGCTTCAAAATGTTTGCTGGAAACATGTGAAAAAGAAACAGGAAGAGGCTGGCTATCCCCAGCACAATTGTTTACTTCTGGATGTTGAGAATATTCTTTGTGCTCAGTATGGCTTTGGAAATCTTCTACTAAACAAATTGTTTCTGATTCACAGACTGAAATTAAATGCTTTTCGAGCAAAATTTTGCATAAAATGTACATGTATATGCGGTGAAAAACTTTCATTCATTCATGTTTTGTACCAATGTAAGGGCTTAAAAAAGTTTGTACCTGCCTTTCAAGAGATAAATCTCTGACCGAGGTTCTCACCAATCCAAACTTATTACGCCAGATAGCACTGTCGCTGACGCGGTCTCCAATAATTTCTTTTTTTCGTAAAGTATGACCATGAGACTGTAATAGTTTTACTTTCTGATTGATTTGCAATTGTACAGGTTCCGCCTTTAGCATATTGTTCAATTCTGTGTTTTTGTTATATTTGCGTTTCTTTGCCATGTTTTTGCAACATATTGTTTGTATTGCTTGGACTCAGAATTTAGACACACACAAAATCTTTGAATACCAACACTTATCTCTTTGCTCTCCCCTCTCATCTAATATCACTTAAAGTGAACAGACGTGAAATCGAAGACACACAGAGGAAAAATGTCACATGTACAGTAATTAACCCTTAGCCTGCCAAGGATTTCGGCTAATAGGAAAAGCCATTTGCCAGGGAGCCTGTTGTAAAAAATATTGTGTATTAAATTCTGAACTAATGCAGGTAACAGTATATATTTTCTTAACCCTCTTTATTATTGGATTCTACAGAGCTAAACTGCCTGTAGATTTTGAATTCTTTGAAGGTTTTCTACCCCCAACTGACTTACTTTACTCCTAAGACAATTGTGTGTGTCCATGACAAGCTATCAAGCTGAAATTTTGTCACAAACTAGTTATGCCTTTGTACTTGCATTTAGACAAAAGTTTATGGGTTTGGTCACCAGCTGTCTTGTCATTGTCACCTTATTTGTCACCAATCACAGGTAAAAGTATGGTATATACGATAAAACAGCAATTCCTGCATGGATTTGACAATAGTTTATGCATATTAGTGTCGAATAAGGAACTGATGCCCAGCTGATGCGTTTACCAATGGTTATGTGCAATAGTACTTCCAGGGTGTGTCACACAATGTCCCCATACACCTGTTGTTTTATGGTATGTCTCGAGGAGACAGAAGTTTTGTTTAACTCTTTTTTTCTTTTGAAAACAAGTCTTATTCAATCAACATATGACCTTTATACTGCAGTTCATATCTGTGTGTGCTACATGTTTGTTAAAAGTACAGAAGTGTATTATTGTTGTACATGACTGTCACACTGTCACCAGTGTCACTACACAGGTGTGACAAATTTGAAACAACACAGAACTTCTGTAATCCTACAACATTTTCATCTTGGTAGTCTCTAAAGTAGTCGTGGTGATGGTACAGGGTCACATCACGTCACAGAAAGCATAAATTATGAATGTGTGGGGGGTGTACCCATTGCTGTCACCTGTCGAACCTTGGCAGATCAGAGACCTATTTTGTTTACCTTCTTGCTATTTTCATTATCGGCATATCTGTTCATTTCTGTTATTGCAGATTCAAAGGAAAAGTGTGGTAATAATGAGAAAACAGTCAAAAGGCATCAGTTTTCACACGTCTATGCCGCGGACCGGCCAGTAGGTCAAATTTCTCCAGTCAGTGTGTGTGTAGCACAGGTCACAATGTGCCGTGTAGCATGTTATTTTCTGGCTCACTCTTCTCCCTAACTGCAGCATTTCCTTCCTCCTCTTCCTCATAAGCGTTTAACATCAGACTCATTTAACAATTACCGTTCAAATGTTTCTACTTCCAAACAATAACATTCAATTCATTGACTTGCTAATCAGATAAATCGTCTGCTACCAAAGAAGCGCCATTTTTTTCGCCATACTGCTATGATTGAAAAGCGTTCCGGTCGCTGGCTGTTATTTCTTCCTTCCCTCCCTACTACACACATGTTAGTGGTCTAAATTTACCACTGGTGCCCTCTCTAACACTCCCTACATTGCCCCACCAATTTTCAGACACATTGTGTGAAAACCACGAGGTCTGTGTATGATGGAAAAATACTGCCCACGTGGGCAGCACCAACTGTCGGCTGCAGTCGTATTGGAATCTAGCGGCAGCTGCCATTACTGTCAGCTGTGGCTGTAACGGGGTCAAGACGGTTAAAGGAAAATGAATGACCAAAGTAGGTAAAAAATATTTTATTATGATTTAAGAAACATATGACCTATACAAAGAAAATACTTTTGCAAAGTCAGGACACATGACCCAATGTTTCAGAATACTTTTGCAAAGTCAGGACACATGACCCAATGTTTCAGACAGCACTCATGGCAGCATGAGGGGCGTGGTTTATCTGCCGTTCCAGAATGGCAAACATGGCAGGCTGAAGGTCACAGACACATTTAATTGTAAGGAAAAGAAGTAAACCAATAATTATACTACACAGATGGCTGGCTTTCATTATTCTACCAATACTTACTTCATCTGAATGGATTATTTTCACATAAATCAGTCAATGTAAATGCATAACAATATTTTTATAACAGATTTCAGTTTTCACGCACCGACCTGTGCAACACCCAAACTTTGCATTAAAAAACCAATCTCGAGATGTTTACATTTCGACATACTTTCCCATTTATTTTCCAGTAGGTTTATGTGCGAGTATGTACACACAAGGGTAATGTGTTTGTTTATAATATGTAAATGTTGTTATGCATGCATGTGCTTGTATGGGAGCTCATGTGTGTGGGTGCTCTTGCATCTGTGCATGTGCGTGCATGTATGTACATGCAGTTTAAAACCTAGTAAATAATTTTGTGTGGTGGAGAGAAAGCTGTGAGCAGAGCATAATGAGGAGACAATCGATGTTCGATTTCTGTGCAACACAAGGAGGACAGTGGTATGCAGTGGGAGGCAGGAGAGCCTAGTGGTCAGAGCCTTGCCCTCATGACCTGACAGGCCCGGATCAAGCCACCACCCAGGCCTCCATTTCAGGGAAGGGGATTTACCCCTGGAGTTAACATCAGTAATGACTCCACTCCCTGAAAAGTCCTTCAGACAAGACTATAAACCAAGGTCCCATGTGCAAATGCACATAGAACATCTTGCCCACATGCTATATTATCATTATTATTATAACAGCAATAATAATAATAATAATAACAATAATAACACATGGAATGCATATAGCGCTGAAACTTATAAAGCAACAAATCAAAGCACTTACATCTGAATCATTTACACGCATGCAATCGCACATAAATAATATGAACAAATATCGAATTTACATACACACACATGCACAGATGCACACACACACACACATTCTGCGTTTCAGCAGAGTAGATGACAAAACCTATTAATAAAAAAAAACACAGGCACACATGTATTGTGTTTAGATGCATCCCTGAAGTTGGAATGCAGCTACCTTAATGGGGGGGGACTATCGCATATGCAAAAATCCCACCACTGGTGAACCTCAGAGCTCAAGCCAAAAAAGGAACAAATAAAATCATAAACCTTCTCACCATCTCCAATAAAAAGCAAAAAAAAGAAACCACCAAAATTTCAAAGGCAAACTTGTACCGTCATTAATCATCAGATTGTCCAGCAGTTTGGTTCTGGAAGGAGTGGTATCTTCCAGGACCTCCCCCAGATACTGTGCAATTTTGCGTGTAACACTGAAATAAAAAACCCACCACCACCACCACCATCCATCAACAAGAACCATTCAGCACACTACCAGCAGCACCAGCCTGCATGAAGCAAGGACAACAGGAACAACCACATCCATCTGATCTACATAACACGTCAGGGTGGTGTAGCTGTGTTGTGCTGTGTCGTAATGATATGTACAGTATCAAGAAGGAAGGTGGCAAGGCAATTAAGACGTTCACCAGCCCAACAAGTAAACCATGAGGTTCTGGGTTCAATTCCCAGCCTTGCCCTTTCTTCCCAGTTTGACCAAAAAAAAATCATACTGAATGTCAAAGTCCTTTTGTGCAAAAACATAAAGACCATCATGTGCACGTGTTAAAAACCCATTCCACAGATCAGAGGAGAAGCAGGCCATTTCATGCTGACAGTAGGAATGGATGACATTTTTTAAAAAATTTTTTCAGTTGGGGTCCGACAGGGATGTCTGCTGTCGCCGACACTATTTAACATTTTCCTCGAACGCATCATGACTGACGCCTTGGAAGACCACACAGGCACAGTCAGCATTGGAGGGCGAACAATCACCAACCTCAGGTTTGCCGATGACATTGACGGTCTGGCAGGAAATGAAGAGGAACTGGCCAACCTAGTGAAGAAACTGGACGAAATATCCTCCCGATACGGCATGGAAATCAGTGCCGAGAAAACCAAGCTCATGACAAACAGTGCCCCGCCAATCACCACCAAGATCACTGTCAGCGGAAAAGAACTGGAGACAGTTGACCATTTCAAGTACCTTGGAGCCATCATAAGTGAGGAGGATCGAAGACCGAAATCCTAGCAAGAACGGCATAAACAGCAGCAGCAATGACAAGACTGAAGACCATATGGAAAGACAGAAACATCCTCTCGGGAAACCCAAAGGGAAAGTTACTAAACGCGCTAGTCACCTCAATCATGCTTTACGCATGTGAGGCATGGACACTAAATGCAGACCTACAAAGGAGGGTCCAAGCAGTAGAAATGAGATGCCTCAGAAGGCTCCTTGGCATCTCATACAAGGACCATGTCACCAACAATGAAGTCCGCAGAATGATCACTCAACAGGTGCGGGGTTATGAAGACCTACTAACCACGGCGAAAAAGAAGAAACTCAGATGGTATGGGCACGTAACACGCTCAGAAGGACTTGCAAAGACCATCCTGCAAGGAACAGTCCAGGGGAAGAGAAGACGGGGCAGAGGAGAAAGTGGGCCGACGACATCCGTGATTGGACAGGGGAGGACTTCAGTGTCACCCAGGCACTTGCCCACGACCGCACTAAGTGGAGCCAGCTGGTCCACCGTTCGTCCACCATGCAGCGCCCCCACGACCCTGGCGGGTTACGGGACCAGTGAACAGTGAGTGAACATGGCTAGAGGTGTCATATTCAGTGATTCACTAACTTAGACATGATCCCTGAAGTCAGAATGCAGCTTCCTAAATGTTAAGGGGAAAACTAGTCACTCACACACAGATATAGATAGATAGATAGATAGATAGATAGATAGATATATATATATATATATATATGTATGAAACAAATATGTCTTGAGGCCGGATTTAAAAGTGTCACAAGAAGGCCTTTGGTGAAGAGAGACAGAGAGGCCATTCCAAATCGATGGACCAGAAACAGAGAAAGAGCAACAGCCGACGGTGGACTGGCTGAATCTAGGTATTCGTAAGCACAAGGAATCTGCAGCAGAGCGAAGGAAACAAGGAGTGTACAGGTGAAAGGAAAGTGCCAGGTAGGAAATAAGTGTGTTTTGAAGCTGGATTTGAAAATATCAAATGAAGGCTTTTGGCAAAGTGAAAGAGGGAGGTCATTCCAGGTGGATGGACCAGAAACAATCCAGAGTGACAGCCAACAGTGGTTTGTTTGAATCTGGGTGTTGAAAAGCACAAAGTATCTACAGCTGAACGAAGGGAACGGGATAGAGAAATACAGGTGAAGACAGTTACGGAGATATGAGGGTGCAGATTTGTGGAGACATTTGAAACAGGGTATTGATCTTATACTTCAGTCTTTGTGAGACAGGCAGCCAGTGAAGAGATCGCAATAGAGGAGTGATGAGTTCAGATTTTTTATTTCTTAGGACCAGTCGAGCTGCAGAGTTTTGTATGCATTGAAGAGAGTGGATGAATGATGCTGGTAGCCCAACCAAAAGAGAATTACAGTAGTCTAAACGTGAAAGAATGAGAGATATGACAAGCTTGGAAGTTGCATCAATGGACAGATACTTGCGAATCACGCTTATGCGCCGTAAATTATAGTAACAAGAGTGGAAGGTCTGGGTGTTAATTTTTTCATAGAGAGTGTGTTGTCAAGAACTACACCTAAATACAGGTAGCAGCAGCACTGTGCAACTCTACCATGTACCCTAGGAAAATGTGATTCAGTTACCTTCTTCAAACGCTTCTAACTCGACTTCTACTGCATCATTATGATTTTTATGCATATGTGAATAAAGAGAATTGATTGATCTTTCATTACATTGTTCTGATTTTATTGTATGAGTGGAGGTGTGAATGTAGCGTGAAGCCGAATATCAAGAAAAAGGTGAAAAATGACAAAAAATGGCAGTTCTCCGCGATCCATGAAATTTCAGTGTTGTAGAAATATCGCGAGGGCTCGCTCTTACAACCACCAAAATATTATTAATGATAATGAATAGAAAGCTGAAAGTTTATACTTTATTTTCATGGGTTACAACCTTAATGTGATAAAAATTACGTTGCCAAACAACACATTAAAAAATTTCAAATAAATACTTCGTAATCGTTCTTTGAACAATACCAAGCTTGCGGGGTAGCAATCGAAAGCTTAGCCAATCAGCTACAAGAAGACAACCACCTTTAGGCAAAAGGAGGCTAAGGGAGAAGGCTCTCTGCCTTTATTTAACGCCTCTGATTAGCCAATTCTACACAGAGCGAACTTCAGCTATGACTTCAAGCAATGTTGAAACCGATGCGGTGAATATGACGAAACTGCGGCCACTACTCAATAAGTAATCCATTATAGACTTTAACAATCGATTACTTGGTCATTTCTACATCAAATCTAAGTAGATTGATGTTGATTTTATGATTATTTTGTTTCTATTTTGATTCAAAGTGTGCGAACATTTCGCCAAGTTAACAACAGCGGGTCGAATTGAACAGCAAGTCAAGGACTCAATCGCTTTGATCAAAATAAAGTTATTTCTTTACAAGTATGCAGTTCGAAATGCATTGCAATGGCTAGAATAATACTTTTAGTACTTATCTAATTTTTTTGACACATCTGATCACATTTAGTATTTTTTAATATTTTTTTTTACTACCGGAAGTGGCTCACCGTAATTCGGGAAAAGTCGTCTGCTGCGAACTTGGTTGATCCGATGTGTGTGTGCGTGCGTGCATGCGTGCGTGTGTGCATGCGTGCGTGCGTGTGCGTGCGTGCTTGTGTGTGTGATTAAGACACTCATAAAATAACAGTTTTTAGCCCTTAGACTAAAGAATGTTAGACATTAAGTACTGACTGGGCACAGTTCAGACTGATGTATCATTGATTGCTTTGTAGTTGCATTATGATAAACATAAAAGAATGACAGTACATTTAAATAAAGCAAAACTCAAACAAACAAAACCTCAAAACATTCATTCTCTACAGTAGACTCAGTAGTCAGCAGACTGTCTCCACACACACACACACACACACACACACACACACACACACACACACACACACACACACACACACTTAACAATTTGAACAAAACTCGTACACATGGTGACTGGAATTTTTTTTTAATTATAAAGCAAAAGCACATAAGTGCTTATAAATACCATTATCCTCAAAATAAAAGAATAAAATAAAAAATATTGAACACACACACACACACACACTTTGTCAATCGGTTCACAAACTCATACTACATTTATTTATTTATGTATTATTTGTAACATTTCAGCGGATGATACCAATGCTTATCTGAAAAAAGCATTCTTTGCCCATGTGTGAGGTGCAAGGAAAGAAAAACCACTTATGCTACAGATGCAGTTTCTGAAACAAGAGGATAGGAAAATGAGATGAAACTCAAAAGTTTTTGATAAATTCTGTGGTGGTTTCCCAGAGCACAGATTAAAGAGTATGATAGAGAGCAGTGCAAGAGCAGCAGAAAGACAATCTGTCAACACTTTCTGAAGCTGACATTTTACAGTTCTCGCAGACTGATGTCCACATTGTTAATGAAGGTGTGGGGCAATGTTCCATGAAGATTGGTTTAACTTCAGCATCAATAGACTTCTCTGGTTTTTTGTTTTTCTTATTTTTCATTATTGTTGCATATCAGCCAGGTGGGGGTCGATCACCCAGAACGTGCTCTCACACTCACTAATCCCACCTGGGAATAACTGAGATTAAGATTCAAGTGCACACTGGATGAGAAGTTTGTGTACTGTTTTTAAGTACCTCGCCATATATACTGATAATGCAACCATACTCTGACTCCAGACATTTTGTTCTATTTGTTTCCATTTGTTAGCTTTGCGTTTTGTTGTTGATTTTTTTTATGCTTTAAAATAAGCACACAGACACACACACACACACACACACACACACACGCGCACACATGCATAAATGCACATGCACATACAAATGCATGCACCTATGATGCCTAAGATAGTCTCATTTTGCAGGAAAATCAATTCCAACAAAGTTGAAGTTTTTTTTATCACAAACCAATTTTGACTGCATGTGGTCCAGAATTGTTGCAGGTTCCTGTCAGGTCACATCATTTTCATCATAAATTATGGTTACATAACACAGTCATATAAACCCATTTTTTTCTTTCCCTTTAGATATTTTAAATCAAATAATGACAACTTATAGAATACAATATAAACAATATTCTCTCCAAATTTGAAGTGATTTGGTTAATTCATTCAGAAGTTATGACTATTTTTGTAATGTTTCTGAAATGTGCCTTCCGCACTGGTCATTTTGGCCTTTTCTCCAACTTTGCGGCAACATAGCTGCTAAAGGGATGACCCTACCACTCCTAAAAACAATTAGGATTAATCTGTATATATAATATATATATATATAAGAGAGAGAGAGAGAGAGAGAGAGAGAGAGAGAGAGAAAGAGACTCAGAGAGAGAGAGAGAGAGAGAGAGAGAGAGAGAGAGAGAGAGAGAGAGAGAGAGAGAGAGAGAGAGAGAGAGAGAGAGAGAAACACATTCAAACAATTTCAAGAGAAATGATTGAAAAATCTTGACACTGATGGGTCCCAAACATGGTACATTGTGAAATTTCGCAAATTTAGAAAGAAAATTTTTTTTTCATTTTTGGCCCTTCATAATTTTTTTTATACTGATCAGATTCTTTCAATTTTTTGTTTCCATATTCTGTGTAGTAAGTAAAAGAGAGCCTGTGATGATTTAAGGGTGTATTTTGCTATTTGAAAGAAATATGATCTGTCAAAGTTGGCCAATTATACGTTTTGCGAGCACTTCACAGTAGTATCAAACTTCAAGAGGCCTTATCTTCATAACTATTTAAGATATCACCATAATTGTTTTTGTATTATGTTTCTTTTAATAAGATCTTCATTTCTAAAGCAAAAATATAAGCCATAACTGCATAAAAAATTTTTGCTGCCGCAACCTACTAAATACTTCACACAGCTGGACAAAGGAACTGATGCATTGCTGAATTTTACTGAAGTCGTTATGATGGAGGAAAATCAGCATTAAATCGTTGTGATGGAGGAAAATCAGCATTAAATTGTAACTTGTTCCGAGTCATCCAGTTTTGAATGTCTTGAAGGTGGTAGGACATATTTGTCAGGAGGGAAAGAAAGTTTTCAACAGCATTACTGCATTGAAGCTGAGTATCATCAGCATAGAAATGATGATCAATATGATGGTGGTTTATTATATGTGAGAGTGGAGCAGTATAGAGATTAAAGATAACTGGGCCCAGAACTGATCCTTGTGGGACTCCACATTCCAGTTTGACAGGTCTTGATTGTATTTTATTTACAATAACTTTCTGGAATCGGTCTGTGAGGTATGAACTAAACCAGGTGAGGGCTGTGCCATTAATACAAAATGTATTTTGGAGGCAAGAAAGAAAAATTGAGTGATCTATAGAGTCGAAGGCTGCAGATAAGTCGAGAAGAGTGAGGACGGAGATTTTTCCTGCATCAGAAGCAAGAAGTGTATCTTAAGTATGGACTAGAGTCATTTTGGTGCTGTGGTTGAGGCAATAGGCAGATTGAAAAGGGGGAAGGCGATCATTGGAATGAAGGTGATTGTTGAGCTGTTTTAGAACTTTTTCTAGTACTTTAGAGACAAAAGGTAAGTTTGAGACAGGTCTATAATTCTTCAAAATGTTGGGATCAAGGTCGTGCTTTTTCAGTAGAGGTGTGACTATTGCGGTTTTAACCCTTTGCTGGGCACAGCAAAATCATTTGTTCACTTCCTGCTGGGCAAGCAAAATGGAGGTGGATGGTCTGTGAGTGGGTGTGTGTATTTGACATGTAATAACTCCACAATGGGTTTAATGGATTTTAATGAAATAAAAACAGCAAATTGCAGAAATGAAGAAAGAAACTGCTATTTGCTATTGTGTGTTGTTATTTTTGTGTTTTTTAAAGAATTATAATGCATAAACACGCAAGGTCATTGATCGGTTTGTACGTGTCACAGTTAGTGTTGCAATAGCTTTGGAATGCATGCATGGATTTTGATCAAATAAAAAGTAAAACATTCAAAAACAATTACAGAAGAAAAGTTTTCAACCTACTGTTGGGTTTTTAGTTTTTTTGATGAATGATGCACAAAATCATGAAACATTCCGACGGTCGCCATTTTGTTTGCCAACGATCGCCGACGATCGCGATGCATGTTAACTTTACAGTTTGAGCCGCTACCATAACAAAAGTCCCAAATAGCAATCAATTCACAAAATATATCAAGTTGTGAACCATTGCCAAACTCGAAATCCACGAAAATTTCCTCAATTCTATTAGCAGAATTCAAAACATGCATCGGCCGAGTTAGATTCGACGATCGATTTACGTCTCGAACTTTGTTGTCAAAGCCGTCTTTCTCACTTCAATCAACAAAGTCAGAAGTGCACACACTACTAGGATCGCTTACATCAATATTTGAGCCTGGATACACATCTCACAGCATCATATTTTCGGCATGAAAGCCATAAAAACGATCGTACATGTCGGATTCGAAGATAGCGTCCATCTTGGGAAAAATTGCAATTTTTTTCCTCCAAAACTTGCCACAAACACACTCCAACTGCCGCCATTTGCAATTTACTTGTGGAAGTCACATGGGCAGTCTCGTTGCTTCTATTTTCACGAGATTTGAAGCGAGATTGGTGGGAATTTCGAATGTATGAACTCACTGAAGTGACGGTCACGTCGCCGGCCGTTTTTGGCTGTTGTGCCCAAGGATAGGTTCGGCTGTTTTGGGACGCTATGCCCAGCAAAGGGTTAAGAGCTGATGGAAAATTTCCATTCAATTTCAATCTCATGGGTCAAAAAAGTTGGTGAACCTTGGAGCTTTAGGCAACACAAATAATAATAATAAGAAGAAGAAGAAGAAGAAGAATAAATAATAATAATAATAAATGAAATGTTTATAAAAAAAAAACCACGAACTGACCCTTCAGCGTAAACATCTAGTTTGGCCAAGTCATCCCCAAGTCCAACCAGTATGTCCAGTGTGCCAACCTGTACAAACACACATTTACATAATTATATACATATATATAATATATATATATATATATATATATGTACACACACATCTGGAAAGATTGCACCATTCCTTACCAGATGAAAATGAAAATAATGAAATGCTTAGCATGGCCCATCATGCAAGATGGCTATGAATCCTGGACAAAAAGAAAATACCAACAAAAAATTGAAGCAGCTGTACTCTTTTCTTTTTTTTTTAGAAGGCTGCTCAAAGTCAGCTGGACATATAAAAGAAGAAATGAAAGCATATTAGTAATTACACAAACTGAGAACAACAAGAAAACTTTTTACTTTATAAATAAATGAACGGAAACTAAGATATGTGGGACATGCACTATGAACCCACAATATGAACATCATATACACTGTCTTGGAAGACCAAGGGAAAAAGGAAAAAAGGCAGACTACCATTGTATACTAGCATCTCTCAATGGCAACATCACCGAGTCCTGTGGCATGAGAATCCATGAAGTCAGCAGGGCCAGCGAAGACCACAGCAAACGGAACAGGAGGAGGAGGAAGAGGAGGAGGAGGAAGAGGAGGAGGAGTAGGAGGAGAATCATGTCATTATCATTGGGTGCAGTGGCGAAGACCAAAATCAGAATGCAGCTGGCTACCTAATAGTTCATGGAGGGTAAAAAACCAGTTCACTGCCAGGAGAAATCTGATTTAAGGTTCCTGCCAGTGCCAGAGGTTTTTCCAGTTTCAGGAGAAATGATTAACCAAAAAGTCTGGCATAAAAACTATTTGAAATAGAAAAACAAAGTTTGTATGTTTCTTAATGGAAAATAAATGATGAATCTGAAAGTCTATTCGGATCTTAAGAATTCTGATAACGTAATGTTACATGATATGCCTAATTTTAGAAATTATAATTTATGCAAATTTTTGCCTGGCACTACAGCAATTTTCTTTGCCAGGACATACAAGACAAACTACAAATAAAGAGTGAAAATACTCTCCTTGGTGATCATCTTTACCAATTGGATCAAATCCGTAGGCATCTATTTCAATACAATGCATAGTAAATTCAACTTTTCTGGCCCTGCTGACTTGGCCATGCCCCCTCCTGCCCACTAGCACTCTAACTCCTTCTCTTCACCACCCCTCTCCCCCTATCTACACCCCCCTCTCCCCCTATCCACACCCCTCTCCCCCTATCCACACCCCCTCTCCCCCTATCCACACCACCCCTCTCCCCCTATTACCTGCTGCCTCTGGCCTTGACTGGCATGTGTCATCACTGGAACTGTGAGTGGATTCACTATCACTATAGTATAGAGCACACTTGTCTGGTGATTCATCATCATTAGCCATTACACCCAGTGGTGTGTAGGGCAGCAACAAAGCGCTTCCACTCCTGCCTATTCTGGGCCAACCTAGTCACTGATCCCCAAGAGTGCTGCATGGCCTTCATCTCACTTTCTACAGTTCTTCTCCACGTTGCTTTTGGTCTTCCTTTCTTTCTCCTTCCTTCTGGGGTCCAGTGCAATGCTGTTCTTGCGATTGACTGTGGGTCTCTTCAGAGGATGTGCCCAATCCACTTCCACCGTCGTCTGGTGATGATGGTTCCCATGTCTTCTTGCCTGCATCTCCGTAGTAGGTCTTCAATGGAGATCTTCTCTGGCCAAAAGATCCGGAGAATTCTTTGGGTGATTCAGCGCTATATAAATTCCATACATTATTATTATTATCATTATTATTATTATTATTATTATTATCAAGTTCACCTGCTACGTAGCATCCAGCAAGTGTTGCACATTGCTATCTCCGTCTTAATCAAGTGACAAAAGACCATTGCCTTCTTTATCATCATTTTGACCCAAAAATCATCTGCAATGCTGGCAAAGTAGTGTAAGTTTTCTGTAAAGTGGATGGCTGACTGACCGTCCAGCACAAAAGTTGAACATTCAATTTGCCGCGTGGCGCTCGGCTTACACTACACGAACTTAACCAGTCAAAGACTAATTTGAAGGAAAAAAGGATGTTCTCTGTGACACAGAGGGATTCCATTCCCAATATTTAGAATAATTAAGACATTCTTCTAACTGTGTGAGAAGAAATTTTCACTTTTGCACCAGACACAAACTCGTGAAAAAGTGGAATAAAACAAGGTCGCCAGCTGACATCCTCAGCTATAGCCACAGGCAGCAAACAGTCACATGATACGCAAAATCTCAACACTGGTGAGCCTCAGAGCTCTAGCTGAGGAACAACAACAAAAAATCATTACCATGGTTTCAACAAATGAACACCTAACAACTACCACACCAAATCTGCAAAGCATTGTTTTGGTTTTTTTGGTATTGTTTTGTTTGCTACATGATAAGAGCATACTTAAGGTGGGACAAGGAGAACAAAACTGGTACTAACAATTTGTTTATAAGCTCATGTTAGAAGTTGCACCATACACTGAAAGGGCATCACTTGTAAAGCATGAAAATATAAATTACTCGGTTTTATGCACTGCTGGCATTGCCATGTATAAATTCCAATATGGCTGCTAAAACTAAATTTTCAAACTTCTAAACGTTTTTCTTAAATTTTCATCTATTTATAAGGAAATCTGTTTTTACAGACATGTTCTAAAACCTTAATTTTTTTAACATGTTCTAAAACCTGAATTTTTAACAGTTACAAAGGGAAATCTCCATGGATGTAAAATATCAATATCATATGCATTTCTAGTAATTTTTTATCTCTAGTTCTAAAAAGCATTATTTTAGCCCCTTTCAGAGACCGGTGTGCTAGCTAAGTTAGTGAAAGCTAGCTGGGTTGGAACACTCAGTCACTGAGTGAGTCAGTCAGTCAGTCACTCTCACCCTCAGCTCTGGGATGTTGAACTTGTAGTTGGAGGACAGGTTCTCCGCACTGGTTGCCCGGTTCAGAGTGTCCCAAGTCTTCTGGGGAGTGCTCTCCCCAGGGGCCGATATCAACCACACCTCACCCATTCTGTGACCTGCAGCCTGCCAATTCATGAAGAAATAAAGGGTTAGTTAGTGTTCATTTATACTATCTATAGAGCACATGTATTGTATTTGTAAACTCTCCATCCCCTTCAGTGTGCCTGCCAAGTCGAAATCTATTACAGGTTACACAGCCTGCATTTCATTCTTATACAGCACAGATAGATCTAGAGGCCCAAAATTTGGGCTCTCATACTGCAGTACATAGAACTTAAGTTTATACTGCATGTACTGCAGTACACATGCAAAGTGATGTAATGTGTCTTTGTAAACTACACTATTTTCAGGTGCTAAGTAAACAAACTATATAATATAGAGCATTTCAACACACACAGTCATGATGAGACATCTGCGAATGAAAGAAAAATGGACAAATTGAAAACTAGTTAATTAAAAACCCTTTTAAGTTTTATAGTTCTAAGGGTTACTTCAAGGCTGAAGGGTCACAGCTAAGGTGTCAACTACTACCCAGGACCAAATACATTAACTAAGTCAGGAGATTATAAGCTGGGGTGACTGTCCTGAAGCCACGGCGCACATGTATTAGTATACAGTCACCTAACCACGCTCAAGTCAATGCTGCTTAACCTTAGCTTGGAGAGAGTGAGTGCTCTGACCACTGAACTATCAAGAACACAACCACAAACTTATATATAAATATAGCCTATTGTCTGATGCAGACACCATACTAAAATAACATATCCCTGTCATCCATTTGCAAAGACAGTGGTACTGACCCCACAATAGAGGAAAACCCACCCCACCCCCAGTTCCTTATCTCTGCCTACTAACAGCTCTCTAGGAACTGTTGAAACTATGACAGTAACTTCATTACCACAAGACCAGCCAACAAGGATATAAGCCCATGAATGATGAAGGCAGTTTGCATTTCAGATCAGCTTGAAACTTCTTCACTAACACACTCTATTAATACACAGTAGTAAGTAGTTACTACTTGACAGCTACTCACTGGAACCTGCATTCACAGAAGTTCCAAACCTCAGGTTGACAAGACCTTACTAGCATAAAATATGGAGGACTGATTATTACCTGGATTTTTTTGGTGGGTTTTTGCTGTTGTTGTTATTGTTAGGGGGGTGGGGGTGGGGGGCTTTGTTTGAGGGTTTTTTGTTTATTTGGTTGGGGGGGGGGGGGGGGGGGGGGGGGGGGTTGGGGGGGTGTGCATTCCTCAGCTAGAGCTCCGAGGTCTACTAATGTCATGCTCAAGACTTTTGCATATAGTTTTACAACCATTTTTGCCCACCATTAAGGTAGACTTTGCATTCTGACTTCAGCGATGATGCCTAAATGCAACACCAGTATCATGTGTGCATGTTTTTAAAGTACTTTTTTTTTTTTTTCTGTTCTTACCAGCATGGATCATTGGATGGCCTAAATTTTTAAACAGCAGAACAAGTTTTAACATGTGCGCAAGACGTTCTGCATGCTTTTGCACTACGAGGCCTTGGTTTATAATACTCATGTACATGTGTGTGTGTGTGTGTTTGTGTGAGTGAATCACTGAATGTGCACTCATGTGTATGCATGTGTGTTTTCCATTATTTTCTTCTATTCATTATATCAAAACTCTCTTGTAGTTTGGAAACTGGCAGTTTGGGGTAAATTCAATATTTTGTACCAAAAAAAAAACTTTTACTTTAGGCCGTATAACAATTGATATATTTTTGCATTAGCTATGACTATGACAGTATGAGAGGGAACTTGACCCAACCAAACATGCTAAAAAAAATTACCACTGATAACTGATGTACTTGCAACATGCATTGCATTGAACAGATTACTTCATAATTTACACTAAACAAGCTGGTATGCCATTCTAGCCAAGTAAGAAGCAATATTTGATCAACGGTAAAACCACTTGGCTATGCAGGAACTTAGTCCTGCCATGCACACACGGACAGGACACACCGGACACACCCTGCAGACACACCCTGCAGCAGCTTGGCAAAACTTGTCTTTGTTTCCACATAGGTTAAAACTGTCTTTGGAAGCTAATTATAGAGTGAAATATGATCCCCTCACTGACTGTTACAGTGTTAGGTCTTAATGAAAACAGCATGTGTGAGGTGTCTCATTGTCTGGCTAACTTAGTAACTGGTGGCATGGGAAAGTTTGGATTCTCTGTAAGTGTAAGTGTAAAAAAGAAACTGGAAAGCAAGAGATTTTTTGGAAAACACATTACAAGTGGTACTAGGTGCTGTTGTGATTCGATGGACTGGTCTAGCCGAACATTTTTATCTGAAAATGCTAGGATGGAGGGGAAGTGGATCTCTCTCTCTCTCTCTCTCTCTCGGCAACGTGACGGGACGAGAACTGAACGGGTGTGCTGTTAGTAAGCTGCTGCAAACTTTTGCATTTTAGCTTCAAAATGTCAGTTAATGGCCTTCCAGAAACTGTAATAACAACTTTAAACGCCCTGCTGATCGACAACGACGTATCGAGTTGGAAAGTCGCGGGGAAGAGTGGCAGCGTTGTGTTCGTCTTGCGAATGAAGCCAGCTGACAAGTCAGTGTCAACAGAAATGGCGGACCCGGTGCTGAACCGTAACTCCCGAGTTCAGTACTATCGCAAGAAACCCCCATGTCAAATCCGTCGGGACCTCCAAAGAAGCAGACAACAGTAACACCAAGAAAGACAGGCAAGTCGCCCATGTGACAATGACAGTGTCTTGGAAGAGCTGGTCTTGTGTAACATTGACTCCCTGCTCAATGTGGAAACAGAAGAAAAACAAACCAGTGTATACACAGAGCTGTGTGTCAGCAGTGCAGTGAATGCCTCGGCCACACCAGATTCACTTGATCTACAGTGTGATCCAGCAACAGACAGCAAGATCGGTGTGTCTTCTGAGGCATCTGATGTGCAGAAAGAGCTGACAGTTGGCTGCACAGTGGATGACTCTGATACTGTTATTGTGAAACAGTATGTGTCTACTCTAACTGACAAACGTGTGCAGCATTGATTACGGGACAGCAAGAGAAACACACGGTTTCGAAAGGTGGTGGTACATAGTTCAGGCGATCAAAACATTGTGATGTGTGAATCAGATGACATTGCTCTGGAATACTCTTGGAATGGAGATCCTGGCGAGGAATCTAAGTGAGTGTTCTGGTACATCAAGCAAGAAGAGAAAAACATGTTGCCAGACTTCGTAAAGGGAAGCAGTGTCCTAACACACAACACGAAGAGACAGTGGGGCGTGCTGAGCGGGAATTACATCATCTTCGGGACCTGATCCGGTTTTACATGGGCTGACTTCGGTTTTACATGGGCTGACTTCGATGGCTGCAGACTGGAAAAGGAAAGGCTGTTTTGAAATTGAGACACGGACAATAATGTATCAATCTTGATGTACATACCACTACTGCCATGGTTTCCATGTCATTGTAATCGCGTCGCATTTGATATGTTACCGCCCCGCAGCGCTATATAGCTTGATTGCTAAATAGCAATAAATTTTGTCAATTGTCAATTGTCTCTCTCTCTCTCTCTCTCTCTCTCTCTCTCTCTCTCTCTTCTTAGTGTCTCTCTCTCTCTCTCTCTCTCTCTCCTCTCTCTCTCTCTCTCTCTCTCTCTCTCTCATATACTTCTGCTATGTGATGAAACCTTGTATTCTCATGTGTATGATTTTGTTCATTTGATATTTATAGGTGTTGAAACTTGCATAAATTGTAGTTCTGATTGTTCCACGTTCCTTCCCCTTTCCTCCTCCTTCAACAGTTTCATTCTTTTCTGCTTCCTCCTCTTACTCTCTTCCTGTTCTTTTTTCCCCTTCCCTTTTGTCTTATCCTCAACATAAACTAATAATGATAAATACTGCACACACCTCCCCCCCCCCCCCCCCCCCCCCCCCTTCTCTCTCAAATAAAGATGATTCATTCATTCATTCATCCCCTCTCTCCATCTCTCTCTCTCCCCCTCCCTCTCATATCTGTCCTGTGTATACAACTATCTCTATTCTGTTTGTTTATGCATGTTACATTTTACCTAATTCTTTAGACATTTCACTAGGCCTATTGTTTGTTTAATTGAATGTTTGGTTGCTTGATTTACTGTTTGGACTGAGGGTTGGATGAAAAAAAAAGCCACCATTTTGCTTACTCTTTTCCCTCAATAAAAAAAAAATGCTCTCTCTCTCTCTCTCTCTCTCTCTCTCTCTCTCTCTCTCTCTCTCTCTCTCTCTCTGCGGCTCAGTCTCAAAAATAAATGACCGTATGGGTCAAAATCCTAACAATGGGCCATGCCAGGCAGATGAAGAAGACGCTTGCGATGCCCATGATCTGATTTAGTGATTACGAGGACGCCTGTCTGCCGTCCTGCTTTCAGGCTCTCTATCCTAGATTAATAATGCGCAAATCCTAATAACACGGTGGGGAAGACAATAAAATGACAAGCAGGCTTAAATTTTTGATAGGCCTACCTTGAATGTGTTGTATCTATAGATACCCTACAGCACTGGTCGTCACATCTATTGAGATTTTAAACAATAATATTTTGACCATTGACTGATGTGTCGTCACTAACCATGTTTTGCATCCATGCACACAAATACATAAGTATTGCAAACCAAAGTTCAAGGTTTATATAACAACTTACTGTGATCAGAACTGAACTGAATACTGTTTCGTTATTCCACGCCGGCTAACAAACTTCAATGTTTGGTAACTCAACGAACTCCGACAGATCAGTAGAAAGCAGCCATGTTTTGATCACGTGAGACCACATGTGATGAATAGGCTAAGTTGAGCTCAGAAAAAATAGAACCAGCTGCTCCATTGCAAGTGAAATACCGTCTACCTTAAAAACCTTAATAGTTGGATGCAACCATACCTCATCACTTTGCAAAACTCGATTTTGATAGATCTGAAGGAGAGACACAAAACATGCTTTATTCACAAAAATACATGGCAAGAAAACTTTTATTCACGAAGGTATGTTGACCGTATAAAAAGAACTGACTTTTGATTTTTTTATTTGTTCAATACATACATACAAACATATATATATATTTTTTTTTTTTTTTTATTTAACCACGCGTTTGTGTATTTTATTTTTTATTTTATTCTTTTACATTGAGGATGATGGAATAAGCACTTATGTGCTTTTTTTACATCCAATTCCCCGTGTGTATACGGTTTTGTAAATTCTGTCATCTGTTCCCACCGGCACACAATGACCTACTCTTACGAAAAGTGGAACAGGATTTAACGTGTGCGCAAGATGTTCTGCGCGCGCGCGTGGGTGTGGGTGTGTGTGGGTTAGTTCTTCAGTTTAACGTCCTTCCACCAAAAAGTGATATTAGACGGTTAAGTGTGTGTGTTTGTGTTGTGTGTGTGTGTGTGTGTGTGTGTGTGTGTGTCTTCAATTTTACATCTGTTCACTTAAAGTGATATTAGACGATGGAGGCAGGGGGGGGGGGGGGGGGGGGGGGGGGGGGGCAGTATAATGAGATAAGGGCTTTAAGTAGAAAAAATACGTGTTGGTAATACGTGTGTGTGTGTGTGTGTGTGTGTGTGTGTGTGGTTGTGTGTGTGTGTGTGTGTGTGTGTATGTGTGTGCCAAGAAAATGACCTAAGCAACAAACAATTATAAAGAACCTAGGGCCTTACTATTTGAAATAACTGTAGGGGAATAATCAAGAACATTTTTCTAAATCTTCAACCAGTCAAAGATAACAAATAGAACAAGAAAAACTCCGAAACCTAACAATAGATACTATCCCATAGAAGGCCCATAGAGCCGGAGCTTATCCCGGTTTCTGTAGCGTTAAGCGAACTGATGGTTTTTCACCACCCCTGTGACAGGACGCTAGTCTGTCGCCAGATACTTCCCCAGCAGAGCTGGTACCCACTTGTACACCTGGGTGGAGTGAGGAAAATAGGAGTAAAGTGTCTTTCCCAAGGACACAACACCGAGCCGAGCGGGGATCGAACCCGCGACCTCTGGATCACGAGTCGACCGCCTAGACCACTCGACCACGGTGCCTCAATAGATACTATAACTAGCCAAAAAGTTTGGACTTTGGGAACGTTAACATATTCTACGTAGATCTTAGCACAAAGTATGGGGTAAAAAAACAAAGGGCATTTAGATAGGTTTACAGAACATTCATTAAAAAAAATGATAAGCTTTAAAACAGGGTGATCAATCACAGGAAGATACCGACTGGGCTGTATAACAGACATTCAGAAATTCTGCAAAGAAGTATATCATTGTTGTGTGTGTGTGTGTGTGTGTGTGTGGTGTGTGTGTGTGTGTGTGTGTGTGTGTGTGTGTGTGTGTGTGTGTGTGTGTGTGTGTGTGTGTGTGTGTGTTGGACTTTATGTCTATTCACTTAAAATAATATTAGAGGAAGAGGTGGGGGGGGAGGGGGGGGGGGGGCTTGATGAGATGAGGGCTCTAAGAAAAAGAGATGCATGTTGGTATTTATGTACATTACAAGACTGGTTCCAAACTGTATGATCAATATGATGCAAAAAAACATGGCAAAGAAACGCAAATAATAACAACACAGAACAATTGAAAACAACTCTAAAATTAGAAAATGAACAATTGCAAACTACCTGTCCCCACAGTAGAAGTGTTATAATTTCACGGTCGTACTTCACAAAAATAAGAATACTGGAGATTGCATCAGACAAGGCCATCTCACACAATAACTTTAGGTTGGTTAAAACTTCCTGCAAAGACTTATCTTGAAATGTTGGTAGGAACTTTTTTAAACCTCGACATTGATGTAAAACATGAACATTGGACAGTTTTTCACCGCATATGCATTGTTTTGGGGTGGTTGTTTTGTGTGTGTGTGTTTTTGGTTGTTGTTGGGGGGGGGGGGGGGGTGTTGTTTTTTTTGTTGTTGTTTTTTTTTTTTTTTGGGGGGGGGGGTTGCTTGAAAGGCATTTAATTTCAGTCTGTGAATTAAAGAAACAATTTTTAGTACAGGATTTTCAAAAGCCATACTGAGTACAAGGAATGTTCTCAATGTCCAGAACAGAACAAGTCTGCTGGGGATAGCCAACCTCTTCCTGTTTAGTGTAATGAGACCAGAGACTCGATAGAGCACTTTTTATGGGATTGTAAATATATTAGAACTTTTTGGACAAGTTTAGAAAATGTTATTAAAGAACGATGCACAAATGTCTGTAACATAACATATTTAAAACCGAGCAGTATAATGCAAGAATTGCAAATAACCTTATGAAATTTGAAATAGAATGGAGTCACTACAAATCATTGTTTTTTGTCACATAAAGAATGAATAAAACATCAGAAGACACACAGCTTCGGACAAAAAACAACAACAAACATCCCATCAAGCCCTCCTGTAATGGGGGAGGGAGGAATGGCAATCGAAAAACTGTGTAATATTCTTCAGATGGCATGGCATGTGAATTGTGTACTGTATAAAATGCCGTTGTGTATATATGTATGTATATATGTATGTATGTATGTTTGTATGTATGTATGTATGTATGTATGTATGTATGTATGTATGTATGTATGTATGTATGTATGCAGGCATGCTGTATATACCCTATTTCTTTGTTATGTCTAGTTAACGTTTATTGATATTGATAATGCTTGTCATGCATATATGTATTTGTAACAACAAAAGGAATTTAAAAAATTAGTTATTAAAATTTTAAAAAACACCCTCTTCCTGTTTCTTTTTTACATGTTTCCAGCAAACATTTTGAAGCAAAGCATAACCTTCATGAAGAGAAAGAGAAATATTTTAAAAAGATGAACAGCTAAAATGTTTTGCTGCCTTTTTGGCTGCTTTGTCTATCTTTCATTGAAATAAATACCACAGTGAGATGGAATCCAGCAGAAAGTAACTTGCGAACCCTTCAGAATTAGAAGATGTACCAAAAAATTAATTTTGATAATAAGATTTTGCCTAACTGTCGACATTGAGTTACTAAGAGACTGCAATGCAGATTTTAGAATCAACCCATAACAAAATCTACGGAACAAAATCAGGAAAATCTAGTAGACAGTACAAAGCCATCACAACAGTAGTGAGTTCAGCAGTAAAGATGGAATGATTTTCGACGATATGATAGGACTTTTCAATCTTTAAAGCTGGAATGATGAATGCTGCCCCTGCCTTCCTATTTTCAAGAGGGGATCTTTCAGTGTATATCTTAAGATAAGAAAGATATGAGTTATCTATATGCTTATTTATATAAGAGACAAGAATAAGTCCTTTTTTTAAAAAAAAGAGAGATGGTTGATATCAAAATATGCTTTCTGAAGTTCCCATTTTGGACAAGGTGTTAAAAGAGGTGTGGAGTTTTGCCAATATTAAAGATTAATACTTGATTCTTTGAGGAGATCAGAAGTATATGTGCCAATTGTATCAAGAGAAGATACATTTTTAACTCTTTTGGGAAAATATTCTCAGATCGAATTGAAGTTTCCATGTGATATTATTTTCAACTGTTGAACTTGGTAAGCTATACTTTGAAACGGCTAAGTTAGATCATCCTCTAACAGGAGTACTCCTATTTCTCTGTATGTTCCTAAAGAAGATGCATGAAAGGGATCTCTCAAAGCAATCCCGAAGGCTTTACAATCTAAGCTTTAAATTTTGTTCATTAGATACTTGGGGGTACTAAAGAATAATTCTTGACGATATGTTAGTTTAGAGCGAACTAGTGATACTGATAAATGTTTTAAAACTACTGAATCGTGTGCCCATATTTGCTTACGAATTGCCTTTAATATATTTAGACTTTTTCTGGCTTTGTTCAAAGCATATTCGATGTGACAGTACCATGTTAATTTTGAAGTAAGTATGATACCTAGAAATTTTATCATAGGCTTATAATCCAGAACTCTTTCACAAAACTTAAAAACAGAAAGCTTAGGAGGATCAGCACCATTACTAAACAGCACAACTTGTGTGTTTTTCTGTGGAAAGATATGATCCATTTTCTACCATATACTTATAAATTTTATTCAACTCAAGTTGATATAACTTTCTAACATAATTCAATTGTTTTTTAGGTGTTACCTTTTTCATTGTTACCCTTTTCCACATACAAACGTCATCAGCATATTGGATAAGAACAACATTATCAGACACAGATTCAGGGAGATCATAAAGTAAAATATTAAACAAATATAGCGCATCACTGAACCCTGTGGTATACCCATTTGTGGAAACCTAAGAGTGGATGAGAATTTTCAACCTTGACCTGAATGATTCTTTCTGTAAGAAAATTTCTAAAATAAGAATAATTATATGAAACCTGACAATCCAATACATTCTAATTTATATAACAATCTAGCATGCCAGACTTGGTCATAAGTTTTGTTTATATCAAAGAAAGTGGCAAGAATGTTTTGTCTCTGTGCAAATTGATGTTTTATCTGGGTAGTCAGCTTAACTAAATGGTCTGTAGTTGATCTTCCTTTTCGAAATCCTGCTTGATTTACTGGGACAACTTTACTTTTATCACAATGATACACTAGTCTCATTAGAATGATTTTGTCTATAAGTTTTCCAGTATGTGATGTAAATGCAACAGGTCTGTAAAGTTTTGAATCACTTTTTGATTTTCCTTGTTTTAGTAGGGGGATAATAATAGACTGACCCAAAATCAGAGGTATCTCACCTTCTTCCCAGTACTTCTGAAATAGTGTGTGTAGTAAAAGAATCCAGTGTTGTAGTAAGTGTTTCAACATTTGATTTGAAATGGCATCCACTCCTACTGATTTTTTCTTATTACTAAGAGATCGAATAGCATCCATACCTTCTCGAAAAGTTATGGTGTGTTTATTCATTTCTAAAATTAATTTCTGACTCTGAGAGATATGCTTACTCATTGTATTAGAAAACATATCAATGAAAGTTTCAGCCTTGGATCAGAGAGAATCTCTTTATCTTTAGCTACAATTGGACCAAATGGTTGATTTATACCCTGTTTCATATCATTAAATTTGTCCATACTTTTGCACATCCTTATGACTACAAATTTCTTGTGTACAAAAATAAGACCAGAATTCACGCTTGACTTGTTCAATCATTTTGTGTTTTTTGCTAATTTTAGCAAAATATGATTAGCTCTTGATTTATTTCGTAAACAAGTTTTGAATGGTTGTTTTTTTCCCTATTAATATCATTTTGCACGTTTCATTCCACCATTATGTTCCATGCATGTTTATCAGATTTTACAGATGAACAGTTGGGAATTGAACAATGGGTTGCTTTTAAAACTGTTTTTGTAAACCTATCATAAAACATGTCTATGTCATCACATGCTATACAGCTAGTGTCATAAACTTTTAGAAAATATTGAAACAGGTCCCAGTTTGCTTTATTGTAACTGTATTTTGGAATCATATTTTGACTTTTTCATCAAGTGCTGATCTTCCATACAGTGTTATTATATTTAGTAAATGGTCAGTTCCTAGAGAGTCACTCTAAGTTTTCCATGCACAGTGTGGGGCTAGAATAGAGAAATAAGAGAGAGAGAGAGAGAGAGAGAGAGAGAGAGAGAGAGAGAGAGAGAGAGAGAGAGAGAGAGAGATCTATGGCAGTACCTGGTAACACTTCCATCACTAAGGAGGTATAAAGAAGAATCAACAATGTTCTCTAATCTTACTCTGAAAATGGAGACATTATCTTTTTCCCAGAAAGGAGATTGGCATTAAAATCACCAGCTATTACCCATTTTTCTTTTGATATTTGTATAGATCTCACCCAGTCTGTATTATCTTAATGTGGACCTTTTGGTAGGTAAACAGACACAATATTAACGATCTGATTATCACTTAGTTTTACTCAACTGCACATGAAAGAATGTTTTGCATATTGTTTAGAAGGGGAGAAGGATATTGGCTATACTCCACAGTTTAATGTACATACATAGCTGTTTTTGTTTTACCCTCAGCGCCTGCCTTTTCATGAATGGGAGGGTAGTAACCAGTAGGAAGCTTTGGTAAGTTGTTGACATTCACATTCAGGGACTGAAAAATAAGTATTTTATACCTCTGAGGCAAGATGTTGAAGGAGGTATGAAAGGTTTGTATTGATGGACTTACAGGGCTACAGTTCCATTGCATGAGTTTTACAAGATGGGTTCTGCACATAACTAACAAACAATGAGAGCTGCTGTTCCCACAGCAGTTACTACAATGGTTTTAGAAAAAAGAAAACACAAACTCACACACAAAAACTAACAACAACAGCAATCAAAATATAAAGGAAAATCTAACAATCATGAAAAAGATGGCGGAACTACTCTAAAAGGAAAAGAATGCCTAATGATATCAAGGCACATAATAACAAACACTGTTAGATCGTCTTGAATAGTAGTTTCAAGTAGGCTACACTATAACTGAGAAATGGCGGTAATAAGATTAAAATACAATTATAGACTAGCTGTAATATCCAAAATGCTAAGTTATTGCAAAACATATTCTTGTGGTATCCCTTTAAAACCAGTCACCCAAGACACTATATCTGTTCTGCAAGGATCTCATATGGTCACAGCCAAGCCAGGAAGTTGTGGCTTTGGGTAGAACTCAGGTAGGTGTGGTGGGGTATGTTTCGTCTTCTTCAGTGTTTTCCAGAATAAACCCCTCACATGCCTCCCAAGGTTCTTTGCCAAAACGCTGTTAGAGGTTAGAGTGGCTGATGAAAGAAATATTGGCAGCATCAAAAAGACCAGATGATGTCAATGCATTAAAAACGTCTCTTTTGATATTTAATGCAGGGTCTTTCAACTGTGGAACTTTGCTCACCAGATCTTAATTGTGGGATGTTTTGTGGCAAAGTTCTTGACGCTTTTAGTGAACCTTTCGCTAGCATCTGCTACCTCTGTCTTCTTCAAATCATTGACTCCACAGTGAACCACCACAGCGTCCAATGGCCTGTCAGCAGTGGAAAGTGTTTTTTTCTAAGACAGCACCAATAATATGTGTGTGTGAGGGTTTTTCTTTTTTTTTTAAACCATTTTTCAGATCATACAACATTTTAAAAAAATGTTGGGAATTTCTAAAATCGTACTTATTCAATTTTGTTCTTAATAAAGAAAAATAAGTGTTTTGTATCTCACTGTGCCCTTGTGCTTTGGCTTAAAAGTATCAAAATAGAGCCCCGCCCCCCCCCCCCCCCCCCCCCCCCTCTCTCTCTCTCTCTCTCTCTCTCTCTCTTGGTCTCTGGTGATCTCCCTTGGATATAGGCAGGGCGAAATTTTGCTGCGTACATTTTGTGTTTAAATAACCAAATAAACCAGCACCATGCCAGTTGTCGGGTTGCCAACAACGCTGGAAGTGACGCTAGGTGCCCTGCTGCAACAACACTGCATCACCTCATGGAAGGTCTGTGGAGAAGGCGAGCAAACGACAGTTGTATTGCGACTAAAGGCTGGCTCAAGTGAAGGAAACATGGCGGGTCAACAAACCCCTGTGTACTTCCGCAGAAAGCCCCCCAGTCAGACCAACAGGGACCGAAGAAGGACAGAGGAGAGGAGACTGGCAGAGGAGAGGAGACAGGCAGAGGAGAGGAGACAGACAGAGGAGACGAGACAGACAGAAGAAAAGCAAGAAGACAAGGCAAGTGCATTGTTGGCATTGGAAAATTTGCCAAGTTTGTTTATGCCAACACCCCCCATCACCCAGTCTGTCTCACACACCAACACCCCAGCCTCTCCAAACCACATACCTTCGCAATTGCTGCTTCCCGCACGTGATTATCGCCGTGCGTCACGTGCTGTCACGGTGTTGGAAGCTGACACAGTGGCTGAACAACAAGGTGGAATTGACCTGGTTGAGGTGCCTGTACCTGACATTACAATGGAGGGGGAGGACTGTGACGAATATTTAGATCAGATTCGGGATGCAGGCTACAGTGGAGATATGATAAAGAACTATGTGGGTGGGCTGAGAAACAGATCCCTGCAGAGAAATCTCAGGGACATTTCTAGAAACAAGGACTTTCTTAAGGTGTATACCTCTGGTGACGTACCTGACACTATCATTTGTGAAAGTCAAGATATGATTTTTCAGTTTATCTGGACAGATGACACTTACAATCCTGCAGATTACTTTTGGTTTGCAAAAAAGAACATCAGGCAACTGACTCAGGAGGAAAAAGACATTTATTCCAAGCTGCAGCTGTGGACACCTGCCGATCTGAAAGAATCAAAGACAGAATTAATGCCGGACTGGATGTTTTACATGTTATGATGGATGTGATCAGATTTTTTCTGGGTTAGATGTGACTCTGGTTGCCTGTTTATGTGCATGTGTGTGTGTGTGTGTGTGTGTGTGTGTGTGTTGTGTGTGTGTGTGTGTGTGTGTGCGTGCACGCGCACCCTTTGTGCGCGCGTGTGTGGATGTGTGTGTGCGTGCGTGTGTTTGTGTGCGTGTGTGTGTGTGTGCGCGGGCGTGTGTGTGTGTGCAAGCGTGTGTTTGTGCGTGCTTGTGTGTGTGCGTGCGTGTGTGTGCGCGCGTGTGTGCGTGCGCGTGTGTGCGGGGTGTGCATGCATGTGTGTGTGCATATGTGTGAGAGAGAGAGAGAGAGAGAGAGAGAGAGAAGAGAGAGAGAGAGAGAGAGAGAGAGAGAGAAAAGAGCAAAACAGGAGGGTTTTAGGCATATTGTGAGTTAGGTTTTTCACGTGTTGGAAAGAGCAGTTACCAGATCAAACGGAACATAGGGACACGGAAGCCCTGTCACAGACTCGGTGTTTATATAATGTTTGTAGTTGTTGTTACCCTCTCCCCTTTCCCCATTTGCAATGGGCGAAAGTGTTAGGCACCAGTTAATCTGAATCGTAATGTAAAACACTTCACCATGTCGTGGAATCCATGCCATGTCGACCATTTGGGCTGTAAAAATTATACATCTGTATTTCTGAAATTATGTGTTTTGTGCCAGTCCTTTCCCACTGTCCCCTTGTAAATGGGCTTTAACAGCTTATTACAATAAAATATTGTCAAATTGTCAAATTGTCAAATCTCTCTCTCTCTCATCTCTCTCTCTCTCTCTCCTCTCTCTCTCTCTCTCTCTCTCTCTCTCTCTCTCTCTCGCTCCCTCTTCCCATTCATTTTCAGAAAGCAAAGTATGTGAGTCTTATGGCCACCCAGAATGTGTCAATAATCAGACAACTAGCATGGTTTTTGTACAAAGCCTTCAAACTCAGAGACAGTAAACTCAGTCCCCAGTATACATAAAATTTTGCAAATCTTGATGTCATTTATTTATATTTATATGTGTTTTTTTTCACTTTTCATTGGCGTCACTTTTCTTGATATATGCATTCATGGATCAGTTCTGGGTCCTGTTCTCTTCACTCTCTATACTGCTCCACTCTCACACATAATAAACCACCATCATATGGATCATCATTTCTATGCCGATGACACTCAGCTTCAATGTAGCAATACCCTTGAAAATCTGCCTTCCCTCCTGACAAATATGGCCCTCTGCCTTCTAGACATTCAAAGCTGGATGACTCAAAATAAGTTACAGCTAAATGCTGATAAAACGGAAGCCATGCTCATGGGGACCAAACATAAACTTTCCTCCATCACAACGACTTCAGTGGAATTCAGCAATACGTCGGTTCCTATGTCCAGCTCAGTGAACTATCTAGGTGTGGTCCTTGACAACACAGTCTCTATGAAAAAATTCATCACCCAGACCTGCCAGTCTTGCTACTATCAATTACGGCGCATAAGTGCAATTCGCAAGTATCTGTCTACTGAAGCAACATCTAAACTTGTCACATCTCTCATTCTTTCTCGACTGGACTACTGTAATTCTCTCTTGGCTGGTTTGCCGGCATCATCCATCCACTCCCTTCAACGCATACAAAACTCTGCAGCTCGACTGGTCCTTAGAAAGAAAAAATCTGAACACATCACTCCTCTTTTGCGATCTCTTCACTGGCTGCCTGTCTCACAAAGAATAAAGTATAAGATTAATACCCTTTGTTTCAAATGTCTCCACAAATCTGCACCTTCTTATCTCTGTAACTGTCTTCACCTGTACACTCCGTCCCGTTCCCTTCGTTCAGCTGTAGATACGTTGTGCTTTCGAACACCCAGATTTAAACAAACCACTGTTGGCTGTCGCTCTTTCTCTGTTTCCGGTCCCTCCACATGGAACGACCTCCCTCTTCCACTTTGCCAAAAGCCTTCTTTTGATTCTTTCAAATCTAGCCTCAAAACGCACTTATACTCTATTTGAGATCTTCCCCTGTTGTCTGATCCTACTTGTCAATAGCTGCCTTCACCTCCACCACCCCCACCTAAGTGTGTTGTGTATATAAATTTTATATTTGTTTATCTTGATATTATGGATGGTTGCATGCGTATGAATGATTTGAATGCAAGCGCTTTGATTTCTTTACTTTACAAGATTCAGCGCTACATAAATTCCATACATTATTATTATTATTATTAGTATCATCATTATCATTATGTGTCTGTAGACATTTATGTACCCCATGAAAATGGGCAGAGGCCTAAATTCATTAAACATTGTCATTGTCATTGTCATTGTCTCTCTCTCTCTCTCTCTCTCTCTCTCTCTCTCTCTCTCTCTCTCTCTCTCTCTCTCTCTCTCTCTCTCTCTCTCTCTCTGTTTTTATGTCTCTCTTTGTCTCTGTCTTTCTCCGGTTTTCTTATCTCTGTGTGCTTGACTCTCTGTGTCTGTCTTTGCAGCCTATGACGGTCTGTTTCTGTAATTCTTAGTTATAGCCTCATCCGGCCTCAAGGCCATAGATAATCAAACTTTTCTTTCTCAAGCTGCTGAACGTCTATCACAAATCCCTGACCACACTGACCCTTCTGAACACTACAATACCGTTCTCAGCCAACTTCTTGATAGGCCCTGTGCACCATGGTACCCCTATGACATCCTGGTCACAAAACGCAAACGCCGACAGCTAGAGCGGCAATAGCGAAAAACAAGAACTGAGATAAACAGACACTTCTTCCTAAACAAATCAACAAAAGTCAAAACCTTAATCCATTCAGCAAAAACAAAGTATTACTCTTCTCAAGTTCTTGATGCCACATCTATGAAATCTCTTTTCCCTCTCATCCACTCTTCTTGGACCTGCGAAGGCAAGCCCTCTGCCTTCTATCCACATCCACTCTGAACATCCTTCTATATGTTCTGCTTTCTTTTCTGACAAAGTCCGCAACATTCGCTCTAATTTGGATCAGACTCCTTTTCAGCCTGCAATTTCTGACCCCAAATTTTCTGGCACTCCTCTCCTTTTCTTTCATCCAGCAAGCGAGAAAGAAATCACGACAATACTGAAAGAAATGACAATAAAATCATGTGATCTTGATCCTATACCTGCTTCTCTTTCACCCAGTGCCTTCCACAGCTTATACCCAGTAACACAAAAATAGTAAACTCATCACTTCTTTCAGGAATTTTTCCAACAGCTCTCAAAACTGCAATAGTTACACCTCTACTCAAAAAGCACGACCTCGATCCTAACACTCTGAAGAATTATAGACCTGTATCCAACCTACTGTTCATCTCTAAAGTCCTTGAAAAAGATGTTCTGATACAACTCAACAGCCATCTTAAATTCAAACAGGCTCCTTCTCTCTTTTCAGTCTGCCTATGGCGCCAACCACAGCACCAAAACCACCCTAGTCCACACACCTTAAACACACTTCTACACACGTCTGACTCAGGAAAAATCTCCCTTTTCACTCTTCTCGACTCATCTGCAGTCTTCCACACTATAGACCACTCAATTCTTCTCTCTAGTCCTGTCTCCAAAAAACTTTGGTGTTAAAGGCACAGCCCTCACCTGGTTCAGTTCCTACCTTACAGACTGATTCCATACAGTTGCAGTAAAACAAGATTCAATCAACACCTACCAAACTGGAATGTGGAGTCCCACAGGGATCAGTTTTGGGCCCTGTTCTTTTCACTCTCTACAGCACTCCTCTTTCACACATAATAAATCGTCATCAGATCAACCATCATTTTTATGCAGATGACTCTCAAATTCCTAGCAGTGATACTCCTGAAAATCTGCCTTCTCATTTGATTAATATGTCCTACTGCCTTCAAGATATCCAAAATTGGATGATACAGAACAAGTTACAGATAAATGCAGATAAAACCAAAGCCATGCTTGTAGGGACCAAACACAAACTCTCTTCCATCACAACAGCTTCAATAGAATTCGGCAATACGTCTGTCCCTCTATCCACTGCTGTGAAATGTCTAGGGGTCCTTATAGACAACACACTCTTTATGCAAAAATTCATCACCCAAACCTGCCAACCCTGCTATTATCAATTGTGGGCATCAGTGCAGTTTGAAAATACCTGTCCACTGATGCAACATTCAAACTAGTCACACCTCATTCTCTCACATCTGGACTATTGCAATTCTCTTCTGGCTGGTCTGCCAGCTTCATCTATCCACTCCCTTCAACATATACAAAACTCTGCAGCTCGACTAGTACTCAGAAAGAAAAAATCTGAGCACATTACTCCTCTTTTGCGATCTCTCCACTGGTTGCCTGTGCCACAGAGAGTAAACTATAAGATCAGTACCCTCTGATACAAATGCCTCCATAAAACAGCACCTTGCTACCTCTGTGAATGTCTTCACCTGTACACTCCTTCTCGTTCCCTCCGCTCTGCTGCAGATACCCTGTGCTTAAGAATACCTAGACTCAACCAGTCCACCCGTGTCCATTTCTCTTTCTCTGTTTTTGGTCCATTATCTTGAATGACTTCCCTCGCTCCCTTCCCCCAAAGCTTTCTTATGACGCTTTTAAATCCGCCTGAAGACATATTTATTTATTTAAATTCTAAGATTCTCCCCTCTTGTTCCATTTAATTTTTGTCCTGCCCTCAACAGCCCAAACCCCATCATCCTGCCCCAGTGTACAGCCTTTATGTGTGTGCGTGAGTGTGCATGTGTGTGCGTGCGAGCGTGTGTGTATACATTTGAATTTGTTTAAAAATATATATATATATATATATATATATTATATATATATATATATATATATATATATATATATATATATATATATATATTAATTGTGACTGGCTGCATGTGAATGAGAAGAATGAATGAAAGCGCTTTGATTTGTTTTCTTTAGGATATAGTGCTACAGAAATTCCATGTATCATTATTATCCAAAGAGACTTTTTTCAAGAACCTCTCTCTCTCACACTCTCTCTCCAATTTTGTTCTCTGTCTGTCTGTCTGTCTGTCTGTCTGTCTGTCTCTCTTCTCTCTCTCTCTCTCTCTCTCTCTCTCTCTCTCTCTCTCTCTCTCTCTCTCTCCTCTCCCTCTCTCTCTCTCTCTTGTGTTTTTCCCCTTCAAATGTGGCCAAGGCCTTTTGAATAAACCATTCGCATTCGCATTCCTCTCTCTCTCTCTCTCTCTCTCTCTCTCTCTCTCTCTCTCTCTCTCTCTCTCTCTCTCTCTCTCTCTCTCTCTCCCCTCTCTCTCTCTCCCCTCTCTCATTTGGCATTACAGATATAGCACTACATTCTAACCGTTATAAAAAAGAATAAAGATAACAATTTGATATGTCCATTGTGTAAAAGTGATAACGAAGACGAAGTTCATATTTTGCTCTGCTGTCCAGCTATTTTTGATCTCAGGCAAAGATACATTCCGTCTAAATTTTATTCGAATCCATGTCTATTTCGAGCAGTTTTGCTTATGTCAAGTCAAAATGAAGATTTACTCAAGAATTTGTGCATATACCTGTATAAAGTTTTCAGAAGACGTTCTGAGAGTGTTAGGAATGACTAATACTTGATCCATCTATAGTTTCTTTATAGTGAATAGGAAGTGATGTTTGTAAAATCCTTCTATGTAATATTTTGTGATTATTATGTTTTTGTGTTACTTGTGTGATGTTTACCTGTACCCCCATTCAGAAGGGGCTGTGGCCTATACTGAATAAACTTCGTTTTCATTTTTTTTTCAATTTCTCTCTCTCTCTCTCTCTCTCTCTCTCTCTCTCTCTCTCTCTCTCTCTCTCTCTTCTCTCTCTCTCTCCTCTCCTCTCTCTCTCTCTCCATCTCTGTATCTGCAGTCACTGTCTGTTCACTAACGGTCTGTTTCTGTTATTCTTAGTTAAAGCCTCATCCAAGAACTGTGGAGGAAGAAAGATGGTACCATTTTATTCAGCCAGTCCAGACAGAAGCAATATAAAGGAATGGATTCCTTGGACGACTGCTCAGCAGCTCATCTGCTTCATCTTTTTTTCATTTTAAACACAGTTTTAGATCGTTCACAGCCATGAATAAGGCACAGAGAGAGAGAGAGAGAGAGAGAGAGAGAGAGAGAGAGAGAGAGAGAGAGAGAGAGAGAGAGAGAGAGAGAGAGAGAGAGAGATTCCGATTTCGATGATTTTTTTGCATAAAGCTTTCGTCCATTGCAGTGGGAAGGCGTGGGAGAGCTGGAAGAATAACCAAAAATTCGATGTTGACATCATCATGCAAGTGACAAGACTGCTGCGTCTCTGAGACCAGTTGTGCAGACCCACTGCTGCTGGGCTTTCTTCACAGAAACACCTCAACTATTCAGCATCCTGTAAAGCTGCCCTGCTCACACACACACACACACACACACACACACACACACACACACACACACACACACACACACACACACACAACACTTCGGATGAGACTATAAACCGAGGTCCCGTGTGCGAACGCACGCAGAACATCTTGCGCACACGTTAAATCCTGTTCCGCTGTTCGAAAGAGTAGGCTATTGTGTGCCGGTGGGAACAGATGACAAATTTGCAAAACCGCATACACACGGGGACTGGATATAAAAAAGCACATAAATGCTTATTCCATTATCCTCGATATAAAAGAATAAAACAACAACAACAACACACCCAAACACACCACACACACACACACACACACACACACACACACACACACACACACA
>CM054148.1:44706306-44861306 GCA_028751875.1 Rapana venosa | reverse complement strand
TCATTAAAGAGAGAGAGAGTGCAGGGCATCCCTCATCATTTTGTGTTTTTAAAAAAAGTTACTATCCTAGTAGGCTAGTGCTCTAGTATCAACTCATGGAGAGAGAGAGAGAGAGAGAGAGAGAGAGAGAGAGAGAGAGATGCAGCCAGACATCTGGCTTCATTCCTAACACAAGGTGTTTAGTGAAAATTGACATAACAGTACAGTCGCTCAACTCAAATTTCAATGTCTTTTACCTATTATATGTGTCAGATACTATAACTGTTGAAGAAGAGAGGGTTTTTGTTTGTTTGTTCTTTTGCAAGGGTTCTTTTGCAAGGGTAAAAGTACCTCTGAACAGATATTTTATCTGCACATCCATTGCCATTAAACACCACCCACCCATCTTCCCCCCCAAACAACAACAAACAAACAAACCAACAACAACCCAACCAAACAACAACAACAAAACAAAAACCAACTAAGCTGACCAACCAAACAAAAAAACAAAACACAAACAAAAAACAAAATCACCCACTTTTAACATTGTATAAAGTTCTGCCATGTTCACGTGGACTTGAAGATGACATTTGATAGATTAGTAAGAAGTACAAAGGGTCACAATGAGATCTAAAGGGGGAAAAGACCCAGCAGCAGTACCTGATCAACACTTGCTATCCAGCTAATTTCCTCCATGTACAAAGTAACCAGTGTACCCAAGCATGGCCTTATGAGTGGGTCCATACTTCAGAGAGTTCATTCTTCAGACATAGTTCATACTTCAGACAGGGTTCGTACTTCAGTCAGGGTCCATACTTCAGTCAGGGTCCATACTTCAGTCGGGGTCCATACTTCAGGCGGGGTTCATTCTTCAGGCAGGGTTCATTCTCCAGGAGGGTTCATACTTCAGATGGGATTCATACTTCAGGCAGGGTTCATTACTTCATACTTCAAACAGTTTATACTTCAGACATAGTTTCGTTCTTCAGACAGAGTCTATCTTTCAGACATAGTTTGTTCTTCAGAGTCTATTCTTCAGACAAAGAGACATAGTTTGTTCTTCAGAGTCTATACTTCAGAGTTCATTCTTCAGACAAAGTTCATACTTCAGACAGGGTCAGAGGTCATTGGTGAAAGTGTGCTGCTACAGTTCAGCGCCACCCATTTTACCAATTTTTTTCTTAACGTTTTGTCAGTCTGCGTTTAAATTTCCTTTTTCATTTGGAAAAAAAGCCCGTCTGAGATAACTCTCTTGTTCATTTTGTTGCTGTAATTCTTGTTTGTATGTTTATTTGTTTGTTTTTCTCCACTTCACTAGTTCCTTAACCAAGAGAGGTTGTGAGTGCATAGCACTGCACTGGCTAAACCATCAGCTTTTTCATTGGTGGTGATTGTGTGCTAATTAATGCCTGGGTCCCAGCAAAGCTCTTTGGAGTGCATCCTGTAATGTCCCTGGATCCATTTCTTTCTTTGTCTGGTGTGTGTTTGTGTGTATGTGTGTGTGTGTCACTGTGTGTGTTTTGTTGTTGAATGTGCTGCAAAAGCACATGGCATATTGAGTCTTTTCACTTGTGTATCGTCTCATACAGAAGACTAGTGCCCAGACCACTTATGGCCTATTGGACTCTGAGAAAAGTTTAGCTTTTGGTTGGATTCAAACATGGGGTCATCACGGGGGTTTGTTTGGGTTTTTCAAAGCTTTTTGTGTTTTTTTTCTATTCCTTGGTTAGACTTTAGAGCTCCAAGGTTCATAACAGTAAAATTTTGCATACATGCAACTGTTTACCTCACCATTAAGGTAATTATATTCCAACTTTTGGGATGATGTCTAAACTTGACACCAACATACATACATTTTTTAAAAAGAAATATCATCTGTTCCAACCAGCATGCAAATGCCTACCATTCGGAATGGTGGAATAGGTTTTAACTTGTGCGCAAGATGTTTTGTACACGTTCCCTCGTGGGACCTTGGTTTATACTTATAGTCTCATCCAAAGGACTTTTGGACAAGTGGAGTCGGTAGTATTCTGCTAAGGACTAATGTTACCTCCTCAGGAAAAATCCCCTTTAATGAGCATCTTGGTGGTGGCTCAAACCCATGCCTTCTGATCACAGGTTGAAAGCTCTAACCACTAGCCTAGGCTATCCCCCTCCCTCACTGTGTAAATGGCCGAGTTAAGTAAGACCATTGATCCACTGCTTTTATTCAATACATCTATTTGCCAGGATATATATATATATATATATATATATATATTTATATATATATGTGTGTGTGTGTGTGTGTGCATTTTGTGTGTGAAACTTCAAACTATTAAGTCTCAGTCACTGATGAAAAGATGCAAAACTCTTTGTAAATTTGTATGTATATATAATATATAAAAGGGTAAAGGTAAAGGAGTCCCATAACCTATAAGGTCGTAGGGGAGCGAGGCGTCAGAGACCTCACTTCTCTAGGGCCAGCATATTGAGGGCGGCGCCCATCTCCTCTACCTCGCTGCTTTACCTTCCCTGACCCTAAAGAGGACAGGTACCCATTTACAGCTGGGGGAACTGGGGGAACTGTACTGAAGCCAAGGCGCGCAAACGGTCACCCATCCAACTGGTAACCACGCTCGACGCTGCTTAACTTGGCTGGGGGGAAAGCAAGTGCTCCGACCACTGAGCTATCCCGTCCCCTTATATATAATATATATATATGTTTATTCAGGGCCTGTTGCCCTGGCCCTGAAGTGCAGTCAGAGGCCAAAGTGCGGAATGGGAATTGTGGCAGAAAAAGGCAGAAAAGGCTGTGCACAAAGTTCTATTCTGGTCAGGGTTTAGTGTTGGCGAAGCTTTGCTTGCTTTCCAGACCTGGCCAGCCTTCGTATTGATTGGTCTGTCTGTCGTCCTCCCTTTTTTGTTTTGTTTTTTGAAAGCACTGTGGCCATAGCGTGTGAGCTGACTCGTGTGGAGGTATGTGTGTGCGTGTACAAATGTGCATGTGCATATATATATATGTATATATATATATATATATATATATATATACACACACACACACACACAGACACATGCACATACACACGTGGACGCACACACTCACACATGTGCGCACATGCACATTCATGCACATGAACATTAGTATGCACATAAGCATGCATGAACACACGCACACACACACACATACATTACACACACACACACACACCACACTCCACACATCAGGATTCATACACATCACTGCATTCATCCTCTTCTTAAAAAGAAAACCACCATCTCCAACAACAATACCCCACCCTCTCCCCCTCCCTCCCCGGGCCCCAAATCATGATCACTGTGCTGTGAGACAACTTGGAGAAAATGCACCTTACCATACACAATCCCCTTTGATCCCAGTACTTCCAGCGCAGATTGCTGGGTGAGTTTTCACGCAGTCAACATGAAGCGGCAAATCATTTCATATTGATTTTTCTCTCCTGCCACTCCCCACTAATTCCCACTGTCACCATTAGCCTGCGTGACTCCACCTGCGTGTTCATCTGGTAAAAGGGGGGGATGAAGGTGGAGTAACAGGAAGGATTTTGTGTTTCTGTTGATACTCTGATGATAGTGATGATGCTGTGTGCGGTTCACTGTAATGGCATTGGTTGAGCCTAAGCCACCTGAGGTTGTTGTGGTCGCCTGAGAGAGAGAGAGAAAGAGAGAGAGAGAGCATCGTTGGTTTAGAAGTGAAGCAATGTTTTAATATGTTGAGCACCTGTGCATGTTCAATACTTGTGGGGTTGTTGGTTTTGTTGTCACCAAGGTAGTACTGAATTTGTGTGTTGTGGCAGGTGTGTGTGTATGTGTTTGTGTTTGAGCGCATACATGTGTATGTGTGTTGTCATGGATGGGTGTGTGTGTGTGTAAAATTCTCATCAGTGTGTGTAATTTATCGCTCCCCTCCCCCCGTTTTTCCCCCCCCTTTTTAGGGTGTATTTTTCATAAGCGGCATGGAAAGAAACAGTTGAGTGAACACAGTTTTAAATAAGCACATGCCAAAGTCAGAATGTGATTATCTTAATGGTGGTCAAAAATGGTCACATACTCAAAAATCTCACCATTGCCGCCATTGGTGAACCTTGGAGCTTTAGCTGAGGAATTAAAAAAAAACCCAATGCACACACTGTACCACAGCTCACATTTGCATGAAACAAAATAGCTTACTATGGTCCGCTGTTGGGGAAGGGGGGTCGGGGGGTGGGGTGGGGGGGGGGGGGGGGGGGGGGGGGGTTTGGGGGGGGGGAGCACTATTTTTCAGCTAGAGTTCAGCGATTTACCAATGGTGAGATTTTTTTCTGTATGACCTTTTTCTCCCCCCCGCATCCCCCAACTGCATTCCAACTTCAGGGATGTATGCTGGGTGTGTTTGTGTTTCCAGCACCCACCAAATGCTGACATGAATTATTGGATCTTTAACATGCATAGTTGATCTTCTGCGTGTGCATATATATTCATGATGGGAATTAAGGCACTGGCAGGTCTACACTTGAAGTTGACCCGGGAAATTGTAAAAATCCCCATCCTTATTTCACCTGTCACAACCTATATTCGAACCCACGACTTTATGGACCCATGGGATTGAAGTCAAACAATCTTAACCACTCAGCTATAGCGTATGTAGGGAGGATGGTTGAGTGGTCCTCAGCTCAACCATTGCCAGGAGTTAATACTAGGGGTGAATAAATCATTGTGAACATGGACCATTGCCAGGAGTTAATACTAGGGGTGAATAAATTATTGTGCACATGGACCATTGCCAGGGGTGAATAAATCATTGTGAACATGGACCATTGCCAGGAGTTAATACTAGGGGTGAATAAATCATTGAGCACATGGACCATTGCCAGGGGTGAATAAATCATTGAGCACATGGACCATTGCCAGGAGTTAATACTAGGGGTGAATAAATCATTGAGCACATGGACCATTGCCAGGAGTTAATACTAGGGGTGAATAAATCATTGAGCACATGGACCATTGCCAGGAGTTAATACTAGGGGTGAATAAATCATTGAGCACATGGACCATTGCCAGGAGTTAATACTAGGGGTGAATAAATCATTGAGCACATGGACCATTGCCAGGAGTTAATACTAGGGGTGAATAAATCATTGGCCATGGATTTTGAGGAGTTAATATGGGGGTGAAAAAATCATTGTCACAGGGCCATTGCAGGGGTAATAAATCATTGCGCACTGGACCTTCCCAGGGGTAATAAATCATTGTGCCCGGACCATTGCCAGGAGTTAAATAGGGGTAAATAATTATTGTGAAATGGACCATTCCCAGGGGTGAAAATCATTGTGCCAGGGACCATTGCAGGAGAAATACTGGGGTGAAAAAATATTAGCACAGGGCCTTTCCCAGGAGTTAACTAAAGGAAAAAGGAGTCCCATAACCTATAAGGTGTAGGGGACGAGGCGTCAGAGACCTCACTTTCCTAGGGGGAGCAAATTGGGGTGGTGCCATTCCCCCTTTCCCCCGTGCTTTACCTTTCCCCGACCCCAAAAAGGGCGGTACCCCTTTACAGGGGTGAATGGGGGGGAAATGTACTGAAGCCAAAGGGGCCCCAAACGGTCGCCCATCCAATGGTAACCACCCCCCGACCTGCTTAATTGGCGGGGGAAAGCAAATGCTCGCCCGAGCTATCCCCTCCCCGTTAAAAACTAGGGGTGAATAAATCATTGTGAAAGGACCCCGGGGGGAAGAGCCCGCGGCAACAAGTAATGATGATACATGTTTAATAAAACCGAGATTCCTTATAGTTTGTGCCATGTTTTAAAGTGCTGTGCTCGTCGTTTTTGTTTTCATCATTTTCCCATAAATTTCTTTTGGCTGGGGGTTTTGGGGTTTTGTTGTTGTTGTTGGGTTTGGTTTTTTTTGTTGCTTACTTGCTTGTTGCCCTTTTGGGAACGGGCAAGGGGGAAGAAGAAAAAAAAAGTATGGTATGCTTACCTGTTACCCCTTTAAAAATAAAATTTCATTCATTGGGGCAAGTTGGGGGGGGGGGGGAACAAAAATTGTATTTTTTGTTGTAGTGAGGTTTTTTTGTTATCTTTATGGATTTTTTTTGGTTTGGGTTTTGGGTTTTTTTAAAATTTTTTGGTGTTGCCTTTTTTTGGTTTTTTGGGTGGGGAGGGGGGGGGGTTGTTGTTTTGTTGGCTTTTTGTTTGTTTGTTGTTGTGGTGTTGTTGTTGGGTTGTTGTTGTTTTTTTTGGGGGGGGGTGTTTTGATTTCTTTGGGTTTTGTTTTCTTTAAAGTGGTTGGGGGGGGGGGGGGGGGGGGTTAGTCAAAACGACTATTAAATACTTTTCTAGAGTTATATAGTGCAACAGTAGCGGGATTTTGCTTGTTGTTTGTTTGGCTGTGGGTTGTCAAAGCTTTCTTTGGGTTTATTTTGTGCCTTTTTGGCTAGCTGTTACTACACATTTAAGTCATGGCAGATTTCTCTGCATGAAATTCGGGTTGAGCTCTCCCCAGGGAGAGAACATCAGCTCAAGAGCAGCGCCACCCATTATTGTTTTTTTCTTTTCCTGTCTACAGCTGTATTTGTTTCCCTATCAGAGTGGCTTTTTCTACAGAATTTTGCCAGGAACAGCTCCCTTGTTGCCATGGGTTCATTTACATGCGCTAAATAATCAGGTTTAACGCACGGGATCTCGGTTTATTATCTCGTCTGAAAGACTAGAGCCCAGACTACCACTCATACCGGACTTTCGTTTTCTAGGCAGGTGTGTTACCTCTAGACCACCGATCCACTGTTAACTGAGTAATACACTATACAGAGTATATATATATAATTATTAATTTGCTCGTAGTGTCAGATAGACGTAGGTTAGCCGTAAACAGGTTGACTGCTGTGACATGTCTTCAGAATTCTGTTGGTTCATCATGTGAATTTAGAACTGCTCAAATGAGTTCAGGAGATTCTGACCCTCTTCTCCCTCCCCCCTCCATCCACTCCCTGTCTCCACTCTCCCCCATTTTATATGTTCAGTTCTGTTAGTGTTACATAGTACATGACCTGTGTTTTGTGTGCAGTGTCACTTTGTTACTTAAGAATGATACTGAACTAGTGGATGTTGTGAGTCGCCTCTCTAGCTTTTTGCCTCTGTCTCTGTCACTATCTCTGTCTGTCTGTCTATCTGTCTGTCTGTCTCTCTGTCTCTCTGTCTGTCTGTCTGTCTCTCTCTCTCTCTGTCTGTCTCTCTCTCTCTCTCTCATGTTTGCTGCTTGCTTATTTGCCTGTTTCTTTTTTACCATAATCATTCGTTTTTCTCTGTGTATGTGTATATTTTGCTTGTTATTGTTTTTGTTCTTCTGGTTTTGTTGTTGTTGTTGTTTGGTTGTTTTTTAATGTTTGTTTTTGGTTATTGTCTTTTTTTCTATCATGATGCAGTCCCTGGGAATGGATGTAGAAAAACCCAACCCACATGTGTGCTTATTCATTATCCTCGAAATAAAATGATTTGATTTGATCTGATCTCTCTCTCTCTCTCTCTCTCTCTCTCTCTCTCTCTCTCTCTCTCTCTTCTCTCTCTCTCTCTCTCTCTCTCTCTCTCTCTCTCTTCTCTCTCTCTCTCTCTCTTTGTGACAATATCAAATATGTCAGACAGCAAGTATTGCTTTAAAAACTATGAAACAAAAATTAGAATATAGAAATCAGAATTTATTGGATCATGTGAGCATTGGTGGATATACCTAGAGTGTGTCCACTTCATAAAACACATCAACTGCAATTTCCAAAGTTTTGAGAAAATCCCATTTGTCTTATTGATGCCATGCTTTGAGCTACATTTTGCAAAATATGTCTTGGAATCAAACAGAAAAGTGGGATTTACTCCAAACTGTGGAAAGTGGAGTTATTATGTTCGACCATGCAGGGGCAACAGAGGCTTATACTATCATAGACAAGTTGACAGTTTAAAAGCCCTGGTTTCTTTTATTTTTTCTTCTCCTGAGGAAGTTTTGTTGTCTTTTAATCTCTGTTGTCTGGAATACTGACTGTACTGCACAGACTAAAGGTAAGTTGTAACAGTTGTAGGATTACAACTTTTAATCCTATTTGTAAAGAAAGTTTTCATGAATTTTGTGACTTGAAGTTGAAGCTTAGATCAGATTTAAGTAAAGCAAAGAGCATTCAGGAAAGAGACAGTCACGTAGAGAATGAGTTAGAGAAAGAGGGGGAGAGAGAGAAACCTTTTTTATTTTATTTTTTTTGGCTGCTGCCTCATCTCCTTTGTCGTCTCTGCCCAGCTGTTACCACGCCACTCATCTCAATCTCCCTGCCACAGCCATACCCAGATTCGTTGTGTTGCATTCTCACGGTCAGAAGTCCACAGGGAGCCCATCAATATCAGGCTGCTGTGAGGCCACCAGCCAGAGGGGCCCTGCACTGCTGCTGGGTCACTTTGGTGGTGTTCAGTAGTGCCTTTTCTAGCTAAGATATGCAGGACACCACCTACCAAGCCCCCTGCTAACAACAGTATTAGACTATTAGCTCAGTCATGGAGCCAGACTGAATGAGTTGCCTACCCGAGGTGGCGACCACCACAATGTCCCTCCAACGATTGTTCCCCATGAACCTCCAGTGCTAAGGGCTTTGATACAAACTCACGACAGGCACAGGAGCATATGGGTAAACAAAATCTGAGGTCACCATGAGACCAGAGCAACTGAAACCACTGAATCAGAGGCTTTTAAAAATTTTATTCCATGGTGACCAATGATAATGGATATGATGTAATGCTGCTGCTGTGAAAGTGCATATGCTTTGAGACTACTTGACAGGGTTGTACTCTACACTGACTATCAATATATCCTGGCATCAACTGGGCCCAAGAGATACAGACACCTGCAGTGTTGGTCAGGTCATTTGAGCAACGCTCTCAAACTTGCATCTGTAAAAGGGAGGAAGCTCGACTGTGTGGCCCCAGACTTCCCATTGAGCCCACAGCACACTCTTTCTGGGTAGGAGCCAGCTGGCATCCAAAACATTGCTATGACTTTATGGGATTTGAACTGGCGACCTTTCAGTCCAAATCCAAAGCGCTAACCACTGCACCATGGCGTCTGGTGAGAGAGAGAATTCTATATTGTTTTTATTGTTTACAAAGTTCAAGCTCAAATTTAGGTCATGCAGTATTATTCAGTTAATTTTTTAACTTTTATTTTACATTCATTTTTGAATGAAAAATTCTCAAAACCCTTCTTTTTGTGGCAAAAGTTGATGTAGTTGCAAGACGAGATGTGTTGTTTTTATGTGTGTGTTGAAATTGTTATCAGTAGGACATTATCATAAAGTGGTTATTTTCAAGAAAAACTACTTTCCTGGAGTTAACATCATTACTTACTTAGGCCCATCACTCCCCCTGGAGCATAGGCCGCCGACAACAGTCCGCCAGAGTCCTCTGTCCTGGGCTATTCTCTCCAGCTGTCTCCAGGTATATCCATCTTCCCTGTTTCTGCCTCAAGGTCGTGTCGCCAGGTGTTTCTTGGCCTTCCTCTTTTTCGTTTTCCTGGTCGATAAAAGGGGGGTCGGCCTTGTGGCTTCCGTAGACTCACGGCTTTCACCACACGGCGTCATACATCCTCTTGGCAAGGACTCTTCCTCTCCCAGGGCAGTAGTCTCTTGGTCCGTTGTTGGCGTTTCTGTAGCAAGCTTTGTTTTCACGGGGTGGGGTTGCTAGCCCCACGCCCAACCTTCCTCCTTTCTCATCCGGGCTTGGGACCGGCCATGGCAGAGTTAGTTAACATCATTACTGACTCCATTAACCAAAGTCCCTCAGATGAGACTATAAATCAAAACCCGATGTGGAAACGCATGCTGTAGATCTTATGCACATGTGAAAACCAGTTTACCTTTTGGAAGAGTAGGCCATTTGTTTCAGTAAGAATGGATGACAAAAAGGAAAATGCACGCATGCAGACTGGTGTTGTGTTTAGACATCGTCCTCGAAATCGGAATGCAGCAACCTTGTTAATGGTGGGCAAAAATGGTGACAAGTACATGCAGAAATCAAACCGTTGGTGAATGACCCTTGGAGCTCTTGACTGGTTAAACCAGTATATAAATAAAAAGAAGAAAAAGTACCACAGTGACAACAGCTCATTTATGTAATAACTGAAATGTAGTGGTCAGTGATTGTGAATTGATGTGTGCAGGAAACAAACAAGGCGTCACTGGCCACACCAAGATGGAGGACATGCTGAAGAGACTCTGGACACCTCCACACCCACAGCCAGTTTGAAAGAGAAGTGGCCTGCCATCTTCATGCCACAAAAGTAGTGCACCATCCTCACTTCTTCATCAGGAATACAACGAACATTTAACCAAAGTTCGCTGGGAGTCCATCCAAGAACGAATCCTGACACACAAGAGGTTGTTGTAGTGACACAGGCTGGGGCAGAACAAAGCGGTGTGTGGGGAAGTGATTTACGTGGAAGGTGACAGGCCTGGCGAGGACTGGGCGTGACCGACAATGAGAGGATGGGATGTGGGGGCAGCAAGAAGAGCGAGCGCGGGCACAGCAGTCTGGGGGAGAAGCAGGTCATCGTCAGTGTCGGGGAGAACGTCAAGGCCATGGATGGAGGAGGGCCTGTGGTCGTCTTTGTCTTTGGTCAGTGCTGGCGTTGTCTGATGGACTTAGTGAGGGCCTGACTGCAGGTCTGAGTGAATTACAGGGTGACAGACATGACTTATCACCGACTGACTGACTGATCTTGGGATTGACTGATTTAGAGACTTTATGACTTAGTGACTGACTGATTTAGAGACTTAGTGACCGACTGACGGACTGATCTTGTGACTGACTTATTTAGAGACTTGATGACTTAGTGACTGATTAAGTGATGTTCATATCATTCAGTCCACCAAGATCACTGATGTTCATGTCATTCTGTCCACCAAGATCACTGATGTTCATATCATTCTGTCCACCAAGATCACTGATGCTCATGTCCTTCTGTCCACCAAGGGCACTGATGTTCATGTCATTCTGTCCACCAAGATCACTGATGTTCATATCATTCTGTCCACCAAGATCACTGATGTTCATATCATTCTGTCCACCAAGATCACTGATGTTCATATCATTCTGTCCACCAAGATCACTGATGTTCATGTCATTCTGTCCACCAAGATCACTGATGTTCATGTCACTGATGTTCATGTCATTCTGTCCACCAAGATCACTGATGTTCATGTCATTCTGTCCACCAAGATCACTGATGTTCATGTCATTCTGTCCACCAAGATCACTGATGTTCATGTCATTCAGTCCACCAAGATCACTGATGTTCATGTCATTCTGTCCACCAAGATCACTGATGTTCATGTCATTCTGTCCACCAAGATCACTGATGTTCATGTCATTCTGTCCACCAGTCATAAAAGGTGTACTCTTCTCAGAAAGATGGAGGTGTTTGCAACGTGTGTACAAGATATTATTATTATTATTATTATTATTATCCTCTGAATTTTGCATGGGTGTAGAGTTGACCCTGAGTCTTCAGTTAACAACCTGATCAGGAGTTTGATGAAGTAACCACCAAGGTATTCTCCATCCCTGCCCACATCTCTCTTTCTCTCTCTCTCTCTCTCTCTCTCTCTCTCTCTCTCTCTCTCTCTCTCTCTCTCTCTCTCTCTCTCTCTCTCTCTCTCTCTCTCTCTCTCTCTCTCTCTCTCATACATACACACACACACACACACACACACACACACACACACACACACACACACACACACACACCACACACACACACACACACACACACAGAGTTGAAGTAACCACCAAGGTATTCTTCACCTCCCCCCTCCCTCTCACACACACACGTACGGGATGGGATAGCCTGGTGGTCAGAGTGATGTATTTGTGATATGCTGACACGGGTTCAAATCTCGTTCAAGAGGATTTTTCCTCTGGAGTTAACATCGGTGCCGACTCCACTCTCCCCAAAAGTCCTTCAGATGAGATTATAAACCAAGTTCCCATGTGTGAATGCATGCAGAACATCTTGCACACACATTAAAACTCGTTCTGCTTTTCGGAAGAGTAGGCCATTGTGTGCCGGTGGGAACGGACGACAAAATTGACAAAACTGCATACACACAGGGACTGGATGAAATAAAGCACATGAGTTCTTATTCCATTATCCTCGAAATAAAAGAATAATAATAAATAGATAAGATAAAATAAACACACACACACACTGAGCCAAGCAAAGTCACAAACATACACACAAGCATTCACATCTGCTTCCCCATCACCCTTCCCTTCCTACCTGTGCCATGCCGCACAAACGCATTGACATAAGCGCATACAAAGAAGCGATTACAGATTTTATCCTCTGTGTGTGCAAAAAAAGCTGATGATTATTCGCTGAACTCTGCATCTCTAATTGGCCTGGCAATGAATTGGTGCAGACAGCGCCAGAACAAAATAGTTTTGCAGTTGGTTTGGGGTTTTTTCATCTCAGAAGACGGTGCAATTAATTGATTACTTTTTTTTTCAGGCAGAAAATCAATACGCAGAATGTGCGGTGAAAAATGAGAGCTGTCTGTTTAATAGAGACCATCATTTTAGAAGGGGAGGGCGTTTGCTGTGACACTTTCGTTTTCATCAGGGTTCTCTTTTTTCTTTCTTTGTTTTTGTTTCGTCGGAACCGGTGAAATGGTAGGCAGGTGTATGTGTGAGTGTGTGTTTGTGTGTATGTGTCTGTCTGTCTGTCTGCCGCGCAACATGTGAGTGTTTATTCATTTGTGTTATATGTTCTCTGCATGTCAAGTCAAGTCAAGTCAAATTTTTATTTCCAGATGGTACATTGAATAAGCAATGCATTTGCTTTTTTTCATCAAGCCGTCTGTCTAAGAACAAATTTAATTATAATACTGAAATAATACATTGTGTATGTGTGATTGTTTGAATGCAACCATGGCACTTGATGCTTTTAAGGTAAGCAGCTTTGCGGGTGTACATTAACATAAAGTCACAGCATTTCATGTGTTTGTAGTTTTCTTACTCAACAAAAATATCATAGCACATGAGGAAAGACATGCATCATTCTTTTACCTATACGGCCATAGCCACAAAAAATAATAGACTGATCGAAAGAAATAAGGGTTCTTCTTCATCATCATCATCTTCATCATCATCATCATCAACATCATCGGTCTGGTCGTACACAAGGGGCATGTTGGTCAACAGTGTTCTCCAGGCTGGTCTGTCTGTCTTCAGCCTTTTGCAGCAACACAGCCATGTCAAAGCCGGTCTAGATTTTGATGTTCTGCATACAGTGGCTCACCTGTCTGCCCCTGCCTGTATCGTCCTCCTCCTCCCTAGTAGGACAGTCTTGGCAAGAGAGCTGTGACCTATGACGTGATCGTGACCAAACCAGGCCAGCTTCCTCCTCTCTACCACAGCCAGGAAGGGCTCCTGTGGCCTGGCTGTGGTGATTATAATTAAGCTCTTGCCACACTGACACTGGTTCTGTGGTCCTGCCAGGAGATGCGAAGAAATCATCTGCATTGTTCCATTTCAACGCTAGCTTGAATTTTCTTTGCCAGTTCAGCTGTCACAGTCTAGCTTTCACACCTAGACATTAGGATGGATAATTATGATGAGTGTTTTAAACAACTTCAGTTTGGTTGGGAAGATAGGTTTTTTTTGTTGGTTTCTCTAAAATGTGGTTGCCTTTGCCATGGCCAAAGCTACAAGAGCCTAGAACAAGTCTGATGTAGCCTTCACTTCCTCTGAAAGACAGCCTTGCAAGGGCCTAGTACTAGTCTGATGTAACCTTCCACTGAAAAACAGCGGGTCTGTGGTCAGTGTGGAACCAAGATACTCAGATAGTTGAAGGACGAGTCTGCTTCTTCAAGTTGTTGACCATTCATGACCATGCTGACTGTAGTGTATTGTAGCATCACTGGTGCTGTTGACTTACCATGCCCTTGCTCTTCTCTGCACCTATCTCCATTCCATAAGTGCCACACACCTTCTTCTTGTGTGCTGGTGTAGTTCTTGGACTTGGTCGAAATAATAATTGCGAGTGGAAAATCAATACAGCCCACTGTCATGTGTTCTTTCATGACCTACTGAAATATCAGAGGGTAATGATTAGTGTGTTATGTTAGCACTGTCTTGTCTGTTAGTTTCAAGTGTGTTATGTTAGCACTGTCTTGTCTGTGAGTTACAAGTGTGTTTTGTTGTCTGTTGGTTACAAGTGTGTTTTGTTAGTCTTGTCTTGTCTGTTACAAGTGTGTTATGTTAGCTCTGTCTTGTCTGTGAGTTACAAGTGTGTTATGTTAGCACTGTCTTGTCTGTTAGTTACAAGTGTTATGTTGTCTGTTGGTTACAAGTGTGTTATGTTAGCCTTGTCTTGTCTGTTACAAGTGTGTTATGTTAGCTCTGTCTTGTCTGTTAGTTACAAGTGTGTTATGGTAGCACTGTCTTGTCTGTTAGTCACAAGTGTGTTATGTTAGCTCTGTCTTGTCTGTTAGTTACAAGTGTGTTATGTTAGCATTGTCTTGTCTGTTAGTTACAAGTGTGTTTTGTTAGCCTTGTCTTGTCTGTTACAAGTGTGTTATGTTAGCTCTGTCTTGTCTGTGAGTTACAAGTGTGTTATGTTAGCACTGTCTTGTCTGTTAGTTACAAGTGTTATGTTGTCTGTTGGTTACAAGTGTGTTATGTTAGCCTTGTCTTGTCTGTTACAAGTGTGTTATGTTAGCTCTGTCTTGTCTGTTAGTTACAAGTGTGTTATGGTAGCACTGTCTTGTCTGTTAGTCACAAGTGTGTTATGTTAGCTCTGTCTTGTCTGTTAGTTACAAGTGTGTTATGTTAGCATTGTCTTGCCTGTCTGTTACAAGTGTGTTATGTTAGCCCTGTCTTGTCTGTTAGTTACAAGTATGTTATGTTGTCTGTTGGTTATAAGTGTGTTATGTTAGCCTTGTCTTGTCTGTTACAAGTGTGTTATGTTAGCTCTGTCTTGTCTGTTAGTTACAAGTGTGTTATGTTAGCACTGTCTTGTCTGTTAGTTACAAGTGTGTTATGTTGTCTGATGGTTACTAGTGTGTTATGTTAGCATTGTCTTGCCTGTCTGTTACAAGTGTGTTATGTTAGCACTGTCTTTTCTGTTACAAGTGTGTTATGTTAGTGCTGTCTTGCTTGTTATAAGTGTTATGTTAGCACTGTCTTGTCTCTTAGTTACAAGTGCTAATATAACATACCCCCCTCCACACACACACACATACAAGTATGTCCATGTGTACACACACACACACAGGTGGGAGTTTTTTGCCTTTGGATAAATATTGAGAGCTAGCAGTATCAAAGAATGATAGAAGCATCTCAGGAACTGGCCAGTAATATCAAGAATGAACTCGGCCAAAGATCTGATAGCCAACTTTCTAACACACCAGAGCTAAAACTATCTACTCACTATGATCGGCAGCCTCATAGATGGTCATTTTGAAAATCAGGTCTTAACCCCTTGGGGGGGAGGGGGGTGTCTTTATTTCCTTTCTGATTGTCTAACGTTGCTTGATATGAATAGACATTTAACTGAAGAACGAACACACACACGTTATTGTCAAAACCTTTGTATTTTGTTACCAGAAACCTTTTTAAACAAGAATGGTTTTGAAGAAAATGTAGACACAATTCTGTCAGATGAAAGCATTCTTTTTGGTATCTCTAAACCCCTTGTACAACATAAACCAGTGTTGGCATTCCTTTCAGCCTCTGTTGGATTGTTTTCCCTGTTACATAAAAAAAATACCCAAACATTTCTGTGTGTTGTCTTTGTGTTTTGAATCCAAACTGCCAAACAACCTCCCTTTCCTGTGAATCCTTTATTTCCATCAAATACCACATTTAGTGAACAGACATTAAATAGAAGAATGAAAGAACACATGCTCTCTCTCTCTCTCTCTCTCTCTCTCTCCCATCTCTCTCTCTCCTCTCTCTCTCTCTCTCTCTCAGCATCACATCTCTCTTGCTCGCTCTCTCACAGTCATACACACACGCACACAGACACACACAGGCACACACACATTTATATGGAAATACACGGACACGCATGCACACATGCATGCACACATGTGTGCATGCATGCACAAAAGAACTGTTAACTGTATGTAGAGCTCTGCATCTTTAATTGGCCCAATCTCTTTGCAGCAGGCAACATCAAAAGAAAATCCCTTCTCTCTCTCTCTTTCACCTCACAGGTTGGTGCAGTATTAATCGATCCATCATGACAGTTTTTGTTTTTTCAGGCAGAGAAATCAATAGAGTACAGAATTGTGAAAAACGAGAGGCTGTTCCCTGATTGAAATTTTCATTTGTTTTGTGACCCCCCACCACAAAATGAGTCACGTTGCACCTAACTCACTTTTCTGGCAGGAGCCATTTTAGGCAGGTGGGGGTCAGGTTGTGGATTTTGAGATTCGATTGATTCTAATACTATAAGCTTTCGTCTGCCTTGTACTGAAGTGTAAAGGCATAATTTTGTTTCCTTTTGCTATAAAAGTTGTGTGTAAAAACACTCAACTCCTCATCCTTACCACCTGTTGCAAAGCAAAATTTGTCCATTTCTCCTTTTGTCACTTCCTGTAATAACTTTTAATAGGACTGCCCAATTTTCTTTTTGGGGGGGCTGTGTGTGTGTGTTTTAAAAAATTTTTTAATATTATTTTTCATTAAGAGTTGACCTCAGGTGCAATGTGACTCATTATGTGGTGGAAGGTCACATTCGTCTTTATTGAGAAAACTAGTTGGAGCAGTTGATGTTGTTACACTTTGATAGTCATCAGGGGGTTTTGCTTTTATTTTGTTCTCTTCCTCAGAGCTGCTGAAAAGATAAGTGAGTGTGTGTGGTGGGAGGGGGGGAGGGATGGGATGGTTTGTTTGTTTTGTTTCTTAGCCACAGCAGCAAGGTTGGCCAACTGAAGGTTTTGCGAATGCAATCATGTTTGCCCACCATTAAATTAAGGAAGCTGCATCAGGGATGATGTCTGAACACCAAGGTGCATGTGTTTTTTATATAAAAAAACACTGTCATTCGTTTCTACCTGCATGGAATGGCCTACTCTTCTGAATGGGTTTTAAGGTATGTGCAAGATAGTCTGCATGCGTTTGTACATGCGACCTTGGTTTATAGTCTCTTCTGAGTTGTTGGGGAGTAGAGTTGGTACTATTGTTAACTCTAAGGAAAAAATCTTGGTACGGATGTTAACTCTAAGGAAAACATCTTGGTACTGGTGTTAACTACAAGGAAAAAAATCTTGGTACTGGTGTTAACTACAAGGAAAAAAACCTTGGTACTGATGTTAACTCAAAGGAAAAAAATCTTGGTACTGGTGTTAACTACAAGGAAAAAAACCTTGGTACTGATGTTAACTCTAAGGAAAACATCTTGGCACTGGTGTTGTTAACTCTAAGGAAAACATCTTGGCACTGGTGTTGTTAACTCTAAGGAAAACATCTTGGCACTGGTGTTGTTAACTCTAAGGAAAACATCTTGGCACTGGTGTTGTTAACTCTAAGGAAAACATCTTGGCACTGGTGTTGTTAACTCTAAGGAAAACATCTTGGCACTGGTGTTGTTAACTCTAAGGAAAACATCTTGGCACTGGTGTTGTTAACTCTAAGGAAAACATCTTGGCACTGGTGTTAACTCTAAGGAAAACATCTTGGCACTGGTGTTAACTCTAAGGAAAACATCTTGGTACTGATGGTGTTAACTGTAAGGAAAACATCTTGGTACTGATGGTGTTAACTCTAAGGAAAATAAATCTCCTCAAAAGGGCATCTCAGTGATGGCTTGAACTGATGCCATTGCACCATTTGCTCAACACTTTCATCACTAGGCTTTGCCCCCCTCCCCCTCCCACCCCCCAGCCCATTTTTGTTTTGTTTTGAGTGTCGTTTTCCATTTGTGTTTTTGTTTGTTAATTATCTGTGATCATGGCACTTGAGGTTTTTTTAAAGTATGAAGCTGTACAAATGAAACCTTCCATCACAAAATGAGTCACACTGCACCTGACCCATTTTTCCAAGAGTAGCCATTTTAGGCAGGTGGGGGTCAGGTGAATTTGGAGATTTAGATTGAGTTTAAAGCTATAAGCTTTCATCTACCTTGTTCTGAAGTATTAGGGCATAATTTTGTTTTGTTTTCTTGTACTTTAAAAATGTGTTTAAAAACGCCCACATCCTCATTCTGATCATCTATTACAATGCAGAATCTGTCAACTTCTCATTTTGCCACTTCCTGGAGTCTAGCATTTCATTTTGTTATAGCTTTACTAGATCTATCTGATTTTCAATGTGTTTATTTTTCATTGAATGGCTTTCTTGTTGTACAATTATAAACAGCATTCTAACAGTTAAAGATTGACCTCCAGTGACAAAGATGGATACGTTGTTGTTGTTGTGCATTCCTCAGCTTAACACTCTGGGGGGTCACCCAGAATATGCACTCTTGACTCATCACCCATCCCACCTGGGATAGGAAGTACACCAGATGAGAAGTTTGCGGTAATACTCTTTTCCAGTACCTCGCCATAGTAGTATGTTCTTTCGAGCCAGAAGGCCCATAGAGCCAGAGCTTATCCCAGTTTCTGTAGCGTTAAGCGAACTGATGGTTTTTCACCACCCCTGTGACAGGACGCTAGTCTGTCGCCAGATACTTCCCAGCAGAGCTGGTACCCATTTGTACACCTGGGTGGAGTGAGGAAAATAGGAGTAAAGTGTCTTTCCCAAGGGCACAACACCGAGCCGAGCGGGGATCAAACCCGCGACCTCTGGATCACGAGTTGACCGCCTAAACCACTCGACCACGGTGCCTCCTCACCTCGCCATATAGGTAGCCATAATCTGACTTCTTAATAGAGAGTGCAGGCTGTTTTATTAAGAGCTTGTCATGGCTGAAGACAATCTCAACACAACATTTTACAACATAACATTTTAGTGTAGGCATTGGCACTTAGCTGACATCAATAACTGACACAGCTTTGGCCAGGGTCAAAATACATATACAAAACCTTTAAGTTGTGTTACTGTATTATTACTATATTTCGCCATATGGCAATATAATCATGGACGATGATGATAAACTACCATACTTCATCCTTTGAGAGCATAACCATGGAAAATACTGGACTGCCAGACTGCAGATCTGAAAAACATAATGATTATATAAGGAAAATCCACACAGTCCTCAGAGAGATGTGATCTTTTACTCTGTATTGAAATATCAAACAGTAGCTAATTAATATTCAATGTTTGTTCAAACTTTTCTATATGTGAGGACAAAATTTCTCCTAATTGACACATCACATCAGTAGTTGATGTACATACTCTACTATGGTGAGAAGATCAACAGAATTTAGTGTGTTGTTTTTTTGCTGCTTAATTAGATCTTGTGATGTCTTATGACGGAGATAAGAGAGAGAAAGAGATGATGGTGATGATGGTAATAATCTTTATATCCAGAGGTAACAGGTAAGCATGGAGAGAGAGAGAAGGGGTGGGGGGACATATGCAGACCTATGTTATCTTTGTCTCCATCTCCCCCCCCCCCCCCCCCTCCCCTTGTCACCCACCTGTCCTCACCTGAAGTTAGTCCATTTTATTTCCCTGGGCATGTTTTTTTAGCAGGGAGGACAAGATGGGGTGGGTGGGGAGGTGGATTTTCTCAAGCTGGCAAGAAGATAGATATCCTTTGTGTGTGTGTGCACACACACCCGAAAGTCAAAAGTAGAACTTTTATTTATGGAGGGTATATTGAATAAGCAGTGCAATTGCTTTTATTAATTTATTTTATTTATTTTAATTTTATTCTTTTATATTGAGGATAATGGATCAAGCCATCCATTAAAAAAATTATATGTATGCATATATAAGAATTTTTAAAAATCAACCAAAACTAGCCTTGCAAATTAAACAGAAAAAACCCAGTGTGTGATAGAGAGAGATCCAAATCCAAAGTCCAAACGTTTAATTGAAAACAAGCCCTGACTGCTTGTGAAAATGTATGTAAGTTGGTTACACAATCAAACAAAATACTTGATATGATAATACAGTAGCATACAATCGGTTTTTAAGTCAGAGGCTTTTTTTTTTAAAGCACTAACTTTGAATTTTAATGTGTCATGTAGAGAAAAGGAAAATGTTCAGACTCGTTGGATTTTTTCCCATGGGGATGCTGGGGACATGTCAGTATAAACAGCATCCCCACCACAGAGAAATTCTGTGCTAAGATGTCCATCTTTTCTATCCGTGTCTTTGTTTCTGGTTTATTACTTTTCTTCCAGTCACTTCCTTCTTGTCTATTTTCTGCCTTCTTGGTCCATTCTCCTGCCTTTTTTTTCCCCCATAAAGACTTTTACGATTACAATTCTCTCCCATGCTAAAGTCAGATTCACTGGACCTGACTTGTCAAATCATTTTCACTCATTATGACAGACAGCAGTTATTGCTGTTTGAGGAAGAAAAAGCTCTTAGGATGTGAAGAACGTTAATTAACAGGCTTGTGTCCTTCACCTCCGCGGTGGCTGTCCTGGGTTGACCTTCATGGTTGGCCAGGTTGTTAGCACGAGGAACGACAGTAGAGTTGGTTTTAAACACCTGCTTTAATCATCATCTTGGAGTTTGTTTTTTTCGCATGAACTACCATCACAAGCAGCACATAGTATCCATGAATAACTAAAAATTAAACAAATATTTAAAAAAAACTTGGCTAAAAATGCGATTACCGATAGTAATGGCATGCAGTTGTATTTTGGGCAATGTACAGCCACAAGAATTGGAAATTGTATCTCTGCTGTTGCCATTACTGCTACTTCTACTACTGCTACTGCTGTTGTTACCACTATTACTACTTCCACTACTGTTGCCGCTACTGCTGCTACTACTACTGTTGCTGCTACTACTACTGTTACTGCTGCTACTTTTGCTGCTGCTGCTGTTACTACACCTACTACTGCTACTGCTGCTGCTGCTACTTCTGCTACTTCTAGTACTACTACTACTACTACTACTACTGCTGCTGCTGCTGCTGCTGCTGCTACTACTACTACTGCTACTGTTGCTACTTAGTACTACTATCCTGCTGCTACCACTTGCACAACTACTACTGATATGGCTCTTCTGCCAGAAGCTGGCAGGTGCATGACTCTTGTGTAGACACGTAACTGTTTTGCCAGAGGGTGGCAGACACTTGCTGTTTTGCCAGAGGGTGGCAGACACTTGCTGTTTTGCCAGAGGATGGCAGACACTTACTGTTCTGCCAGAGGGTGGCAGACACTTGCTGTTTTGCCAGAGGGTGGTAGACACTTGCTGTTTTGCTAGAGGATGGCAGACACTTGCTGTTTTGCCAGAGGATGGCAGACACTTGCTGTTTTGCCAGAGGATGGCAAGCACTTGGTGTCATGTGCGCAATTGTTGAATTACGCAGGTGTGGATGTTAGGGTCATGTGCATATTTGCTTTTTATGAAAAGTGGCCAAGCTTATTATTGTTGCTACAAGTATATTTTATCTAAGTGAAGGTTAGAACCTTTTCCCTAATTATGTAGTAGGGTCGCAGATGTGATTGTAACTTACTAGATAGAATGGCCCTATCCTCTCATCACTATTTGGTAGTGATTGGCTAGAATAGATAAATAGTTCTCACCAAAGTTATAGTTCTCACCAAAGTTAACATTGTAAAGTCAAAACAAAACTTCATCACTTTTGCCTTTGGCCAGGGCAGGTCTGGGACCTTAGTACTGCATTCTCCCATTCAGCTAGGCTGTTGGGATGGAGAGGATTATGGGCCGTTTCACTTGAGATGAATACGTTAACATGAATAAACTTCCACCCAGAAGTAACTTGGAGAATCTTGAATCGTCTACAGTAGCAGAGGGTGACCCATTCAGAAAGAAGAAAGAATTGCATGACTATGAACAGTGTTATTTGTGTATGAGTGTTTTGGTGGTCACACCTCAAAAGGATGCAGGAGGCTGTTACAAACTTGAGACAGATTCCTCTGTAATTTTCTGACTGAATTATTGAATATTGTTGGAGCTATCCATTCAAGGTGAACAACATATACTGATTTGACATCAGTAGTGACTTGATAGATTGATTTGGCTGTCACATATGACATTATTTGTGACATAATTATAGTAAATAAATTCCTTTGTATACGGAGAGGGAACTTAACATTGTGTGGCCCCTGGTTGAGTGGAGAGATAGCGTGAGTGTGCTGGATGTTGCTGCGAGTATAATTATGTGTATAAATGCCTATGACTGGTAGCATGTCGCTTGGCTATTGATCTGCTGTCAGTGTGTGGGCAGTGGATGTCACTTCTGCTGAGAGGTATGGCGTGAGAGCAGAGCAAGGCAGATTCGAGTTTAGCTGATCCCCTGCCCCCATCCTCCTCCAATGCCACCCTCCTTCAGCCCCCTGTAGCAGGGGGAGACTGGCAAGAAATCAGGGAGGGGGGGGTCCTCTGCCAGGCTGAGTGAGACTTTGCCTAAATGCCATTGGTGGTGGGGATTAGTGACAGTGAGTGGGTAGGGAATCACAGTGTTTTGTGGAAATGAAATTGTGGAGAGTTAGGTGAGGGAAGATAGCTGTGGATGGAAAGGGTCTGTGAGGTTTGATTTATAGATTGTGTGTGTGTTTTGGGGGGTGCATGCTTGCATACATGTATGCATGCAGGTGTAGGTGCATGCATGTATGTGTGTGTTTATTATTTTTGTTACTTTTTTTAATTTCAAGGGTAATGTGTTGTATGTGTTTACTATGGTAAATATGATTTATGGATTGGGGTTTGAGTGTGTGTTTATGTGTGTGTTTGAAAGAGAGAGAGAGCAATGGCTAATATGATTTGTGGTGAAAGAGGGCACTATCCCTTGTCAGTAAGTGTCTGTGTATGTGTGATTCAGTTTTGGATGTAGACATCGTCCTTGAAGTCAGAAAGAAGTCCGGGTACCTTAATGGCAGGCAAAACCTGTTGCAAGTGTAAAACATCACCACTGGTGAACCTCAGAGCTCTAGCCGGCGAACAAAACACAACCCCCACCCCCCAAATAACTGACGATGCTTTTGCCTGGGCCATGGGTGTTGAATGCAGACCTCCTTCATTGGCATGCCGGGAGCCTGTCAGTATAAATAGCACCCCACCTTCTGGAAAGTCTGTTTTAGGAATTCCCTCTTTTCTATCCCTCTCTTTGTTTCTGCCTCGTTTCTTTTCTTCCTGTCACCTCCTTCTTGTCTGTTTTCTGCCTTCTTTGTCCATTCTCCTGCCTTTTTCCCCCCCAGAAAGACTTAAAAAGATAACAATTCTCTCCCATGCTGAAGTCAGATGCACAGGGCCTGACTTATCAGGCACTTAATGGCAGTACAACACATTTTCACTCATATGATGGAGAACAATAGTTGTGTGAGTGTTGGATGAAGATGTTGTTGACTGTGCATGGTGTGTGTGTGTGTTGGATGAAGAAGGTGTTGTTGACTGTGCACAGTGTGTGTGTGTGTTGGATGAAGAAGGTGTTGTTGACTGTGCATGGTGTGTGTTGGATGAAGAAGATGTTGTTGACTGTGCACAGTGTGATGTTGGATGAAGAAGGTGTTGACTGTGCACAGTGTGATGTTGGATGAAGAAGGTGTTGACTGTGCACAGTGTGATGTTGGATGAAGAAGGTGTTGACTGTGCACAGTGTGATGTTGGATGAAGGAGATGTTGTTGACTGTGCACAGTGTGTGTTTGTGTTGGATGAAGAAGATGATGTTGACTGTGCACAGTGTGATGTTGGATGAAGGAGATGTTGTTGACTGTGCACAGTGTGTGTGTGTGTTGGATGAAGAAGAAGATGTTGACTGTGCACAGTGTGTGTGTATTGGATGAAGATGTTGACTGTACACAGTGTGTGATGTTGGATGAAGAAGATGATGTTGACTGTGCACAGTGTTTGTGTATTGGATGAAGAAGATGATGTTGACTGTGCACAGTGTGTGTGTGATGTTGGATGAAGAAGATGATGTTGACTGTGCACAGTGTGTGTGATGTTGGATGAAGAAGATGTTGTTGACTGTGCACAGTGTGTGATGTTGGATGAAGAAGATGTTGTTGACTGTGCACAGTGTGTGTGTGTTGGATGAAGATGTTGTTGACTGTGCACAGTGTGTGTGTGTGTGTGATGTTGGATGAAGAAGATGATGTTGACTGTGCACAGTGTTTGTGTATTGGATGAAGAAGATGATGTTGACTGTGCACAGTGTGTGTGTGATGTTGGATGAAGAAGATGATGTTGACTGTGCACAGTGGTGTGATTTGGATGAAGAAGATGTTGTTGACTGTGCACAGTGTGTGATTTGGATGAAGAAGATTTGTTGACTGTGCAAGTGTGTGTTTGTGGATGAGATGTTGTTGACTGTGAATGTGAGATGTGTAGTGTGTTGGATGAAGATAGCTTGTTGATGGAAAGTGGTCTTGTGAGGTTGATTATAGATTGTGTTGATGTGTTTGTGGTGTGCATGCTGGCATAAGAGTGTTATGCATGTCGGTGTAGGTTGATGCATGTTATGTGTGTGTATTTATAAAATTTTTTGACCTTTATTTTGATTTGAAGGTAATGTGTGTGATGTGTTTGATGATAAAAGTTTATGATTGGGTCTAAGTGTGTGTTAGTGTTGATGAAGAGAGTGATGCAGAGTGTGTGAGTGATGATGAGAGATGAGAGAAGTGTAGAGTGAGAGAGCATGTGTATAGTGAATTTTGTTGGTGAAAGAGGACTTCCTTTCGTAATGTCTCGTGTATGTGTGAATCGTTTTGGTGTAGACATGTGCTTGATTAGTCAGAAAGAGTCAGTGGTACCTAATGTTGATGGCAACAGATGTTTGATGGTGTTAAACTGTCACACTGTGTTGAACTTGGAGCTTGTTACTGCAACAGAGCACTTACCAATTGATGAACGATGCTTTGTTGCCTGGCATGGGTGTTGATAGCAGAGTCCTCCATTGGCAGTGCGGTAGACTGACAGTATACTTGTACCTGTGCACCTTCGAATTCAGTTTAGGAGAATTCACTTGTTTGATCTTCACTTTGTTGTTGGCTGAACGATTTTGTCTTACTTGTCACTCCTTCTTGTCTATTGATATTGAACTTCTGTGCATCTGCTGCCCTTTTATGTTTCGAGAAGATAGTCACTCTCCCAGTGTCCGAGTCAGATGCACAGGTTGCCTGACTGTACAGTGCACTTGTATATGAAGAGATTACAATCACAGTTTTCATGATATGATGGACAACAATGGTTGTGTGAGTGTTGGATGAAGAAGATGTTGTTGACTGTGCATGGTGTGTGTTGGATGAAGAAGGTGTTGACTGTGCACAGTGTATGTGATGTTGGATGAAGATGTTGTTGACTGTGCACAGTGTGTGTTGGATGAAGATGTTGTTGACTGTACACAGTGTGTGTGTTGGATGAAGAAGATGATGTTGACTGTGCACAGTGTTTGTGATGTTGGATGAAGAAGATGATGTTGACTGTGCACAGTGTGTGTGATGTTGGATGAAGAAGATGATTGTTGACTGTGCACAGTGTGTGTGATGTTGGATGAAGAAGATGATGTTGACTGTGCACAGTGTGTGTGATGTTGGATGAAGAAGATGATGTTGACTGTGCACAGTGTGTGTGATGTTGGATGAAGAAGATGTTGTTGACTGTGCACAGTGTTGTGGTGATGTTGGATGAAGATGTTGGACTGTGCACAGTGTGTGTGGTGAGATGTTGCTGTCGTGAGTGATGAAGAATGATGTTGACTGCGCAGTGTGTGTGTGTTGGATGAAGAGATGTTGACTGTGCCAGTGTGTGTGGTGTTGGATGAAGAAGATGATGTTGACTGTGCACAGTGTGTGTTGTGTTGGATGAAGAAGATGTTGACTGTGCGCAGGTTGTGTGATGTTGGATGAAGAAGATGTTGTTGACTGTGTACAGTGTGTATGTGATGTTGGATGAAGAAGATGACGTTGACTGTGAACAGTGTGTGTGATGTTGGATGAAGAAGATGATGTTGACTGTACAGTGTGTATGTGATGTTGGATGAAGAAGATGATGTTGACTGTGAACAGTGTGTGTGTGGTGTTGCAGGAGGTCCCGGGTCACGGAAGGGTCGTCTGGTGAGTGAGGTGGTGGAGACGTACGGCTTCACCTTCATCAACGTGGAGAAGCTGCTGCTCAACCACCTGCTGACCAAAGTGCCAGAGAACGACCGCGTGGGCGCCTCCTTCGACCCTCAGGATGCCATCAAGGTCAGAACGTCTGTCTGTCTGTTTGTCAGTCTGTCTGTCTGTTGGTCAGTCTGTCTGCCTGTCTGTCTGTTGGTCAGTCTGTCTGTCCGTCTGTTGGTCAGTCTGTCTGTCTTTTGGTCAGTCTGTCTGTCTGTCTGTTGGTCAGTCAGTCTGTCTGTCATAATGCTAGTCAGTGGCCTTAGGGAAAAGGTGGGGGGGGAGGGGGTTGGCTGGCTCAGTGGGTAGGATATTTTTTATTTTTGATCCTTAGGTCCCAGGTTTGATACTCACTGTCACTCTTCAGGCCTTGGGGAGAGGGTGGTGGTGGTGGTGGTTATCCCAGTGGTTAGAGCAATGTGCTTGTGGGATGGGATGGGATGGGATGGCTCAGGGGGATGGAGCCACCAAGGCACCGAGTTGAGGGGATTACCCCTCCAGGCGTTGACGTCATACCGACTCCACTCTTTTCAAGGTCCAGATGAGACTCATCCAAAGTCGCATGTGTGAGTGCATGTAGAACAGCTTGCACACATGTTGAAATCTGTTTTGCCTTTCAGAAGAGTAGGCCATTGCTTGCAGGTAGGAATGGATGACTTTTTTTTTTTTAATGCATGCGCACTATTGTGGTGTTAAGACATCATCCCAAAAGTTGGAGTGCGGCTTCCTTGGGCAAAAACAGTTGCATGCGTAAACTGATCTCGCCATTGGCAAACCTCGGAGCTCTAGCAGAGGAGAACAACAACAACAACAACACCATCTGTACAAAATCAACCATACAAAATCAACCATACAAAGCCTCATGCCCTGAGGATGAAGGTCAGAAAAATACAGAGAATGTTAATTAAGATGGGAGAAGATTGTTGTTGTTGTTGTTCTTCCTCGGCTAGGGCTGCAAGGTTCACCATGGCAAGATTGTGCCTATGCTTCCGTGTTTGCCCACCATGAAGGTAGCCACATTCCGACTTTGGGAATGTATGCTGGGTATGTCCGTGTTTTCCTAACCCACCGAACGCCGGCATGAATAAGCGGGATCTTTAACATGCATATTTAACCTTCTGCATGCTTATATGTATACATGAAGGGAATCGGGGCACTGGCAGATCTGCTACTTAAAATTGACCTGAGGGATCGTTTAAAAAAAAAAAAAGTCCCCACCCGTAATTCACTGGAAGCCAGCTCCGAGATTCAAACACACAGCTTCATGAACTTGTGGGATTGAAGTCGAACGATTTTAACCACCGTGGGAGAGGGCTGAAGGGAGCGTGGTAGTGTGAAGAAAGGGCTGGCGGGTGGGTGGGTGGTTGGATGGAGGTGGTGTCTGGTGGGTGGTATTGATGTTGCTGCGCTGCAGGCAGAGTGCAGTTGTGACAGTGTTGTGACGGGACACAGTGCTAAGTGCTCCTTGACCTTTCAAAGGCACTTAGGCCAGGCAGTCTTTGTCTGTCATGACTGTTAACCCAGTGTGAGATAGAGAGAGAGAGTGTGAGAGAGAGAGTGAGTGTGTGAGAGAGAGAGTGAGTGTGTGTGTGTGTGCTTTTGTGTTGTGTTTATGTTTGTGTTTATGTGTGTTTTTGCATGTGTTTTTATCTTTAATTCTTTTATTTTGAGGAAAATGGAATAAGTACTCATTTGGGTTGTTTTTTTAACATACAGTCCCATGTTTATTAGATTTTGTAAATTGTGTGCGTGTGTGTGTATGTAACTGTGTGTGTGTGTGTTACTCTATGTGTGTTTTTTATATTATTTATTTATTTATTTTGTTTGTTTATTTATTCTTTTATATTGAGGATAATGGAATAAGCATTCATGTGCTTTTTTACGTCCAGTCCCTGTGTGTGTGTGGTTTTGTAAATTTTGTCATCTGTTTCCACCGGCACACATTGGCCTACTCTTACGAAAAGCAGAACAGGATTTAACATGTGCACAAGATGTTCTGCGTGCGTTCGCACACAGGGCCTCGGTTTATAGTCTCATCCGAAGGCTATTGGGGGGAGTGGAGTCAGCACTCATGTTAACTCTAGGGGAGTGTGTGTGTAACTGTGTGTGTGTGTGTGTAACTCTGTGTGTGTGTGACTCTGTGTGTGTAACTCTGTGCGTGTGCTTGCGTGTGCATGCACAATGCATGGTATTAGTGATCTAGAGATAAAGCATCTACCTAAAAAGTGAGATATCTGTTGCTGGATTCTTATCTGAAACCATCCAGTCCACTCTACTATAACCACAGGTCTGGGTGTTCTGCAGTACAGTACAGTAAAATACAGTACAGTAAAATACAGTACAGTACAGTACAATACAAGACAATGTCATACAATGCAACTTAAATGCAATGTAATGCAAAACAATACAATACAGCACAATATTTTATACAATACAATTTTACAGTACAATGGAATACAGTAAAATACAATACAGCACAGTACAATACAGTACAACACATCAGGGTACAATGCAATGCAGCGCAGTACAACATAATACACTAAAGTAAAATACAATATAGTACAGTATAATGCAATACAACACATGGTACAATGCAATACAGCACAGTACAACATAATACACCATAGTATAATGCAATACAATAGAATACAGAACAGTACGATGCAAATTCAACACCATCAAGTACAATACAAATACAATACTGTACAAAAACAGTACAATATGATAACTGTATAGATCAACTTATTAACACAGCGACACAACATAATACAATACATCACAGTACATATAATTATTATTTTTAAAAAGCACTTTGTTCTCAAACCCAAACAAACAGGGCAGGGTACTGGGGTGGGGGGGCTGTGTAGTAGTAAACACTGTGGACCTTATCATGACTATTTCTTTCAGTCTGTCTAGGGCTACTTCAAAGCAACAGACTGGGGCCTCTTGACATTTTCCTCACAGTTATGTCAAGCCAATCTGGCCCTCCCTAACTGATTTTCTCCCCCTTTATTTATTTTATTTGTATTTTATTCTTTTATATCGAGGATAATGGAATAAGCACGTGTGCTTTTTACATCCAGTCCCCGTGTGTATGTGATTTTGTGACTTCTGTCATCTGTTCCCACCAGCACACAATGGCCTACTCTTATGAAAAGCAGAACAGGATTTAACATGTGCACAAGATGTTCTGCATGCGTTCGCACACGGGGCCTCGGTTTATAGTCTCAAACGTGTGTGTGAGAGAGAGAGAGAGTGTGTGTGTGTGAAGTCAAAGTCAACCTTTTTATTTCCAGATGGTACATTGAATAAGCAGTGCATTAGCTATTTTTCATCAAGCTATCTCTCTAGGAACAAAAATAACGTCATCAATAATATCTAACTACAACATTATTATGACAACCCTTAATAATAAAATAGACTTTAAAAAAAATCAGCTAAAAAACAGTACACTGCAAAACTCTCTCTCATACACACATATGCACACACGCACACACACACACATATGCTCATAGATCCTCCCCCCCCCCCCCCCCCCCCCCCCCCCAGTAAATTTAATAAAACAAATAAAATGTCAAACAAACAAAATATATCAGATTAGAATATCACCCATTCTTTCACATTCACACTATAAAAACAAGATACCCCCCAGAAAACAAACCAAACAAACAAACAAAACCCCAAACAAACAACAAAACCACACACACACAAACCAACCAGGAAACAAAACAAAACAAAAAATACGAGGCATTAATTGCTCTGTGTGTGTGAGGGGGGGGGGGGGTACACACGCGCACACACCGCTTGCTTTATATTTGTACATTACATAACTGGATGTATGTGTCTTTGGAAGCAAGTCATCCCCTTTCAAATAATGAATGATATATATAAGTTAATATTGTGTGTATACAATGATTCATATATGAATATTATTCATTGTGAATGATGATTTACAATGAAACAAATGTCTAACGCATTGCAATGCATTGCTCTACAGGCAGTTACAATGTGGGTAGTATTGATTTTTCAAAGCAAAGCAAGAACAATAACAACAAAAGGCAATGAAAAACACAACAAGAAAAGATATAAGCTGAAAATTCTGTGGTTCGAGTGCGTGCAGTACTGACATTGTTGATATTTGATTTTTTGTTGGATTTTTTTTTTAATGTACTGTTGTTTTCCTTTGTGTTCTTGTTGTCTTTTGTCATATTTGTTTGCTTAATGTGATTTTGTTTTAAAGGATTACTTCCCCCCCACCCCCCCTCTTCGCTCTCTCTCTCTCCTCTCTCTCCATCTCTGGCTCCCTCTCTTTCCCTGTCCATCCATCCATTCCAACCCTCCTCTCCTCTCTCTCTCTCTCTCTCTCTCTCTCTCTCTCTCTCTCTCCTCTCTCTCTCTCTCTCTCTCTCTCTTCTCTCTCTCTTCTCTCTCTCTTTAAAATATAAAATTTGTTCATTGTTTTCTCTCTCTCTCTCTCTCCTCTTCTCTCTCTCTCTCTCTCTCTCTCTCTCTCCCTCTCTCTCTCTCTCTCTCTCTCTTCTCTCTCTCTCATGAAGTAAATGGCAGAATGTATATGGCCTGAAAGGTCTGTACGAGTCTGTGACAGCATGTGTGCGTGACAAGAATATGTATTCAGATGTTTTTGAATGCCCCAGGGGAGTTAAGCAAGGGTGTCTTCTTAGTCCCCTGCTCTTCTCATTCTTTTTTAATGAGTTAGCTATAGAATTATCAAAAAAACGAAGACATGACATACAATTAATCCCAGGAGGTGTAGAAGTATTTCTGTTATTATTCGCAGATGACATTAAACTGTTGTCAAATACTATTTTAGAGCTGCAAAACCAGTTAAATTCTTTAAAATATGAAGCTGATAGGTTGAATCTGTCTGTTAACTTAGAAAAGACACATGTAATGGTTTTTCAAAAGGGAGGTCATCTTTCAGTGGGAGAGAAGTGGTTTTATGGCAATACTGAAATTAAAGGAACAAACTTTTATGAATATTTAGGCCTTAATTTCACAACAAAACTAAGTTTAAAAAATGCATGGAGTGAAAGTTGCCAAAAAGGGGAACTATGGAAATTCTAAGGTCTTTAAGAAAACTAAACTGCACTGATTTTTCAATTTTCTGGAAGCTTTTTGATTCTCAAATCGAGCCTATGCTAATGTATGTATTTGGGGATTATTTGTTAATAATGAAATGGAAAAGGTGCACACCTATGCAATGAAACGATTCCTTTCAGTACCATTACACTCGTCTAACAAAATGTTATATGGTAAACTGGCCACTACCCTCTATTTATCAGATCTCAAGTGAAGTGTATTAAGTATTGGTTAAAATTAACTCAACTTCCTATGTCAAGATTGTGCAGACAAGCGTATGAGATGCTGTTGATCCAACTAGAAACAGGGAAACAGAACAGGGCGTTTTTTGTTAAGCAATTGCTAACAACGCATGGATTTGGTATTGTGTGGATGTGCCAGGGAGTTTGATTTGAGCAAGGATTTTTGTGGGAATTTAAAGACAGAATGATAGCTTCCTACAAACAAGACTGGCATGCTTGCATAGAAGAATCAGAAAAGTATAACTGGTACTCTTCCTTTAAAAGTGTTTTTCAAACAGAAAAGTATGTTACAGTCGTAACACATAAATGGCATAGGAGTAATCTTGCTCGATTCAGATTAAGGACTTTAGGCCTAAATGCGTGCAAAACATGGTTTTCCACTGACAAATCTGCACAGTCCCCATGCCCCATGTGTGGCGCGCAGACTGAAGATGAAATGCATTTTTTGTTTGATTGTAATTCGTTCAATGACATCCGTCAGAAATGCCTCGTATTTAATGAAGAAATCTCAAGAATTAGAGATATAGTTAGCATTCTCTTGATAAAAGATGAAGATTTTCTAAAATCACTTGCAAAATTTATCTCCCTTGCTTGGGACAGCAGAAAAAAGAAAACTGCAGTTAACTGATAAACCTTTTCAATGTAACACTGTTTTGTTTTCCATATTTGTGGAATACCAACTCCATTGGCTAAATTGCCTTATTTGAATGTGAGGGTCGGGTGTTTTCCTACACTGTTGCTGATTTGTGGGGAACAAGACACTGGTGTGTGTGTGTGTGTGTGTGTGTGCAAGCTTGTGATAACAATTAATGTATGGTAACAATTAATGCATTCGGTTGAATGTAGTTATTGGAGATTCCTTTTCCTCTTTTGGTTTTCATTATTTCCTTGTTGCAAAAAGCATATTGTTTAAATTGTGTTCATACCGTGCTCCTTGCCAAAAAGACTATATTGTTAATGGCAATAAATTACTTTCAGTGTTCAGTTTTCTCTCTCTCTCTTTAAAATATTCTTAAACAAAATGAAGTTTGAGCTGATGAAAGGTCTACATGATAGACCAGTAGGTGAAATGATGTCAGTTACATCATGTAATGAACAGACAAAACAAACAGCCCCATACCCCTACCCAAGCAAACCAAAGAATAAGAGCAAAGCAACAACAACAACAGCAGCAACAACAGTAACAACAAGAAGCAACTAAAGGAATAAACAGGCAAGAAGAAAGGTGGCAAGATCATTTTGACATTCACCAGCCTAAGGAGTAAATCACGGGGTTTTGGGTTCGATTCCCAGCCTTGCCCTTTCTTCCCAGTTTGACAGGAAACTCAAACTGAAAATAAAGTCATAAAGGGGAGACTCTGAACCAGCCAGACCCTTGTGCTTGGGGACCTTGTGCCTGGGGACCCTGTGCCTGGGGACCCTGTGCCTGGGGACCCTGTGCTTGGGGACCCTGTGCCTGGGGACCCTGTGCCTGGGGACCCTGTGCCTGGGGACCTTGTGCCTGGGGACCTTGTGCCTGGGGACCCTGTGCCTGGGGACCCTGTGCCTGGGGACCCTGTGCCTGGGGACCCTGTGCCTGGGGACCCTGTGCCTGGGGACCCTGTGCCTGGGGACCCTGTGCCTGGGGACCCTGTGCCTGGGGACCTTGTGCCTGGGGACCTGTGCCTGGGGACCCTGTGCCTGGGGGCCCTGTGCTTGGGAACCCTGTGCTTGGGGGGGGGGGGGGGGGCTGCGCTTGGGGAGGGCCTGTGCTTGGGGACTTGTGCTGGGGGTGGCGGGGGCTATGTCTTGGGGGGGGGGGGGGGGGGGGGGGGGGGGGGGGCTGTGCTTGGGGACCTTGTGCTGTGGGGGGCTGTGCTTGGGGGGGGGCGCTGTGGTTGGGGGGGGGGGGGGGGGGGGACCCTGTGCTTGGGGACCTTGTGCTTGGGGACATATGCACATCAAAGAGCAGGGAGGCACCTCCCGTCTGCTCTGGCAAAACTGCTAGGTTCCATTCCAGTTGTATCCCTAGAGTGGGAATGCAGCTGCTTTGGCGGGGGGTGTCAGTCATATGTGCAAAAATCTATCTCACCATTGGTGAACTTCGGAGCTCTAGCCAAGGGGAAAAGGAACAAAAAGAAGAAGAAAATCTTCCCCCCAAACCCCCCCCCCCCCCAAAACCCAAACAAACAACCCAACAACAACCCAACAACAACAAAAAAACAACCCCAAAAAAACGAAAGGAAGACCCTCCCCTGAAAGCAAAGCTCTTCTTCAAGCTTTTCTTTGCTTCTAACGCACTAGTCTCCCTCTCAGCAGTTATTTCAAGTCACATCCTGTTTGATGATTTTGTCTACGATAAAATAGAATATGGGTTATAACTCTGCTTTGAGGAGGGCATTAGGTGTGTGTCAATGTGGCATTCATGCGGAATGATGGGGACAAAATGCCATGTGTGTTGATAGCAGACAGAAAGATCAATAGCTGATGCATATATATATATATATATATATATATATAGAGAGAGAGAGAGAGAGAATATTTAATTATATATATATATATAAAGAGAGAGAGAGGTCAATAGCTCAATATATATATATTATATATATATATATATATATAGATAGATAGAGAGAGAGAGAGAGAGAGAGAGAGAGAGAGAGTGAGTGAGTGAGTGAGTTTACAGAAAAAGCAGGGCTGGTGGGAATTGATGCTGTTGTCAGGCTTAGGTCAACTAGTGTGTTTGTTGTGGGAACTTTTGACAGCTTTTGAAAGTGTGTGTGTACACATGCCTGCATGTGTGTGTGTGTGTGAACAGACAAGTAAAATTAATAGGAAATAAAAGAAAACAAAATTCATGTGTTTTTTTGTGGCAGTGCTTAAAACCTTTTTCATAGTCAACCTTTTTCATAGTCATTTATTGTTGTAAGTAAAGTGCCAAGACCTGTATTAAAATGTTGTTATGCTCTTGTTGTTGTTGTTTTTCGGCTAGAGCTCCAAGGTTCACCAATAGTGAGATTTTTGCATATGCATCTGTTCCCCCCCCCCCCCCCCCCCCCCCCCCCTATCCCCCCACCATTAAGGTAGCCACATTCCGACTTCATGGGTGTTTTGCTTTGAAATGTAATATATGGATTGTCTTCATGAATACATGACAGGTTCAGAGCAAAGGATCCTGTATTCTCCAGAAGAAAGAGCATCTGAATTCAGAGTGTGGCTGCCTATATTATGAGATGTTGAAAAACTGCCAGGGCAGGGACAAAAATGAAATGCAACAAGAGGGGAGAATCTTAGAATTGAAATAAATGTGTCTTGAGGCCAGATTTTAAAGTGTCATAAGAAGGCTTTTGGCGAAGGGAGAGAGGGAGGTCATTCCAGATCGATGGACCAGAAACAGAGAAAGAGCGACGGCCAACGGTGGACTGGTTGAATCTAGGTATTCTTAAGCACAAGGTATCTGCAGCAGAGCGGAGGGAATGAGAAGGAGTGTACAGGTGAAGACATTCACAGAGGTAGGATGGTGCTGTTTTATGGAGGCATTTGTAACAGAGGGTACTGATCTTATAGTTTACTCTCTGTGACACAGACCCTAATTGCTCTAACCACCACTACATCAATGCCGAGGGCTGGCGGAGAGTGGTGTTCATGGTGAAGATGTGGGACTGGGGGTTTCCGATGTATCGTTTGGCAGTCATGGTTATTTTGGGCTGAATGGTATGGTATGGCTTTGTCGTTGAGGGGGAGGGGCTCTTCTTTTCTGTACCACTAACAACTAGCATTGGTCCCTTATTTAAATGAGTACTGATTGGATGTGATGACTACTGATTGGATGTGATGACTACTGACTGGATGTGATGACAACTGATTGGATGTGATGACTACTGATTGGATGGGGTGATTGGGTGTGATGATTACTGATTGGATAAGATGATTGGATGGGATGAGTGTGGATTGGATTGGATGTGATGTGTGCCTGTGGCAAAGAAAACCAGACTGGCGAGCACATCCTTCAGAGGTGCACACTGTTCAGCGACCGGAGGAAGATTGTGTGGCCGATGGAAATAACCCTGCAAACTAAGCTGTACAGCCCACAAGAAGAGCTGGAAAGGACATGCCTCTATTTCTCCCCAACACATCTGATGGTGTAAAAAGTGAACGAGGGAAGCACTCATGTGCTTTTTTACATCCACACCCTGCCCTTGTCAGGGATACATCATAAAACAAAAAACCAAAACAAACCCAACAACTAAACAGTCAAACACTACATTAGCAACAACACAACAACAACAACAGAAACAGACAAATAAACAACACCCACAGCCAACAAAGAAAAATGAGAGGAATAAACAACACCCCCCCCTCCAAGAAACAAACAAAACAAGACAAAATCTAAACCAAACAAAGAGAAAAAAAACCTTACATAAACACAAAGAAAAACAAATGATGATAACTGTAAAAAAAAACAACAACAACAAACTAAAATCAAACAAACCACCACCAAAAAAACCCCCCACAAAAAACCAAGTAAATAGCCGATAACCAAGCAAAAAAATAAAAACAAAAACAAAACAACCACCATTTCAGTCCACTAGAAACCTCATACCACTACCACCACCAGAACAAAACATATAATTATAACATTTTGAGAAAAAGATTACACTTAATATTGAAAGAGAATAATGCATTGCAAATTACCAACAACATTGAAAGAGAATAATGCATTGCAAATTACACAGCACACAGAAAGACAAAAGAAATTATCTGCTGAGAGAGGGAGAGAGTGCATATAACTGTCACTCAAAAACAAGGAATCCAACTTTTAATGGGTTTAAAAGAAAAGATGAAAAGGGACCAAAAGGAGAAAAAGACCAAAAAAAAGCAAATGTGAGTGATATTCCTATATGTTTGAGATTTGAAATATCAATACTTTTTTTTTAAGGAACAAAATAAAACAAAGATATAGAAAAGAGAGAGAGAGAGAGTTATTCAGGGTGTTCTAAAGCAAGTAATATTAAATACAATTATTAATATATCAACACCATCACCAGTGTCTATGAAAATAATCATACAAAATAAAATCATACTATAGTTATGATTAATATGCTTATTGCATGAGGAAGTAGGGTGAAAATATTTTTTAAATCAGATACAAAAAATTCACAAAGAGAGAGGACTGAAATGAAACAACATTTTATTTTCTGAGGGTAATAGATTAAGTACAATTACTTTTTTTTCCATCCAGCCTTCAAAAAGGAGGGGGGGGGGGGGGGGGGATGAATAATAGAAACAGGGAGGGGGCAGACAGAGATTGTGGTTGTTTGGTTACAAATGAGTTTTCTAGCATTCCTGAGAGACTGTTGATTTTAAAGTTTTCTTGTGACTGTCATCCTGCCTATGTGTTTGTCTGTCAAAGTCAAAGTTTTATTTCCAGATGGTACATTGAATAAGCAAAACACTTGCTTTTTTTCATCAAGCCATCTAAAAGGGAAAAAACCCAATAACAACAACAAAACAACAACACACAAACAAAAATACCAAACCTTATTGAAAACGAAATTATAATGATAAAGATGACAAAGGTGACTATGACAATGATGACGATGATGATATCAATAAACAATGACTATTACTCCTGCAAGACACATATCAATGAAGACGATGATAATATGATGAAACTACTAATCAAAAACATTACAACAGATCATGTTTCAATATCCAACTCAACCCACACATAAATACACACATACATATATGTATAACTATAGGCTCACCCACTTACACTATTATTTGCCTACCACAATTTTAAACACACACATACACAAGCCCATTCCCACACCCACAAGCCCATGCTGGCATGCAAGCAGGCATGCACATACGCATTCATCCGCGCATACATTCATATACACACACATCATACTACAAGATACAATTTCAAAATCTTTCGAATAAGAATATTTGACAACAACAACAAAACAAAAAGGAAGAAGAAGAAGAAAAAAAAATCGTAAGAAAACAATCTAAGAATTATGAAAAATACACATTGGTAAGGAGGGAGGAATTACAATTTGTTTTCTGTACAGTTATTTATTAGATAGTTTTTCAAATATTTTTTAATGGCTTTTGGTGGTAATATTTTTTTAACTCTCTTGGGAGATTATTCCATAACTGACTACCTGAATACAAAAAACTTGTCTTCTAGAGATTGTTTCTGGGCTTTGGAAACGATAGCGAATGGTTGTGCCTGTGTTCATTTATTTTGAAGGCATTGGTTATCTTTGGAGGAGCATTTCTGTATATAACATTATGCATGCATACAGCTTTGTTGAAGAAAAGCCTATTTCTGAATGTGAGTATATTGTTTTTCTTGTAGTCAGTAACAGTTAAGGTACTTGACTTTAATAGTACCAACTTTACTGCTCTTAACGGTGGATAAACTTCAAATTTGTGTCACTGCAATGGTCCCATAGTGTGGATGCATAGTCAATAATAGGCAAAATATGGCCACAAAAGAAGTTTCCGAGAATTGTTATCAAGAATTTTTTTTATTTTTGATAACTGAAGAAGCCTGTTGGATTGACGTTTTCCCAGCGACATAACATGATCTGTCCAAGTCAAGTTGTTGTCAATAGTGACACCTAGAATTTTATGAGCATCAACTTCTTCAACTGCTTCATTATCAATAAACAGAGGTTTGAAATTGGATTTCATTTTCTGCCTTTTTTGTCTTGCTGAAACAATAATGCATTTTGTTTTTTCTGCATTCAAAGACATATGGTTCAACTGAGTCCAGCTGATTAATCTGTCAATATTATCTTGCAAATTAATTGTTAACCTATTAGGATCTGAATCACTGCAGAACAAGGATGTATCATCAGCGAACATTTCACAGTTACAATTAAAAAACCAGGGTAAGTCATTTACATAGATTGAAAACAAATGTGGTCCTAAGACTGACCCTTGTGGAATGCCATATCTAACAGCTACTAAATTTGATGTTTGATCATTAATTTTATTGTCACTGATTGCTTCCTACCTGACAAAAAACTTGCTACAAAATTAATAATCTCTGGTGTTAGCTTGTACAAGTATAGTTTACGCAGTAACAACGTATGATTTATGACATCAAATGCCTTTTTAAAGTCAACATAAAGAAGACCAGTGAATTTATTTTCATTTACATTACTCAAAAGACTGTCGGTGATTTGTGTAAGAGCTGCATGACAGGAATAGTTTTTACGGAAACCTGTCTGACTCTCATTCATCAGTTTGTTGTTAATAAAGTAGGAATATAGGGATTTTTTAATGTGTTTTTCAATTGGTTTTGATAAGACAGACAAAATGGAAATGGGTCTGTAGTTTGATGGACAAGATTAATTACCTGATTTAAAAACCGGTATAACTTTTGCTTGCTTAAACTTGAAAGGAAAGCAATTTTTTTCGAGACACAAATTATATAAGTACGTAAGTGTGTCAAAAATCAGTGGGCTCAAAAGTTTAAATATTTTTCCATCCATTCATCTAGGTCATGTGTTCTTGACTTTTTTTTTAAGAGCCAGGCTCTCAAGTACGTCTTAAGTTATCATTGGAGGTAAATAAAAGGGAACATTTATTGGTTTTGATTCCATATATTGTTTTAAATGGTAGAGATCGTTTTCTCTTGATCTGTCATATGATATGACTTAAGTGGCAATATTTGAAAATTGGTTATTTAGTTGATCTGTCGATATCTTTGATAACTTGTTGAGTTTTAGATAATTGTTTTTTGGTTAGTATATTGATAGCTTTCCATATCTGTCGAGAATCATTTGTTGTAACTAATAATTTTATTAACTAGTCCCATTTAGATCTACGTTTTATTGAGTTTACTTTATTCCTTTACCTTTTATATTGTTCTTTTGTTCCATGTGTTTTAAGATAGTTTCTCAAATGCATTTCGGATTCAATATCTTTTGTCATCCAAGGTGGATTAATTACTTCCCTAACTTTCTTTTTTTTATGAACGGGGCATGTGTGTTGTACACTGATAGAAATGTATCAATCCAAAATTCGGCAGCTTTGTTGGGATCTCTTATTTGATATATGTTGTTTAATGATGAATTTAACAGATGTGAAAGGAAGGCACTTTGTTGAAGTTTTTTAACTTTCTGTAATAAATAGTTTTATGTCATACCTTAGGGATTTTTATACAATTTTTTAGCCAGTTTAAACATACAGGATTGTGATCACTACTCCCACATGATGGAGAACACACTTCAACTATGTGCTGTTTTGTATTAGTATATATATGATCAATCAAAGTAGCAGTGTTGTCAGTGAGTTGTGTTGGTTTATCTATGAACTGTTCTAGTCCGTGCATTGTATAATTATGATACCATTTTGATTTAGGTTTTAGTAAATCTATGTTAAAGTCTCCAAGAATTATAGTTTCATGATTTGAAAGTATCATTTCATCCATTATGGAATTGAATTTATCTAACCAGGCTGTGGATTCTGATGGATTTCAGTATACAAAACCTATTAAGAACGGACTAGTACTCTGTAATTTGATTTAAATCCACTGTTTACACATCGTAATTTTCAAAATTGGTAAGTCTTTTACAGTTTAAGAATACCTAGATTCAACCAGTCCACCGTTGGCCATCACTCTTTCTCTGTTTCTGGTCCGGTGATCTGGAATGACCTCCCTCTCTCCCTTCGTCAAAAGCCTTCTTATGACACTTTTAAATCCGGTCTCAATACATTTATTTCAAAGCCAAGATTCTCCCTCTTGTTCCACTTCATTTTTGTCCTGCCCTCAACAGCCAAAACCCCATCACCCTGCAGAGTGTACAACCTTTATGTGTGTGTGTGTGTGTATGTGCGTGCGTGCAAGCGTGTGTGTATACATTTGAATTTAATTGTAACTGGCTGCATGTGAATGAGTAGGATGAATGAAAGTGCTTTGGTTTGTTTTTTGCAAGATATAGCGCTACATAAATTCCATTCATTATTATTATTATTTCCGCTCGTCTGTGTCTGTCTTTCCGCTCATCTGTGTCTTTCCGCTCATCTGCGTCTTTCCGCTCATCTGTCTGTGTCTTTCCACTCATCTGTCTGTGTCTTGTCTGTCTCTGTGTCTTTCCATGCCAAGAGCTTGTCATGGCTGAAAATAATCTCAGCATAGCATTGGACTTGTAACATAATGTCCAACCTGTTGATTAATTCATGTAGGCCTCGGCACTTAGCTGTGCTGTGCTGTGCTGTGCAGTGCTGTGGTATCACGTCATTTTTGAGTGTTGAAGAGTGCTGTGCAGTACAGTGTTGTGTTGTACTGTGGTGTGGTGTGCTGTGGTGTGGTGTGCTGTGTAGTGCTGTACTGTGGTGTGCTGTGCAGTGCTGTACTGTGGTGTGCAGTGGTGTGGTGTGCAGTGATGTACTATGGTGTGCTGTACTGTGGTGTGGTGTGCAGTGATGTACTGTGGTGTACAGTGATGTACTGTGGTGTACTGTACTGTGGTGTGGTGTGCAGTGATGTACTATGCTGTGGTGTGCAGGGCTGTAGTGTGGTGTGAAGTGCAGTGCTTGTACTGTGGTGTGCTGTGGTGTGCAGTGCTGTACTGTGGTGTGGTGTGCAGTGTTGTACTGTGGTGTGCTGTACTGTACTGTGGTGTGGTGTGCAGTGCTGTACTGTACTGTGGTGTGGTGTGCAGTGCTGTACTGTGGTGTGTGCAGTGCTCTACTGTGCTGTACTGTGGTGTGGTGTGCAGTGCTCTACTGTACTGTGGTGTGCAGTGCTGTACTGTGGTGTAATGTGGTATGCAGTGCTGTACTGTGGTGTGCTGTACTGTACCGTACTGTGGTGTGGTGTGTGCAGGAGGAGCCAGACCTGGTGTCACTTCACTGGCTGCTGCAGGAGGTGTCCCGTCAGATAGAGCAGTGCAGCACCAGCTCCTCGCGCTTCATCATCGACATCATGCCCAACCTCAAGTTCCTCATCAACAACGACATCTTCCTGGCCAGCTGTGCCGAGGACATGAAAGCCTTTGAGCAGAAGGTGAGGGGACTTGCTGTGCAAACACGCTTTGCTTTTGTCCTTCCCCAGCCCTTGCCGACAGCTCCCAAGGTTCACCAACGGTGAGAGTTTTGCATATGCAACCCCTTTAAAAAAAATTATTTTAATCCTTTCCCCCAACATTTAGATGGCTGCATTCTAACTTCAGCAGGGATGGTGTCTAAACATGAGATATGTCAGCATTTTTTCTTTATTTATAGAATTTTGTCATCCATTCCTACCGTCATGAAATGGCCTATTTTGTCAAACGGCAGAACAGGTTTTTAATGCACAAGATGTTCTGCATGCATTCACACATGATTTTATAGTCATTTCTTTCAGAAATTTCTTTCGTTTACTGGTTTGGCAGGTGAAAGTCTTAACCGTCCTGCCACCTCTGTCTTATGCAGACAGTGAAAGAAAAGATTTGTCTGTTGATGGCCTTGTTCAGCAAATCATGTACCAACAAAAATGATTTGAACAAAGCTGGTGACTTTGTCTAGCAAAACAGAAGGAAAAAACCATAAATTAATCGATGCCTTGTTCTTGTTGACCAAACTGCGGAAGAGAATACTTAATAGCTGGTGATTTGTTTAACATAGAAATGTAAGAAAGGATTCAGTGATTAGTTAATGACTTGATTAGCAAAGCAGTGTAGAGAATTCAGTGATTAGTCAGTGACATGATTAGCAAAACAGTGTAGAGAATTCAGTGATTAGTTAATGACTTGATTAGCAAAACAGTGTAGAGAATTCAGTGATTAGTCAGTGACATGATTAGCAAAACAGTGTAGAGAATTAAGTGATTAGTCAGTGACTTGATTAGCAAAACAGTGTAGAGAATTCAGTGATTAGTCAGTGACATGATTAGCAAAACAGTGTAGAGAATTAAGTGATTAGTCAGTGACTTGATTAGCAAAACAGTGTAGAGAATTCAGTGATTAGTCAGTGACATGATTAGCAAAACAGTGTAGAGAATTCAGTGATTAGTTAGTGACTTGATTAGCAAAACAGTGTAGAAAAAGACACACTGAACTTGGTGACTGGCTTAAGCAAACAGTGTCAGCACAGACGTGTTACAGTTTGCTTTGTTTAACAAACTGTTGAAAAAAGTCAGTGGGTCTCTTGTTTTTGCACTGTTACAAAATGTGGACAGTAACAGCAGACATTGAAAGGAAGATACTGGCAGTGGAGATTAGGTGCTTTTGCAAACTCCTTGGTATCTCATACTGAGATCACAGAACTAACAAGGAAGTGAAAACCAGAATTGAAAACGCCATTGGACCATATGAAGAGCTCCTGACTTCAGTGAAAAATTGCAAACTGATGTGGCTAATAATATCTGGACTGGCCAAGACTGTCCTACAGGGAACGGTACAAGGAGGGAGACAAAGAGGCAGACAGAGAAAACGGTGGGAAAACAACATCAGAGAGTGGACTGACCTTGAGTGGAATGACATACTACAGAAAGCTGAGAACCATGAGGAGTGGAGGAAGCTGGTTGCAGAATCTTCAGTGGTGCCCCAACAGTCAACCAGACTGTGGGATAGACTGACTGACTGACTGAAGAAAAGACTGATGTAAACTGGGAACTTATTTTGTCCGTACATTTCCCTACTTGCTGAGTGGTGCATGGGTTTCACTGCCACTTGATGGGTACTGTCTGTGGTATCATTAGCTTTAGGTAGAGTGAGCTCATCTGCAGGTTGTGTCGTTTTTCATCTGTTTCAGCATCCTATTTCCTTTGCACTAAATTTCATCCAGCGTTCAGCGAAGAAGAGCAAGAAGGAGGTGGAGCCTTGCAAAGAGAAAGAGGAGAAGACAACTGTGTACTCTGATGAAGCTGATTCATCACGCACAAGGGTTGGTTTCATTCTGTTTTGTTACTGACTTTTCAGATCATCACCCACTGTACTGTATTGCATGTGGCAATAGTTTTAATTACAGAAGCTGTAGCCGAGTGGGGAAGACCATTTGACTTCAATCCATGGGTCCATGAAGATGTGGGTTCAAATTTTGGTGGTGGCAGCTGTTGAATTAAGGGTGGGAACTTTTACGATCTCCCAGGTCAGTTTCCAATGCAGACCTGCCAGTGCCTTAATTTCCTTCTTGCGTATACACATACAGAAGATCAAATATGCACGATAAAGATTCCATAGATCATGTCTGCATTCTGTGGGTTCTGGAAACACAAGCATTGACTTGTTGTACACTGACACTTTGTTGGGTGGCAAGAGGACGTGCACTTGCCCTCTCTCCGTTCCTCCAGCCTCCCCACAGCCATGGCCAGTACCTTGCTGCTGGCGGGGGAGGCTGGGACAGCATGGGGTTTTCTCAGGAGTGGAACGTGGAAGAGAGAGTGGGGGTAGTTCGCATTTTTCTCTGAAGAAAAGAAAAGAAGAGAAGAGAAGTTACTGATGTGAACATGTGAGGACAGGGGCGCCATCAGAAGAGAAAGAGGAAAAGAAGAAGACGTGGCGCATTGGGGGTAAGTGCAGTGTTGCAGAAAGGAATCACAGTGGGAGGTCTTGTTTACAGGCGCACAGCCAGTAAAACAATCGTCATGGGAGATCGAATGACACATACATTACATATTTTTCTTTGATCAAACCCCCCCAAAAAAAGCCACAGAAGGAGTGGCTGAGTAATAGGTGTAGCCTACTGTACTATGTACATAGCACTGAGCAAGAGGAGAGAGAGAGGATTTGAAAACAAAAAAAGGGGGAAATCTGCCACAAGAGATTTTGAGACTGAGAAAAAAAGGGTAGGTTGGTGAAGACTGTGCCAAGTCAAGTCAAGTCAAGTCAAATTTTTATTTCCAGATGGTACATTGAATAAACAATGCATTTGCTTTTTTTCATCAAGCCACCTATCAAAGAACAAATTTCTTAATGATAATACTGAAATACTACATTATTGCAACCTTTACCAATAAATTGAACCAGTAAAAAGAGGAAAAGTGATAAAATAATACATTGGAAAATACATATTACCACACATACATACACACACACAAACACACTCATACACACCTGCGTACACACATACACACACACTTAGGTAAAGAATGTTTTAAGAATTTTTAAAAATTAAAAATCATAAAACGTCACACACAAAAAATACTTCACCTACTATATCATCCATTCTTTCATGTTCGTACTTTAGAAAATAAAAAGGTACAGGAACAAAACGTTAGAAAATACTAGGCACTCATTGCGTCATTACCGACAATATTGCCTGCAGTGACATCCCTCCTCATCCCTGTCATAAAAAATATGTCACAGGATGAGGAATTTGTGATCCCAGGCAACGCAAAGGAGAAGGAATTTGTGAGGAATATGTCTTTTTTTTTTATAAAAAAAGCCACGGAGAGGGAAATTTGTAAATCATATACCACTGAAATTAAAAAAAGAAATAAAACTAGCGGTGTGAAGAAGTGACTCTTTGGAGTGTGTGTGTCGTAACAGAGGCGGATAACTCTGTTTGACAACAACGTGCGCCCCTTCATCGACTACTTTGGGGAGTGGCAGCGGCTGATCTCGCTGGACGTGACGGGCGTTCAGCAGGAGGGGGTGTGGGCGCGCCTGTGCGACCTGTTCGCCAGCCTGCACATCCACAGCCTGACTCACCTCAACCACGTCCTCGTCTTTGTCTTTGGTAACACACCCGCCCCCTGCCTCTTCTTCCTCTCTTAGGCTACAGGGTGGGAGTGGGTGGATAAGAGAGTGTGGGGGGTGGAGGGGAGGTGGGTAAGAGTGTGGAGGGGGGGAGGTGGGTAAGTGTGTGGGGAGGGAGGGTGTGTGGAGGGGAGGTGGGTATGAGTGTGTGTGTGGGGGGGAGGTGGGTATGAGTGTGTGTGTGGGGAGGGGGTGTGTGTGGAGGGGAGGTGGGTAAGAGTGTGTGTGGGGGGGTAAGTGTGGGGGGAGGGGGTGTGTGTGGAGGGGAGGTGGGTAAGAGTGTGTGTGTGGAGGGGGGGAGGTGGGTAAGTGTGTGGGGAGGGGGGGGTGTGTGGAGGGGAGGTGGGTAAGAGTGTGTGGGGGTGGAGGGAAGGTGGGTAAGAGTGTGGAGGGGAGGGTGGGTAAGAGAGTGTGTGTTGGGGGTGGGTGGGTAAGAGTGTGGGGGGGGGGGGGGGGTAAGAGTGTGTGGTGGGGGGAGGGGGGTGTAGGTGTGTATTGTGGGTGTATGTGTGTTATGGAGTGGATGGGTAAGAGAGAGTGTGTAGGGGGGTTGTAGGTTGGTGTTGTGGGAGTGGGTGGGTAAGCATGGAGGTGGGGAGGATATTGTAGATGGGTGTATGTGTTGTGGGTGGGTGAGTGTGTGCATGTTGGTGTATATGTGCACGTGCATGTTGTGTATGTGTGTGTGTGTGTAAAATTCAAGTAGAAGTCAAAACTTTCATTTCCAGATGGTACATAGAATAAGCAATACATTTGCTTTTTTAAACAAAACCATCGCATTTAAAAACAAAAAACCAAAACAAAACAAAATTAAGGGAGAAAAAGAAAAGAGAAACAGCAAGGTAAAGAAAGAAAGCTGCAGCGTCATGTTACAGTAGCATACACCACCACCACCACCTCATACATGACCCATCCCCTTGTTGGTTTCTCCAGTCCTTCTGTTCCGCAAACACAGCGTGAACACAGGAACTGTACGCTCATTTCTCTTGCTGTTGCTATTAGCAGGGACAACCAAGACTGTTTAAGTGCACACTCCAGACAGAATGACGTACACGTACCGCTGTGTTGGTGGTGTTTTTTTCTCCTGCCTTGGCCACAGCTCCTCAGGCTGGTCAGACTTGTGGCTGTGTGACCATTTGGCCCACCATTAACTGACTTGACCCCCTTACGACAGCAGCTGACAGTAATGGTGGCGGCGGCCACCACTAGATTTTGATACGGCTACAGCCGCTGACAGTTGGTGCTGCCCAAGTGGGCAGTACTTTTCCATCACACACAGACCTCCTGGTTTTCACACTATGTGTCTGAAACTTGGTGGGGCAATGCAGGGAGTGTTAGAGAGGGTGCCAGTGATAAATTTAGACCACTAACATGCGTGTAGTAGGGAGGGAAGGAAGAAAGCACAGCCAGCAACTGGAACGCTTTTCATTCATAGCAGAGTGGCAAAAAAAATGGCGTCTTCTTTGGTAGCAGATGATTCATCTGATTATCTAGACAATGCATTGAATTTTATTGTCTTGGAAGTAAAAAAAACCAATTAAACGATAAATGTAAAGTGAATCACATATTAAACGCTGAGGAGGAAGAGGAGGAAGAAAATGCTGCAGTTAGGGAGAATAGTGAGCCAGAAAATAACGTGTTACACAAGCCATTCCTGACCTGTGCTACACGCACTGACTGTGGAGAAATTTGACCTCATGGTGAGTCTGCAGCATAGATGCCTGAAAACATCACCCCTTTTGACTGTTTTCTCATTGTTACCACACTTTTCCTTTGAAACTGCTATGGCAGAAATGAACAGATATGCCGATAATGAAAAAGCAAGAAGGTAAACAAAATAGGTCTACGATCTGCCAAGGTTCGACAGGTGACAGCAGTGGGTACATCCCCCACACATCCATAATTTGTGCTTTCTGTAATGTGATGTGACCCTGTGCCTTCACCACGACTACTTTAGAGACTTACCAATATCACAATTTTGTAGGATTACAGAAGTTCTGTGTTGTTTCGAATTTGTCACACCTGTGCGGTGACTCTGGTGACATTTTGACACTCATGTACAATAATACACTTCTGTACACTTAACAAATATGTGGTAACACACCACAGATATGAACTGTAGTATAGGGGTCAGATATTGATTGAATATGACTTGTTTTCAAGAGAAAAAAAACAGTTAAAACTTCTGCCCCCTCGAGACATATCATAAAACAACAGGTTTTGTGGGGACATTGGGTGACACATCCTTGAAGTACAATTGCACATAACCATTGGTAAACACATCAGCTAGGTATCAGTTCCTTATTCAACACTAACATGCATGAACTATTGCCATGTCCATGCATGTTTTGCTGTTTTATCGTATATGCCATACTTTTACCTGTAGTTGGTGACAAATAAGGTGACAATAACAAGACACATGGTGACCAGTCACATAAACTTGCATCTGAATGCAAGTACAATGACATTTCTAGCTTGTGACAAAGCACAATTGTCTTAGGAGTAAAGTAAGTCAGTTGCTGGTAGAAAACCTTCAAAGAATTCAAAATCTACAGGCAGTTTAGCTCTGTAGAATTCAACAACAAGAGGGTTAAGGTAGCCACTTTCCCACTTCGAGAATATTGTGTGTGTATAAAAAGCTTATCAGTGGAAAACCGTGTCAGGAAATTTCTTGTCGTGACTCTGACAGTTTTTCTGATCATGTCAGACTTTCATGCACACAGAAGTTGTAGCTGACCTGAGTCACTGACAGGGTTGATGTCAGATGTGACTTCCAATCCAGTCCAGTCCAGTCCAGTCCAGTCAAGTCAAAGTCTGAAGGTGGCTACCTTAATGGTGGAAGAAAACAACTGTATACACAAACACCTCATCCTAAGGGAACTTACCAGTTCTAGCTGGTGAACTGGGGAAGGACAAAAGTCACATCAGAATTCTTCTGTATCGAGGATAATGAATGAGTACTTGAAGTTTTGTGGTGTGTGTGTGTGTGTGTGTGCACCCAGTCCCTGATGGTGTTGATGTAACTGTGCTGACACAGACGCAGAGGAACTGGAGCAGGTGAGCACAGACCAGAGTGATGTGCAGACAGTGACCCTGAAGTCTCTGGTGGAAGGATCCCACTCCTCTCTGGTGAGTCACCTCTCCTCTCTGCATACATGTCTTACATACATGTGTTGTCTTTAAGGTGTCATAGTTCTGTACTTAGAGCATCCAATTCAATCTCTCTGTCCATCTCTGTTTATTTCTGTCTGTCTCACTGTTTTTCAGTCTGTCTCTGTCTGTCTGACTGTCTCTCTCTCTCTGTCTCTCTCTCTCTCTCAGGGGTGGAATTCTGATTGTCTGCAGAAATGCAAATTTAAGAGGTTTTGGAACCTCCTTCCAAGGAAAAAAGATTGTGTCCACGGAAAAAAAATTGCGGGAGCAAAAACCTTGAGCACAGGGTGTGGCTCAAAGCGCGGGAGCTAAGCGGGCTTCGTTTGCGAGCTGTGTCTGCCCACAGAAGGTTGGGCAATGCTGCTGAACAGGTGTGTGCTATGGGAGCGTGATCACTGAATGCAATGGCAGAATTACCTATTTCCCTTGCAAGTAGCCTTTGGGTGTGCTTCTAATGTACATGGTTGACTGATAAGGATTACTGTAAGTGGATTAGAATAGATATAACTTACTGCAGGCTGCCTTTTTGTGGGGGTGTCATCAAAGCTTACATCAATGAGCTAAAGTGGTCTTAAGCAGCATGCCAAGACAGCTGTCCTTCCTTCAACAGCCAGAGAGGAATGCTACAGACATGGTCCTGTCTGTCCTTCAACAGCCAGAGAGGAATGCTACAGACATGGTCCTGTCTGTCCTTCAACAGCCAGAGAGGAATGCTACAGACATGGTCCTGTCTGTCCTTCAACAGCCAGAGAGGAATGCTACAGACATGGTCCTGTCTGTCCTTCCTACAGCAGCAAGAGAGGAATGCTGCAGACATGGTCCTGTCTGTCCTTCAACAGCCAGAGAGGAATGCTGCAGACATGGTCCTGTCTGTCCTTCAACAGCCAGAGAGGAATGCTACAGACATGGTCCTGTCTGTCCTACAACAGCCAGAGAGTAATGCTGCAGACATGGTCCTGTCTGTCCTTCAACAGCCAGAGAGGAATGCTACAGACATGGTCCTGTCTGTCCTTCCTACAGCAGACAGAGAGGAATGCTACAGACATGGTCCTGTCTGTCCTTCAACAGCCAGAGAGGAATGCTACAGACATGGTCCTGTCTGTCCTTCAACAGCCAGAGAGGAATGCTGCAGACATGGTCCTGTCTGTCCTTCCTACAGCAGCCAGAGAGGACTGCTGCAGACATGGTCCTGTCTGTCCTTCAACAGCCAGAGAGGAATGCTACAGACATGGTCCTGTCTGTCCTTCAACAGCCAGAGAGGAATGCTACAGACATGGTCCTGTCTGTCCTTCCAACAACAGCCAGAGAGGAATGCTACAGACATGGTCCTGTCTGTCCTTCCTACAGCAGCTATAGAGGAATGCTACAGACATGGTCCTCTCTGTCCTTCCTACAGCAGCTATAGAGGAATGCTACAGACATGGTCCTGTCTGTCCTTCCTACAGCAGCCAGAGAGTAATGCTACAGACATGGTCCTGTCTGTCCTTCTAACAACAGCCAGAGAGGAATGCTACAGACATGGTCCTGTCTGTCCTTCTAACAACAGCCAGAGAGGAATGCTACAGACATGGTCCTGTCTGTCCTTCCTACAGCAGCTATAGAGGAATGCTACAGACATGGTCCTCTCTGTCCTTCCTACAGCAGCCAGAGAGTAATGCTACAGACATGGTCCTGTCTGTCCTTCTAACAACAGCCAGAGAGGAATGCTACAGACATGGTCCTGTCTGTCTTCTAACAAGCCAGAGAGTAATGCTACAGACATGGTCCTGTCGTCTTCTACAACAGCAAGAGGAATGCTACAGACATGGTCCTGTCTGTCCTTCTAACAACAGCCAGAGAGGAATGCTACAGACATGGTCCTGTCTGTCCTTCCTACAGCAGCTATAGAGGAATGCTACAGACATGGTCCTGTCTGTCCTTCCTACAGCAGCTATAGAGGAATGCTACAGACATGGTCCTGTCTGTCCTTCAACAGCCAGAGAGGAATGCTGCAGACATGGTCCTGTCTGTCCTTCAACAGCCAGAGAGGAATGCTACAGACATGGTCCTGTCTGTCCTTCAACAGCCAGAGAGGAATGCTGCAGACATGGTCCTGTCTGTCCTTCAACAGCCAGAGAGGAATGCTACAGACATGGTCCTGTCTGTCCTTCAACAGCCAGAGAGGAATGCTGCAGACATGGTCCTGTCTGTCCTTCAACAGCCAGAGAGGAATGCTACAGACATGGTCCTGTCTGTCCTTCAACAGCCAGAGAGGAATGCTACAGACATGGTCCTGTCTGTCCTTCAACAGCCAGAGAGGAATGCTGCAGACATGGTCCTGTCTGTCCTACAACAGCCAGAGAGGAATGCTGCAGACATGGTCCTGTCTGTCCTTCCTACAGCAGCTATAGAGTAATGCTACAGACATGGTCCTGTCTGTCCTACAGCAGCTATAGAGGAATGCTACAGACATGGTCCTGTCTCTCCTACAACAGCCAGAGAGGAATGCTGCAGACATGGTCCTGTCTGTCCTACAACAGCCAGAGAGGAATGCTGCAGACATGGTCCTGTCTGTCCTTCAACAGCCAGAGAGGAATGCTACAGACATGGTCCTGTCTGTCCTTCAACAGCCAGAGAGGAATGCTACAGACATGGTCCTGTCTGTCCTTCAACAGCCAGAGAGGAATGCTGCAGACATGGTCCTGTCTGTCCTACAACAGCCAGAGAGGAATGCTGCAGACATGGTCCTGTCTGTCCTTCCTACAGCAGCTATAGAGTAATGCTACAGACATGGTCCTGTCTGTCCTACAGCAGCTATAGAGGAATGCTACAGACATGGTCCTGTCTCTCCTACAACAGCCAGAGAGGAATGCTGCAGACATGGTCCTGTCTGTCCTACAACAGCCAGAGAGGAATGCTGCAGACATGGTCCTGTCTGTCCTTCCAACAGCAGCTATAGAGTAATGCTACAGACATTGTCCTGTCTGTCCTACAACAGCCAGAGAGGAATGCTACAGACATGGTCCTGTCTGTCCTTCAACAGCCAGAGAGGAATGCTGCAGACATGGTCCTGTCTGTCCTTTAACAGCCAGAGAGGAATGCTCCTCCACCCTTGCTTCCTTTGCTTGCTTCATCATCATTTCTTCTTCCTGGCTGTGCGAAGAGGAGTGCGGAAATCGTTCTTCTATTCATGTGGTGTGAGCGCTGTTCCTGAGTTTCATGATTTCATTTTTCTTCAGGTCAGAGGTGAAGACGCCTTGGTCAGTATGGAGCTTGTTCAATCTGATGACTGCTGTCTGGTTGCTGTGCTTCATCTCCCTTTTGAGCCCCAGCAATCCTTTCTGCTTATTCCATACGCCTCCACCACATCTTCCTTCACAAAAATCAGAGGGTCACTTTCTTGTAAATAACCAGCATGAGACATTACTAAATTACCGTCCTGGAAAGACAGAAAATTGACTATGACAGCAGTTTTGCCAAGCCATCTCTATTTCTTTGTTAATTTTCCCTTTGTTCTTCAGCACAAAGTGCACTTCCTCTTCACACTGTCCCATGACTCGTTACCATTATTTAATAGAGCCCCAAAATGAGATTGTTTTGTCTTGAACGATTTTCTAAATTATGTGCTTTTTCTTCTAGTTTTTCCACCAGATTGTAACATCATCTTGATTCTCTTCTAAGTTTTCATAATGCGTAAACATTGCATCCCCGTCATCAGTCAGTATTTTTTGTTGATCGCTCAGTTCATCAAGTCGACTACCCAGTTTAGCTTCAACTTCAGCTATTTTAAAAGACAACAATTTCTGATTAATGTCTTGCCTATCTTCATTTCTTGTCACCGATTCATTGAGAAACGGTATTGACTTGAGCAGTTGCTGTAACAGTGAAGTTTGTTGTGTGCCTGTTCCCCTGTATTTTGATCCAGGTTTGCTCTTTTAACAGTCGCGCTCTGTTTAACCATGCCAACTACAGAAGTGGACTTGTGGAAATCTTGATAGCTTTGAAGTCCCAAAATTCCCCCTGCACTGAAAAAGGCTAGCACAGAGAGAGAGGGAGCAAGTGAAAGGGTTCATCCGCTGTCCATGAGGTCAGTTTACCAAGTCACAGAGAGAGAGGTGTACTTGACTGAAGCAAGTGTGTGTGGTTTGTGTGCTCTGTGTGTGTTTACAGAGGGAGTGTGTGATGGCATTGTGTAAACACCTGGACCAATCAGACCCCTCCATAAAGACTTTCCTCATCAACGTGGCAGGAACCTGTTTGACCGCTCAGCAAGGTGAACAGCAGGTAACTGGCTGTCTCTTTTCCTTGCTTCACTGTCTTGTACAGGCTTTTGGGGTCATGTTGTGCTGTGCTGTATTGTGTTGTGTTGTGTTGTATCATAAACCACTTTCAGGCACAGCAGACTTCTCTGTTTGAAATTTGAACTGCTTGCTGGAATATATATTAGAGGCTTGTTGTGTTGTGTTGTATTGTATTGCATACCACTTTGTGGATTTCTTGTAAAATTTGCATACTGCACTTTAGTCATAGACTTGTGTTGTTGTGTAATTGTATAGCTACCACTTGGAATATATATTTTAGGAGACTTCTTTGTGGTTTAGATGTTTGTGATTGTAATTGCATAAAAAAAAAAAAAAGTTGAAAGGGTGGCAGCGTAAGTGGCGAGCTTCTGCTCCGGGAGCAGGCCGATTTCACGGAGGAAATTGCTCCTTGTGGTATGAAATAAATCTGGGGCTGATTTGGCTTTACAAGATTCAGCCTTTCCAACTATATTTATTAACCCTTAGAGTACAGGATATCTGCTGACAATTACTTCCCCTGTCCTGAATTTCTGCCCTGGCTCTCTACCCTTCAGTCCTGACAGCCAGTTTTCTGGCAATAACGGTAGCAGAGGAGGGGTTGTTTATAGTGATCAGTCATGTGGCTAACTGGCATCAACGGGACTCTGGTAAATAGTTTTGTTAAGGCAAACACTGCTTCTCCTTTCCCACGAGAATGTTTATAAGCTTCCTGGGTTGGTAGATTTTAGTAGAGGGAATATCTTTAACTTGCACTGTTTTCTCTGCCAATTGTCCTGCACAAAATGGAGGAAGAAGACGCTGACCAACTTTCTGATGACAAAATTTATCAAAATTTTGACGATTTTGACCTGGTTGAGTTGAATGAAGAGGAAAGAGCAGAGATTAATGCTGCTATAAATCGTGACAGTGATAGTGGTGATGAACTAGATGATGAGTATTTGCCACATATTTATCACTGGCACTGTTTCAAGATTTTCCTATGTGTTACATGTGACACAGTATGCAGACAAGTGATATGTACATAAATGTATAGCAGTAGAACCCTGAAAAAAAAGTAGTGTAGTGTTTGTGTTTTTGGTTGTGATAACCTCCATAACTGATTTAAAACAGACATAAACATTTCTCTATTGCATGGCTGTTTATTTGAATGAAACCAACATAACAGTTGAGGTGACAATGAGTACTATGACAATCAGTGTGACTGGATACCTTGCTCTGCACAAGTGATGGAGATATTGAGGACATCAAACTGTAAGTTACATCATGTTTGGCATGCTCATATCTTATCAATCGTTCGTTTGCATGCATTTTCAATTGTTTGTATGTGACATAGGAAATGTCACATTTGTTGACACCCGTCACATGCATCACCACACACAAGTGCAAAGTTCTCGTCTTAGAGAAAATGTACATTCAATTCTGCACACAGCGGTATATAACACTTACTATTTTATGCTTTAACTCTCAGAGGACGGCTGTCCGCTATAACGGATCTGTGTAAAGCCACGGTTTCGGACGACTCACCGCTATAGCGGATTTGCTTTTTGCAGATTTTTCATGTGGCGGCCGCATGATACTATGACTCATGCAGCTCAACATAGCTTCGTTAGCCTGTCCAACGTCAAATGCAGTGCGTTGTCGGGTGATTCCGTGTGTTCCGAGCTCTTTGTTTGCAGTTGTAGAGAGTAGCCGACATGCCCAGCATGATTGCATATGTGTCAGAAGCAAAATAGAAGGGATCAGATTAGGTCTCAATGACCGGCATTTTACTAAAGTGAGAGCTTCAATTTTTATATATGTACTAACCCAGTATGTTATACATAAGTTCAGAAAATTTCATTTTCTTACTATGTGTTACGTATTTTTAATGATTTTTTTTACTAACCATTACAAATGGGCCGTCTGTGGGGGAGACCAAGGGAGAGAATTGGCCGTCCCGAGTGAGTTAACACAACATTCTATGTAAGATTTACCGAGGTACCTATTTTGCACTCTTCTGCACCTCAGAAACCCATGAATTGAAGGAAAATTTGATTACACCGGTTTTCCTCCTGACAGGACTGAAGGGTAGCAGGAAGCTGAGCTGGAAAACTGGCTTGCCATACTGAAAGGGTGAACTGTGTTTTTGTTGTTATTTTTTGTCTACGTGAGAGTTTTCCTATCAGAGCAGTTGTTTTTCTACAGAATTTTGCCAGGGACAACTCTCTTGTTGGCGTGTGTTCTTTAACATGCACTGAATGCATGTTGCACATGGGACCTTGGTTTACTGTTTCATCCGAAAGACTTGACATCTAGACCACCACTCAGGGTCTAGTAGATGGAGGAAAAGTTTGGATTCAGAAGGGGTTTAAACCTAGGCTTGTGCGTTTCCTTTAGACCACTGGTGCACACCACTGTCCCAGGCAAAAAACGTAGTGTCAGGTACTGCGGTAAGCAAAGCACGAAGGCCTGCAGGGAAAATAATGCTGTTGTGCTTGGAAATGTTGTGTTTGAGATTGATTGATTGAATGTCTCCAGCCGTGACAATCTCTTAACATAGAGATTGATTGTCTCCAGCCGTGACAATCTCTTAACATGGAGATTGATTGTCTCCAGCCGTGACAATCTCTTAGCATAGAGATTGAATGTCTCCAGCTGTGACAGTCTCTTAGCATAGAGATTGATTATCTCCAGCTGTGACAGTCTCTTAGCATAGCAACCTGAAGTCGTCATTAAAAGAGCAAAACATGCTCTGAGGTCAGAGTATGGCTGCCTGTATGACACGGTACCTGAAAACAGCTAAACTGACGAACTCCTCGTCCAGTGTGTACCTACAGTCTCACAGTGATTCCCAGGTTGGATGAATGAAACAAGGTGCGTTATTCGGGGTGACCCTCAGGGTATTAAGCTGGGGAATGCCTGACCAGTATTTACAGGCTTATTTCTACAGGCTTGTTTTTCAGGCTTCTATTTACAGGCTTCTTCTCACAAGCTTCTTTCTGACAGGGTTTAAAGAAGCAAAAACAAAACTGTTATGTTTTGTTGGCAGACGTCTCTTGTCTAGGTGTTTAGCTCTCAGCTTGGTATTTCTCCCTCTGCAGTGCCCTCTGGCCTGACTGCTCGGTGGAGGGAAATGATTGGTCTTTTTTTCTTTCTTTTTTTTTTAAATCTCGCAATATAAGAGAAGGTAGTAAGGTGTGCCAAAGCCATATTAGTTTGAAAGATAAATGAACACACAGTTCATTTAAAGAGGTTTAGGATGTGTTAATCTAACAGTTGATATGTAATTTTAAACAAATAAATTGTGATGTCCAAAATACCCTCAGACAATCCCATTCATGTACTAGAAGCACAGATGGAGGCTAGAGCTGAGTGGTTGTCAAGTCCGTGTGACTTCGCTGCTGTGGGGCCGTCAGGTCCTGGGTTGTTGGAATCCGGGTGGCGGTGGCAGCAGGGTCTGGTGAATCAAGGATGGGGAGTTTCACCATCTCCTATATCAGTTTCATGTGCAGACCCGTCAGTGCCTTTAGTTCTTTTGTGTATATTCTCATGCAGAAAGATTAACTATGCATGTTAAAAATCCTGCAAATCATTTGGTAGGTTACAAACCCAGCATGCAGCCTGCACACACAAAATTAGCTTCTCTGTAGTTGAATGTGTTGGGGGGAGGGGGTGGGGGGGTGGAGAGAGAGAGAGCGACCGGCTGACCGACCAACCGACCAATATCATCAGCTGGCCTGGGGGCACATTTAGTAGAAAGAAACACACCCCACACAGCAGGCATGGAACCATCGTGCATGTGTTTTTGTTCAAATGTTGAATGTTTCCCATTCCTGCCAGCACTCAACGATCCACTCTTCTGACAGGAGGAAGGGGTTTTAACCTGTGCACAAGATGTTCTGCATGCGTTTGTGCACAGGGCCTTGTTTATAGCGTCATCAGGGGAGTGGAGTCTGTACTGATGTTACCTCCAGGCCAGGGGGAACGAAGCCCTCAGAAGCCTGCCTTGCTGGTGGCTGCGTCCCAGCCTCCTTCCTGTCAGATCACAAACACTGACGGCTAGGCTGTCCTGCCCCCCATAAGGGCGAAATGTTGACCTTTAGCCTCTGCCACCTTTGCCCTTCTGCAATGTCGGTGATGTGTCCTGACTTTGCAAAAGGATTTTCTTTGTAGAGGTCATAAGTTTCTTAAATCATAAAAAATATTTTTATCTTCATCGTTCGTTACTTTACCTCTGAGAAAGGGGCAGGGGGGGCCACGGGACAGCCTAGTGGTTAGAAATTTGCACTCACAATCTGATGACCTGGGTTTGAATCCTGTTCAAGGGGATTTTTTTCCTGGAGTTAATAATAATAATATATGGAATTTATATAGCGCTGAACATCAGTGCAGACTCCACTCTCCCTGAAAGTCCTTCAGATGAGACTATAAACCGAGGCCCCATGTTAAATCCTGTTCCACTTTTTGAAAGAGTAAGCCATTGTGTGCTGGTGGGAACAAATGACATTTACAAAACTGCATACACCCAGGGACTGGATGTATAAAAGCACATAAGTGCTTATTCCATTATCCTCAATATAAAAGAATAAATAAAAATAATGATAAAAATATATCTTTTACCTGCATTAGCAGAATTTCACAAGATTTTTGTTCAACAGTCACACAGTTTGGGGGGTAAATTCCCTTGCAAAATTGGGGTTTTCCTGTACGCTAGAATGCTTGGCAGGCTAAGTAAGGGTTAAGGAGCACTAAGCTTGATTCCTGTCATCAGACAAGAGTGATAATACTTGGGACTGGTTTCAGGCATTTGCTAGTTTGCTCTGAATGCTGTTGTGACTGTTTTGCTGCTAGTGTTGTCTTTTTTCATCTCTGCATTGTTTTGGCTAGAATTTAGCTGTTAGTTTGGGCTAGAATTTAGCTGTTAGTTTTGGCTGTTTTCATCTGTGCATTGTTTTGGCTAGAATTTAGCTGTTAGTTTTGGCTTTTTTCATCTGTGCTTTGTTTTGGTGAAAAGACCTTTGGTTGTGTAGGGAAGGAAAGGGGAGTTGTGTGTGTGTTATTCTTTGTTATTCTTTTAGTTCTAGGATAATGGAATAAGGGCTCGTGTGCTTTCTTATATCCAGTCCATGTGTGTATGCACTTTTTGTAAATTTTGTCATCCGTTCCCACTGGCATGAAATAGCCCACTCTTCCGAAAAGCGGAACGGGTTTTAATGTGTGCAGATGTTCTGCGTGCGTTTGCGCACAGGACCTTGGTTTATAGTCTCATCCCAAGGTCTTTAGTGTGTGTGTGTGTGTGTTTCAAGTCTTATTTCTTTTCCTGTGATGTTCTCAGTTGAAGAGATTACACATTTGCTTGGATATCATACTGAGAGAGATCTGAAGCATTGATGAATTTACAAGTGTGTACATGCACACACGCACGCACGCATACACACACACATACTCACACACTCATATACACACGCATCACACACACACCAACGTAGGAATACAGTGTTATGAAAACCATCGACTATACTAGACATATAGACTTATTATTTACGCATGCACATGCACTCGCATGTGTGAACACACACACATACCAATGTAAGAATACAATGTTTTAAAGACCATTATGATGTCAATGTTTTTTGACGTCATAATACCCCCCCCCCCCCTGAGGAAAGCGAAAGCCGAAATATTGGGGAACATTTATTATGCTGGTTGTTATGCTTTCACTTTGTGTGGTATATATATATATATATATATATATATACATAATACATACATACATATATATATGGAATTTGTATAGTGCTGAATCTTGTAAAGCAAACACACACACACACACACACACACACACACATGCACATTTTCTCTCTATAGCATGAAGGCAGGAACACGAACCCACACCCACCCATGCACTCATACATGCATCTGCGTGCTTACAACTGATCACACACACACACACACTCACACTCACACACACATATTTCTGTTTTATCAAATTATTGAGAAGTATAGGTTCTAGCTGTGGTAACAGAGCGATGAACAGTATATGCTCTTTTAGGAAAGTTGACATCAGATCTTATGCTAATTTCAGAGTCCACATTGGTTTCTTGTTTTGAACAATGTAAGAGATATGTAGCCATGGCAGTTGTCAATAGTTATCTATATGGAGCTAAGCATACTAATGGGTCCTGCAGCATAAATGTCTCCTTTTCCATTCATGAGGGCTATAGCATGTTACAAAATGCATGTTGGAAACATTCAAGATACCGGTTCTTCCTGGAATGATGATTTAACCATCTTTTGATAAGATCAAATGCCTTAACTCACATGAATAAAGAAAAGTTCTATCTCTTATTTACAAGTTTAAGCTCAATGCTTTTAGACCTTTTTTTTTTTTTAAAGGGACATGTGTCTGTGGCAAAAGTATTACCGTTGCTCACATTCTTTTAGAATGCAGAGAGTTGAAAAACTTTTTACCTGTTTTCAAAATCTATTGCTTAGAACAAATTCTAAAAGACATTCCATTAATGAAAGAAATTGTATTGTCATTAAGTCATAGTCCTATTATTAGATTCTTTAGTGTAATGATTTTTACTAGTTATGTAAATTGTATTGACATTAAGTCATAGTCCTATTATCAATTCTTTAGTGTAATGATTTTTACTTGTTATGTGAATTGTATTGACATTAAGTCATAGTCCTATTATCAATTCTTTAGTGTAATGATTTTTACTTGTTATGTGAATTGTATTGACATTAAGTCATAGTCCTGTTATCAGATTCTTTAGTGTAATGATTTTTACTAATTATGTGAATGGCATAGTTAGTGTTTACACTGTCATTGCTTTCTTTTGAACTTTTTTGTTGTATGGTTTTAATTGTTGTTTCTCATAGTTGTTCAATGTGGATAATTAGCTATGTGCACACCCCAACCCACCCATTCCCCTCCCCCCACCTCCTTACCCATACACACACATACACACTCACACAGACATTCACTCACCCACACACACTTTCCCGTCTGATATAACTAATTAGTTGAAGGAATTAAAACTGAAGAACTAACTACTCACACACACACATGTATTCTGACTGGAACAAGTTTAAAGATATTTTGACACAGACAAATACTGAAAGTATTAAAAGCATTGGTGTTGAAATTTTTTATGCTAAGTTAAAACAATATGTTTTACAAGCAGCTAATAGCTCTATCCCTAAATATTCACCCATGAAGTTGCAAAAGCACTCCAGAAATATATGGTGGAACCCTGCTTGTCAAAAAGCTGTGAATGACAAGAAAGGTGCTTGTAAAGCATATTTAAGAAACAGAACGTCAAAAAATCATCTTATGAAAAAAGCAAAATTGCTTTGTAATAAAACTGTTGAACAAAGCAAATGTCAGTTTGGGTCTTCCTTTTGCTTACAAGAAGTTAACACTCATCACGGTCTGCAAAAGGAGTGGAATAAGTTTAAAGATATGAAAAGTGGTATTTAACTTCTTATTGTCCCATTAAGATTCAAGACAAGGACTTTCCAACTAATTCAGAGAAAGCTGATACTTTCTTAGAATTGTTTACAGACACAATGAGTGATAGAAGTCTTTCAGAAAAATGCAAAGTGTATAGAGAAAAAGAAGCACAAAAAGATATGTATAAAGACCCTGTGGGAGAAAATAATCACTATGCCATCACTCCCCTAACACTACAAGAGGTTAAAGATGCTCTACTAATCACTTGGGACAAAAAGAACATCTGTGGGCATAGATTCTGTTTCAAATGAATTATTGAAACAACTGCCAGAGAATTGGATAATGTTATTACTAGAATTGTTCCAAAGCTGCTGGTCTCAGGGGGTCCTTCCACGCATCTGGAAACATTCCATCTTAGTGTCAGTCCCAAACCAGGGTAAATCTAAAAGTGATAAGAACACCTACAGACCAATTGCTTTAACCTCCCACACAGGAAAACTTATGGAAAAAATAATCCTAAACCGACTGATATATTACTGTGATAAAAAACAAAAAATCCCTGTTTGCCAAGCAGGTTTTTGAAACGGGAGATCCCCAGCAGATCATCTGATTAAACTCAGTACACAGATTAAACATCAATTTGCTTGTAGGAAAAATGTGCTTGCCACATTTTTTGATATAAAGAAAGCCTATGATCAGGTCTGGCATAAACAACTCCTGTATAAATTAAAATCCATTGGCTTATCTGGATATATCTATCATATTAAAGCATTTCTTTCAGAAAGGTGCATGCAGGCCAAAGTTGGAAATTCCTATTCTACTTTACAATTTCCAACAATGGGTATTCCACAGGGATCAGTCATTGCACCACGTCTTTTCAATATTCTTCTTTATGATCTACCTAAGTGTCTCTCAAGTAATTCTGTTTGTTGTGTTTGCTGTTGTTTATGTAACTCATTAAGCTGTTTTTTCCCCTTCAACTTTCTTGTTTTATTGGTGTTTCTTATAGTTGTTTAATGTGGATAATTAGCTATGTGCACACCCAAACCCCCCCCCCCCCACCCCCCCCCCCCCCCCCCCCCCCCCCCCCACCCCCCACTCACACACACACACACACACACACTTTCCCGTCTGATATCACTAATAAGTGGAAGGACGTTAAACTGAAGAATTATGTATTGACTACACTCATAGCAATGACAATCAGGCAAGTAATTCAGAGAAATGTAAAAACTAGGTAGTCAACATCATCGTGAATTTATAATTTGAATGATTACTGGCACGAAAGAATTTCTTTTTCTGTTAGTTTTGCTGTTGGGGCACTGAAAACGGCGTCCCAAAGGCAACAACTGAAATTCTGGAAACAAAGCATGGGAGGAATCGGCCAAAATGGCAGTCGCTTTGCGTACAAGCTTTTGATTGCAGAACAACTTGAGATCTCTTTGTTCTTCTCCAATTAATTTTGAGCAGATTCTTACAATTCTCTGCAAGCCATTCTTGTTTTTAACACTAACATTATTGTACCAACAAATGAGTGAGTGAGTGTGTGTGCGGATGCATGCATGTGATGTGTATGTGTGATTGTGTGTGTGTGTGTGTGTGATTGTGTGTGTGTGTGTGTGTGTGTGTGTGTGTGTGTGTGTGTGTGTAAGGATGTGAAGGTGGGGGGATTTGTTAAAAGCTCTTTAGACTTAAGTAAGCTAAAGTGTGAAAAGTGGACTTCATTACCATTACCATTATCTCCATCATCATAATTCTTTTCATTATCATCATCGGCGTCATCGTCATCATCATCACCATAATTATATTAATCCCTGTTTACCTTGTTTCAGACCAATGGCCATTCTGTGGTGTTTGTGGATGAAGACATATCGCAGCTGCCCAAGTTTGTGACCTTGAGCAAAGCCAAGGCCGCCAGTACGGCGGTGAAATTCCGTGCCGTGTCCTCCACAGAAAACCGCGTGTGTCTCTTCCCCTGCCACATCCCCCTGACCCTGTGCAAAGACGTCGCCCTGGCCCTGGGCAGCCAGTCACTGCGCTGATGCTGGTGTGGGGGGGGGGGGGGGGGGGGGGCGAAGGAGCGTGGGAAGTGAACGTGTTCCCCTAAAGTCGCTGTGGTGGCTTCAGCATTCCTGCACACACACGCTGAGAAGCAGCAGCTTCTTTCAACGTTGTTGTTGTTGTTTTTTTCTTTTTCTCCCCCAGTCTGTCCTCATCTCCTGAGACTGAGAAGGAGTCTACTGCTACTTCTGATACTGTTTACTTGGTGAAGTATTGAGAAGTCTGCTACTTCTGATACTGTTTGCTTGGTGAAGTATTGAGAAGTCTGATACTGTTTACTTGGTGAAGTATTGAGAAGTCTGATACTGTTTACTTGGTGAAGTATTGAGAAGCCTGCTTGCTACATCTGATACTGTTTACTTGGTGAAGTATTGAGAAGTCTGCTACTTCTGATACTGTTTACTTGGTGAAGTATTGAGAAGTCTGATACTGTTTACTTGGTGAGGTATTGAGAAGTCTGCTACTTCTGATACTGTTTACTTGGTGAAGTATTGAGAAGTCTGCTACTTCTCATACTGTTTACTTGGTGAAGTATTGAGAAGTCTGCTACTTCTCATACTGTTAACTTGGTGAGGTATTGAGAAGTCTGCTACTTCTGCTACTGTTTACTTGGTGAAGTATTGAGAAGTCTGCTACTTCTGATACTGTTGGTGAAGTATTGAGAAGTCTGCTACTTCAAGTACTGTGAACTTGGTGAAGTATTGAGAAGTCATTTATCTTCATATTTGTGTCGATTGCTCATCACAAAAATCATACAACGCTCTCTGAAAGGTTGATGGCTTGAGTTTGGTTTTGTGGTTGTTGTTATTTTTGGCCTGTGTAGTGAAATATGTGTATAGGCTGCGGTTAGGTGGGTGTTGATGTGAGTGTGTCATCTTACAGTTGCCGTTTCACTGCAGCTATCTAAAGTGATGATGAAGACGTTACAACTGCACTTCTGTTGTCATGCAGTATTTCTAAAATGTGCACACATTTTTTCCTGACCTTCGGAGTGTGTTGTGTTCTTGTATGTGCTCCCCTTTCGTCTTTGCAAGTGGGTTCTCTTGTTTCTTTGTTAAAAAATTCTTTAAAAATAAAAAAAAATTTTTTTCTTTGTAATGGAAAATATGCGAGGAGAAGAATTATTTCTGTGACTCAGTCTTGGCTTACATTGCGTACAGCTGGACTGATTCTCGACTTGTGTGACATGGGAATTCCAGAATGGTTAAGGTGGGGTGTGGTCTCTTTTGAAGAAAGACAGACACACAGACAGACATGTTCATGCTGGTGTAGCAGAATGAAGGACCCTGGCCTGCACAGAAGGGGGGGGGGGGGGGGGGGGGGGAGGGTTACTGTGACAAGCAGGTTACTGTGACAAGCACAAAAGGGTGGTTACTGTGACAAGCAGGTTACTGTGACAAGCACAAAAGGGTGGTTACTGTGACAAGCAGGTTACTGTGACAAGCACAAAAGGGTGGTTACTGTGACAAGCAGGTTACTGTGACAAGCACGAAAGGATGGTTACTGTGACAAGCAGGTTACTGTGACAAGCACGAAAGGATGGTTACTGTGACCAGCAGGTTACTGTGACGAGCATGAAAGGATGGTTACTGTGACAAGCAGGTTACTGTGACAAGCACGAAAGGATAGTTACTTTGATCAGCAGGTTACTGTGACAAGCATGTTACTGTGACAAGCAGGCTACTGTGACAAGCATGTTACTGTAGCAAGCAGGCTACTTTGACAAGCACAAAAGGATAGTTACTGTGACAAGCAGGTTACTGTGGCAAGCAGGTTACTGTGACAAGTAGGTTACTGCGACAAGCACAAAAGGGTGGTTACTGTGACAAGCACAACCCATGGATGCTTGTCTTTCAAACAAGCCAATAAACTGAGGTCCTGTGTCCAACAGCTCAAGTAGAAGTATCCATGGCAACAAGCAAGTTGACCCTGGCAAAATTCTGTTTAAAAGCCCCACTTTGATAGGGTAGGGGGAAAAATGCACCTCCTGACAGGAATTGTTTTGGGGCGAAATAATGGTGGTGCTGCTGCTCCTGTGGCAACGCTCTCTCCCCATGGTGAGCAGCAGCAGCAGCACACATTGCATGCAGAGAAGTCTGCTGTCACTCCAAGTGGTCTGCTGATGATCAGTACAAGGAAGAAGAAGACTTTATGGCCATGCATCGATCGTGCAGCATGCTGTGTCGCTGTGGTGTGGAGACCTGCCTCATGCGTCTTGCTGCATGCAGCATGCTGTGTGGCTGTGGTGTGGAGACGTGCGTCATGCTGCATGCTGTGGTGTGGAGACCTGCCTCATGCGTTGTGCTGCATGCAGCATGCTCTCTGCTGCTGGCAGTGTGGAAGGAAGCAAGTGGTTGTGTTAGAAATTTGCCAATGGGGGAGAGAGAGAATTTGCCAGTGAGGGAGAGAGAAAATTTGCCAATGGGGGAGAGAGAGAATTTGCCAGTGAGGGAGAGAGAAAATTTGCCAATGGGGGAGAGAGAGAATTTGCCAGTGGGGGAGAGAGAATTTGCCAATGGGGGAGAGAGAATTTGCCAATGGGGAGAGAGAATTGCCAATTGGGGAGAGAGAGAGAGAATATGCCAGTGGGAGAGAGAGAGAATTTGCCAATGGGGGAGAGAGAGAATTTGCCAATGGGGGAGAGAGAATTTGCCAATTGGGGAGAGAGAGAGAGAATATGCCAGTAGGAGAGAGAGTTTGGAAGGTTTGGCTTTTTTCTTCCGCACCCTTCCCCCCCCCCCCCCCTTTTCATTTTTTTATTACATCATTCGTTCTTCAGATATTACGTCTTTTCACTCTCGGTGATATTAGACGTCATATTACATCATAAGAAGGAAGGTGGCAGGACGGTCTCACCTGCCTCACAAGTAAACCGTGAGGTTCTGAGTTCAATTCCCAGCCTTGTCCCTTCTTCCCAATTTGACAAGAAAATGGAACTGAATGTTAGAGCCCTTCAGATGAGACTGTCAACCAAGGTTGTGAGTGCGAAAGCACGCAGAACATCAACCTCACTCCTTTCCCCTTTTGGAAGAGTAGGTAAGTTCATGCCATTAGAACAGGTGAAAAAAATTAAGATAAAACCCACATGTGCACAGGTGTTGTATCATGCCTGAAGTCAGAATGCAGCTACCTAAATGGGATGGGGTGTGTGTATGTGTGGAAATGGTCGAATATACAAAAATCAGGTGACCTGAGGACTGTGCTGGAAGCATTATTTGTACCTTAAAATTTTTATTTTTTTTAACCTAGTACCTCTTGGAGCGCTGTAACTGCCCTCCGTGTCACTTGATGGGGAAGGTACATCAGGATTTTGGTGGGGTTTTTTTGTTGTTTTTTTGGGAGGGGGGTATTATTACCTGATTTTTTAAAGATTTTGATCAGAATTTTTGGTGCAAGTCTAAAGAGTTTTTTCTGGCTATATTGAGTGCAATTCTAAAGTGATTTTTTCTAAGTCGAGTGCAATCTAAGGGATTTTTTTCTGCCTATATTGAGTGCAATCCTAAAGTGATTTTGTAAAAAAAAATTGTATAAAATCAGTGGAGTTCTTGGAATGCCCCTCATGGTGTTGAATTTATCAGTAGGACTGCTCTGGAATTTTTTACTTTTTTTATCAGAAGTATGGGTTCTTGGTTTTTTTGTTTGTTTCAAGTTTGTCATTTGATTTTAGATGTTTGTCCCTGAATGTGTCAAGTGTTGAGCAGAAATGTCTTATATATTAACTACTTTCTTTAAAACAATTTTCACAATACTTCCCGTGTCTGTTCTGGATATTCCCTGTAGCTGTGTGACATCCTTATCCTCTTTCTTTACAGTTGATGACCATCTGAATAAAGTGGATGTTTTAAAAGCTAACTATGATGCAAGGTGTGTCTGCTTACCGACAGTGAAACGCAGGGACAGTATTCCGAATCCCCCAGGCTTGGGTTTGCAAATGAGCTGTACGAGAGGCAGTTCTCTTGAAAGGAAAAGGACACTGAATGGCTTTGGATGATTTGATCCAGTTCTTCATTGAAATGCTCAGACAGCAACTCATTGTTGTCGGTCATATGTGTGAAAATGCACTGCATTGCCATTAAGCGCTTGACATGTCGGGCCCAGTGCATCTGACTTCTTTGTGTTTTTACATCAGAGTGGTCTCGCTCCTAGACTGGCTGCTGTCACAGAGCTGCAGAGTCCAGTCTGCCCTCCAGGCCATCCTCCTCCTCCTCTGCCTTCACAGCCGTTGGGAGACAGGTTCTCCTCTTCCACCTGTTCCACCATTGGGATGTCCTCTTGGTATCTGACCCATAGCTGGGGGCTGGTTCGTGGGCACCAGGGCGTATCCAGCCACACACCAGTAGGCCTGCATGCTGCATGTTAAGGGGAACAAGTCTCCTCCTTTGGAGAATTTGTTTATTTTAAGACTTTCTGGAGAGAGAGAAAAAAAGGCAAGAGAAAGGACTAAGAAGGCAGAAAAGAGACAAGAAGGAGGTGACGGGAAGAAAAGGAATGAGGCAGAAAGAAAGAGAGGGATAGAAAAGAGAAATTCTTAGCACAGAATTTCCAGAAGATGGGGATGCTACAGGACCCTGGCATTTCCACGGGGGTAAATGATTGAATCAATCACAGACTCTATTTTGTGAATAAGCAACAGGAGTCTCATCTCATCTCATCTGCTCCCGTAACCCCCTCTGGGGTCGTAGGAGCACTGCATTGACGAACGTTGCACCAGTTGGCTCCATTTGCAATGGTTGTGAGCAAGTGCCTGGGTTGTGGAGAAGCTCTTCCCGGTCCATTCAGTGATGTCTGCCCATTTCTTCTTCAGCCTGCCTCACTTTCTCTTCCCCTGCACTGTTCCTTGCAGAATGGTCTTGGACAGCCCATCTGATCTTGTCACATGTCCATACCATCTGAGCTTCCTTTTCTTGACTGTGGTCAGCAGGTCTTCGTACTGCTTTACTTGTTGGGTGATGATTTGTTGGACTTCTTTGTTGGTAATGTGGTCCATGTATGAAATGCCAAGGAGTCTTCTGAGGCATCTCATCTCCAAAGCCTGGATCTTCCTTTGTAGATCTGCATTCAATGTCCAGGATTCGCATGCATACAGATATGTGAAGGTGACCAGTGCATGCAGTAGCTTGACCTTGGTCCTGAGAGAGATGTTTCAGTCTTCCCAGATGGTCTTGAGCTTCGCCATTGCTTCTTCACTTACAATAGCTCCAAGGTACTTGAAGTGATCTACAGCATCTGTCTGACTACCAGTCTGTCTGTCTGTCTGACCACCAGTCTGTCTGTCTGACCACCAGTCTGTCTGTCTGTCTGACTACCAGTCTGTCTGTCTGTCTGACCACCAGTCTGTCTGTCTTCTGACCACCAGTCTGTCTGTCTGTCTGACCACCAGTCTGTCTGTCTGTCTGACCACCAGTCTGTCTGTCTGTCTGACCACCAGTCTGTCTGTCTGACCACCTGTCTGTCTGTCTGACCACCAGTCTGTCTGTCTGTCTGTCTGTCTGTCTGTCTGACCACTAGTCTGTCTGTCTGTCCACCAGTCTGTCTGTCTGACCACCAGTCTGTCTGTCTGACCACCAGTCTGTCTGTCTGTCTGACCACCTGTCTGTCTGTCTGACCACCTGTCTGTCTGTCTGTCTGACCACCAGTCTGTCTGTCTGTCTGTCTGTCTGACCACCAGTCTGTCTGTCTGTCTGTCTGACCACCAGTCTGTCTGTCTGACCACCAGTCTGTCTGTCTGTCTGTCTGTCTGACCACCAGTCTGTTTAGCCCTGCCCATATGGACCCAGTGTAGGGAGGGAGTGAGCACTTGAGGAAGCAAAAGGGAAGGGCAGGCCAACCATTGCTGAGTGGTTTAACTTGTGATTTGTTAGCAACTGAGGGCAGAGGTTCAAGCCTGCACTGAGCTGTCCAAGAGGATGTTTACCCCGATGTTATCAGCGACTCTGCCTGATCTTATCATTGACTCTGCCTGATCTTATCCTAGCAAAACCTTTAGTTCAGGGTGGGGGTGGGATAGCCTAGTGATCATTGTGTTCATGACTTATGACCTGGATTTGAGACACCCATTCAAGGGGATTTTTCCCCTAGAGTTAACATCAGTACAGACTACACTTCCTTGAAAGTTCACGCAGACTATCTTGCTAATAATATTATGTTCAAGAGCTGTTCTGCCTTTGACGGTGACATGGATGACTCGAACATACTTAGCATGCACACTGCTACTGGGAGAGGGATGGGCTCCACCAAGTACATTTTGCCTAAGAGTCCTGCAGAATTCTGTGCTGTGACCTGGTCCATCCGAGTGTGAAGAGATTGTAGTCAGAAGTCTGTCATTGTACCTGGAATAAAATGGCTTTGTCTTGCCGCCGTTTGCCAGCTTTGGCTATGTATACAAACCTACCTCTCTCCTGTATTTATTTCCTTTTCTCTCCTCGCTTGGCTCGAGCTCTGAGGTTCACCACTATTGATGAGATTCTGCGTATGCCAACATTTTTGCCTGCCATTGAGGTAGCGCATTTTAGCGTCAGGGATGTCCACGGGTACATCTCTCTGAAGATCAATGGCTGGTAGTAGCCAGTGCTCTCAGTTTGACCAAATCTTCATGTTGTTTCTGTGCATCTCGTGTTTCACTACAGGCGCTCAAAGTGTACACAAATGATGTGTTATCTGTATGAAGATTGTGTTTGAAATGTGTATACATACATATAGACAGACACATCTCATGTGGATTCTTTTCATATTGTGTGCTCCTTGTAACTTGCAGTATCTGAAAGCACTGTTGCTTTAATGATGTGTATGATATGACTGAATACCCTAAAAAACATATATATATTATATATATATATATATCTATGTGTGTGTGTGTGTACAGAAGAATATCTTCCAGCTCTCTTTTGGTATTTCCACCAGCTTTGAACTCCATCAGAGAGGGATGGGTTGGGTTTTTTCTTCTTTTTTTCCCTTTTCTTCTGTCGCCTAGAATCAGGAGTTCAGCATCTCCCTAGGAAAAAAACCCCAAAGAAACAAATCAACTGTCAGCTGGGAATTTGTTGAAATGGCTTGTTTTTTTTGTTCGAAACTAACTTCAATTGTTTAGCAATGTTGACTGGTTTGGGGGAGTTGGGAGGGGGTATTTTCTTTTTTCTTTTTGGCTCCCCCCAGTAAGAGACAGTAAAGTTTTACACTCTTTTATTTTGGCTGAAAACAAAAAAAAACCCCACTTATGCTGGAGAGTGAAATGGTCATACAGGAGAACAAGTGAAAGCATTCTTGATGAACTCAAGGTGCAAAGAAGTGTTGGCTGAAATTGATCAGCGCAGACTGAGATGATGGTGTTGGTCATGCTAACAGAAACACACACACAAACCTGATGATGACAGTTCTCCAAGGTAAGGGTGAGGGCAGAAGGAAAAAGAGGCAGACCACCACCATCTAACACTGCCAACATCACTGAGGTCAGTGGTCTGGGAGGGCTACAGGAGATTGTAGAACTCGGCAGAACAGAGAAAGATGGCGAACCCTGGTGGCATTGCGTGGAGCTCCTACTGATGACAGCAGCAATGACGGAGATGGTTGAGTGATGCTAGAGTTGTTAACTAATGGGCAGACTGCAAGACTGTGTGAAAACATGTTGTCTGATAATGACTTTGGTTAACAATTTTTATACCATTACCAACTTTATATATATATATATATATATATAAATATATATATATATATATATATATATATATATGTTTACGATGTGCTGGGTGTACTTTATCTTTTCCTGCAGACTTTTCAATGTTGCTTCATTTTACTACACACTTATGCAGTATTTGATGTCTCCTCATGCACATGCATCTTGCATTACTGGGTCACGTGTATTAATTAACATTTGTGGTGCTGCTGTTTTGGAATGAATCACAGTGCAATGATGCTTGCTCATTTGAGAAGTGTGTGTGTGTGCAGATGTTAGTGTTTTTTCATAGTGTTTTTTCCTTGATGGATGTGTGCAGATGCTAGTGTTTTTTCCTTGTTGGATGTGTGCAGATGTTAGTGTTTTTTCATGGTGTTTTTTCCTTGATGGATGTGTGCAGATGTTAGTGTTTTTTCCTTGTTGGATGTGTGCAGATGCTAGTGTTTTTTCCTTGATGGATGTGTGCAGATGTTAACTGTTTTTTCTTAGTGTTTTTTCCTTGATGGATGTGTGCAGATGTTAGTGTTTTTTCCTTGTTGGATGTGTGCAGATGTTAGTGTTTTTTCATGGTGTTTTTTCCTTGATGGATGTGTGCAGATGGTAGTGTTTTTTCAATGTTGGATGTGTGCAGATGGTAGTGTTTTTTCCTTGATGGATATGTGCAGATGATAGTGTTTTTTCATATACTTTTTTCCTTGATGGATGTGTGCAGATGTTAACTGTTTTTTCTTAGTGTTTTTTCCTTGATGGATGTGTGCAGATGGTAGTGTTTTTTCCTTGGTGGATGTGTGCAGATGATAGTGTTTTTTCATAGACTTTTTCCTTGATGGATGTGTGCAGATGTTAACTGTTTTTTCATAGTGTTTTTTTCCTTGATGGATGTGTGCAGATGGTAGTGGTTTTTTATGGATGTGTGCAGATGGTAGTATTTTTTTTAAATTTCATAGTGTTTTTTCCTTGTGCTCTCTTGTCTGGGTTTTTTTCCCCCCATGAATTTAAAGTTCTGACTGCCAGGTGAAGTGTGTGTAGTTATTAAAATTTACAGTTGTGGTATGTGATAGAATTATACTTTTAATAATGAAAATGAATGCATGAATTGTACAGACACATAGATTGAATAAACCTAAGAAAAGAAAATGAGGACAGTGCTTTTTCATGTTGTTGAGGTTAGGTTGGGTGGTTTTTTTTTTTTCAAAAAAATATTCAGTATCTTTTGTGTTTTCTTTTTTACACACACACACACACACACACACACACACACACACACACACACACACACACACACACACACACACAATTGAGACAAGATTGTGGAAGAAAACAAGTGCAAGTAACCAGTTACAACTTCATTCTACATATATGTTTGTGTATAATTATTCACTTATATATCTCTGAGTCTCATGAAGCATACCAAAACACAGTAACATTGATTCATGAACCACACACACTGAAGCGACTAACTTTGACACATGATACAAACATGTAAGAAAAACAATACTACATAATTATGTAACAATCATTTGCTAACATTATTTTAAAATTTCATGCAGATCTGTTGTATAGTATGAGAGATTTACACTTTTAACATTTCAGCTCATTCTGGCCAAATCCTTCTATGAACAGGAAGTTGATAGTGTCACTTCTCTATATGAGACTAAGATATATATATATATAATCTGCAATTTTTAAAAAATTGACAGCTATTCAAGTGGCCAGTTTGCTACCTCTAGGACATCAACTACGTCTACTCTAGGCAAAGTGTTTCTTCAGTGCCTATAGGACATCAGCTGACGTCCTTGTTTTTTTTGGCCAATTTTTCTCGTTCATATCTGGTGCAAAATTGAAAAGATCTCACATGGTGTGAAGAAAGTATTAGCTATTGTGCATTAGGAATGAAATCTCTCTACGTAACAGCGAACATCTTTTTTTTCCCTTCATATTAGTCTGCGGCTGGCTGAGTTCACGCGGTGTAAGCCAAGCGCCAGGTGCCAAAATAGATTCTTAACTTTTGTCCTGGACAGACAGCCAGCCATCCACTTCACAGAAAACTTACTCTACTTTTCCAGTATTGCAGATGATTTTTGATCAAAATGATGATAAGGAAGGCAATGGTCTTTTGTCTGATGATTCACTTGAAAACGACAATGATTATGGCAGTGATAGCGATGCGCAACACTTGCTGGAAGCTACGTAGCAGGAAAAACACTCCTAGCCAAAAAGTGGGTCAGGTGCGATCCGACTCATTTTGTAGTGGAGGGTGACCTGATTGTGACATAGCTCTGTTTTCCTCTGACAATCATGTGATAGAAACATGAGGTGTGTGATGGCCCAAAGAATGCAAGTGTGAATGATGTAGACAGCACTTACCATGCCCCTGTCCATATGAGAGTGCAAGTGTGAGTGATGTAGACAGCACTTAACCATGCCCCTGTCCATATAATAGTGCGAGTGTTGGTGATGTAAACAGCACTTACATACCCCTGTCCATGCTTTGTACTGGTGGATTCCATGGATTGTTTTCCCCCGATGTAATCTTTTGTTGTTTTTTTTAAATAGTATTTTCATTTACCACACTTTTTAAAAACTTTTGTATTAAATAAAATTGACTGTGCATAATTATCAGTTAGTAAAATGATGTTAGATTTGACAGTATCTGTGTTTTCTCATTCCTTGAAGTTTACAACGCTTGTAATTACTTGTTTTATGTAACAAATTATATGTGTGTATTATTTCTTATGTGTAGCTGTGTGCTGGATCAACTGAAATTAATCCTATTCATTTTTTTTTTTTCAAAAGCAAACAAGAAATCTGTCTTGGACTCTGATCCATGTTAAAAGGAAACGAAGGGAACTGGAGTCACTCTGTATGTTTGTATTGATAACATTGTGTGTGTGCCATAAGTAAGGCTGGGTAGTGTTGATTCTCCTGTCTTCTTTATCTGTCTGTTTTTCTTTTCTTCATGCTTTGCTTTCACTGTCTTGCTTTTCAGGGTTTTTTTCATGTGTCAATATTCATCCTATTTACTGTCCAACCTGAGGGACAATTATTACATGAGTTTTTTGACATTTAAATAATTGGGATGCTGTCAAAAAGGGATTCTGTATGTGTGTGTGTTTATGTGTAAGTGTGGTGTGTCTGTCAGCTTGCTTTTATACTTTGTATATTTGTGTGAGGCTTTTTTTTTTTTCATTTTTCATCAGTGTTGTACTAAGGTTTATGGTTCTTGTAGTATGGATGCTGTAAGTATTCAGTGTCATACTTAGAATTATCATTATAGGGAAGGAAGGTGGCAGGATGGTTTAGATGTTCACCTGCCTAACAAGTAAACCATGAGGTTCTGGGTTTGATTCCCAGCCTTGCCCTTTCTTCCCAGTGTGAAAGGAAAGTAAAACTGAATGTCAAGCCTTTTGGAGGAGACTCCCTTAAGTTGGAATGTGGCTATGTTTAATTGAACACAAAAAAAGACCATCATTATCAATTTTTTTTGTTTTTGGAATGTTTTTTATGTAATAATTTAACATGGTAATGTTTGTTTTCTTCTGCTACGTAGGATAGCTTTAACATACAAACATGCACACAATTAACATACAGGTACTAGACTTGGTCTGTGGGGATGAGGATGGAATAAACAGCGTGAAAACGGTGGCACAGACATGCTACAACAGACAGAGAGAAAAAATCTCACAGGTGCTCATATTTTGGTTTGGGGGGGGGGGAGGGGGGGGGGGCTGTGAATGGGGACTGGATGGTTTAAAAAAGCAAAAAGCATACAAGTGCTTATTCCATTTTCCTCAAAATAAATAGACAAATAAGTAAATTAGATCAGTGAATGAAAGGCACAAAGCTCTTATGCATAATGATGGGAAATGATGACTTGTTTAGGTTTTAGTGTTTCTTTGTTTCGCTTGATTAAATTAAAAGGCAACTAGTTTTGCAGAAGACAAGATGCCGTTCAAGTTTTATGTTGTTTTTTTCCTTGAGTGATGAAGGGCTGGATGGAAAAGAAAGAAAAAAAAGCAAACTGAAGAAAGCCTGGTGTGTGCTTAGTCCTTTCACTCAGTAAAAGGAATGGGGAAAAAAATGATGCATTCGTTAGAAATGCTCTTGTGATAGGATAGCTGCTGCCGACTATCATCTTCGATGCCACTAATCTATTGTCACGGAGCTGTAGCATTGGGTCAGTTTCAATGCTGCAAGGGGTTTTTCCCCAATTTTTGTCACTTTTTTACTTTTCTCCCTCTTTTTCATGAGCGTATTAGTCCCAACTTCCAGAGTGCTAATTTCTTGTGCAGCGAAAGATGTGGAGTACCCTGTTGTGTGGAGAAGTTGATACCATGTTCTCTCTTTGTATGGTCATGTATGAAAGAAATGGTTCAGTTTTCACTTTGTGACTGGTTATGTTTGCTTCGCACCTTTATGATTGACGTTTTGGGTTTTTTTAAGCACAACAAAAGCTTTGACCCAAAGTAGCACTTACTTGGTATGATATATTCACATTATTTTCCTTAAAAAAATTTTTTTTTAATAATGAATCTCGTTCCAGTTGGGGTTTTTTCAAAGCTCAAGGTGGGGCCAGAACGAGATAGCATTGCTCAAGGATTTGAAGTGAATCCGTTATGGTTTTATTGTGTGTAGTAGCTTTCCAGTTTGCTTTCAAGTTAAACGTGTACTTTGGAACCAATGCCCCTCAATGTAAACTGTAACACCCCCTTCCCCTCCCTCCTTCCCCCCATGCAGGTCTGGGGGCTCTTTCAGTACAGGTAGCATCCCTATCTTCTGGAAATTCTGTTCTAGAAATGTCCCTTTTTCTGTCTCTCTTTGTGTCTTTTCCCTTACCTTTTTATCATCTCTTGCTTATTTTCTGCCTTCCCAGTCCCTTCACCTGTCTTTCTTCAAGCCAGTCTGTCAACTGTTCACTTTTTCTTCCTCATAATTATTATGACATGTTGCCTGTATAGTTTTGTTCTGGTGACAAAGGTAGTGATATTGGAAACACTGACTGGCATGGGCACAGGATGTCCATCCATTCTGCAGTGTTGTTTGCCCATGTGGCACTTGTTTTTTGTTGTTGTATGTATGTATGGTTTCTGTACATTGAAGTATTCATTATCCTTTTGTACACTTTTTTGTAACCTTGGTATGATAAATTAAGTGGAATGGCTGGCTTTGTTTTTGTTATCCGAATCTTGTTTAAAAAACCATATATATCTATATATTTTGGATACTTAAAAAACTTGGTTTGGATAATGGATTTGATTGGATTGATGTGGAGTTTCACTTCTCTGTCCTATGTTCCCTTAACTGCGTGGGGTACATGTCAGTGCCTGGTCGTCTCCTGTGCAGCGCTGGTCACTCACTCTGCAGGGGGTCTGCCTGCTGGCCTCAGCTGACACACTTTGACTTCAGGGCAGCTCACTCTTTGCACAGATTGTATGCTGGGTATGTGTGTTTCTGTAACCCACCCAATGCCAACACAAATTACAGGATCTTTGATGTGCATATTTAATCTTCTGCATGGCCAGGGTGTATACACTTGAAGGAAATTACGGCGCTGGCAGGTCTGCACTTGAAGTTGACCTGGAAGATCGTTTAACTCCCAACCCTTCGTTTACCAAACACTGCTGCCAGGATCTGAATCCATGACTGATGAGACCTGCAGGATTGAAGTGAAAACATCATGGTCTTGACCACTCGGCTGTAGCATCCGTCATTTACTGTTTGTTCAACTTTCCATTTCATTACATTATGATGTTATATTTCATTTTGAACCTTTGTTTTATGGGATTTCTCCCTTAATAATGATAACAATAAGTAACAAAAGTGTTTTCAAAGAATTACCTCATCGCATAACGAAGTTGTGTAAAATCCAGATTTATATTGCTACAGTCAGTATCAGGTGGTAGAATCCAGATTTATATTGCTACAGTCAGTATCAGGTGGTAGCCTATAGTAATGAGGCTTTCCTTTGAAGTTTTCAGTTGGGGCATGCATAATCATGATACCATTTATTTTCTGTGGAAAAAGAGCTGTCTCACCTTGTATTCGGAAATAACTGTAAATAGTGTGCAATACAGAGGGTAAGGGAGGGTGCTATTGGAATGAATTCTTCACTTGTGTTATCATTAGGGTTGGGTTTTTTGTTTTGGGGGTTGTTTTTTTAATGAATTGATGTTCACAAAATCTGATGTTTAGAGGAAGACATGCATCTTTACAGGAAATATTGATTAATTTCCCAAAATACAATACTACTAACTAGTCATATTAAAGAAAACACCAAAAAAATCTTGAACTTTTTAAAAAAAATAAATTTTAGCATTAACAGCAAAACTATTGTGTGATTTCAGTGAGCAAAGAATGAGAATGGTGTTTGAATTTTTTTCCTGTTTAAAATTAAATGGTGTTTGAATTTTGTTTCCTGTTTAAAATTACTTCTTTTTGTTTTTGTTTCTCAGAGTGAGGTTGACCAATTGTGTGATTTTGCGTATGCAACCGCTTGCCAACCATTTATTTGTTTATTCTTTTATTTCAAGGACAATGGAATGGCCTACTCCTGCAAAAGGCAGAACACGCTTTAATGTGTACACAAGACATCCTGCGTGTGTTGGTGGCACATGGGGCCTTGCTTTATAGTCTCATCTGAAGGACTCTCCCATAGGGATGCTGGGGCACCCTCCCTCCCTGCCTACCATTAAGGTAGCCACTATCCGGTTTCAGGCATGTCTAAACATGACACCAGTGTGCTTGGGTTTTTACCCCAAAAAGTCATCCTGTCCTACACAATGGCTTGCTCTTCCGAAAGGCAGAATGGTTTTAACGTGTGCACAAGATGTTCTGAGCATGTGTGTCCAGAACTTCAGTGTGTAGCGTCATGTAAAGGAGGGGAAAGGAAGAAAAGGAACAAGGCGGAGACAAAAGACAGGGATAGAAAAGAGGGAATTCCTAGCACAGAATGTCCAGAAGGTGGGGATGCTATTTATACTGACAGGCCCCAGCATCCCTATGGCAGAGTCCTTCAGATGAGACTATAAACCAAGGCCAACACACACAGGATGTCTTGGACACACATTAAAACTTGTTCTGCCTTTCGCAAGAGCAGGCCATTCATACCTGGAAGAACGGATGACAACAAATTTTTTTTTTAAAACTGCATGCATACTGGTGTCTTGTTTAGACATCATCCCAGAAGTCAGAATGCAGCTACCTTAACCTCTTAACTGCCAAGTGCAAGTGCACCCTATATTCCGGGGAATAAAATTCTTATGTATCACTTGCTATGTTCGTGTCCCTGTTACTCAGAAATTACTGAATGAATAATCCTGATATTCTGCCCAATGACAGTATATATACCGTAGATTGCTTCTTCCAGGCAAGCTCAAAGTAGTTAGCATAATATTTCAGTACAAAAATATATTTTAAAATGTTAAAAATAGATGAAAATACACTTTCTCCATCACCAGTCATTCTGAGTAACCCCCCCCCATTTCAATAACGTCACACATAAGTCCAGGCAAAATCTCAGTTTTTTGTGTGTTTTTTATCTGCAAGACCTGAATCATACACAATCATTTTCATCACTGTCAGGGTTATCTAAAATTTTATTTGCCACTTCTTCAGCTGTGTAATGTCATTGATACGTTCAACGAAAAGAGTCATCCATTTTGAACAAGAACAGTCCAAGCAGCCTTGCAAAATAAAACATGAGCTAAAAAAAATCCCACGATCGTTTTTGCCATGTTTTTGCAGCTGGATGTTGCCAAGCAACAGGAGAGTGATCTCCACTAATTTTGGAGTTCTTTCCCTTTAACAGTAGTCAAGGAAGCTGGCTTGTTTACTTTGGTTTGAAACCCCGGAAATTTTCCGGGGTGTTGGCGTATAGAGTGTACATTTAGTCATGGAAAAATTCCGGGGTGGGGCAGTCAAGTGGTTACGGGTGGGCAACAACGGTCACATATCCAAAAATCTCACCATTGGTGAACCGTGGAGCTAAAGCCAAGGAATGCACACGCACACACATGCACGCACACACACATACAAAACCCCACTCTCACCCACTAGGGCAACCCTCCCCCCATCCCTAAACAAAACTGCCAACCATGCACACACAACATCAATACACTCTGTAGTCTCTTGAGCAATCGTTCTATAATATCGTCCGATGTATGCAACATGGTTTGGTGGGGTTTGGGGTTTGTTGTTTTTCCTTTTTGTTTTATCACAGTGTTGTGTAATATAGAAATCAAAGACGGCAACTATGTTCATAAAACAAGGCAACCTGAATCTCTTTTGAGTCATGCTCTGCCCTGAGTCTCTTGATGAATAAAATACAAAGTCTACAATGTGATCCATCTGAATTCCAGATTAGTGCTTCTGAACAAGAGCATTTCTCTGTACCATTTGTACTTTCAAAACAGAGCATAAATGAATAATGAATAAATAATTATATATATATATATATATAATTATATATATATATATATATATATAATTATATATATATATAATGCTGAAAGAAACCATCTTACGACAAATGTAATTTCTTTACCCCAAAAATATTTGATGACAATGGTATAGTGCATGAGGGTAAATGGCACATTAAAAAAAAAAAAAAAGGATCTGATGATAATGGTACAAGACCATGGTACTTGTTAATGCTCAATATGCAGCTCACTTCCACACATGCACAAGTTCAACACCAGACTACCATCAATGAATTCCCTTTTAATCAATTCCGTTTTTCACAGCATGTATACATATACCCCCACCCCACCCCCTTTACAAAAAACATCTGTTAGATACAACACACACACATGCGCGCGTGCATGTGTGTGAGTGAGTGTGAGGTTACATCAAGGCACTTAGGTCAGTTGGTTTTTTAAATTTTTATACAAGACTAAAACAGACAACTGAGAATATAAAAAAATGTATGAGTGAGTTGTGTGTGTGTGTGTAAATGTGACATCAAAACAGAAATATGTACCCCTTCTCCCACTACATCGCCCACCCCCCCTAAAAAATAAAAATAAAAAGTGCAAAAAGAAATAATCCTTTTTTTTTTTTGGAGGGGGGGGGGGTGGTTACAAAATAATTTTTGTTTCCAGTTAATTTTTCTTTTCAACTATTATTTTTTGGTTCCTAGGTCAATAAAACCCAATACATGTTCTTTTTATGTCTTCCTTCAACTCTGTGAGGAGTCATTTGGGCATTGTACTGAAGACCTTTAACCAGATTCTTCCATTTATACTGCCTCTGTGCCAAAACCTACACCTCTGTAATACGGTTTCCTTACTCATTCTCAAATGCCAACATCTATACACACACACAAATGGTCTATGTATGCCTGAATAAAACATGACAAAAATACAATACATGAGTTACACACATCCATATAAATGAACAAACTTATTCAGCGTGACAAAAAAAGTTGAGAACACACTGGGACATAGATCTCTCCTGAATCGGGCGTGCCCCCAACACACAGAACGACGCTGTTTTTTCATTCACCTTTCTGACAATGTCCTAATTAAATAACTCAAAATTATACGCACTGTGTTTGTTTGATTCACTTTCCATTTGGTGGGCATGGGTTGTGAGAAGTGGGTGATCGGGTATTCAACAGGAATGAAAGATATATCAAGTGAACTACAGATGACAGCATTCTCTCTCTCTCCCATACTTTTGTATAAAAAAACTTGACATTAAAAACCCCCTGCTGTGACAGTTAAGGTGTATCTAACATTGTACACAGGGTTTTTATATTAATACCTCATATTCAACACAATTATTTCTGATTAATTAATATAATAACAATAATTTAGCTTCATGACATTATTATGCAGCGTTTAACTTACATCAACAATGATACATACAATTCCGTATGAAGAAACCACATGGGTTACAGTCACCACAGTCCTCACACACACCACGCACACTTAAACATGATGTACACTTGTATATCACAAAGAGGCACTTAATGAGTATACTCTCTATCACTGTCAATCATCCCTCAAGTCGGAGTGTGGCTACCTTCAAGGTGGGCAAAAACGGTCACATGCACAAAATCCCACTATAGGTGAACCTCAGAGTTCACCCCCCCTTCCCCCCCCCCCAAAAAAAAAAATCAATATACCAACACACTCTGTATGCCATCTCAGAATTCAAATCTGCATACTTTCTGTGTTCCAGTTACATGGCAAAAACAAATAACATCATGAAAAACTATCTAAATTCATATGAAAAAGTAACAACAGTAATGGTCTACATGTACAGGTCTTCACTTTCATCATGATGGTTAAATTAAAATGTATTCACGATCTGAAAATACATCGCAAGTCAAAGTCGACATAAATTCATACCTCTTCAAACTGCCTACACCATAATACACAAACTCCGTTTACACAAACCAGATATAAATGCCTGAATAATGCACAAGGAGCAGATTAAGAACATAAAACAAAAAAATAGTAAAAGCCCAGCTGCCAACCCTCAACCATATTTCTTTTTTTTTTTTCTTCAAAGAAATAAAATTCCTCATATACAAATATATCATCAACTACTTCAGAAGAGTGGTACATAACCAACACTGCCGGAGCATGTCCTTACTCACATCCAAATAATGTATTGCTGACATTACTTGCCCTTTCTCCTACTTGCGTTTATTACTTTCACACTGTACAGAGTCTAGGTCAAGGGAAGTAATGTTCAAGTCAGTATATAACAAAACAAACAAAACACCCCCCAAAAAAGGAATAGATACATTTATACAATCTTTTACTGCTAACAATTATATTTCCTGACTTGCCCATTCAATCAAATACGTGCTGGGCAAGGCGCTTTTTGACAACAAAAAAGTTCAACATGACACCTCGTTCTTTGCTGGGGGTATGGCAATCACGATCACTTTCATCAAACTTGCCAACAACAACAGCTAGCTTCTATGCCTCCCTCCCTCTCTGTCTGTCTGTCTCTCTTTGTCCCATCAACTCCATCAGATAATAATAATAATAATGTATGGAATTTATATAGCGCTGAATCTTGTAAAGCAACAAATCAAAGCGCTCAGATTTTATTTCATACCACCCCAAGTCACGGCAGATTTCCCTCCGTGAAATTCGGGCTGCTCCCCCCGGGGAGAGCGGGAGAACGCGTCGCTACTTAGCGCTGCGCCACCCTTTCACCCTTTTTTTTTTTCTGCAGCTGTATTTGTTTCCCTATCAGAGTGGCTTTTTTCTAAGAATTTTGCCAGGGACAACTCTCTTGTTGCCGTGGGTTTTTTTACGCGCGCTAAATAATTACGTGTAACACACGGGACCTCGGTTTATCGTCTCATCCGAAAGACTAGCGCCCAGACCACCACTCATGGTCTAATGGATGGGGGAAAAATTTCCGGTCCAAACGGGGTACGAACCGCCGCACACTTCAGACCCGGACTTTTCGCTTTCTAGACAGGCGCGTTACCTCTAGACCACCGATACATGGTGAATGAGGTCAGGGCTACTTATCACAAGAAACGACATACTCATTTATCTGTTTTCATGGGTATGTCCTCATGATTCTGCTTTTTAAAGTAGTATAACTCCCAAATGGTTATCTTAATGGGGGGCAAAAAAATGGTTGCACACGCAAACTCTCACCATTGGTGAACCTTGGAGCTCTAGCCAAGAAACGAAAAATAAATTAAAAAAACAAAACCAAACCCACAGATGTCTACTTGAGGGATGTCTATCTGACTGATCAGCAGTAGTTCCCCTTTGTTATTTATTACTTGTTCTCATGCCTGTTTGAAAGAAACTACGAACACCACACTAAATATAAAATAAATGATTCAATTTTAACACTTCATAGAATACAAATGCAATGCTAAATATGAAATAAACATTACAAATGTGCTAAAAATGAAAGAATGGACACACTTTTTTTTTTTTAAAGGAAAAGCATATCAAACCATATTCAAAAGAATTCAAGCTTTAAAGTCAAACAGCATCTAAAAACTTTGTAGAACTCCCCCACCCCACCTCCTGGTGGTTTTGTGTGTGTTTTACTGCACAACAGAAATGGGAAGAGGGGATGAGATACTAAACACCTATAAAGACACATGCTGGCCAATATCTATAAAGACAACATGTTAAATACCTATAAATACAACAAGTTATTAAACACCAATCAAGAAAACATGTTAATACCCATAAAGACAACATGTTAAATACCTATAAAGCTAACATGTTATTAAACACCTATAAAGACAACATGTTATTAAACACCTATAAAGACAACATGTTATTAAACACCTATAAAGACAACATGTTGTCCAATACCTATAAAGACATGTTCAATACCTATAAAGACAACATGTTGTTAAATACCTATAAAGACAACATGTTATTAAACAAGACATGTTATTAAATACCTATAAAGACAGCATGTTGTTAAACATCTATAAAGACAGCATGTTGTTAAACAACTGTAAAGACAACATGTTAAATACCTATAAAGACAACATGCTGTTCAATACCTATAAAGACAACATGCTGTTCAATACCTAACCTATAAAGACAACATGCTGTTCAATACCTATAAAGACAACATGCTGTTCAATACCTATAAAGACAACATGCTGTTCAATACCTATAAAGACAAATGCTGTTCAATACCTATAAAGACAACATGCTGTTCAATACCTAACCTATAAAGACAACATGCTGTTCAATATCTATAAAGACAACATGCTGTTCAATACCTATAAAGACAACATGCTGTTCAATACCTATAAAGACAACATGCTGTTCAATACCTATAAAGACAACATGCTGTTCAATACCTATAAAGACAACATGCTGTTCAATACCTATGAAGACAACATGCTGTTCAATACCTATAAAGACAACATGCTGTTCACTATGTAACCTATGAAGACATGTTCAATACCTATGAAGACAACATGGTGTTCAATACCTAATCTATGAAGACAACATGTTCATCAATACCTAACCTATGATTATGAAGACAACATGGTATCCCCCCAGTCAGAAAAGCGGCTACCTTTTCAATGGTGGGCAGGCAAAAACAGTTGTATGCTCAAAATCTCAACTCTCTGAGCTCTAGCCCAGGAAAGAAGAAAAAGAAAAGGATTAAAGGACAGTTATTCTTTGGCTTTTATGATGACTACACAGCCGTCCCTGAAGCTAGAATACAGCTACCTTAAGGGTGGGCAAAAACAGTCACATACACAAAAATCTCACCACTAGTGAACCTCGGAGTTCTAGCCAAGGAACAGGGGGGGGGAGGGGAACCACAGAAAAAAAAACAACCCTGCGCAGCTGACTGATTGATCAAGAGCAAGCTATGTTCAATCCACTGTCTGCATAGTAATATTAGTGTTTTGAACACAATACTGCAGTAATGAATAATCACAGCTTGGTCACAATATTTCCTTTACTAGATAAGGAACTCATCTGCATTCCTCCTCAGCCCTATATATATCTATCTATCTATATATATATTATACATATATATATATATGAACGTCAGCAGTCCTTCATTCAATTAGCCCAGTCCTTGAAGTTGGAATGCAGCTATCTTAATGGTGGGCCAAAAAAACTGGCCGTATACACAAAATCTCACTATTGGTGAACCTCAGAGCTCTAGCCGAGGAACACAAACAAAACAACAACAAAGATTATCCCATGTTGCAGCCCGTCACTTTTATCAACACAGGTGGTCTTTGGGGTTTTTGGTTTGTTTTTTAAAATTGGAACATGCATATGATTAGTGACTACATCAAGCTACCAACAGATCACAGTATACATACATACATACATATACGTACATACGTACGTACGTATGGCTCAGCAACGTTAACTTCCACAACTGGTTGGATGTTATGATTATTTTTTACAAAAAATATTGTTTCAGGGTTTACATCCACAATTATTTTTTACAATAAATATCCTTTCAGTGTTTACATCCACAATTATTTTTTACAATAAATATCGTTTCAGTGCTTACATCCACAATTTATTTTTTACAATAAATATCGTTTCAGTGTTTACATCCACAACACCCTTCCTTGATGTTTTCATACAACAACACAGCATTTTTACCTGAGCTAACAACGCATGTCATCCAATACCCTAAAGCATGCATAATCATGTGACCTTCCACCATGAAATGAACTGAACTGCACTGTAACACTAAAAATGATTTTGGGAAGGTGGGGATCTATCACATCAGGTTGTCGATGTTGAGATTTCAACATTTAAAAAAAAATTTTTAATTCATATATTTGTGTTTCTCTTGTTCTTGGCCAGAACTCTGAGCTTCACCAGTGGTGAGATTTTTGCGTAAGCGACCATTAAACCAACCCATCCCCCCCCCCCCCCCCCCCCCCCTAATCATTTAGGTAGCTGTATTCCAACTTAGAGGGCAGTGTCATGCATGACACCTGTGTGTATGTGTTTTTTACAATTTTGTCATCCGTTTCCACCAGCACAAATAGGCCTACTCTTCCACAAAGCAGAATGGGTTTTTAACATGTGCGCACGATGTTCTGCACGTTTTTGCACATGGAGCCTCGATTTATATATCCAAAGGACTTTGACATTCAGTTTGATTTTCTCAACAAACTGGGAAGAAAGGGTAAGGCTGGGAATTGAATCCAGAACCTCACGGTTTACTTGTCAGGCAGGTGAACGTCTTAACCATCCTGCCACCTTCCTTCTTGATTGATCATCAAACTATTTATAGCACTCTTCTACCTTGTACTGAAGCAATGGGGCCTAATGATAATTTTGTTTTCTTTTGTTTTAAAAACACCCAACCCTTCAACCTGACCACCTATCACAAGGCAACATTTTGTCACTTCCTGCAGTCTAGCATTTGAATTTGTTATTACCTTTCAAAGAATTTTTCAATTTTGATGTCTTTTTTTATCATTATTATTGTTGTTGTTGTTGTCAAATAGCTTTTTAAAGATTTCATTGCAGATTAATCATGTCTTTTAGCATTCAGAAATTTACTTCCAGCACAATGTAACTACTGAACTGTTGAATATATAGAACAAGGAGTTGTCACATAGAACAAGGAGTTGTGGTCACATAGAGCTCAGCACTCACTGCTGAATTGTTGAATGCATAGAACAAGGTGTTGTGGTCACATAGAACACAGCCACACTGCTGACTTGTTGAATGCATAGAACCAGGAGTTGAGTAAGACCAGTTGATAACTCTCAGCCTATAGTGTTTACAGCACAAAACTGTAAAAATAACAACATCCATCATAATTTATCCTTTATACATAACATCGGTTACCCATAACAACAAACCCCTTGGTGCAGTCTAGTTCTGTCACAACATATGCAGATGAGTGCCATGCATTCAACACCCTGTCCACCTCTATCACACCTGTACAGGTCTGTGTCCGCTCATATTCCATGCTGCTCTCATCCGCTCACAATGTACATGTTTCATGTCTGTACAGATTTGCCAAGCTCTCACATGAAGAGTCGCACTTGTGCAAGTATCATAATCTGTTTTCATGCATTGCCTTAGCTTTACACACACACAAATGTATACGTACAGGGGACAGGATAGCTCAGTGGGCAGAGCACTCGCTCTCCCCAAGCTAAGATTAAGCAGCGTTGAGTGTGGTTACCTCTTGGATGGGTGACTGTTCATGTGCCTTAGCTCCAGTATAGTCCCCCAGTTCACCCAGCTGTAAATGGGTACCTGCCCTCTTCAGGGGAAGGGAAGGTAAAGCAGTAAGGGAGAGGAGATGGGCGCCGCCCTCAAGATGCTGGCTCTAGAGAAGTTGAGGTCTATGACACTTGGCTCCCCAACAGCGGCATAGGTTATGGGAATACCTTGTCCTTAGCCGTGCTCACACTGGGTCCTGCTTTATGGGACACTATTCCACAAATCTGGAAAGACCGAAACATCTCTCTCAGGACCAAGGTCAAGCTACTGCATGCACTGGTCATCTCCACCTATCCGTATGCATGCGATTCCTGGACATTGAATGCAGATCTATAAAGGAGGATCCAGGCTTTGGAGACGAGATGCCTCAGACAACTCCTTGGTATTTCATACACAGACCACATTACCATCGAAGAAGTCTGATGAACCATCACGCTCAGATGGTATGGACATGTGACAAGATCAGATGGGCTCTCCAAGACCATACTGCAAGGACAGTGCAGGGGGAGAGAGGGGTGAGGCAGGCCAAAGAATGGGCAGACAACATCACTGAATGGACGGGGAAAGAGCTTCTCTACAACCCAGGCACTTGCCCACAACCACCGCAAATGGAGCCAACTGGTGCAACGTTCGTCACTGCAGTGCCCCTACGACCCTGGAGGGTGTTACGGAAGCAGATGAGATGAGATTCCACAAATAGACAAAAACACACACAGTCATACAGACATGGGAAAACAGACATGCACACACCTACAGTCAGACACAAATGCACATGCATGCATACACATACCTTGAAGTGCTGTTGCAAAAGGCTGGAGTTAGCTCTCTTTTCTTGACATTAACAGAACTTTACAATAAATAATACAATGTTAATATTCAATGGAATGTTAACAGCTGCAAAAAAAACTGTAAACCAGTTTTTTTACACACACACGCCTTTCCTTGAAAATAATAAAACTGCCTCCGTCAAAACTTCTTTACGAAAGATTAAGAGTAAGGTCAAAACACACGACACCCAGCCAAAGAAAAATTTTAACATGAAAAAAAAAAAAATAAAATAAAAAGACCCTTACGAAACACAAAAGTATCACCCTAAAAAATGATGCGTCATGTGACGGACTCAGAAGCAGAACTGCTCTGCAAAAACCATCAGATTACTAAGGGCAAAGTGATAAACTACAAAATTATAACCCTGCAAAAGCAGCACATTCCTAAAGGCAAAGTGATAAACTACAAAATTATAACCAATCAACATGATTTTAATTAAAGACAAATGCTACATGATAAAATGATCACCCTAAAGCAGTATAATTACATTCAAAATGCTACATAAACAAATCATCATCAGCACATAATTACAGGCAAAAAATGCTACGAGGCAGAATTATTACCTCTCAGCAGATCTACAAGATAGAATTATAAATGATCAGCAGCTAACTGATTCCAGGCAAAAGGCTGCAACACGGCACAGCCAATGCTTTTCTGACCAGACAGAGGTCAGGAGATCTAGCACGACTCTTCTTTGTCACTCAGCCTGGAAGAGACCAGAAGAACACATAATACACCTGGCACACTACGCTCACTCACAAAATAGGCCCAAACAACACACAGCGCTGAAAGTAGGAATGACTGTATAAATGTATGGTTAATAGAGCACATAAAAATCTCAACACCCAAAAGTGTGATCGCAGCTCTTTTTTGCTCATCATGGCAAACAGAAGGAAAAAAATCTGGCAACAAAATATAAAACTGTCGACACAAAAGGCGTGGGTATGATTACAATTTCATAAAAACTGACGACAATCCTGCACAGTGGCAACTATAACAAAATATCTGGCAACTGAAATAATTTGATTTTTTTTTTAAAAGCCAGCGCTTACATTTACAAATAGTAATGTCCACCGTGATCACCATAGGTCAGACGTTTTTTCAATCAATGCACCAGCTTGGAATGACTTGAATCGTGTCCCACACTTCACTCAGCAGTACTTCTGGTCTCACAACGCAAGACACTGACAGATGGCCAATCTCTAGGGAAGGTATTTCAACTTCAAATCACCATGGCTATTTTGTCTTTTTAAAAGTCTTCCGTCCACATGTCAAGGGTTCAAAAGCAACAGACAGGCAGAACCAAACCTAGCAAAATCTAAACAAGTCAGCCAAATGGTAGCACTTTTTGGTTTTTTTCTCAAATGGAGGTTTGAAGTCTTTATCTGATAAAATGACTTTACACGATCACCTTCACCTATCCTGTAGCCTAGTAGAATGTGGACTGAAGACTTTGCAACCAACTTCCTCCACAATCAGTGGTAACCAAAGATCACTTTGAGACCGTTAATTTTGTGAGCCTTCACCTTGAAATGAGTCGCATGCACCTGACCCACTTTCCCACTAAGAGTGATTTTAGGCAGGTGGTGTCAGGTTGTCTTTGCTGCTGAATTGTATTGTATTGTATTGTATTGTATACCACTTAAACGTCACAGCAGATTTATCTGCATCAAATTCAGGCTGCTCTCCCCAAGGAGTGTCACAACGCCATGCATTATTTTCTGTTGCATATATATAATATATAAATATATATATTATTATTTATAATAATATATTTATATATATTAGGTTTCCTATCTGAGTGGCTTTTTTCTGCAGAATTTTGCCAGGGAGAACGCTCTTGTTGACATGGGATTTTTTGTGTGCACTAAATGAGTATTGCACATGGGACCTCAGTTTATCATCTCATCTGAAAGACTAGCATTCAGACCACCACTCACAGTCTAGTGGATGGGGGGGGGGGGGGGGGGGAGCTTTAGGCATGAATGGGGATTGAACCACCACACACTGGACACTTGGACTTTTGGCTTTCCAGGTTGGGGATGCGTTTTTCATCTCTAGTCTAGACCTGCGATCTCCACCCCTACCCCAAGATGAGGTGAGAGGAGGTGAAGGGAGGTGTGGTGAGGTGAAGTGAGGTGTGTGTGGTGAGGTGAGGTGAAGTGTGTGGTGAGGTAAGGCGAGGTGAGGTGAAGTGAGGTGTGGTGAGGTGTGAGGAGGCGAGGTGAAGTGAGGTGAGATGAAGTGAGGGTGAGGTGTGCTGATAACATGTCATATCAGCGAAGACCTTTGTACTTTACTTTGTCATGTCTGCCAAACACCGTTGACAGTTCAGACAGCAGTGAGTAACTTTTCCAGTCGGGCTATTCATACAGCGCCAAGCACAGATTTACAGGGTGGGGGGGTGTTTACTAATCTTAGCTTAAAAAGTATGTTCTTTCGAGCCAGAAGGCCCATAGAGCCGGAGCTTATCCCGGTTTCTGTAGCGTTAAGCGAACTGATGGTTTTTCACCACCCCTGTGACAGGACGCTAGTCTGTCGCCAGATACTTCCCCAGCAGAGCTGGTACCCACTTGTACACCTGGGTGGAGTGAGGAAAATAGGAGTAAAGTGTCTTTCCCAAGGACACAACACCGAGCCGAGCGGGGATCGAACCCGTGACCTCTGGATCACGAGTCGATTGCCTAAACCACTCGACCACGGTGCCTCCTAATCTTAGCTTAAGCAGTCACTTTTTTCCTCTTTCCAGTTTCAACCATAAGCATTCACCAAAAGCTAGATCAACGATTGACCACCAAAACCTGAGGGCCAATATCTGGCCTACTGCTGACCTGCTGATGAGGGACAAACTCTTTAGACCCCTGGAGGGAGGGCCTTCAGCACACGGCAGCACTTGTCAGGGCCTCAGGAGTTGCTGTCTGAGCGTTCGACGACAAAGAAGAAATATTGACTTTTGAGCCTGACATAAGGTAACATCACATGGTTCTTCATGAAAGCCAAAAGTCAAGACTAAAACCTTTTTTCCAGAATGAACACTACCCATCGCTTTATCATCTTTGACAAACAATTCTGAGCGGCAAAACAAAACAAAGTTCATAATGTTACATGATGGAGATCGCCATGACAGAAACACTTCCAACCCAAACTATTTATCAAGAAACTTCTGAACCATTCCTAAAACAGAAACGAGAGTATAAAGCATCGAGACATGTATCCCCCTCTGTAGAAGTTCAATCAGAAATTCTCCACAACTGTCAATGAAAATAAAATGCACCCTTAACACTCCACTTTTCCCCACAACCTTGGCGTCTTGCTTACACATACATATGTATATACAAATACATACATATATATATTACCTGCCTACCCCAGCAAATGAGAAAAAAATATTTGAACAGGCCCAAAATAGTATTTGTATTGGTAAATCCCAAAACTCTAGCCGTAGAACAAAAAGAAAAACCAACCCAAACCCACTAGTATTTCAAGTTTTCTTTTATAGATCTCTCAAGCACAAGATGTGTTTTCATCTTCATACTTCAATTCAGACACCACTGATGATCCCTGCGTCCTTTTTACACTAAAACGAATTTTTATTTTTTAGATAAAATGCCACATTTCAATTACTGGTCTCCTGAATATTGCTGCACGGCCGTATCCAGGAATGTCCCACAACTGTACTCTTCATCCCTCACGAAGCTGCAAACACTATCAGTTACCTACAGCAATGCTGGTCATCTTCTCAGGTCGTCTACACTCTGGGTACACTGCTTTCCTCACAGGTCATTTCATCCAAATCATGCTCAACGCTACTAGATCCTTTGTGCAAAACTGTGTCCTACTCCTAACGATTTCATTTAAATAATGCCTAATACTGTTGAATCATTTGTGCAAAACTGCATTCCTAATAGTCCCCTTTGTTCAAATTCAGAAAAGTTTCATCCCTGAAGTTGGAATACAGCTACCTTAATGGTGGGCAAAAAAGGTCACAAGCACAAAGATCCCACCAGTGGTAAGCTTCAGAGCTCTAGCCAAGGAACGAAAAGAGAAAAGGTGTATCGCTCACGGTCAAGACAGTTACTGCCATCGCACCTAGAACAAGGGTCTGTCTCTAAGAATTCATCATCCACACTTATCCCAAGTCTCATTTTCTTCTGTTCTGATACTATGGATACATCATCATCATTATCATCCAGAATACATTTTTCATGTAAAACCTTGCCTAGTTACCAAACTCCTCAGTCACAAAACATTCATTCTTCAAATTTAAAAGATAAAAAGTAAAAAATGCTCATCAAAAACGTAAAAAAAATTTTTGTTTAAATTTCCATTTCATATATATGACCGACTCTTCATTCCAAGAAATGCCAGTGCTTCAAAGTGTCCCCTCCCCCACCCCACTCATCCCTTCTCCACTTGTTTTGATATGCTTTGATCACAATTCACGATGATGTGTCTCTCCTGGTCAGCCATCTTGTATTCTTACCCTTGCACCTTGTCACTAGGTGTCCCTTCAGCACAGGGTTTCTTTTTCTTTTCTTGTTTTGTTTTGTTTTGATGAACAACGAACAGAAGCATCCACAGCAGCCACACAGCAAAAATGGAGAGCTTTCTTCTGCAGAACAAGGGTCTTAATTTTATCTCTACACTTCAGCGCAACATTCGTTTCCTTTCCAACACTGGCAAACAGACCACAACCCTCGGCCTCTCTCCCAAAGAAAGAAGTCTGAAGTCACAGATGGCATACTGTCTCTGCACTGTCAACACACATTGTTTCTGCTCTGTCAACAGATACTGTGGCATTGTTTCTGCACTGTCAACAGATACAGTTTCCACAGTCAACGGATAGTTTCTGCACTGTCAACAGATACAGTTTCTGCACTGTCAATGGACATTGTTTCTGCACTGTCAACGGATACTCTGGCACGGTTTCCTCACTGTCAACTGACACGGTTTCTGTACATCAACGGACACTGTTTCTGCACTGTCAACAAACATTGTTTCTGCACTGTCAACAGATACTGTCTCTGCACTGTCAACAGACGCCGTCTCTGCACTGTGGTCCACTAAGGGCATGCAGCACTCTCAGGACTTGCTGTGCACAGTCAGCCAGGTCAGGCCCTCGCTTAACCCGTCCCCCGTGGTGGCACACGACGGCTGCACGTACCAGTTACGGTCCCTGATCGATGTCAGGCCCAGCTTGTCCTGAATCTCGTACGGTTTCATGGCTGTGAGGAAAAACCGACACCGGATTCAACATTAGTAGGAGACACAGGGGTAGTATCTGCCTTTAATATTAGATTGTAGATTGGATACGACAGAAAATTATACATCCTACATCCATCAAGTTGGAATGCGGCTACATGAATGGTGGGTAAAATCGATTGCATTCACAAAATCTCATCATTGGTGAACCTCGGAGCTCCAGCCACGGAATGACACACACACACACATTGTATATAACACAAAAATGTACATTTTATATATATATATATACACACACATACATAGATATACATCATATACATATAGACTGACAGACCGATATCTCATAGAGAATCTGATATCATATACTTTAGACAATTTTACATTATATATCGAAGAAAATCATGCATTATACATTATAGAAAGTCATACATTTTATACTGTCATACATTTTATACTACAGAAAATCGTATATGTTACCAAATGTCATACATTATATATTCAGGGTTCCCATACGTATATCAGAACACAAAAATACTCAAAGGACTTTCCTTATTAAATACTAATAATTTACAATCAAATATTGACAAATCAAAGTGCTTGCACTCAACTCATTCTTACAGTCATGCAACAACAGCAAGTAATAGTTCTAAAAAGTCCAAATGTACACACACACACAGTCCTTCAGATGAGACTATAAACCGAGGTCCCGTGTGCGAACGCATGCAGAACATCTTGCGCACAGTTAAATCCTGTTCCGCTGTTCGTAAGAGGAGTGTACAGGTGAAGACATTCACAGAGGTAGGAGGGTGCTGTTTTGTGGAGACATTTGTAACAGAGAGTACTGATCTTATAGTTTATTCTTTGTGGCACAGGCAGCCAGTGGAGAGATCGCAAGAGAGGGGTAATGTGCTCAGATTTTTTCTTTCTGAGGACTAGTCAAGCTGCAGAGTTTTGTAATACGTTGAAGGAAGTGGATAGATGATGCTGGCAGACCAGCCAAAAGGGATTTGCAATAGTCCAGACGTGAAAGAATGAGAGATGCCACGAGTTCCGATGTTGCATCAGTGGACAAGTACTTTCAGATTGCACTAATACGCCGTAATTGATAGTAGCACAACTGGCAGATCTGGGTGATGAATTTTTGCATAGAGAGTGTGTTGTCGATAACGACCCCTAGATATTTCACAGCAGTGGATAGAGGGACAGACGTATTGCCGAATTCTATTGAAGTTGTTGTAATGGAAGAGAGTTTGTGTTTGGTCCCGACAAGTATGGCTTCAGTTTTATCAGCATTTAGTTGTAACTTGTTCTCTATCATCCAGTTTTGGATATCTTGAAAGCAGTAGGCCATATTTGTCAAGAGAGAAGGCAGATTTTCAGGAGTGTCACTGCTTAGAATCTGAGAGTCATCTGCATAAAAGTGATGGTTGATCTGATGATGGTTAATTATATGTGACAGCAGAGCAGTGTAGAGTGAAAAGAACAGGGCCCAGAACTGATCCCTGTGGGACTCCACATTCCAGTCTGGCAGGTACTGACTGAATCTTGCTTACTGTGACTGTCTGGAATCGGTCAGTCAGGTATGAGCTAAACCAGGTGAGGGCTGTACCAGTAACACCAAACGTTTCTTGAAGATGGGAGAGAAGAATAGAGTACAAGACCCCATGCATACACAGGACACTGCATTACAAACCAAGTGATCACCGCTCCTGTCCTTTCATCATCCTATCTTGGTTCTTAAGGTCTTCAGAAACAAGTGGAGCTCTAGATCTACCTCTGTGTGTTTTCCAGCAACATTATACACTAGCTCACATTGTTACAAACTCAATGACAACTTCATCATCACTGGGTAACAGAGGGACAAAAATAAGGGGGATGGTACAGCTAAGGACACAGAGTTCTTCACGACACACTAAGGGAGCAGTGGGCTGTGAGGAACGAGGTGTGTGTGTGTGCGCATACATGCGTGTTTGCATGTGTGTGTATGTGTGTTTGTGTGTGGGTGTGTGTGTGTGTGTGTGTGTGTGCGCATGTGTGTGTGCAAATGCGCGCAGATGTTTCTTTTTGAAACTGTGTCTGCGTTGTTTTTCCTTTTTCTTTTATTTCAAGGATAATGGAATAAGCACTCACAAAAAAAACCAACAAATAAATCTCTCAACCAAACAACAAAGAACAGTTTTGTTCAAAGAAAAATGGAAAAAAACAAATCATCCAAAATGTAAAATACATAATTATTGTAAGCACATAACTTTAAAAAACCTGACTGGAGAGAGAGAGTGAGTGCATAATTTTGCAAATATTAACAAAATTTCTAAAAAGCATCCAACCTCCTAACCATGTAAATAGTCATACTGATAATAAAAGAAGAAGAATGATGATTATAATAATAATAATGATGATAAGGATGACCAAAGCGATGACGATGTTGTGGATGGTGGTGGTGGTAGTGGAGGAGGTGATGATGATGATGATGATAATAATGACATGACTACAACAAATGGAGCAGAAAGGCTGAATGATGATAGTTGTAATAATAGATAGGCTCAATACACCTTTGGAGAAAGAGATGTCAAATCAGAAGGATTCATTAATTAAACATGCTGGTTTTAAATCTTGTCAAATTAGGTTAAGGTTTTCGAAGCTTTGGAATATGATTCCACAGCCATCCTCTAGAATAGATAAGGCTTGCAAAGGTTAATTGTTCTGAAAGGAACATTTAATTTGTGTGTCAATAATTATTAGAAGTAAACATATTCCTAAGAGAATGCGGAGCCTTGCTATGGAGTACTTTATACATGAGAATACCTTTATTGTATAACAATTTGGCTGGGAGGGAAAGAACATTTGCTTGATTGTAGTCAAAGTCTGTTAGAGTAGATGACTGATCAATGATGATTTTAATGGCGCTTTTGTGAATGCTAAGCAACGGTTTCAGAACGTTTTTACTTGCTAGATAAATGTGAGATTGTATGCATAAAAAAAGTTTCCTAGCATGTGAATTAAAAAAAGTTCTTTATTTTTCTTAACTGATACAGCTTTGATGCTATAATTCCAGACATTTTTTCTAAATGTTTTGACCATGCAAGGTTATCATCTATTCTTACACCTAAAACTTTATGATTCACTACTTCTTTGACTTTTATGTTAGAAATATAAAGAGAGGGTAATGATTGAGCGAGATTTTGACGCTTTTACCTATTGGTAATCAACATAAATTTAGTTTTATTGGGATGAAGAGACCTGTGGTTTACGTGTGTCCACTCAATAAGGTTATTGATACTTTTTTGCATTGTATGATAAACCTCATGGGCATCAGTGCATGTTGTTTCAACAGTGGTATCATTAGCAAACATGTCGCATTGTGTACCTATGGATAAAGGGAGATAGCTAATGTAGAGCAGATAAAGTAGGGGACCTAAAACTGAACCTTGGGGCACACCATATTTGTTTGGAAGAAAATCAGAGACAGATGCATTTAAAGATACTTTCTGTTGTCTATCAGAAAGAAAAGAGGAGATCAACTCAAGAGTTCTGTGAGATAATTTGTAAAGCGCTAATTTTTTTAAGGAGTTTACGATTTATAACGTCAAATGCTTTTGCAAAATCAACAAACAAGACTCTAGTAAATTGCTTCCTATTTATATTTAATAACCAGCAATCAACCAGTTTTGTTAAAGCTGTATGACAGCAGTGATGTTCTCTAAAACCAGAGTGGTTGGGATGTATCAGATCATGCTGATTTAAGTGAGAAAGAAGACACTATAAATATGTTGCTCCAGGGGCTTAGAAACAACAGATAATATAGAAATTGGCCTATAGTTGGATGGATCAGTCTTGTTTCCAGATTTATGTAAGGGGATTATTTTTGCTTGTTTAAAAGCTTTAGGGAAACAGTGTTTGTCAAGGCAAGATTATAAACATAGGTCAGAGTTTCTCCTATGACTGGCGCTGAAAGTTTGAAATGTTTTCCACCAATTCCGTCAAGGCCACCAGTGCTTGTTTACTTGAGCTGCCTTAAAGCAGTGTAAACTTCATGAACACATAGAGGTTGTATTTCCGCAAAAAGGCAAATATTTTTGTCTTCAAAATACTTCCGCAGTTCATGTAAATTATTATCTTTAGAGTAATCAGTTCGAATTTCTTGTTTGGCTACAGATGAAAAATGGTAGTTTAGTTTGTAAGCTGATATATCACTTTGTGTACTAATGAAGCAGTTGAGAGAGACAGAGAGAGAAATGGTAGTTTAGTTTGTCAGCTGATATATCCTTTTGTATACTACTGAAGCAGTTGAGAGAGAGACAGACAGACAGGCAGGCAGGCAGGCAGAATTGTGTGTGTGTGTGTGTGTGTGTGTGTGTGTGTGTGTGTGTGTGTGTGTGTGTGTGTGTGTGTGTGTGTGTTCTTTTCTTTCTTTAATCTATTTATTCTTTAATATCGAGGATAATGGAATAAGCACTTATGTGCTTTTTTTACATCCAGTCCCCGTGTGTATGCGGTTTTGTAAATTTTGTCATCCGTTCCCACTGGCACACAATGGCCTACTCTTACAAAAAGCGGAACAGGATTTAACGTGTGTGCAAGATGTTCTGCGTGCGTTCGCACATGGGGCCTCGGTTTATAGTCTCATCCGAAGGACTCTTGGGGATAGTGGAGTCTGCACTGATGTTAACTCCACGGTAAAATATCCCCTTCAACGGGAATCGAACCCGGGTCGTCAGATTGCGAGCACAATGTTCTAACCACTAGGCTATCCCGTCCCCCTGTGTGTGTGTGTGTGTGTGTGTGTGGGCATGTGTGGATATGTGTATGTGCAGGGATGTTCCTTTCTCAAATTGTGTGAGCATGTGTGTGTGTGCGTGGGAAGGGGGTGGGGGGTGTTCCTTTCTCAAAGAAAGAGAGAGAGTGAGTGAGTGTGTGAGTATGTGTGTGTCCTTGCATGCATGTGTGCCTATGTTTGTGTGTGTGTGCATGCGCGAGTAAGTGTACATATTCATGTATATATGTATGCATGCACACATGCATGCATGTGTGTGTGTGTGTGAGTGTGTGTGTGTGTGTGTGTGTGTGTGTGTGTGTGTGTGTGTGTGTGTGTGTGTGTGTGTGTGTGTGTGTGTGTGTGTGTGTATGTGTGAGATGCACAGTGAAGCACCACCAAACCAGAGAATACTGACCATCAGGCAGATCTTGCTTGTTGGCAAAAATGAGGATGATGACGTCTCTCATCTCCCGGTCGTTGATGATGCGGTGCAGTTCTTGCCGCGCTTCACTGATGCGGTCGCGGTCCGCACAGTCCACCACGAAGATGAGGCCCTGTGTGCCGGTGTAGTAGTGCCGCCACAGCGGCCGGATCTTATCCTGACCCCCAACGTCCTGTCCAAGGAGAAAACAAACTTGTTCATGTATCCACTAGCATTAATTAACTCCTTCCTTCTTTCACTTTTGCCACCGCTGTGTTTGTGTGATGTGTGTGATTGTGTGTGTGTGTGTGTGTGTGTGTGTGTGTGATGGGTGTGGAGGGTGTGGAGGGTGGGGAAGGGGAGTGTGTGTCTTTGGGGGAAGGAGGTGAAAGTGTATGTGTGGGTGGGTGGATGTGTGTGTGTGTCAGTGGGTGTGGGTGTAAGTGTGTGTAGGGAGGGGTGGGGGAGTTGTCAGTGGGTGTGGATCTGGCAGTTGTGTGAGAGAGAGGGAACAAAGACATTTTATTTCTAGAGGGTAACAAAATAAGTACACCAAAAGCTTTTTTTTTTTAAACATCCAGCCCACTGTAGAAAAAGGCAAAGAACAAGCAAATGTAATGAACTGAGAGAAAAAGAGAGACAGACAGAGAGACAATGACAAATTCTTTTATTTTGAGGATAATGAATAGGCACTCATGTGCTTTTTTACATCCAGTCCCCGCCCGCAGGGATACATTTTAATAATAAACCCAATACTCATACTCTCACACAGTAGAAACAAAGGGGGGAAAAAAACACTTAAAAACAAACAAATCAAAGAAAAACCCCAAAACAACCCCCCCAAAAAACAGACAAAAGTAAAAAACCAACAAAAAACCCCACAGTCAAATTGAAGTGATACACTGCAGGTGGTGACAAAATGAGAAACTGACAAGTTTAGCATCACAACAGGTGGTCAGAATGAGGGCTTGGATATGTTTAAAAGATATTTAAAAGCAAAAGGAAACAAAATTATGCCTTGGTACTTCACTACAAGGTAGAATGACGACTATAGTTTTATGAGCAATCAAAATCTCAAAATCAACAACCTGACCTGCCTAAAATGGCTCTTAACACAAAAGTGGATCAGGTGCTAAGTGACTCATTTCGTGATGGAGCATTACATATATATATATATATTTATATATATATATATATATATATATTTGTACATATATATATGTATTAGTACAATGTATGCATGCATATATGTATTCTACTGCAAGTAACGACATCCTCTCTCAGTCACACACACGCACGTGCACACATGCACCACACACACTAAAACACTTCATTTTAATCCACTGGCACCAAATTTCTCCCATATCCGGGTGGCCTGGTATCACTGCAGGTACATAACAAGCAGGAGGGGATTGGGGGGGAACGGGATAGTCTAGTGGTTAGAGTGATGCGCGTTGTGCTCATGATCTGCTGACACGGGTTATCTCATTCAAGAGGATTTTTCCTCTGGAGTTAACATCAGTGCCATCTCCCCCCAAGAGTCCTTCAGATGAGACTATAAGCCAAGTTTCCATATGCAGACGCATTCAGAACATCTTGCACACATGTTAAAACCCATTCTGCTTTTTGGAAGAGTAGGCCATTGTGTGACGGTGGGAACAGATGACAAAATGTACAAACCTGTGTACACACGGTGACTGGATATTAAAAAAAGCACATGTGCGCCTATTCCACTATCCTCAAAATAAAAGAATTTTTTTTTAAATACAAAAAGAAAGAATTGATAGAGGCAAAACAGTGAAGAATATGACTAGAAGTAGTAAGTACTACCACTTACCCACACGTTGAACTTGACCTTCTTGTATGTGACGGTTTCCACGTTGAACCCCACAGTGGGTATGGTGGTTACAGGTTGGCCTAGTTTCATCTTGTACAGGAGGGCTGGGTCTTGTGAAGGAAAAATAATTAAACAATACCAGAAAATTCATGGCCAACACGCTGCAGGTCTTTCTTACTTACTTACTGTGCCAGTGACCCCACACTCTTAGTATATATTTATATAGTAACAAATATCTGTGGCTTTGTTCTTGCTGTAAGGTTGTGTGCATGTGTGCGTGCATACAACTTACAAGTGTATACACTCACAAACAGGCACATATAAAACAGCCAAATTTAGAATACATTTGTCATGTGTGTGTGTGCGCGCACACACATGTGCCTGCATGCATAACACACAATTTTGGATACATTTGTCAGAATACTCAGCCAAATAATCTTGGAAATGACTAGATGTATGGAAACAAACAGCAGGGGGTAGAGACAGAGAGAGAGTAAAGAATAATATCATAACAGTATTATCAATCACAGACAACATACACAAGAACTACTGGTTAACTGAAAACACAAATGTCATTAATATCATAAGCTAAAGCACCACTAAACAACGCCAAACTGAAATTATGGGGCAAGATAGTGTAGTGGTTAGGAACTTTGGAGCACTGAGCTGGTAACCTGACCTGACAGCCTAGGTTCAAGCCACCACTGAGACACGTATCTGTTAGAGGAGATTTTCCCCCTAACTCCACTGCTCTGAAAGTCTTTCAGATGAGACTATAATTATAAAGCAAGAACCCATATACTGACCCACTACACAGAGAACATCCTGAACACATGTCCAAATCTCTTCCACCTTTTGGAAAAGCAGTCCACTGCGTGTACTGTCAGTAGGAACAGAAGACAAAATGGTGGGGTTTTTTTAAAGTATGCATAAAGCATGCGTCTTTAGATATCCTTCACCCCCACCCCCGGATGCTGGGGGCTTGTCAGTATTTATGTTAAATAGCACCTTCACCTTCTGGAAATTATGTGCTAGGAATTCCCTCTTTTCAATCCCTCTCTTTGTTTCTACCTTGTTCCTTCCAGTCATCACCTTTTTGTCTATTTTCTGCCATCTTAGTACATTCTCCTGCCTTTTTTCCAGAAAGACTTAAAAGATAACGATTCTCTCTCACACCAAAGTCGGATGCGCTGGGCCTGATTTGTCAAGGATTTAATGGCAGCACAATTCATGTTTGCTCACAAGAAAACAATAATTTCTGTCTGAGCATTCCATGAAGAAAAAGAAGAGATCATCCCCGAAGTCAGAATGCGGCTGCCTTCATGGTGGGCAGTCGCATACGCAAAATTTTACCATCGGTGTGCCTCAAAGCTCTGACTGAGGAAGAAAAAAAAGTGAAAGATCCACCAATGAAGCAGCAGACAGTTCACACAACCACCAGTGTGTGAATGTATTTTAAAAAGAGGAAAAGCCTGACGGTGCAAAACCAGCAGAGCGTCTCTAAGTGCGAATGTGTCGGTGTCATGGAGTAATAATACAACTTTGTGATTGACATTGCATGTGTGTCAGTGTAACATGCATGAATGTTTATGAAAAGGACAGCTCGGCTTGTTATGCTTCACAGTAGTTTTGTTAGAAAATGGGTTGTGCTCTTGTGTTGTGTGTGTGTGTGTGTGTGTGTGTGTGTGTAATACATACTTGTATAAATGTTTGCATATATGTGTGTGTGTGCATACATGTGTGCACATATACCTCATCCATGCATGACATCATTATGTGCATACATAAATTGTAATAGATGTATAAATTAGGTGTGTATGTGTTTGTGCATGGTTGCATGCGAACGTTTGTGCAAACTTGTACAAGTATGCAGTCATACATGAGAGTGTGCATGTGTATGCTCAGTGAATGTGTAATATAGATCATGTCTAGGTGTGTACTATAATGCCCACTCCGTGTTCACCTCGTGTGGGTTGCTTACAAATTATACATGTATATAATACAAGCAACCTAGCTGCTGCCACATAAATTTCATTACATATCTTTATAAAAATTATGTGCACACACACTGGTTTTCTAGAAAACACACATATATATATATCTGCCTGCCATTCACAACAACTCTTCGAGCCAAATTTTATGCGACTCAACTGTCAATTGTGTGAAAATGGTTTTGCACTGAAGTGGTGTCCCACTGCTACTTTTCTGTAGTGAGGGCAGCTTTTGTCGTCCTCCTCCTTTTTACAATGTAAATTATTGACCGGTTTTCTAATCAGGTATATGAATCCCACCCTATCCTTTAAATTATGAATACTAGTTATAGTTGACCTTTGTGTAGCATCAATATTATTTAATTATTATTTTTTAATGTATGTTTTTGCTGTTACATTATGCTGTTCCTCATACTGCCCTCACACCACCTTTTAGCAGTATAAAATTAGTGCGTGCGCATAGATATTTCATGGAACCACATGCACAGACACACATGCATGCATGCACACACACACGCACGAGGCACACCTACTTGCATATCTATACACATTGGTACAAATATGAGCTTGAGCACATGCACTATCCACTTACATGTATACATGCATGTAAACAATTAAATACAAGCAGACATGTACCCATGCACTGAACATTTGTCTAATGTCACTTTTATGAAGAGACATAAAACAGAAGACCACACATACACTCAATCATACACAAACACATACAAGCATACACACTCACATACACACACCCACACAGACTTTCTATCCCTCTCTCTCACACACACACAGACTCTCTCTCTCTCTCACACCACAAAAAGAAAACAGGGGACGGGATAGCCTGGTGGTTAAACCATTGCGCACTGCACTCGAGATCTGCTGGCCCAGGTTTGAATCCTGTTCAAGGGTCTGCTCCCCCCCCCCCCCCCCCCCCCCATAAAAAAGTTTTTCAGATGAGACTATAAATTACAAAACCACAGGGGGACTGCATGTAAAAAAGCACAAAAGTGCTTATTCAATTATCCTCGAAATAGAATAAATAAACACAAATAAACTTGCACATGCTGTTCACACAGCAGTCAGCATCAACAAAATCATACCCCCACCCCACCCCCTTTTAGAATAAGAAAAAACAAACAAAACAAAAAACAGCACCACAAAAAAAACCTGTTTAAAAAGTTACTGGTGGCAACTTGAGCATCCTGCCTCTCCAAAAAAAAAGAAGAAAAAGAAAGAAAAAGAAGAAGAAAAAAGAAGACAGAAAAAGAAGAAGTTTTATGAGAGACATCCATCTTAATTAACGTCACACATCACCTCAGTTCACTGCACCCACCATATTACTAAGTTATTACACTAGTCTGTGTTCTAAGCCCAGTTCCTGTAGCCCAACAGAGGCCGTAGAAAAGGAAGCAGAGCACAGTACTAACCCTATGACTCACACATAATCACACCGTGCACTTTTCAATACATCATCCCCTGACAGCTGCACATGAGAGCTACGTCATCAGAGAGGGATGCTTTTGAAGGTGCACATATGAAAATTGAATAAGACAGGTCTACATTGTGACAGATACTGGGATAGAATAAACAGATTTAGGGATACAGAGTGGCAGGAGGAGGAGGTGGACAAGAATAAAGAGAAGGAGGAGAGAGGTTTGACTGAGAGAGAGAGAGAGAGACAGAGACAGAGAGAGAGAGAATGACAATGACAAAGGTTTATTGTGATAAGCAGGATGCCCATTCACAAGGGGACAGTGGGAGGGGGACTGGGAACAAAACACATAATTATCATATATTGAGAATTTAACAAATTTCAGCCCAAATAGTCATCATGGCATGGGTTCCATAACATGGTTACAGGAAAGATCCTTTTAAAAAAAATTTTCATAAGCTTTGGTCACCCCTTACTATGAAAATTGTCAAGGTGGAGGATTTTCCACAAAAATGTACAAATACAAAATCAAAACAACAAACTGGTTTGTGACAAAAAAACAAGGTCACAATATGTGTGTGTTTGACCGTATGGATATGCATGTGTGTAGGGGTATGAGTGTATATCTGTGTGTATCAACATGTGTGTGTGTGAGAGAAAGACAGACAGAAAAAGATAGAGAGACAGAGACTCAGAGTGTGTGTGTGTGTGTGTGTGTGTGCGCGCGCGTGCAATTGTGTATGAGAGACAAACAGAGACAGAAAGAAAGAGACAGAGAGAGACAGGAAGAGACAAAGAGAGATGTGTATGCATGCATGCGTATGTGTTGTGTGCGCATGCATGCATGTCTGCACATGTGCATGCACTGTGTGGGTGTGTGTACAACATAGATTCACATGCATAGGTCATGTTTAAGAAATCTGAATTTAAAGTGTTATCAGAGTCCCTAATTTATTTATAAACATTTATCTATAGATAGATCTATGAATGCACCGTCTCCAGCATTGATACATAGATTTGCAAACTCCATGTTTACACATACTAACACTTACATACAAAACAGTAATAATATCCACCAAGGTCTTTAGTTTATGAACAATGACCCACCTATTCTACCACACAAAATCATTCTGGCATCTTTTAATTTTTCTTTTCATTTTTTTCCCCTTGGTTCCTTGACTAGAGCTCCAAAGTTCACCAATGATGAGATTTTGGGTATGCAACATTCACCCACCCATTAACTCTTTTTGCCCCATAAGCACAGCCAGAGTTGTCTGCCCCTGCCCAGCCAGGTGTGCATGAAAACATAGGCATGCTGAGAAAACAAGTGCTTACTTCTGAACTATTTAATTGATGGCTGTCAAATTTTACAGTGCTAATGTCTTGTTAATAAACTACCAATGGTCCCGTTTTCCAAGCAATTGAGTCAAAAATAAATGTTTGTTTGAAGTAAATAACAAAATTGATAAACAACCCCAAAATGCAACATTTTGCTAATATGAAATTAAATTTTGAGAAACCAGTGCAATAAAAAGCAATAGAAACATGTTCAGTAGTTTTAAATGTGGATGAAACTTTACCACCACTGCAGAAAAACGAAAACAAAACTAAAACCAAAAACTATGCCCTGCAGCCATTTCAAAGCACACGTGGCTTGTGTGTGTGTGTGTGTGTGTGTAATAAACAATATATATAGAGATATAGATATATATGACAGAGCAAGAGAGAGACAGACAGATGACAGAGAGACCGGGAAGTAACCATTATTTTTGCCCTTTTTTCTTCTTACATTGTTTATAAAGTTATATATTGCTCCCTTGCTCTTACTTTGCTTCCTTGTTTGCAAATGTATTTAAGTAAAACAACAAACATACTTAGACTCTAGGTGTTCCCAATATTAGCTTTACATTCCTCAGGAAATGGGGGAGGGGAGGGATATCATTATGATGGGTTTGACTGACATCAGTCTCCCCACATATTTTTTTTGTTCATGGTGTGTGTGTGTGTTTGTGTGCCTTGGTATGTGTGTGGAGTGGGGGGGGGGGGGGGCATATTCAGTGTAACTGTGAGTGCATATTTAAGTGTGATAAGTTGGAAGTAAAACAAACTGATATTACAGACTATTTTTTACTCCAGCTCTCTATTTCTTCCCTCCCCACCCACCCTCAAACACACACACACCACACACACCCTTACCCCACACACACAAACATGCACACACACACAGGACAACACACACACATAGAGAAGAACACACACACACGCAGAAGAACACACACATACACAAGCGTGCACGCATGCACACACACACAGAGGGAACAACAACAACAAAACACACACACACACAAGCGTGCGCACATACAAACACACAATTCCATGTGGCTGTTCCTTTTTTTATCATAGATTTTTGTTTATTACAGATCTATGTGGCTGATTGTTTCTTTATAGATTTTTGTTATAATAGATGTATGTGGCTGACTGTTTCTTTTGTTTGTTTCTTTCTCTCTTTTGTTTCTTTTTTATTTCTATTTCTTCCTTAGCTCTTTTTTGCGTGTGTGGCTTATTTGTGTGTGTTTTTGTTTGTTTTTTGTTGTTTTTTTACAGATGTCTTCACGAAGCTAACAAGCAAAGATATTATGTGTTCAGTGTACTATCTGAAGTTTACTTTGATACAGAGAGTGCAGGAAGTGAGACACTTGCGCACATACCCATGAGAGAAGAGAGAGAGACAGAGACAGAGAGAGAGACAGACAGACGGACAGACAGAGTTTACTGTGTGTGCTGATTTTTTTTTACCTCTCAGAAGCTTCATATTTCAGTACACTGTCAGTCTATACAAAGTCAAAAAGTAGTAAACATCTGTATCACTGTCTACCCCCCCCCTCCCCCCCCCCCCCCCCCCCTCCCAACACACAATGATACCATGCCTTGCATGTAGGCAGAGTACACCCCAAAAATAGATGTCTCTGCCGTCTGTCTGTCTGTATCTTTCTAAAACACACACATGCATGCACACACACACAAGGACACACACATACATATACGGGTATACACATACACACACCCATATATATATACATATATATATATATACACATGCACACACATTCACCCCCCCCCCCCCCCCATACACACAGTGTGCACCAAAAAATATGCACACACAAAGGCATGCACATGTGCAGGGCGCATGCCTGTGTGTGTGTGTGTGTGTGTGTGTGTGCGCGCGAGCGCATGCACACACACTTGATTTACTGCCTCAATCTCTGAAAAGTACTAGGCCTAGGCCTATCAATTCATGGGCACCACAGCTTAGCAGGGAGCAAAAATTCTGAGTACAAGGACGGGTGTCCTAGCAACTAGGATGTAGGGAGCCTCACAGGGCAGTGATGTCATTCTAATGTCATAATGGCTTTGGCCTTTTTGAAAGTCTGGCTGTATACACACCCACAACTTACTGGGAGGATCGGGGGGGGGGGGGGGGGGCCTTATTAAGTCACTTTTTAAAAACACAAACAAATTTGTTGTGGATGTGTAGGGCATATGTATATTGACAGTCAGGAAATTTCAGCCCAGCAGCACCAACAGTTTCCGAGTTATAAAGCAAAATATAGGGGTCTGGGTGAAAATATACCCATGGGGTAGGAGGAAGGTTAATCGACTCACAAACCTGCTAAGTACTTTCTTTAGCTAAGAGACATTGTGAGCATTTACTCCTATTGCTTGATAGGCAATTGATCAATGAAAACTTCCATGGAACACAGAATACCAATGTAGCATGTAAACAAACCATTTGAGAATGAGTTTACGAGATGATACTGAGTAATTCTTGGAAATGACCAAATAGGTACACTCCATTCTCGCTTAGTGCTCTGCTACGAATATACTCGATTAGGTTGGATGAAGTTTACTTAAGTATACTCGTAAATAGGTAGAGTTATGGTGCGTTCTGACTTCAGGGATGACGTCTAAACACGACACCAATGTTCATGAAGGCATTTTTAAAATTCTGTCATCTGTTCCTACTGGCATGCAAAGGCTTACTCTTCTGAATGGCAGAACAGGTTTGTAATGTGCACACAAGATGTTCTGCATGCATTTCAACACAACACCTCAGGTTATGGTTTAATTAAAGGACTTTAAGGGCAGTGGAGTCAGTACTGACGTTAACTAAACCACAGGGGAACAACCTCTTCAAATGGGTATCTCGATGGTGCAAAATGGGTATCTCGATGGTGCCTCAAACTTGCACCATGCTATCAGATCGCATACTCAATACTCTAACCACAGGCTATCCAGCCCCCTACAAATACTTATCGAGTCTTTAAATCATGTATAATGTAAACAACTTTCGAATGCTCTAACCATTCCAAATATTCTGGCTTCAAAATTCCCTTTCACAGAACATTTCAGAGTATATAAAACTTCATAAATCATAATAAAATAAAGTAGACAGTAGATGTACCATCTACAGACACCAGTATCCTCCAACCCACCCCCTTACCCAACGATTTCTCAACCCACTTTTCACTTTTTTTTTATAGTACATAACTTACCTTGAACTACAGTCAGGAGCAGATCAGGCACTACGCACCCCACCTGGTATGGGAATGTACAGAGAGAGAGAGAGAGAGAGAGAGAGAGAGAGAGAGAGAGAGAGAGAGAGAGAGAGAGAGAGAGAGAGAGAGAGAGAGAGAGAGAGAAACAGAGACAGACAGACAGAGACAAAGAGAATAATTTGCAATTTTAACCAATAAATAATGTTTAGTTTATAAAATAAACTGATGATCATAGATCTCTCTGCGTTTCTCTGCATGACACCAACTTGACCAAGGATACTGGTTTTTCCAGCTGCATCCAGACCCAGCATGAGAATCCTCATCTCTTTGGTCTTGAAGATCTTGGAGAACACCTTCCCCATGGTGCTGGCTTGACTTCGTTCACACCCTGCTGACACAAAAAGCTTCACATGACACTTCTTTTGGGTTCAAGCAATTTCAGTATCTGCCTTGACACACTGCAAAACCAAATTTAGCATACAATCTAACCACTAGGCCATACCCTCCCCCTTTTAGTTAGCTAAACTGCCTTGGCACACTGCTGAACTAAATTTAGCATATATATATATAATAAATATATAAATATATATATATATATCGGTGGATCGGTGGTCTAGAGGTAACGCGCCTGTCTAGAAAGCGAAAAGTCCGGGTTCGTATCCCGTCTGGGCCCGAAAATTTTCCCCCATCCATTAGACCATGAGTGGTGGTCTGGGCGCTAGTCTTTCGGATGAGACGATAAACCGAGGTCCCGTGTGTTGCAGAAAATTATGCAGCGCACGACAAAGAACCCACAGCAACAAGAGAGTTGTCCCTGGCAAAATTCTTAGAAAAAAGCCACTCTGATAGGGAAAGAAATACAGTTGCAGACAAAAAAAAAAAAAAAAAAAAAAAAAAAAAAGGGGGTGGCGCTGCTCTTGTGGCGACGTGCTCTCCCCGGGGAGAGCAGCCCGAATTTCACGCAGAGAAATCTCGTGACTTAAAGCTGTATAAATAAATTTAAAAAATATTTTTTAAAAAAATATATATATATATATATATATATATATAACCTACTGCCATGCCATCATGCCAACATTGAACTTAAAGATTTTGACAAAGCAGCACATTAGCCAAACAGTATGGATAGATATATCTATCTTACAAAATGAGATTATTAAGTTTATCAATGGGCACTGTGTGTATCCAAGTGGTTAAGATTTTTTTAAATATTTTTTTTGTTCCTTGGCTAGAACTCTGAGGTTCATCAATGGTGGGATTTGTGCATATTGATGCAACTGGGTTTTTACCCCCTACTTAGGTAACCTGGGCCTGGACTTTATCACAGTTGTTGATTAAACCATTGACGCTGGGGGCAACAGCAAAGCGAGAGGCTGTAGTATGACCAGTGGCTTTCCCACTCACGGAATTCCACTTTACAGCTTAGTCTTTAGTGATCGACTATGACTCTGTCTAGGAGGCTTGACTCGCACAGTCCCTATGTGCTGCAGCCCTGGGGGCTGGTTGGCCTTTGGAGAACATCTCCAACGCTGACTGTCCTTATGCCCACTTGGCCGAGAGAGTGGGGACGTACTGTGGGCAAGGCATCTCCACTATAATCAAATTTCTGCCCAGTTTCCAAAACAGCAGCTGCCTCCTCTGCTGTTTTGGAGGTCATCGTCGGACACGACGGACAAACATACACACACACACAGGTAACCACATTACAACTTTGGGGATGGTGTCCTACCTGTGCACATGCACATTTTAAGATCTTGCCAACTCATCCGCTCCTACCAGCATGAAATGGCCCACTCTTCTAAAAGCTGGAAAGAGCTTAAATTAATGTGTGCACAATATCTTCTGTGTGCATTCGCACACAGGGCCTCACTTTATAGTTTCATCCAAAGGACTTTGACATTCGTTTCATTATTTCTCATCTAACTGCAAAGAGAGGGAGATGGGATAGCCTAGTGGTTAGAACATTGCGCTTGCAATCTGACAACCTGGGTTCAATTCCCATTCAAGGGGGATATTTTCCCCTGGAGTTAACATCAGTGCAGACTCCACTCTCCCCAAAAGTCCTTCGGATGAGACTATAAACCAAGGCCAATGTGCAAACGCACGCAGAACATCTTGCACACACGTTAAAATTCTGTTCCGCTTTTTGAAAGAGTAGGCCATTGTGTGCCAGTGGGAACAGATGACAATTTACAAAACCGCATACACACAGGGAATGGATTAAAAAAGCACTGCAAATGGAGGCAGCTGGTGCAATGTTGTCACTGCAGTGCCCCTACAACCCCAGAGGGGGTTATGGGAGCAGATGAGATGAGATGAGATAATTCCCCTCAAAAACTTATCAGCCATTAGTGCATTACACACACAGTGTCACACACACACAGTACACACAGTGTCACACATACACATACATACTCAACAGTCAACACACAGTACACACACACATGTCATACACATAGTGACACACACAGAGTGTATTCCAGTATAAACCTTTAAAAAAAAAAGTAAAACCTTTACTTCAGTTAAAATGATCCACTATTTAACAAATGAACTAAAATACAAAACCAAAAAACCTAGAAATGTCATAGTGAGTTATTTGTGTTGGAGAGACACACAGAGAGAGACTAGAGAGAGAGACATAGAGACAGAGAGAAAGAGAAAGAGAAAGAGACAAACTGAAACAGAGAGACTGAGAGAGACAGAGACAGAAACAAAGTTTTAGCATTTTCATTTAATCCCCACCCTTACCAAACTGAGGTTAGAACTATAGTATATCTGTTTAAGGAGGGGGAAGAGACGATGTGAAAGTGCATACATGATACAGTGTGTGTATGTATGTGTTAACTGTATAGTGTATATATATATATATAATATATATATATATATATATATATATGCTGTATCATAGGAAAATATAAGGAAATACATTGTTGACAATCGAATCAGTTTAAAAACGGTTTATTCTTTTCTATTCCTTAATGTTGAGGATAATGAAATAAGAACACGAGTGGGGGGGTTCACATCCAGTCCCCATGTGGTTGAAGTTTTGTAAATTTTTTCATCAGCTCCCACCAGCACACAATGGCCTACTCTTCTGAAAGGTGGAACAGGTTTTAACACGTGTGCAACATTTTTGCATGCCTTCATACAAAGGCCCTTGGTTTATTTAATTATTATCTCATATGAAGGAAGAGTGTGTGTGCACAAGTATGTGTGTGTGCATGTGTAGTGTGTGTGTGTGCATGTGTGTGAGGGGGGGGGGGGGCAAAACTGCATGCACATACACTTGTGTGTGTTGGTCTTCAATTTTGACATGTTTGCATAAATGTATTGTGATATTACTATTCGACACTTTTTTTTTTTTAAAGGAAAAGGTATGTACATCACTACATGGACTAACCTAAGAGTGTGTATGTCTATGTGTTGTAGAGCCTATGAAAGTGTGCATGAGCAAGCATGCATTTGGACCAGAGTCTCTGTACATGTGTGCGCTTACATGGGTGCCTGCACGTGCGTGCATGTACATATTATATTATACACACATCGACACATGTGTGGGTACTTTTTTGTGAGTGCTCTTTTTGATTGCACTGACCCACAAAGCAGCCTTTCATTTCAACATGACAAAGCCAAAAAATCTACTTTAAATGTCGAGCGAGGTCAATGCTGTTCCGAAAAGAAAAAAATTTCCGACAGGTCACATTTGACTCACAATCAACTTAAATAGCCCAACTGAAAACTTTATACACCATAACAATGTTTCAAAAATATCATCATTACACCTCAACAGTTTACATCGCACGTTCATTACCGCCGAGAGAGTCTATAACAGTAATCAGAATATGTCAGAATGTGTAACTTAATTCTGCAAAAATAACAACTGATTCACCGAGATTAAACAGTAGGCTAACCTACACTTACTTACTCTAGCCTATTGTAGTGTAGGTCGGCGGCGGGGGTTTCCGCGAGCGATATTGTATCTACTTTTAAACTATAAAAAACGCAGCTTTTACATGTAGAAAACTTTTTTTCTCTCCACTAATTGGCCAATCTCATAATCCTTACCTCGACTCGATAGTATCAGTTGTTCGTCACTTTGATTTATAATGACTTCAGTCGCCAGTTACTGTCCCGTAGAGAACCTGTGTTGCCAAATGACAAATGCAATTTATTCTTCCGCCAAAACAAGAGAAACTTAGTTCCACTGTAAATGTCATCTATGAACAGTTTAAGAAGTGGTGTTTAAGGCAGCGTACTTGTAGACCTACATCAAAATATCATTCACACAAGTTTGTCTGTAATCAAGCAATTGGTTCCTTTTGTTTGGGCGTATATTTTGTTTGATAGATTATTACGCTTTGGAGTGTGCCCTTTTTCGTGTCACAGTGGGCTTTAGAAGAAGACCTCTTTGACACCTGTCGATTGCGTCACCGCGAAATACTTTTTTTTTAGGGCAAGAGGGATCATTGACATTCGCTCCACTGTGTTTAGTAGATTATTTGCACACATGGTATAGCATGTTTTTCTTTGAAATATTTTTAACGTTGTGTCGTCCTCAAGGGAATAGGCCTAGCTGAACTGAATCAAACACTAGGCTATGATAAACTTGACGAACTTGATTTCAACAGGTTGAAGAACTTAGGCCTGGGCTAGCCTATCGTGGGTGTTCCGCCGGCATTTCTATGGGAGAAAAGCAGATTATCCATTGAAAATAACTGTTGACAGAAAAGTCATTCGATAAAAAGGGGGTGGGGAGGGTTGTAGTGGTATACGATTTACGAAAGAAAGAAAAAAAAATATAGAGAAGGGAGATTGGTGGAGGACAGTATATCAGGTAGAGTGGGCGGAGAGGCGTCGTGGGAAGGGAGGGGCTTGGATGAACGTGGCAGCTGAATGCGCGGTGAACAGCATCAGTTAAATCCGTTTTACGTTGTTTCTTTAATCTATTTTTCAACAGCATAAGAGACGAGCTGTGTTGAGGTGCTGGCGTTTTCGCACTAGGCTAAATTCGCCTAGTAGCTGACGTCTCAAACTTGCGGACTTTGTACCCAGTGGCGCCACTGTCTCAGTGTGCATTTGGCTAGGCCTAAGGGGGGGGGGGGGATATATGCACAAAAGTTATCCACAACTTGTTGGGTTTTAAAAAAAAAACCATTTAAAAAAAGAAAGCTAAGAAAACACCTACCACCCATTCTGAAAACCGTGTGTGCCTTATTGTATTGCTGCTGTTTGTTGTGTAGGTTCTTTCATTCATTAGGCCTATATGCCTAACCAGACCAACACTGGCTGGTCTACAAAAATATTTATTCTACTAAGGCTACACGATAACAAAATACAGAGATTAAATCTAATTCACACTTTTTGAAAATCTTTATGATTTGTTTTATTGTTAAAAAAAAAAAAAGGACCTGTGTTGTATTTTGGCTGGTGCAATAACCATACTACAATGGATTTTTGGCCCACGTCTGTTTGTCTGTTTATCATGGTTTCTTGGTGATTTGTCTTATATTGGTCGCATTCGCAAAATCTCACAAGTGAACCTGGAAACTAGACGGGAAACGACCATCCCCCCACCCCCCTTCTCAAAAAAAGACGACAAACCAAACCAAAAAAAAGTTATTTTTAAAAATAATCCTTTGGAAGCAGTTGTTAAGCTGAAAAACCTGTACAGCAGCATCGTTGCCTAAACCTCCGCCGACATTCATGAAGTTGCACCTCTGCTTTCTGGCCAACCAGCCTCGCCTACATACAACAAGAGTAGGAAGGCAAGGAGTCAGTCATTCAGTGAGCAGGAGTGAATTGCCTTCCTTGACCAGTATTTTCTGCGCTTTGTTTTTGTTTTGTGTTGTTGTTTTGGCCTGGTTGTGGCTGTACTGTCTACACACTCACTGCGGTTGTGGGCCGTTTTTATTCTCTATGAAACATGACACAAAATAGGGTAATAAGAATAAGAAAACAAAGTAAGAAATAATGTAATGGCTAGGAAACAATCAGGATGCGGTAGGTAAGAGGATAGTGTAAAAGACAGGGCCTCTTGTGGACGTTTAATCAAATTTAAGGGACGTTTAATTAAATTTAATGAATAGAACGAGGCGGGTGAAGAGATGAAGGAAAGAACACACCACTCAGGAAAACAATCTCCCGCCGTCAAATGAAAGGAAATGTATACCTACAGAACATCAACCAGTCATTTCAGTCTGTTGCTCAATATTTTTTCCTTCCTCACCTAGAGCTCCAAAGTTGACCAATGGCGAGATTTTTGCGCATGCAATCCTCCGTTTTTACCCACCATTAAGGTAGCTACATTCCGAATTCGGGGATAGTTGCACAAAAGAATGTGGATGTTTACTGTAGTTTAAAATAGCAAGCGAGTGAGCAAACAAGCATAAAAAGCCCAACAAACTACACATCTTTGCATATCTTCCCGACTTACAGGAGTACATAGATTCAAAATAAGGATCCCTTCTCTCTGGCAATGCCTCAGCACGTTCAACTATATATTTGCTGATGTTATAGTGGACTTGAACTTTCGATACTCCAATCACTTTGGAAACCTCGAACCACTCCACCAGAACGACAGGGAGAGATGTAGCCATTGGTGAAAAATTTACCGATGGCAATTTACTGCGACCGTCCTCTTGTATTGTAATACTAAGGGCAGTGCTGGTCTGTTTTCCTGTTTTCCCGGGTGGCCAAGGCACCAAGGTTGCACAAAGGCCTTGATGGTGCGCACCTGGATGTGTGCTGAGAGAATGGGCAGCTCAGTGGTGCTAAGGCATCAGAAGAAACTGGGAAAGTCTGTAAGCTGGCCTCCCATCCAAGACAGGAGGACGACGTTGAAGGCCTTCCTCTGGGGACAGGATAGTCTGATCTGCAGATAGGGCTCAGCACGAGCACCTCTGTTTCCTGACCTACTTTGACCTTCTCCCCTTCCTCCGCGTTCCGAGAGGGTGTGTTGGAGATCTGCAACATGCATGGCGAAATGAACTGACTCAGTTGACATGAAGCGACTGCGCCCACAAAAACAACGAGAGTAATGACAATAATGTGTGTTCTTCAGTTCAATGTCTGTTCACATCAGTGATATTAGACAATAAGAAAGGGGAGAAAAACAAAGAAACACACCAAATATGCAACAACAACAAAAAGGGGGGGGGGGGGGGGGGGGGGGGGAGCAGGGAAAGAGAGGGGAGGGGAGCTAGATAACTTATAGAAGTTTTAACCAATTGTAGAAAAAAATGTAGTTCTACATCATAAAATGAACACTAAAGAAACCTCAACAATCGAACACAACTGTTTAGAAATGAAGGAGGAGCACATGATTAAAGTATCTTGGTGGTACACAAACTACTGACATGCTCATAAGCACTATAATAGAGAGTCAATGGGAGTAATCTTCAGCCATAAGGCGATTTCACACAGCAATACATAGTTGCTTGAAATCTTGTCTAAAGAGTTCTCACGTATGATGGGAAGACGATGTTTTAAAACAGGACAGTCGAAGAGAATATGAAGGACTGAAATCTTTTCATCACATAATTATGCACCCCACATGTTAAGCATTTTTTGTCTGGAAAGCATTCTGATCTCAGATGCATTTCATCCAACCCAAAATGTGTGCAAAGAATGTGACTGAGGAAACACGATGGTGGGAATACCCAGCCTTTCCTGTTTTGTTTTTCCTGACATGTTTCCAGCATGCATGTTTGATCAAAGTATAGTTCTCATCAACAGACATTGGTATAGTCAAAATATCAGCACAATCAAAACGCATTGCTGCACATTTTTTGTAGCTCTATCAATTTCTTCATCGAGTACTATATTGCAATGAGAAGGAACCCAGCAAAAAGTGACATCAGTGCCTCTTAGAATTAGAAAATGTACAAGATGTAATATTTCAGTAATAAGTTTTTGTCTTACTTTTGATAGCCTACATAGTGTTTAAGAGATTGGAGCATTGATTTTGAATCAACGCATAGCAGGGAGCTTTACGGATAAAGTTTAATCTTGACAAACTAAAGGACCCAATCATAGCATAAAACTTCAAAGCAAAGATAGCTAGGTGGAAAATTTGCCCCACTCCTCGTTCTTGACAACCAGGACACCTAAGTAGATACCTTGATCAACAGCTTTAACACTGGGGTGACTGAAACAGCTAACAACATCCTTGGCAAACACGGGCCATGTAAAAAGCCCTGGTTCACAGAAGATATACTTAAGCTGGGCACAAACGCAGAGAACTGAAGCAAAGAAGGAGGCTGAAGGTGCAAAGCTATACAGAGAAGCAATTCAACAAGTTAAAAAAGGCATGAGAAAAGCAACGGAGTCATGGATTGAAGAACAATGCAAAATTATGGAAGAAACCTGCGGAATAAAAACAGCAAGAAAGCCTACCAGCTTGTGAAAGACCCGACAATCTCAAAACAAGGGAGAACCATTACCATCCAAGACAAAGCAGGGAAATGTCCCACAGAAGATCAAGATATTCTAAAGAGGTGGACAGAGTATTGCTCTGAACTGTACATTCACAGGAGACCCCAATGTGTTAGATGTCCCTCCACTAATCAACAGCAGCTACCCCATCCTACTGGAAGAAGCTGGAAGAAGTTGAAAGTGCGGTAAAAACACTAAAAAGAGGAAAGTCAGCAGGAGTGGACAACATTCCATCAGAACTGGTCCAGGCAGGAGGAGAGGCCATGATAGAGATGTTACTCACCATTTGCAATAAGATCTGACAGACAAGGGAGTGTCCAACACCTTGGACACAGTCCTTTATTATCACTCTCCCAAAGAAAGGCAACTTACAACTCTGCCCAAACTACCATACCATCAGCCTGATCAGCCATTCAAGCAAAGTCATGCTTAGAATTCTTATGAATAGACTAAAGCATCAAGCTGAGGAAATCATCAAAGAAGAGCAGGCAGGTTTCAGAGACAGAGCACAACAGAACAAATTTTTAGCATTAGAATACTCTGCGAGAAATACTTGCAACACCAAGATCTTTACCACGTCTTTGTAGACTTTAAGAAGGCGTTCGACAGAGTCTGGCATGCAGCCCTGTGGGCAACCATGAGGCTGTATAACTTCAATGCCAACCTGATCAGAACCATAGAATGCTTCTATAACAAGGCAACCAACGCAGTCTACTGACAGCAACATAGGAGATTGGTTCGGAACCACAATTGGAGTACGCCAAAGATACCTGCTCTCTCCCACTCTCTTTAATATCGTCTTAGAGAGAATAATGGCTAACACACTTGACAATCATGAGGGAACAGTCAGCAAAGAGGCAGGGCAATTACAAATTTACGTTTTGTTGATGACATCGAGGTCCGAACCGGAGAAGAGCAAGAGTTAGTCAACCTGGTCAATCACCTGGATGAAGCCTGGACAGCATATGGCATGCAGATCAGTGCAGAGAAAACCCAGCTGATGACAAATAGTGCCAATGGCATCAGCATAATTATAGACGGAAAGAAAATCGCGACCGTCCATAGCTTCAAATATCTGGGAGCTATAGTATCGGATGAAGGATCAAAACCTGAAATTCTCTCCAGGATAGCCCAGACTACAGCGGTAATGACCAAACTGAAAGTCCTCTGGAATGACAAAAACACTGCCATCAGCTTCAAGATCAGACTGATTGGTTCCCTGATCCTGTCCATGTTTTTGTACCCATGTGAATCGTGGGTCATAACAGCAGATATTGAAAAAAGGATACAGGCAATGGAGTTGAGGTGCTTTCACAAACTCCTTGGTATCTCATACAGAGATCTCATCACTAATGAGGAAGTGAAGGCCGGAACTGACATGGGACCATATGAAGAGCTGACTTCAGTGAAAAGACCCAAACTAAATTGGTTCGGGCACGTCACACGAACATCTGGACTGGCCAAGACTGTCCTACAGGGAACAGTACAAGGAGGGAGACGAAGAGGCAGACAGACAAAACAATGGGAAGACAACATCAGAGAGTGGATTGGCCTTGAGTGAAGCAAATTGCAACAGAAAGCAGAGGACCACACAGGGAGTGGAAGATGCTGGTTGCAAAATCTTCAGTAGTGCCCCCACCCTCCAAGGGACTAAAGGATAGGCCAGAGGTGAGGTGAGAGAATCACAACAGGAGTTCAAATTCAGTTTCACACAATTGCTTTTCAATTGAATTCCACGACCCTCTTCTCCCAAAGTCCTCAGACCAGCCAGGCTTAATGTCTCCCTCTAGTCTAACCAACTGACCAGGCTTAATGTCCCCCTCTAGTCTAACCAACTGACCAGGTTACCCTGGGCTGACCAAGCAGGCTGCAATACCTTTAGAAGGCGTATGCCCACACAGACTCTCTCTCTCGCGCGCGCGAACACATGCAGAACATCTTGCGCACACGTTAAGTCCTGTTCCTCTTTTCGTAAGAGTAGGCCATTGTGTGGCAGTGGGAACAAATGACAGAATTTACAAAACCGCATGATGTAAAAAAGCACATAAGTGCATATTTCATTTTCCTCGATATGAAAGAATTAAAAAAAAAAAACTCTCTCTCACACACACTTGACTTTGCCATTTGATGTTAGTTGATATGTTTACGCACACACACACACACAAACATACATACACATTCTCTCTCTCTCTCACTCTCTCACAGAGTTCTTGAGTTAAGTTCTCTCTCTCTCTCTCTCTCTCTCTCTCTCTCTCTCTCACACACATACAAGCACGCACCCCCCCCCCCCCCCCCCCCCCCCCCCCCCCATGCACGCACGCACACACACACACACCCACACACGCGCGCTTGCACGTGCTCGCAATTCAAACTTTCAGTCACACACAAGCATCTGCTTTTCTTCTTTTCTCCCTTTGTCTAATATCCCTGACAATGAAAAGACCTAAAATGTAAAGAACAACAAACACACACACACACACACACACAGAGGCAAACTGGGAATAAGGCTAAGTGACCTGTGACAACAACTGTGGAGAACATCAACCAACACCACCACTCAAAAGCAGCATGCCCTGTGGCACTTGGTTGGTTGGAGAGACTTCTTATTCCTCGGATCCACAGCCTCCCAAGGGTGGGATCTGTGGAAATTCATGGTCGCCATGATAACTGCAATTCAAAGCGCAGCATCTATTCCGTTTTGAATTTTTAACGGCCGGTAGTTTTTGTTGTTGTTTTTATTTATTTATTTATTTATTTATCTAGGATAATGGAATAAGCACTCATGTGCTTTTTTTTTACATCCAGTCCCCGTGTGTATGCGGTTTTGTAAATTTTGTCATCTGTTCCCACCGGCACACAATGGCCTACTCTTCCGAAAAGCGGAACAGGATTTAATGTGTGCGCAAGATGTTCTGCATGCGTTCGCACACGGGGCCTCGGTTTGTAGTCTCATCCGAAGGACTTGTTGTTGATTTTGTGTGTGTGTGTGTGTGTGTTGTTGTTGTTGCTGTTGTTGTTGTTTTATTATTATTTTTTTTTTTACTTATGCCTACAATCATAATTCCTACCATGTCTCTGCTTCTAGGCTAAAGACATAATCAATGAGCCATCTGCCTGCATTACAGGGGAAGACAATTTCCGGTATAACAGCCCATTAGGAAGATATATATGCCAACCCTACATACAGCCTATTGGGCTCAACTTTTTTGTTGTTGAACACTCTCCAGTCCTCTCACCCAAAATGCACGCTGACTCACTCATCACACCTGGAAATCTGTGTTAAACCGTAGGTAGCCTCCCCAGCGAATAAGAAAAAATGCATTTATGCCAGAGATTAAATACTCCATCATAAAGGTAGCTAGTACACGCTGGAGGAGATTTGTGAGTAGAGTTCTTTTCAAGTACCTCACCATCGGGCAGCTATGCTCCAATATCAGAGGATTCTTTCCTTTTTTTTTAAATGGAAGGTATGGCTGTGATATGAAAATTTAAGGTTCAAGATCAAGTTGTGTTTGGGGCATTCAGTCATCGAGGGATTTTCCCATGAGGAATTTTTCCTTGGAGATAAAGTTGGTTCCGATTCTACCATTCCCTTGCATGTCTTCCATAGAAGATTGATAACTGAGATCCAATACATGCAAAACATCTTGGCCCCTCACGAAATTCTATCTATCATTTATAGAAAATACGCTTTTTATGGCCAGTGGTACAGAACTACTCCAAGTGAGCATGAAAGACATGATAAAGGAAAAACAATTTGCAATGGTTGAGAAGACAATAATTATGCCTTAAAATGATGAAGATTTTTTCATTTCTGGGCTAGAGCTCCAAGGTTCACCAATGGTGAGATTTATGTGTGACCGTTCCCCCCTCAATTTAGGTACCTGCATTCCTGGATGCTGTCTAAACTCTAGTAAACATGACACATGTGTGCATAATGGTTTTTTCCCGCCTGTCATCTGTTCCTACCAGCACACAATGGCATAATTATCCAAAAAGTGGAACAGGCTTTTAATGTGCGCACAAGAGGTTCTGCATGCGTTCGCACACCTTGATTTATAATCTCATCCAAAGGACTTCGACATTCAGTTTGATTTATAAAAAAAAAATCAAACTGGAAAGAAAGGGTGAGGCTGGGAATCAAACCCATAACTTCACAGTTTACTTGTTGGCAGGTGAACGTCTTAACCATGCTGCCACCCTCCTTGACAAGGATGCTAATTTTGACTCCAACAGCTCTGAGTTAGAGCCAGAACCCCTCATGAGTGAAGTTGAGATAGTCATCAAAGAGCTTAAATGCAGAAAATCACAAGGTCTCCATAACATTCCAGGAGAACTGCTAAGAGCCATGTTTTAAAATCTGGAAGACTGGTTGTCATGCTTCACAAAAATGGAAAAGTAAAAGACTGCAATAACTACAGAACAATAGCTTTTATCTGTAATGCAAGCAAGGTCCTGCTGGTCATAATTTTTAAAAGGATTAAACAAATAGCAGAGTTTGAACTGTCAGGCAGGCTACACAACAAACAGAAGAACAACAAACATGTTACTTGTGCTCAAACACATTATTGAAAAGGTGAAAATTACACATGAAGAACTTTCTATCACCTTCATGGACTACAGCAGTTCTAGGCCCTCTTCTTTTCACTCTTTACACTGCCCCACTGTCACATATAATAAACCCTCATCAAATCAACCATCATTTTTACGCAGATGACTCTCAGATTCAAAGCTGTGTTACTCCTGAAAATCTGCCTTCTCTCCTGACAAATATGGCCCACTGCTTTGAAGATATTCAAAACTGGATGACACAGAACAAATTACAGCTAAATGCAGATAAAAACCAAAGCCATGTTCGTAGGGACCAAACACAAACTCTCTTCCATTACAACAGCATCAATAGAACTCGGCAATACTTCAGTCCCTCTATCCACTGCTGTGAAGTATCTAGGTGTTGTTATCAACAACACACTCTCTATGCAAAAGTTCATCACCCAGACATGTTAGTCGTGCTACTATCAATTAGGGCGTACTAGAGCAATTCGAAAGTACCTGTCCACCGATGCAACAGCCAAACTTGTCACTTCTCTCATTCTTTCAAGTCTGGACTATTGCAATTCTCTTTTGTCTGGTATGCCAGCATCATCTATGCAATCCCTTCAATTTATACAAAACTCCGCAGCTCGACTAGTTCTCAGAAAGAAAAAATCTTAGCACATCACCCCTCTCTTGCGATCTCTCCACTGGCTGCCTGTGCCACAGAGAGTAAATTATAAGATCAGTACCCTCTGTTACAAATGTCTCCACAAAACTGCACCCTCCTACCTCTGTGAATGTCTTAACCTGTACACTCCTTCACGTTCCCTCCGCTCTGCTGCAGATACCTTGTGCTTACGAATACCTAGATTCAACCAATCCACCGTTGGCCGCCGCTCTTTCTCTATTTTGGGCCCATCGACCTGGAATGAGCTCCCTCTCTCTCTTCGCCAGAAACCTAGCTATGACATCACCAGGTACAATATAGGCTGCCACACCCAGTGACACCAAAAGTATACGACCTGTGTGAGTGTGTATGTGCTTTTGAAAAACATTTGACTATTGAAATTTTATTTCATAGATTTTGTCTGCAGCGCACTGTTTGTAATATATGTTTGTTTAAACTATTGATTGTTTATCATTGATTGCATGAGGACAAACAAAAGGCAGACCACCAGCTTCTCTCACTGGCAACATCACTGAATCCTGTGGCATGAGAATCCATGAAGTCACCGGAACAGAAGAGGATTGCATTGGTGTCACTGGGTGTGGCAGCCTATATTGTACCTGGTGATGCCGACAGGTAGGTGAGATGAGGTGAGGTATGGATGACAGAAAAATATCCGCCATGCAGCCCTGGCTTTACAAGCACATAGTTCAGTAGTTAGGGAAGCACCTTCCTAGCAGCCAATGTGGCGTAGCATTTGTGAACAAATCCTACTTGCTGTCAATAATCCTACAGCTTTCTTGGGAAAACTGACCCTCCAAAAAACTGTCGTTCAGTTCACAATTTATTTAACCAAGTCAAAGTCACAGTGGAAAGTTCATGGTATTGATGTATTACAGCTCTATCATTTGTCACAAGAATCAGTCTCGTTCTTTCTTGACCTGTGTTTTTAGTACCTCACTGACCGATTCCAGACAGTCACAGTAAACAAGATTCAATCTATTCCTGCCAAACTGGAATGTGGAGTCCCACAGGGATCAGTTCTGGACCCTGTTCTGTTCACTCTCTACACTACTCCACTCTCATATATAATAAACCGTCACCAGATCAACCATCATTTCTACGCTGATGACTCTCAGATTCAAAACAGTGACACTCCTGAAAATCTGCCTTCTCTCTTGACAAATATGTCACTCTGCCTTCAAGACATTCAAAACTGGATGATACAAAACAATTTACAGCTAAATGCTGATAAAATTGAAGCCATGATTATAGGGACCAAACACAAACTCTCTTCCATCACAACACATTCAATAGAATTTGGCAATACATCAGTTCTGCTATCCACTGCTGTCAAATATCTAGGTGTTGTTATCTATGCAAAAATTCATCACCAAGACCTGCTACTATCAATTAGGGCGTATAAGTGTAATCCACTGACACAACATCCAAACTTGTCACATCTCTTATTCTTTCACGTCTGGACTATTGTAATTCTCTTTTGGCTGGTCTGCCAGCATCATCTATCCACTCCCTGCAACGCACACAAAACTGCAGCTCTATTAGTCCTCAAAAAGAAAAAGTATCTGAGCATATTACTCCTTTTCTGCAATCTCTCCACTGGTTGACTGTGCCACATCAAGTAAAGTACAAGATCAGTACCCTCTGTTACAAATGCCTACACAAAACAGCACCCTCCTATCTCTGTGAATGTCTTCACCTGTACACTCCTTCTCGTTCCCTCCGCTCTGCTGCAGATACCCTGTGCTTAGGAATACCTAGATTCAACAATCCATTGTTGGCCGTCGCTCTTTCTCTATTTCTGGTCCATCGATCTGGAATGACCTCCCCCTCTCCCTTCGTGAAAAGCCTACTTACGACAGCTTTAAATCCAGCCTCAAAACATACCTATTTCAAACCTAAGATTTTTTCCCTCCTGTTTCATCTCATATCTGTCCCTGCTTTTAACAGCCAAAATTCCATCACCCTGCTGAAATGTATAACCTGTGTGTGTGTAATTTGAATTTCTTAAAATATTGTTTATCATTGTTGGCTGCATGTGTAGGAGTGGATTGAATGCAAGCGCTCTGATTCGTATTTGCAAGATATAGCGCTATATAAATTCCATTTATTATTATTATTATTAACTTCAGAAGATTATCATAAGGCTGAGAGGGGGTGGGAGAGTCTAGTTATCAGAGCATTGCACTCTCCTGGCCTCAATCCACCGCTGAGGCACCTGTTCAAAGGGATTTTATCCTGGAGTTAGCATCAGTACCCACTCCACTTACCCAAAATTCCTTCGGATGAGACTATAAACTGAGGTCCAGTGTGAGAACATATGCAGAACATCTCGCACACATCGATGCCTTAGAGCAACAACAGTTTATCTGAAAAAATTACCAATTTCGATTTTTTCATATCTGCTAGAATTTACTGTGAACTTTCAGATGACAAAAGTATAAAATAACAGTTTTATTAATTTCAAAGATATTTGAAGACAACCTTTGTTGCACAAAATTACCCTAGCAAATTTCACAGGGTACACTGGACTACCACACAGCATCCCAATTTTCTTCTAAAGCCTTTAATGCCAACTTAATGCCAATTATTTGGGACAGGGATATGCAACAGCGGACATCCAGCTGTGCAAACCCCTTTTGCCTAGGAGTGGATACACTTGGACCACTGGGCAGGGTTTATGTAACACTGGCAGGGCCTGGAGGTTGTGTGGTTTTCTGCTGAAAACTGATGGCTGGAATGTGATCTTATCTGGGAAAGAGGGTCAAGCTTTGTGCCATGCCCTGTATTTTCACTGCCAGTGTTTTTGCTATCCTGGCCTTTATAAGAAATTCCACTTTCTGCACTAGCCTAGCCTAGCACAGCTTTGAGAGGACCAGAATTAGTGGACATCAAAGTTTCACATGCAGACTGCGAGAAAATTCTGGGCAAAAACAGGCCACCAGCTGTAAATATGCATTTATACGCTTTCTTCTACATGTATTACAACATAAAGATGCTATGATGAAGATTGCATCAATACCCATTCTCTTTCCAAAAACTGAATACTTCCATTCCATCCTAGATTTGTTCTGACCTTTCAAACTTTTCAAATGAGTGTATCTCAAAACTTTCGAACATGGCGGCTCTGTCGTTAGACCATTGTTGCTCTAAGGCATTGACATGTTAAAACCTGTTTCACCTTTCAGAAAAGTAGGCCATTGTGTGCCAGAAGAAACGAATTACAAATTAACCCCCCAAAATGCATGTACACTGGTGTTGTGCTTAAACATCATCCCTGTTATCGGAACACATCTATCTTCACTGTGAGCCAAAATATCACTTATGCAAAATCTCGTCATTGGTAAACCTGAAAGTTCTAGCTGAAGAATGAAAAAACAAGGGGCAGAGATGGCTCACAATCTTTGGTCATAATGCCGAGAGTTTGCACACAGATGGTATCTCTATAGTCAGCTTGTTCCTAAGGTGTGATGCACAAGACACACCCCCCCACACAATTTCTTAAATGTTGACAGCTATGATGTGTTATCTGAAAATTCACTGTTGCACATTGTTGTGGTATGTAATTACTGACAGTTCCTTTGTTATGAAACTTACGTTACACATATTGTTTCCACTTGTTGACTGTCCAAATTTGTGAAATTAAAACAAAACATCTTTCAGAAGAGTACTGTGAGAGCTGTCTGTGGTCAGTCCCAAACAGTGATTAATCACACCAACAATAAAACACACTTTTGTTGATGTTGGTTGGTTGGTTCCTTGGCTACAGCTCCAAGTTTCACCAATGGTGAGATGTTTTACATATGCAACCATTTTAGCCCACCATTTAGGTAGCCGCATTCTGACATTGGGGATGATGTCTAAACATGACACCAGTGTGCATGCATTTCTGTTTGGTCATCCATTCTTACCGGAGGACAAAGGCTTATTCTTTCGAATGGCAAAACAGGGGTTTAACATTTGCTCAAGATATTCTGCATGCTTTCTTACATGGAGCCTTGGTTTATAGTCTCATCCAAAGGACTTTCGGGGGTGTGGAGTCTGTACTGATGTTAACTCCAGGGATAAAATCCCCTGAATGGGCATCTGGATGGTGACTGGAACCTGGGCCAAAAGATTGCAAGTGCAATGCTCTAACCACTAGGCTGTCCCACCCCTGAATAAGTTCATACTGTACATCAAAGGGTGGTGGCGTTGTTATACTTCTTTTATTTGAATGCAATGTTTTCAAATGATTCTTGACAGGTAGGAAAATATTTGCAGGGTAATTCTTTCAATCTGCATGTAGCACGCATGCGCACGCGCACACACACACATTATGCAATGTCCCATCTGAAAATAAATCTTTGACTTTGACACACACACAATTAAGATTCAAATATGTACACACACACCAGTTTTGGTTTAAACAGTGGTTTTATGTTATACAGTGGTTCTTATGTTATATACTCATTCACCTTAGTGAGTAAGCACTACAGTGCAACACCAGCGTAAACTACTGTCACAGTCATTGGCTGGCAGAAGTGTCAGGGGTGCAACGGATATCCACAACAAGATGGTTGACATGTGGAGCGTAGGACTTGACATTCTCAATGTGCAACACAGACAATCGCCATGACCCGCCATGTTCCTTCTGCAGAAGAGCTTCCAGGCGCCGACAGACGCTGTTGCCCCACCTCAGCCAGGCGGCTGTCTTTGAGCACAGCGAAGACGCCCTGCCATTCCTTGACACACCGCTAAGCCCCACAGTCTTTGGAGGAGCATCACTCCTGCTGTCTCCTTCTGAGTGAGGAGGTCCAGGCCTCAAACTGTCCGAAAAGTCACAGCCAGCATGTTTCGGCAGGTGTGAAGCGGCAGTGTCAGACATTACGAGACTCGTCTGAAACAGTCTGCTGTCTTCTTCAGTCACGCAACTTTCAGAGCAGGATTCTTCCAACCCAGAAGCTGTCATGGAGTTTTCACCCACCCTTTGCGGGCACTTTGAATCACCACGCCAGTTTGGACAAGCGGCTATTTCTGGCAGCTCAATGTTTCTTTCTTGAGCGAGGGAAGCATGCAGCGTTGACACATCTTTCCCGCCACTTTCCCACGAAGTTACTGCCTGTACTCCTCCTTCTTGTTGTGCCCCTCCAGCGGCCAAGTCTCCATCACTGGACAGTGGCGGTAACTGGTGATGACAGCTGTGCACTATGGCAGGGGACGTGTAAGATGCCTGGTACACTGGATGTCTCTCTCCCTGAGCCGTCTGTGTGTTGACATTGCCGTGGACGTGCAGAACACCCCCTGTAGGTTTCAGGACGCGGCAGGCCACAGGCCAACCCTCTTCTGAGCTGGGGATGAGGCCCAGGTTGACTCTGTCAGCGATGCCTTTTAACTCCAGCTGCAACACACACACACCTCACATGCTGCAATAGCATCCCTCTCCCTCAATCTCTCTTGCTCTGTGTGTGTGTGTGTGTGTGTGTGCGTCTCTCTCTCTCTCTCTCTCTCTCTCTCTCTCTCTCTCTCTCTCTCTACATATATATATGCATATAAAGGTGTCCCATACCCTTTACAAGCATTGGGAAGTGAGGTGTCCCAGACCTCAGCCTCTCTAGGGGCCAGCATGTTGAGGGTGGAGCCCATCTCCTTTCCCTCACTGCTTTACCTTCCTTGTCCCTAAAAAAAGGGCAGGTACCCATTTACAGCAGGGTAAACTGGTACTGAAGCCAAGGTGCACAAACGGGTCATCCATCCAAGAGGTAACCATGCTTTATCCGCCTTTTTCTCAGCCTATCAAAATGTGACATGTAAAGCACCCGAGGAAAACAAAAATAAAGAAAAGGAAAACAATGGTGCTCTATGACTACTATGCAACTGAAAGGAAAAAAAAAGAAAAAAAGAGAAATGACAAGAAAGAAAATTTTTGTAAATTAATTAAATATATTAAAAGTATAGAAGTATGAAAGAGTGCGAGAATGTTTACAGACCAACAGACTTTTGGCCCAGGAACACAGAGGAAGCTGAAGAGAGGAGACTAGACAACTTACTGCCAAGGACATGATCAACTTGAAAAGAAGGAACAGTGCAATGACTACACACTGACCCAGCCAACCAAACAGCCAGGCACACCAACCCTATGCCAGCCCAACCTGCTGTAGAACAATGTTACAGAAAAGACCTAGCATAGACATCCCTGAGCGAAGCAGACCAACAGACAACCCCCATTGGATCGCAGCAGACGTCTGAAGAAAGCCGTGAAACTGAAGTATGAAAGCACTACAGGAAAAGAAAAGAGGAAAAAGGAAGAACGAGGAGAGGAAAGGAAACTACAAGCAACATATTTATTTATTATTTTATATCGAGGATAATGGAATAAGCACTCATGTGCTTTTTTACATCCAGTCCCCGTGTGTATGCGATTTTGTAAATTTTGTCATCTGTTTCCACCGGCACACAATGGCCTACTCTTCCGAAACACAGAGAGAGAGAGAGAGAGAGGGACAGAGAGAGAGAATAATGCATGCTCAATTATTCATGTCCATCACAATAGCAGTAGGAAAACAAAATTCCCTATTCAGTATCCCCGAGACTAAGCATGTGACTATATCACATCTTAGTTGCTGACAGGAAAAACTGAAAATCTGATCTCACCAACCCCCCCCCCCCCCCACCAAAAAACAAACGAAAATAGTATGATTACTTTCACACACACACACACACACACACACACACACTTTTTGGAAGAGAAGGCCATTGTGTGCCAGTAGGAATGCATGACAAAAGTTACAAAATTTGCATACACACGGGGACTGGATGTAAAAAAGCACATGAGTGCTTATTCCACTATCCTCAAAATAAAAGAACCCCATTTTATTGAAGTCGACTCGTGAAGTTTCATGGGTGTCTTCAGCACAATCATTTGATTTTTTTGTCTTCACAATAAGATGCATCAGAGAATTTGGTGAAAAATACACCTGGTTTCTCCTGATCTGCTTTTGACAGAGTGGAAGATAAGCTAGAAATGAGCAAAACCGCTGAATATTCTTTGCTAATCGCAAGTTTTTCCAGCCATGTGATTTTTTAAGAAGAAACCTAGTGGGTTATCTCCCTTCGTACCAATCATAACCTAGTTGCCTGTTGGTTACTACAGTCAGTATGCGTCCTGAACTCTCACTGGTTGATGTACTTAACAATAATAATAATAATGTATGGAATTTATATAGCGCTGAATCTTGTAAAGCAACAAATCAAAGCGCTCAGATGATTTTTTAAAATTTAAATTTATGCGTGTGTATGCGGTTTTGTAAATTTTGTCATCTGTTCCCACCAGCACACAATGGCCTACTCTTTCGAACAGCGGAACAGGATTTAACATGTGCGCAAGATGTTCTGCATGCGTTCGCACACGGGGCCTCGGTTTATAGTCTCATCCGAAGGACTTTGACATTCAGTTCAATTTTTTTGTCAAACTGGGAAGAAAGGGCGAGGCTGGGAATCGAACCCAGAACCTCACGGTTTACTTGTTGGCAGGCAAACGTCTTAACCATCCTGCCACCTTCCTTCACCTGTACTTGAGCCTTCAGAGTTAACATCAGTGCCAACTCCACTCCCCTGAATGTCCCCCCCCCGAGTTAACATCAGAGCCAACTCCACTCCCCTGAAAATCCTTCAGATGAGACTTTAAACAGAGTCCTGTTACAAATGCACAAAGAACATCTTGCTTGGCACAAGCTAAAAGTCATTCCACCTTTAGCTATTTATTTTTATATTAATTCATTCTTTTCTTTCAAGGAAATTGGAATAAGCACTCATGTGAATTTTTATATCCAGTCCCTGTGTGCCTGTGGTTTTGTAAATGTTGTCATCCATTCCCACATGCACAAAATGGCCTATTATTCCGAAAGAGTGGTGTCCTTTCAGAAGAGTAGACCATTGCATGCCGGAAGAAACAGATGACAAAATTTTTAAACAATGCAAGCACGCTGCTGTCATGTTTAAACCATCATCCCTCAAGTCAGAATGAGGCTACCTTCATTGGTGGGCAAACGGTCCATGCACAAAATCCCACCACTGGTACACCTAGGACATCTAGATAGATAGAACGAAAGAAAGAAAAAATAAAAAACCAACCCCAAACGACCTGAACAAGCCCGTTACCTGACAGTTGTCGCCTTCATTGGTGGGCAAACGGTCCATGCACAAAATCCCACCACTGGTACACCTAGGACAACTAGATAGATAGGAACGAAAGAAAGAAAAAAGAAAAAACCCAACAACCAACCAACCCCAAACGACCCGAACAAGCCCGTTACCTGACGGTTGTCGCCAGCATGGACAGTGCAGCGTTTTTCCACACGGTTCAGCTGCAGGTTTCTCCTCAGGGCGGCCACAGCATCAGGGTTCCACTCACAGGCATGCACGTGACTGGCCCCCGCATGGACCAGGTATGGCAGGGTGAAGTAGCCGATGCCTAACACACACACACCCCACCCCAAGACAAATAGTAATGACAGTGAAAAGACAGCTTTGATGAAAGTGTGCTGTGTTGTGGTGCGTTCTGGTGTGGTCTGTTCTGGTGCGGTGCGTTCTGGTGTGGTGTTGTGTGGTGTTATGTAGTGTTGTGCAGTGTAATGTAGTGAAGTGTAATGCAGTGTAGTGTAATGTAGTACTGCACACTCACTTTCCCCAGCACTTGCTTTCCTCAGCTAAGATTAAGCAGCATCGAGCGGGGTTACCACTTGGATGGGTGACCATTTGCTCGCCTTGGCTTCAGTACAGTTCCCCCCCCAGTTTACCCAGCTGTAAATGGGTACCTGCCTCTTTAGGGACAGGGAAGGTAAAGCAGCGAGGGAGAGGAGATGGGCGCTGTCGTCAATATGCTGGCCCCTAGAGAAGTGAGGTCTCTGATGCATCACCTCCCCCTATGACAACATAGGTTATGGGACACCTTTACCCTTTTTAGTGTAACTTAGTGTAGTGCAATGCAACGCAGTGCAGTGCAGTGTAGTGTAGTGCAATGTAGTGTAGTGTAGTGCAATGTAGTATAGTGCAGTGTAGTGTAGTGTAGTGTAGTGTAGGAAAGTGTTGTGTAGTGTAGTGCAGTTCAGTTTAATGCAGTGCATTGGACCTGTTCTCCTGTATGGTTTGGGGATGTGGGTTTTCACAAAAACTGTCGAACGTTTGTTGAAGAGCTGTGAAAACCGAATGCTACGCTACATGATAAAGATCAAATGGGAAGACAGGATCATGAATAAATAACTATGGAGAATGTGCAAAGTTGATGATCTGAAGTCTGTAGCTAGTAGTAATAGACTGCGCTGGATTGGGCACGTTCAACGGAAAGCAGACCACCACATCATAAAAAGACCAATGAACTTCGTAGTGGATGGAAAGAGACCAAAGGGAAGACCTAGCAAAACCTGGGCTGCCTGTATTGCAGATGATCTTAGAGAAAAGGGCATAAATAAGGAGGAAGCTCAAAACAGAGAGATGGAGAAGGCTCATCAATGTCAAAACTCCCCTGGGAGTAGGATTTTTGAGGACTTCAGTTTTTTTAAAGGACCTTCTTCAAAAAAAGTATTTAATTCAAACAAAGTTCAGAAAGTTTAAAGCTGAAAATAAAACCCAAGTTTTCGGCTATTTTATCTCATCTTCTTCATAGGAAATCAATATTTTTGCTGCAATTAATCCCAAAATAAAATATGACTTGGAGTATCCAGTTAGCATAGAATGCTACAAACTAAAACTAAGTGATCATGAAAAGCTCACCTGTCCATTCATTGTATCTCTTGCTTCTCGAATTCTAAAAAAGTTTAGAGCTCTGTGAGTGTTATTTTCCTCCCTTTTTTCAGGATACTGTTTTCAATACGATGTGCCTACTCAGTGATAAACAGCAAAGTTTCATTCCACTGGGTAACAGGGGGGAGGGGTGTGGAGATGGGTAGTGGGGAGGGAGGAAGGCTGACAGTACCACTAAGGGCACAGATTGTCACACTATAAGGGCAGTGACAGTGGATGTAAACAATTTCTGTAAGGAATGAGAGAACACAGTGTGTGTGTGTGTGTGTGTGTGTGTGTGTGTGTGTGTGTGACAGACAGACACAGAGAGAGAGAGAGAGAGAGAGAGAGAGAGAGAGAGGAGAGAGAGAGAGAGAGAGAGAGAGAGAGAGAGAGAGAGAGAGAGAGAGTGAGAGGGAGAGAGAGAGAATGTGTGTGAGTGTGAGAAAGAAAAGAAAGACAGAAAGAGACAGAAAGAAACAAGGAATGAAAGAAAAGGTGAGGGGGAGGGAGAGAGAGAGAGAGAGAGAGAGAGAGAGAGAGAGAGAGAGAGAGAGAGAGAGAGAGAGAGAGAGAGAGAAAGTGTGTGTGTGAGAGACAGAGAGAGGGGAGGCGAGAGGGAGAGAGAGATAGTGCACTTGTGTGTACGTGTGTGTGAGAGAGTGTATGTGTGTGAGTGTGAGATAGAGAATGAATGCGCGTGTGTGCATGTGTGTGTGTGTGTGTGAGAGAGAGAGAGAGAGAGAGAGAGAGAGAGAGAGAGAGTGTGAGTGTGTGTGTGTGAGAGAGAGAGTGCATGTGTGAGTGTGTGTGTGTGAGAGAGCATGTGTGTGAGAGAGAGAGGGGGAAGAGAGAGAGAGGGGGTGGGGGTGAGAGAGGGAGGGAGAGAGAGGAGTGCTTGTGTGTGTGTGTGTGTGTGAGAGAGAGGGGGGGGGAGACTGTCCATGGAAAAAAAAGGGGGAAGCTGGCAAGCCTGCAATATATATACATGGCTTTGACAGGGTGATAACAGGTGCTGTAGGGTTTCTAGTGATAAAAAAGGGAACCCCTTGCACACATGGCTGTAAAAGTCCCCCACCCCCTCTTCCTACCAGCCCTCTTCACCCATCTGCTTTGTACACATAGAGCTGCTGGACCATCCCTTTCTTGAAATGCGATATTCATGGTTGATACTTTTCACAGGGCCCCCATAGCTGCCAACCTCTGAGGCTCCAAAATAGGAATCCTGGTGGGGGGTGGGTTTGGGAGGGGGGCATAGCGGGGTGTCAGTGGTATGTCAGGGGCTGTGCCCCCTGAAGCTGAAGCACTTTTTATGTTTAGACAAGCAAATTTCTTATCTCCTGAAATGAAAAACCACAATAACTTTTTAAAAAAAAAGCACATATTAAGAAATATACCACCCATTAAGCAAACATATTTACAGATTCAACCAGACTGAAGTTGGAGTAGCAATTCTGGTCTACACATTGCCAATACGAGAATGGAGATTTCTTCTATGTACTAAAGTTAACACTTTGTTAACAGTTCACTTGGACTGGCTCCTCTGGCCCTGGGGCAGCTGACCACACAACACGCCAAAAAATATGAAAGAAGCAGAAAATTAACCTGCTAACCCTTCTGCCCAAAAAACCCCCCTCTGCAAAAAAAAAAAAATCCCTAAAAAGCAATGTTGTTCTGTACTTCTCCTCAAGGTCAGGCCAAACCATTTTTTTTTCTCACTATTTGGGAGGTTGATTACTTCACTTTTTTCAAAAAGTCCTGGCTGAACTTCTGCTGGTAGCAAAATCCATGAAGGTTTGCCTTTGCAGCCATCATGTTGTTCATTCAGCATGTCTGTGCTGAGGGACCCCCTGAAGTCCGTTTTGTTTTTTCGGGCCTGGCTGAATAACCGCTCACAACTGGCATTGCTGTGAGGCAGGGACAGGATTCCCAACATGCAGTGAGCCAGTCAGTCAAAGGCCAACATGCCTAAGTGTTTCTGTTTGGCCAGCAAAGCCTACTTCTTTTTTTCACATTACGACTTCAGGCATAGTGTCTATAATGAAATGCCTACTCTCCTGAGAGGTGGAACAGGTATCGATGTTTATTCCAGGAAAAAAAATCCCTAAAAGCGATGGTGGTTTGATCCCAGACTGTCAGGTCACAAGAGCAACGCACTAACCACTAGGCCGTCCCCCCCTCCACCCTCTCCTTCAACTGACAGAACCTTCTGAGAAAAGCATAGTGCATGGCCCTTTCTGCAGCCGAAAAGAGGACGGGTGATCTACAGGGTACACACACACACACACACACCTGCCTAGAAAGCCAGAAGAGCAGGTTCAATCCCCGTTTGAGCCCAAACTCCCCCCACCCCCTCCCATCCACCTTGAGTGGTTGTCTGGGTGCTAGTCTTTCCAATGAGGTGATCCACAGCTGTCAGTTTCCCCAACTTTCAGCATCTCCCAGATGCTATTCATTCCATCCCAGCCCAGCTGGTGTTAATTACAGCAGGAACTGACCACACTTGGGACTTGGTAAAAGGAAAGGACGTGCTAAATTTAGCACTCTTGACTGAGTGGTGTTGGATTTGCGCGCTGTGGATAAACCAAAGTCTTTTGTGCTACATGTATTCAGTGCATGTAAAACAACCCATGACAACAGCAGAGATGTGCTTGGCAAAATTCTGTAGAAAAAAGCCACCTGATAGGGATAGGGGAATAAGTACACATGCAGGCAGGAAAATTTTTAAAAAAGGTAAAAAAAAAGATGGGTGGTGTTGCTCTTGTGTGGTAACATGTTACCCCCAGGGGGAGCAGGCTGAATTTCACACAGAGAAATCTGCTGTGACTGAAAGGAGTATATGATACAGTACAACATAATACAATGCAGTACAATATAATACAATACAGTACAATATAATACAATGCAGTACAATATAATACAATGCAGTACAATATAATACAATGCACTACTATATAATACAACACAATCAGAATAGTCACAAAGTGTTCATACCTGCATATAAATCCACGACAGTCTCTCCAGCACAGTTGAACCCCGCAATGCGCAGTTTTTCACTGATGTTGCCGGCACTGAACATGCATCGGGTCAAGTCATATTCATACCTGGAAAAAAAGACAGAATTTGTTCACGGTGGTCAGTCAGTCACATAAGGCAAACCTCGCCACAGGTGAACTTCAGAGTTCTAGCAAAGGATCAGAGAAGAAAAATAAAACAACCAACAAACAAAACCGACCCCACAAGTACAATGTTACCACTTACCTGCTGACAGCAGTGGCCGATTCACATCAGTGAGTGACTGATTCACATCAGTGTGTCACCTCCCTTCATTCACATCCCTGCTCCCTAACCCTCCTCTTAACGCATTTCTTCCCACAGCATAAGTCCCTTGTGCTGTACTCATGGTTTCAAAGAGACCACACAAAGAGGGGCTCGTGTCCCAAACATTACTTTCAGTTTTGATGACTAGTTTCGGTTAGCCTTGTTAACTTCCTTTTGTATGAAGGGATATTAATCTTGGTTCTTCCTGTGCATGAGTCAACTGAGTGTTTGATGCAGACGACATGAATAATCAAAGAAATTTATCCCTTTCTGAGGTTCCTGAACCACTGTTCATGGATGACGTCAGTGGGTACAACACTGATGGGTCTGATGATGGGTGGCAGCCTGATTTACATGAGAATAAAAGTCATGAAACTGAAACTTATGTTGATAGTAGTGTTTATTTATTTATTTTATTCTTTTATATTGAGGATAATGGAATAAGCGCTTATGTGCTTTTTTTTACATCCAGTCCCCGTGTGTATGCGGTTTGTCATCTGTTCCCACTGGCACACAATGGCTTACTCTTACGAAAAGCGAACAGGATTTAACGTGTTCTGCGTGCATTTGCACACGGGACCTCGGTTTATAGTCTCATCCGAAGGACTTTTGGGGAGAGTGGAGCCTGCACTGATGTTAACTCCAGGGGAAAATATCCCCCTTGAATGGGAATCAAACCCGGGTCATCAGATTGTGAGCGCAATGTTCTAACCGCTAGGCTATCCCATTCCCCGTCCCATTAGTGTGAGTAAAGAAGAAAGTGTGTCAATGCTGATTGAAAGCAGCGCTACTAGATCACACAAAACAAACATCACCTGAGGTCAGAGAGTGAGGGGGCGGGGTTGTTGTCAAGGTAGGGGTGGTAGAGAGCTTGTGGTTATAAAAACTAACCAGATTTTATCCACATGCATTTGCAACCTGATTTAAAAAGCTATTTTACAACATGCACACCAGATGTCACATCAATCCATTGAGAAACAAAATTTTGATGAATATTTTTCTGACCTCACCCTCTTTCAGCAGTCACTGCTCAAAATTTACTTGGTCTGGGGAGTGAGATCGCTCAGTTTGCTGTGGGACACAATGCGTTAACCAGAACTCTTTCTGTGACCATATTTGCTTTTTACTTCCAATTTTCTGTTTTCATAAAAATCAATCAAATTTTTCTTTTAATTAAAAAAACAAACACCCCCCCCTAAAATAAATTATAAAAAAAAAGATAAACAAGAAAAGCAATATCTTGAAAATAATCTATCACACACGCCCACACACAAATTCACTCATCCAACCCCTTCCACACACACCAACAATATCACAAAATCTTTACCAACAGCTACCTGATTTTGTTGTTGTTGTTGCTTATTCCTTGGCTCGAGCTCCAAGGTTCAGGGAAAGTGAGACTGTGCACATGTCTGCAAGCACTGGCCCATCATTTAGGCAGCCATATGAATTCTGATTTCCCGTCTGAATTCTGATTTCCCGTCTGAATTCTGATTTCCTGTCTGAATTCTGATTTCTGGGATGATGTCTGAACATGACAGCAGTGTGCATGCGTATAAAAAAAATACTGTCATCTGTTCCTTCTTTGAAAGCTCAGACAACAACTATTGTTGTCTGTCATATGAGCAAAAATGAGCTGCCATACCGTTAAGCGCCTGACAAGTCAGGCCCAGCGCATCCATCTTCAGTGTGGGAGAGAATTGTTCTAAGCAGGAGAATGGACCAAGAGAGCAGCAAATAGACAAGAAGGAGGTGACAGGAGAAAAAAGGAACAATGCAGAAAGGGAGAGACAGAGAGAAAAGAGGAAATTCCTAGTACGGAATTTCCAGAAGGTGGGAATGCTATAGGTACTGACAGGCCCTCAGCACCTTAGGGGGGAGGGGGGGGGGGGATGAGGGGGGATCCGTTCCTACTGGCATGCAATGGCCGCTCAGGGCAAACGAGGTTTAAAGATGAGCACAAGCTGCTCTGCATGCATTCATACACAGGACCTTGGTTTAATAATAATAACAATAATAATAATAAATGGAACTTACATAGCGCTATATCTTGCAAAGACAAATCAAAGCGCATGCATTCAACCTAATCTTACACAGTCATGCAATCAATGATAAATAATCAATAGTTTTAAACAAACAGATATTTACAAACATGGTTTACAGTGTCTCATCCGAAGGACTTTTAGGGGAGTGGAGTTAAAACTGATGTTAACTCCAGGGTAGCCATCAAACAGACCCTATGGTTGAAATGCTCATATGATAAATCATCCAGAAGCCCCTCCCACCCAACCCCCTCAAATCAGCTCCCCCCCCCGAAGCATCCACTGCTGCTGCTCCTCACTTGATGGCATTGTCACAGTGCTGCACCAGTGCATGTGCCCCCAACAGCAGCTGCACCTGTGGGGTTCGGAATCCATCTGGCCTGACCAGGGACTGGCGGGCCACACGGCGGGCTCCAGTGCACCGGGCCACCGTCTGCCATAACTCCTGCCCTGCCCATCAAACGCAGGACGTGATCGTGAACATTGGAGAGATTAAATATCTATCTCTATCTCTATATATATATGTACCTATCTATCTATCTATATTTATATCTATCTATCTATCTATCTATATCACTTTGAAGCATACACAGGCATTAACTCAATGAGGTTGTGCTGAATCTTAAGATTCGGCGCTCCTCTCCTCGCGCGCGTTTGTGTGTGTTTGAATTTGTTAAACTGTGTGTGGGAGTGGAATGGATGCAAGCGCTTTGATTTGTTTTATCACAAGATATAGCGCTATATAAATTCCATTTATTATTATTATTATTATTAATTACTGCACAAAATGATCTATGTCACACAGAAGACCTGATCAAGTCTGCCAATAAAATACAATGAGTCATATTCTAATTCATATTATAAACAACATTACATTTACAACAGAACCCAGTCTAAAGTAGAACTTTTGACATAATAATACTAGTTACCATTTTTGGGGGGTTCATTCCTGGCTTGGATCAACAAGGCCAAGTCTCTCAGCTCACCAAAGCCAATGGTGACATTTTGCACACATGTGCCACTGTTTGAAATAATACTATTAAAATAAGGTAGCTGACTTTGGGGATGATGTCTACACAACACATGCGTTTCCATTAAAACCTTGTCATCCATTCCTACTGGAATGCAATAGCCTACTCTACCGAAAGTCAAACAGGTTTCTAACATGTGCACAAGATGTTCCATGTGCATTTGCACATGTATGGCGCATCAGTTTATAGTCTCATCTAAAGGACATTTGGGGAAGTGGGGTGAGTACTGATGTTAACTCCAGGGGAAAAAATCCCCTTGAACATGTGCCTTTTTAGCTCAAAGCTCTGAGTACCACCCCTATCCCCTGCCACTACAACTATCATACCTCACCAAACAACTTCCATACACAACCCATCACAAAACACTTACCCAGCAAATCCCATTCTGCCTCTGATGAAAAAGCAGACGCAGGAAGCAAGGTTAGGTCTCCATGCTTTTCCCAGTGATCAGGCACCTCCCCCATCAGTTTTTCTCGGGATGATGACAAACCATCACACGACTTCAACATTCGCTCAACAGCAACAAACAGCTGCTGTGCTGGGGTCGCCAGTCGCTGGGACTTGGAAGGCGGCAAGTCAGCCTGAATCACGGTGATGCTGCTGCTGCTGCTGCTGTTGGCTGACTCGGGCAAGTGAGGGGAGAGGAGTGGCGGCAGGTGGGAAGTCTTGACAGGGATGAGGACATGGCCGTCCTGCTGTTTCTGGAGTTTCCGTGTCTTGTCCCACAAGCCATGCCTCTCCAGCACCTGTCTGTCAGATCACCGCTAAGGATGAGTGGATGTGATGTGTATTATCTGCATCTTTTATGTGTTATATCATACATCCCTCAAGTTAGAATGCAGCTACCTTAATGACAATAGTTGCATACACAAAATCTCACCAATGGCGAGCCTAAGGGGTCTAGCTGAGGAATAATAATAAAAAGAAAACCAACCTACAATACAACAGTGATTTAACCAGAAGGGTTTAAAATCTATGCTCCAGTGAAGAATACAGTTTGAAGTGCGAGTGTGTGGTGCGCATCTGTAGTCTGACTAGTGTCTTATACTAGAATAATTTTTATTGATCAGGCTAGAGCTAGAAGAATAATTTACATTTGAATTGCTACGCTAGATTAATTCCCCACCAATGTATTTTTTCTATCACCTGGTAACAGACAGAGGGAAAGAAGGGGGTGGGGAGTGTATGTGGAATCTGAAATCAACAATACAAAGTTTCTGAGATGGGAGGAGCTCATAATATAAATTCTCCAAAACGTAGGTATCATCACTCACAATTTCTCTTGTTTTTTTCCCCACAAGATGTTCACATAACTCACTGAGATTTTGTTGTGCGCTTCTCACAATTTTGCTCCATCTCTGTACAATTTTGTTGAACAATACAGATTTGTCTTTAACACTAAAACGACCATACCAGCAAACAAATGAGAAACAAATGACAGACTCAATAAAACAGTGGTAAAAGCTCTGCAGAACTGTTGCCTTAACTTGCAGTTTGTAAACAAAAAAGATCTGAAACTGGCATTTCTTATCCAAAAGATAAATTGTTTTTGCAGTAAAATTCAATTTATCATCGATGATTGTTGCTAGGTACTAAGTTACATTCATGAATATTGATGCACATTCTCCACTTTTATTCCATCAATGAAAAGATCTGGAACAGGAACTGGATCCATACGGACACCAATTAAAAGTGCTTTGTTTTTTTTCACATTCAGGTCAAAATAATTCTTTTTACACCATATAGAGAAAATATTATTATTAATCAATAACTTGCTTAGAATAGTCAAGAGTGTGAGTTTGACAGACCTTCTAGAGCAGTGTCATCAGAGCATTTTATCATGAAGGTCATGTCAGATCCAATCCAGTATACATGTACAATTGTTTGTATACTGAGTGATGAGGATAGGTAATAGAACTCTATCTGTGGGGAACTGGTTGAATTAAGTTTTCAGAGGATATTGCATTTTGAAAGCTGACAGACTGCATTGTTGATCAAGAAATTCATAATCCATAGAATTAGTTGAGGTTAGACATTCAGAGAAAGCAGTTTCTGGGCCAGACGTTGGGGTTGAATGGTGTTAAATGCAGATGAGAACTCAACAAACAGAATATGTGTAAGACTAGAGAGCCAGGAGGCCAAGACCCTTGCCAGAGACAGGAGAAGGTGGAGGGACGTTGTTGAGGCCCTATGCTCCGCTAGGAGCTATAAGGAATAAGAAGAGAGCCAGGCTTTTCTAGGGGAGAAAAGGCATGGCTCAGTAAGCTGATTGTAGCATCATTAGAGCTCCTATCTGTTTGATAAGCAAACTCAAACTGGTAAGGGTCTACTTGGGGTGAAGTACACAGGAGGATTTGTCTTGAACAGTACAATACGTTTAAAACATTTAATAAATTCTGTAGGCGTCAATGCCACAGGGCTGTTATCATTAAAAGATGTGGGTTTGCTATTTTTTAGAACTGGACAGATGAATGATTTTTTTCCATAGACTGGGTACACAGTAGGTTTTTCGAGACCAAGAATATAAAATAACTAAAAACATGACACAGTTGCCCTGCACACGACCTCAACAAGCGTCCATTCACATGATCCACACCAGCAGCATTTTTTCACATTCAATCATGTTTGCAAGCTCTGTGTGTGCATGTGTGTGCATGTGTGTGTGCGCATGCATGTGCACGCATGTGTGTTTATCAAATGTTACCTTTTATCATGCACGTTCCAATTTATAATGTCTTGGTATTATAAAGTTGCTTAAATATGTTTGTAATCACTTCAAAACAAATTTCCTTTAATACTATAACAGTGTGTGTGTATGTGCGTGTGTGTGTGTTTATACTTTATGTGTGTTTAACAGATGTTACCTTTTATTAAGTGTGTTCTCACTAGTTGTTTAGATATGTTTGTTAATCACTGCAAACCAAATTTCCTTTAGTAGAGGACAATAAAAAGAATTTAATTGAACTGAATTGATTTTGTTTTTGTATAGCCAGATAGTACCTTCAGCCCTCTCCAAGTACGAGCCTATATTAGTGTTAAAACCTGTTCCACTTTGTTTTTGGACGAGTAGGCCATTGTGTGCCAGTGGTGATGGATGACAAAATTTACAAAACTACATACACATGGGGACTTGATGTAAAAAAGCACAAGTGTGCTTATTCCATTATCCTTGAAATACAAGAATTTATAATGAAAGAATAGGTAATAGAGGGTAAAGCAGATAGGAACTTTAAACGCCCTAAACGTTGTTGAACGCCACCTCGTCAGCCCCTCTTTCGTCCCTGTGCAGAGTCACTAAAGCATTTCTTGCCGTGGTCAAATTCAGATTTCAGTTCATCAGGATATGTTAAGAAAACAGTTGAGTTACCATCACCACAGCAGAGAGAAGAATTTAGATGCAAAGTTCAGAGAGTGTGTCACTGTGTGTGTGTATGTGTGTGTGCCCGTGCGCCTGTCGTGGCTTTTATTACCTTACTTTCTGGGCTTTAACACACGGAACAACCACAGCAGGCTTCATAATTCATCCAAGCTTCTCTCATTGCTTGTCAAAGTTAAGCTGCCACTCCACGCGTTGCCATTGGCGTGTTAGAGTACCGTCCCTTACTTGGATTGGAAACCTTGGCTCTGGACGTGTAGTCCTAGGGTAGTGGGGAAGAAAATTTGAAAATAAATTAATGAATAACTGACTGATTGGCTGATCAACATAAATAAATGGATGGATGGATGAATGAGCAAACGAATGAAGTAATGAAAGATTTAATTAAACAATGAACCTAAACTGATTAACCGACTAACTAACAAACCAAACTAAATCTCTCTGCATCATCTGTTTGTCAGTCATTCTGAATGAAAGAAAAAAAAATGAATAAGCCTACATCCAATTAACTAACTGACTAACTAACTAACAACACCAAGTCTCTGTCGGTCTATCTGTCTGTCTGTTGAGAAAAAACAACTGTATTCTTTGAAGGAAAATTTCTACGGACTGTGTTCAGGGGGGTTGTGCCTACAAACTGTATTCTTCGAAGAAGAAAAAAATCAGAATAGTGTTCTTTAGAAGGTTCATTCTGTTGGCCTGAACTCAACTTTAAAAAAGCCACAAAACAACAATAAAGTGTGCTGACCATCGCTGAGGCGTAAAAACAACAAGAAAAGACGCTATACCGATTGCTTCTGAGTTTACATTCAGCAAGACAACACAAACACTATGTGTTGTGAACTTGAATGTATTGTAAAAGTGCTTCGTAGTTATCGCTAACCACAGAAAGACCATCTCCTATATTCTGGTGGTGGTGTTGGTGGTGGTGGTGGGGTGTGTGTGTGTGTGTGTGTGTGTTGTTGTTGTTGTTGTTTGTTTGTTTTGTTTAATTTTTGGGGGGATTTGCTTTGTACTGTGAGTTATTATTATTTATCATCATCATCATCATCATCATCATTATTATTATTATTATTATTATTATTATTATTACTAGTAGTAGTAGTAGTAGTAGTAGTAGTACCTTGAGTTATACTTTTACATTGTATGATATCCTTTGTCCAGTATTACTTAATGTGTTGAATTGCGGTTAACTGATTATGTGATTTGTGATAAATTAAGGCATTGTTTTTAATTTTAGCTTTTGTGATTTGTTGTTGTTGTATATTTCATCCATAATTTTACCAGCATGGTAATCTCATCTAATAACTGGCCAAGGAAAGATGGACTACGCATCGGACACCTGAACGTAAATAGTGTTCTAAGCAAAAGAGCTGATGTGCAAATTCTGCTATACAATTCTGACAAACCTTGTCCAGTTTTCGGACCTACTGAAAAACAAAATAAACAAAGTCGAGTACGCACACGTATCAAATTAATAATTACTAGTAGTATGGAATTGATGTATAAGGATTTACGCGGAAATGGGATGTACTGAGCCTTATTAGCGCTCAACAACAGTGCAACGCATCACCACAAGGTACAAGTAGGCTACACATAAGCTACTGATTAAAAAAAAAAACTTGCACTGTAACAGTCATTAATTTTGGTGCAATGCAAGTAAGTGGAGAAAAAAGACAGACAGGCAGATAGGTAGACTGAGATATAGACAGAAAGATAGGGACAGAGAAAGAGAGAGAAGAGAGAGAGAGAGAGAGAGAGAGAGAGAGAGAGAGAGAGAGAGAGAGAGAGATACAAGGTCAAAATATTGAATTCACGATAATAACTCAAATATCATTGCAATACATAATGCACTGCTGATAAAAGAAGCAATATAAGCAGGGTACAAGTTCACACTTAAACTGTTGATCAACATGTACACACATTGTAGCATTCATTTGGTACAATGCATAAGATGAATATACCATCAAAATCACTAAAAGACATGCCACAAAATGTGATAGTTCAATAAAATCCAAAAACTAAAATCAATATTAATTTTAGGTAAACTTTCTCTGCAACATGGTTATGCTGATAAATGAATTCAACTGAATTACGTATTAGTTATCCAGGCACTGTCTAAAATTTGGAGATAGGTCAGTATACTTGATATGAAATGTATCTAGAATCTTGCAACAATGTGATTCCATAAGTTGTTGATATCTCCGATTTGATGATATGCTGACTGTAAGAATGTAATGAATTATGTGACCGTTACTTTTTTGGGTGGTGGTGGGGGGGGGGGGGGGGGGGGGGGGGGCGGTGATGGACGGGGAGGGTTAGGCCTAGGGTCTGTTGGTATTAAAGTGGATATGAATATGTCTTTTGAACACCTCTATGTTTTGGGAGGGGGACGGGATAGCTCAGTGGTCGGAGCACTCGCTTTCCCCCAGCCAAGTTAAGCAGCGTCAAGCGTGGTTACCAGTTGGATGGGTGACCGTTTGCGCGCCTTGGCTTCAGTACAGTTCCCCCAGTTCACCCAGCTGTAAATGGGTACCTGCCCTCTTTAGGGTCAGGGAAGGTAAAGCAGCGAGGGAGAGGAGATGGGCGCCGCCCTCAATATGCTGGCCCTAGAGAAGTGAGGTCTCTGACGCCTCGCTCCCCTACGACCTTATAGGTTATGGGACTCCTTTACCTTTTTTTTATTTTTATAATGTTTTGGGAGGACTTCAGATTGGATGGTATAATTTTCCAGAGTATACTACCAGAGTAGGAGAGGCTTGATTTGAAGAGATCAATTCTTGGTATGGGTAGCTGAAGTTTTGTTGGATCTCGGCCATTCAAATGGAACATTGACTTTAATGTTGCTGGAGCACACCTATATAGAATTTTGTTTATGACTATTGCTTTATTTTATAGTAAGCATTTCTCTTCAGGGGAGGACTCCCTAGTTTTGTGTAGTCAGATTCAACTACACTTGGGGACTTTAAGAGAACTGCCTTGAGAGCTCGTTTATAGTTACTAATAAGAGATCATTTTAATGTATTATCACTGGCAGTGTCAAAGAGTGTGGAGTATTAATTAATTGATGACAAAATATATGCATGTAAAAATAGTTTTGTGGAGTGAAAGTTTAAGATGTTTTATTCTACAGAATTGATAGACTTGTTTGGACACAGTGTTGCTTAATTTGGTTAGGTGTGCTGTCCATGAGAAATTGTTGTCTATTGTAATACCTAAAACTTTGTGATTGTCCACTCCTTCAATTAGGGCTTTGTTGATGAATGCAGGGGGAAGTGGAGTAGTCATATTTTTGTCTTGTGGTAATAAGCATTTTTTGGTAGATTGAGGGACATATGGTTCTGTTGACACCATTCCTCGAGAGAGTTGATACTGTTTTGTAATGAGTCTGATATTCTATCTATGTTGGTGTGGCTAATATGTGTTGTTGTATCATCACAAAAACGTTTTGACATGTCTCTTTGATATAGAGTGGAAGATCATTGGCATATTACACAAAATAGAAGTGTGCCTAGTATTGAGCCTTGAAGGACACCATAATATTTGACTGGTAATGTACAGGATTTGGAATTATTGATATACATATATTGCTGTTTTCAAGACAGGATTTTAACAGTTGTAAGGCATTATCTCATATTCTATACAATGATAACTTCTTACATAAAAACTTATTATCAATAACATCAAAAGCTTTTGTAAAATCAACAAAAAGGGAACAACAGAACCTGTTGTGATTTAAATCAGTAAGCCAACTTTCAACTAGGCTGGTGAGAGCAGTGTGACAAGAATGATTTTTTTCTGAAACCTGATTGATTTTCGTTTAGAATATTGTAAATCTCAAGGTGTTGACAAATGTTTTTTGAATATGTTTTTCCAATGGTTTTCATATTACTGATAAATTTGAATAAAGAGAGGAATGACTTTGGCAATTTTAAACTGTGTTGGAAAGTAGCATTTTTCAATGCATAAGTTATACATATAAGTAAGTGTTTCAGCTATGACAGGAGCTGCTAACTTGAGAATCTTGCTGTAAATACCATTTGGTCCCCTACTACTAGTTTGTTTCAAGGTATGTACAGACCAGAGTACTTCAGATACATTTATAAAAATTTTTTTTGTTTCTTTCGATTTTGTATTTTTTGATGAGCAAAAGCTTTTTAACACCAGTTTACTACTACTACTACTACTACTACTACTACTACTACTACTACTACTACTACTACTAAATGGTATGTATATAGGGCTGTATCTTGCACAGACAAATCAAAGCGTTTCCACTCAACTCATTCTTACACAGTCATGCAACCAATAGCAAGTAATATTTCTAACAAGCCCAAATGTACACACACACACACACACACACACACACACACACACACTCGCACGCACACGCACACGCACACACACACACACAAACACACACACATACACACACACTCGCACGCACACGCACGCACGCACGCACGCACGCACGCACACACACACACACACACACACACACACACACACACACACACACACACACACACACACAGGTTATACACTTTGGCAGGGTGATGGAAATTTTGGCTGTTGAAAAGCAGAGATAGCTATGAAATGAAACAGGAGAGGAAAATCTTAGGTTTGAAACAAATGTCTCCTTAGGCTGGATTTAAAAGTGTCACAAGAAGAGAGATAAGGAGGCCATTCCAAATCGATGGACCAGAAACAGGGAAAGAGGGAAGGCCGAGGGTGGACAGGCTGAATCTAGGTATTCTTAAGCACAAGGAATCTGCAGCAGAGCGAAGGCAACGAAAAGGAGTGTACAGGTGAAGACATTCACAGAGGTAGGAGGTTGCTGTTTTGTGGATAAATTTGTAACAGAGAGTACTGATCTTATAATTTACTCTCTGTGGCACAGGCAGCCAGTGGAGAGATCGCAAGATAATTATGTCTCGTCTTGCTTTATAACTGTTTCAGCCATAATAATAAAATAGCTGTTTAGTTCATTTGGCAAAGTTTTATTAGCAATAGACTGAGCTCGGAACTTGTTGGTTAATTAATTAATAGCCTGCCAAACAGCTTTAGGATTATGCTTCGATGAGGCATGATTTTGAAAATATTTTTGTTTGGCTTTACGTTTTAATGAGATTACTTTGTTTCTGAGTGCTTTAAGTTCGCCTCTTTTTCCTGCTCTTAATAGAGCAGCTCTTAGATAAGTTTCTTTTAGAATCTCAGTTGTCATCCATTCAGGTTATGATGTGTGCATTCACTCTGCAATTTTCCAAAGGAGAACGTTTATGCTAAATTGAAGTACATGTCTCTAGCCAGAACTTTAGGGCTTCCTCTGGGTCTGAGAAGTTATAAGTATAATTGATTAAAGAATTTAGCAAATCAGCCAGAAATTTATTTTCATCAAATTTAACAAATGGTCTATAAGTACTTTCCTTGTGACCAGCTTTGGGAATTTTTATTCTTGTTTGTGTCCCATGTGAGACACTAGCAAGGTGATCGCACAGCCATAGGTTGGAACTCATGTCTCTATGATAATTTTTATTTATTAGTTACATATACACGGTCGATGGGAGTTTCATTTGAGGAAGCTAAACTTGGTTGTGTGTCAATAACTTGTGAGAGATTATAAGAAGTCATTTTGTTTGTCCACAAAGGGAGGGGTTTTAGTAGATTCACCCCACAAAATTACAAGTTAAATCCACCTCCTAAAGGACACACACACCACACCACACCATAACACCACCACACCACACACCACCACACCACACCACAACACCACACGATACCACACACCACTACACCACACCCCACCAAATTACACCACCACACCACACTACACCACCACACCACACAACACTACACCTCAACACCACAACACAGCACACCACACCACACCACTACACCACACAACACAATACACCAAAACAACCACACTACACCACACCATAGCGCCACACCACGCCACGCCACATCAACAAACCACATCACACACACCACACTCACAAAAAACACCACACTCACACCACACCACACTACCCTCCCCCCCACACCACACCACACCACACACAAACCACACCACACTCCACACCACCCCCACACACACCGCCCAAGCACAACACCACACTCACACCATGCCACACACCATGCCACACTCACACCATGCCACACTCACACCATGCCACACTCACACCATGCCACACTCACACCATGCCTCACTCACACCATGCCTCACTCACACAACCAGATGACATAACATTCGCGCCACACCCATACCACACAACCCACACCATCGGGGGACGGGATAGCCTAGTGGTCAGAACATTGCGCTGGCAATCTGATGACCCGGGTTCGATTCCCGTTCAAGGGGATATTTTCCCCTGGAGTTAACATCAGTGCAGACTCCACTCTCCCCAAAAGTCCTTCGGATGAGACTATAAACCGAGGCCCCGTGTGCCAACGCACGCAGAACATCTTGGGCACACGTTAAATCCTGTTTCGCTTTTCATAAGAGTAGGCCATTGTGTGTCGGTGGGAACATATGACAGAATTTACAGTACTACATAGACACGGGGACTGGATGTAAAAAAGCACATGAGTGCTTATTCCATTATCCTCGATATAAAAGAATAAAATAAATAAATAAAAATAAATAAATCCACACAACACTACACCACCTGCATCACCAACACCACCTTCACACCACACCACATCACTCCATACCACCACACCGTCACGCTACACCACCAAACCACACAACATTCACACGCACCATACGACACACCTGACCACATTACACCACCACACCACACCACACCCACCACAGTACAGCACCAGACTATACCACACCACCACACCACACCAAGCCACACCACCACCACATCACACCACCCTACCATACCACACCATACCACGCCACAGAATACCACACCATACCACACCACAGCATACAACACCCACACCACACTATACGACACCACACCACCATACCACCAAACCACATCATACCATCACACCACACCACATCACACTTAACAACCATGCCGCCACATCCCACCACAACATCACATCACCACACCACAACACCACACTACACCACACCACACTAACCACCACACCACATCAAACAACCACACCACCACAACACACCAAAACATCACTACCCCACACCAACACACCACCATACAACACCACACAAACACACCACACTATACCAACACATCATACCACATCGCATCACACCACACCACACTACACCACCACATCACACCACACCACATCACACCACACTACACCAACATACCAACCCATACTAACACGCCACAACCACCCCACCACAACACCACACCACCATACACCACACCGCCACACTAAATCACCACACCACATCACCACACCCCCCACACCACACCACCATACACCACACACACATCACCACACCACCAGACCATACCACACCACCGCACACTACATCACACCACCACACCACATGAAACCTCACCACATCACCACACGACACGACATGACACGGTACTACACCGAGACACATTACACCACAACCACCGCACCACACTAAACCACACACACACACACACACACACACACACACACATACACACACACACACACACACACACACACACACCACACCACACCACACCACACCCACACCACACTAAACTACACACATCACACTCACACCACGCCACACTCACACCACGCCACACTCACACCACGCCACACTCACACCACACCACACCATGCCACACTCACACCACGCCACACACACCACGCCACACTCACACCAAGCCACACCACACCAAGCCACACTCACACCACGCCACACTCACACGATGCCATACTCAGACAACCAGACGACAACATTCGCGCCACACCCATACCACACAACCCACACCATCCACACCAAACTACACCACCTGCACCACCCACACCACCCACAACACATACACACCATATCACATCACTCCATACCACCACATCACCACACTACACCATATACACAACATTCACATGACACCACATCACACCCCCACATCACATCAACAAAACCACCACACCACACCACACCACCACCCACACCACACCACACACCACTACCACAGCACACCACACCACCACAGCACACACCACCACACAGGTTCCACACCACCACAACCACAACTGCACCACGCACACCACATGACCCACACCACAACATACCACACACCCTCACCACAGCACAGCACACCCACAGCACAGCACACCACACCATCACCCCACAGAACACGTTTATTAGCTACTATTAGTGATATAGTGTCATCTCAGAACAAACATGTAATGCATTACAATAATAAAACAGTGGCAGCAAGCCCTATATACACACCACACCACACACCTCCCACCCCATCCACACCAAACCACATCACACACACACACACACCACACCACACATACCAAGCCACACTAACATCATGCCACATTCACGCAACACCCACACATCTGCACCACCCACATCACACGACCACCTACACCACACCTCAACACACCACACCACCTACACCGCACCACATCACACCACTACACCGCACCACACCACACCACCTACACCACAACACACAACCCACACCAACCACACTACACCCGCACCACCCACACCACACCCCACATCACATACACACAACACCTCCAACTGCACACCACCACACCACAACACCACATTCACACCATGTCACACAACACAACCACACTACACAACCACATTAAACCACCACACCACACCACCACAACTACCAAACCACACCATCATACCATTACCACATCACACCACATTCACACCACAACACGTCTCACGAGCACATAAAACCACACCACTCGAGCACATCACACCACACACCACACCATACCCATACCACAACACCCCACACCAGAAAGCACACACACACACAACACACACACAACACACACACCCCACCACACACACACAACACACACACACACACACATGGTGTGAATGGTGACATTTTGTATGTCAATGCTTTGCACCAGCTGCAGTACAGATAACAGACACTGTAATCTCCGCTCACAGCAGCTGTTTTACCTATTTGGAACTGTTTTTGCTGCTCTCTTTTAGTTACTTATTTATCTATTTTTATTTATCTGTTCTCCTTTTTGTGTTGTGATTTAATTGAAATAATTTACCTTGTATTATTAGTTTACTTGCACTCTTTTAATTCAACACCAGTTCATTCATATTTTACTTTATTTATAGGTTGCATTGGCATTTTTGTTGAAAACTGTATAATGCCTCTGAAAAATTCACAAATGCTTAAGATAATGCAGTGGAATGCTAGATCAATTTCCACTAATCTGCCATATTTAGTTCAACATCTTTCAAATAACAGGTATGAAGTTCTTATGTTACAGTCCCTGAATGTAAAGAAATGTAAACTACCTAAACTTCAGGGTTACTGTTATCCACCTGTTCATGAACATGTAGATGCTGTTGGTAAAATAAGTACAGCAATATATATATACAAGAAGGAGTAGATTATAATGTATGTTGTTCACCAATGCCTAATAACATTCCAGATTCATATTCATGTGCAGCACGTGTAAAGTTTACAAATGATTTAGTCATGAATATTGTATCGGTTTATTTACCAAAGGGAGCTAATGACTCTAATACAGAATGGTTGCATTCATTACAAGATAATCAGAAGTGGCTTGTAGGAGGAGATTTTAATGCCCACGCGCCTTTTTGGGATAAAGGAAGTATATCCATTTCCTGCAATCGTTTTTTTAGAAAACATAACAGACTCTTGCCTGTGCCTACTAAATGATGGCAGTGTCACGAGAATACCTGCCATTTGTACTCACAAAGCATCAGCATTAGATTTGTCTTTGATATCTTCTGCTCTTGCACCAGAATATACATGGGTAACAAATGAAGATACATTGGGCAGTGATCATCTGCCTATTGTAATAACATTTAATGAAATGCCAATCCTCTGTGACACTGAAAAAGACACAATTCCAAAATTTAAGTATAAAGAGGCCAATTGGGAAAAGTTTAAAAGTATCCTTGCTGCCTACAATACAAACAGCTTAGATTCTGATAATATTGACCAATTTTATTCCACTTTTACAAATGCCATTATTCAAGCTGCGCACTTATCAATTCCCATCATTAAATCACTTAAATCAAAAAAGTGTTCAGGGAATATTTGGTGGACACCTGCTTGCGAAGAAGCTGTGACTAATAAGCATTTAATTTTCAAAATATATCTAAAAAATAAGACATCAGAAAACCATGAAAAACAGAAACAGGCAAAAATTATTGCAACATGGTCATAGATCAGGCAAAGCGACAATATTGGTTGTCATTTTGTTCCAGTGACATATCAAGTCATACAGATCTTTAAAAAGTGTGGAAAAAAATTCATGAAATGAGAAAAGGTGTGACTTTACCAACTTGTCCGATTAAGCTAAAAAACAAAGAATTTCCATCCAATGCAGAAAAGGCTGAGGCTTTTGCAGATATGTTCTCAGAATCCATGTGTATTGAAGGTCTCTCACTTAAAAGCAGTAAGAACAGAAAATCTGAAGATAACAAAAAAAGAATATGAAGAGCCACTTTCTAATAACACCGAATACATTAATGCCCCAATAACAATCAATGAAGTAGGAGATGTATTACATTCTCTTTCTAATAAGAAAACATCTGTTGGATTAGATGCCATATCAAATGATATGCTTAAACATTTACCAGAAAAATTCATTTTTCTATTACATAAACTTTTCCAAAAGTGTTGGACTGAAAGTATAATGCCAGTAAACTGGAAGCAGTCTATCATTGTTTCCTATTCATAAGCAAGGAAACCTAAAATGACAAAACTAGTTACAGACCCATAGCACTGACTTCTAACACAGGTAAGCTAAGGGAGCGAATCATTCTAAGAAGGATTGTATATTATTGTCAGAAAAATAAGGTAGTTCCAATCAATCAAGCAGGCTTTCAAAAAGGGAGATCTGCAATTGATAACCTAGTTAAACTAACAACACAAGTCAAACAACAGTTTGCAAGAAGAAAAAATTTACTTGCAACTTTTTATTTTGTCAGAAAAGCCTACGACCAAGTCTGGCATGCTAAATTACTGCATAAATTGAAGACTATTGGATTATCTGGGCATGTTTATTATTATATCAAAAGCTTTTTATGTAACTGAAGTATACAAGTGAGAGTAGGGAATACATATTCACACTCTAGGTCACTCCATATGGGTTTACCACAGGGTTCTGTTATAGCCCCTTTTCTGTTTAATATACTATTATATGATCTACCCACAAAAATGTCTAAAAATATCATCCTAGTACAATATGCTGATGATATATGTATGTGGATATGAAACTATGAAGCGCAGTACAACAAAGAGGATGCTTCATTATACCAGAAAGATCTATCAAAAAGAGTTAGATAATTTATATAAATATATTTTTGAAAATGGTCTGACATTTTCCACAGAAAAAACGCACGTTATGCTTTTTAACAATGGCAGTGATCCAGATACACTACCACAGTTTAGGATTGGAGGGGAACTAATTCAGTACACAAGTACTGTCAAATTTTTAGGCATCTTACTTACATCAAAATTGAATTGGAATGCTCATATTGGATACATTTTAACAAAAGCAAGAAAATGTATTAATTTTCTTAAAATGGTTACCAGACAGTCTTGGGGACAAGATATGGTCACTCTGAAATGCTTAGCTACGTCACTTGTACGGTCCAAGCTGTCTTATGGACAAGAAGTCTTTTTTAGTGCTCCTAATTATTTACTGAAAAAACTCCAAAGTGTAGACTGTAAAGCATATAAACTTGCACTTGGTGTACCATTCCACACCTCCACCATAGCAACTTATAACGAAATTGGGGAACTTCCCCTAGCTGAATACCGACAACTTTCATGTGCCAAATATGTTTTAAGCAGCACAACAAATGAAAACTTTGTTTCTAGTGAAATAGAAGTCGAAGCAAAAACAAATTATCCTAAAAGAGCTAGACATATTTCGTGTTTAACGCCTATTGGTACGTATGTATCAGACCTTTTTCAAAAGTCTGAAATTAATCATTATGAATTAGAAATGCAGAAAGAAGCTTTGCCATGCCCTTCGTGGGAAATATATAAAGCACATTTTGATATAGAATGTATTAGTGAAAAAAAGAACGAAAACCAAAACATCATGGTTGCAGATATCCAATCACATAATGAAAATAAGTATACTGACAACTTAAAAGTATATACAGATGGGTCAGTTTTAGAAAATAATGAAGCTGGTTCAGCATTTGTCATACCAGCTCTAAAAACAGAGAAATCATACTATCTTGATAAACATCATTCAATATTTACAGCTGAACTTGTTGCAATTCTTATGGCTCTTAACTATATTTTTGATTCTGTTTTTCCCATCATTCCTATCTTACTCTGTGTAGACTCTAAGTCAGTACTATATGCTATTAAATTCCCAAATTCCAAGAAAGTATCCAGAATCATTTTTGAAATTAAATATGTAATACACCTTTTAAGTTTAAGAGGTATTCCTGTTTCCTTTTGTTGGGTACCGTTGCACATTGGAGTTTTTTCAAATGAGTGGGCTGACAGAGCTGCAAAAAGGGGGGCAAGACATCGTTTGGAATCAATAGAACTGCATGTTCCATTATCTCTACAGGAGGGATACCATTTATTAGAACAGACGTCGTGGAGTAAGTGGAGCGAAAGAGTTGCCTGACTTATAGCCTTATTTCATGTTACAGGACTCCTTGTCAAACAAACTTAAGTATCGCAACCACGAGAAGAGTTAATACACTATATTTTAGAATAAAATTAAATGCATTTATAACAAAATTTTGTAAAAATGTCAGGTACCTCTGTGGGAAACATATTTCCAACACTCACATCCTATTTGAGTGTCCAATTGTAAAACCTTTTTTACCCACATTTTGTGAGCAGTCTGTGGAAACTGCATTTAAAAATCCAAAATTAGCCTTTGCCATTGTTAAATGTCTATTGCACAGCCCAGTAGAGTATTTGTTGTAGTTACTTTATAGTTGTTTCATGTTAACAATTTGTTGAATTTGAATTTTTGCTCATGTTTAAGATCCCCTCCCCCCCTTTTTGATTGCATGAAAATTCCAACACACTTGTTACCTAGTCAGTCTTTTCTCTGTACATTCCCTTCTAGTTCCACTACATTTTCCACATCCCTCGTCTAATATCACTGAGTGTGAACAGACGTTAAATTGAAGACAACAACAACAACAACAACACACACACACACACACACACACACACACACACACACACACACACACACACACACACACACACACAAACACACACACACACACACTACATTACACTACACTACACTAAACTACACTACACTACACTACGAAGACTGTTTCGGTCTGCTCATTGCCGTTTTTACTGGTCATGGGGAAACAACCACTGTTTGTAACTATACAGCATACAGTGAGGTGAGGTCCCTTGTCAAACTCATGATCAGTAAGGGTCAGGGATAGAGTTTGTCATTTCAGAACAAACATGTAATGCATGACAATAATAATTCCATGGCAGCAAACAACAGCATAAAGTTACACCAGTCCATAAATCAGTCGACTGTTCTTCTCCTTCAAATTACAGGCCAATTTCAATTCTCTCTGTATTATCTAAGGTAAAAAAGGTAAAGGTGTCCCATAACCTATATTAAGGTCGTAGGGGAGCGAGGCGTCAGAGACCTCACTTTCTCTAGGGCCAGCGTATTGAGGGCGGCGCCCATCTCCTCTCCCTCGCTGCTTTACCTTCCCTGACCCTAAAGAGGGCAGGTACCCATTTACAGCTGGGTGAACTGGGGGAACTGTACTGAAGCCAAGGCGCGAAAACGGTCACCCATCCAATTGGTAACCACGCGCTGTATAACTTGGCTGGGGGAAAGCGAGTGCTCCGACCACTGAGCTACCCCGTCCCCAATTATCTAAACCAATTGAAAAATACATACAAAGATCCCTAAATTCATACTTTAACAGTCTAATGCACTTGAAGATCAATCAGGGTTTCGTAAAAACTATTTCTGTCACACTGCTCTAACTCAGCTCACTGACAGTCTCTTACACAAAATAAATGACAATAAGTTTACTGGCCTCTTTTTTGTTGACTTTGAAAAAGCATTTGATGTGATCAACCATTCTTTGTTATTGCCCAAATTAGAATTGTACAAACTACAACCTGAAGCTATCCAACTCCTAGAAAATTTTCTAACAAACAGCAGCTTGTATCTAGTAATAATCAAACACCAGAACTACTACCCATTAGATATGGGGTACCACAAGGCTCAGTATTGGGACCACTCTTGTTTTCAGTCTACCTAAATGATTTACCCTGTTTTATTAAACGTAGCTGTGAACTGTTTGCTGACGATACCACTCTTTTGTAGTGATTCAGACTTTAGCAGATTAACTCGCAAACAGTAATGACAGATTGATTATTTGGACTCAATTAAACCATATGTCCTTAAATGCACAAAACCCCCCAAAGTGTATGTACATATCAGCAAGACAGAAAAGGCAAGAAAAGGAAACGATAGGTTTCAACCCCTGTTATTGGATAACGGAATAATTGAAGAAGTTACTACTTACTTACTTAGGCCCATCACTCCCCCTGGACCATAGGCCGCCGACAACAGTCCGCCAGAGTCCTCTGTCCTGTGCTATTCTCTCCAGCTGTCTCCAGGTATATCCCATCTTCTTGGTTTCTGCCTCAAGGTCGCGTCGCCAGGTGTTTCTTGGCCTTCCTCTTTTTCGTTTTCCCTGGGGGTTCCATGATAGTGCCTGCCTTGTGATGTTGCTTTCTGGCTTTCTCAGGGTGTGCCCGATCCATCCCCATCTCCTGCGCCAGATTTCATTCTCGGCTGGCAGCTGGTTGGTACGTTGCCACAGGTCTGCGTTGCTGATGGTGTCGGGCCAGTGGATCTGGAGGATTCGTCTCAGGCAGCTGTTGAAGGTCTGCACTTTCTTGATGGTGGTCTTTGTTGTCCTCCATGTCTCTGCTCCATACAGTAGGACTGACTTGACGTTGGAGCTGAACGCCTGATCTTTGTGCGGGTCGACACCACCTTGGAGCTCCAGATGTTCTTTAGCTGCAAGTACACGGCCTCGCCTTGCCAATTCTTGCTCTGACGTCTGCGTCTGTGCCGCCCTGCATGTTAATGATG